>JALIRH010000005.1:33114284-34314284 GCA_023055505.1 Callipepla californica brunnescens | reverse complement strand
GTAAACATTGATTAGCTTAACAAGCTTTTACGGGGACTTGAAATACTGCACATGTCCTAAGTTCAAGGGTAGACAGGTGATGTTTATCCAACAGTGTCTGAAGTCAAACACCTGGACAACCAGGAGCACAGTGTAAGTCACCTTCAGCAGTCTAAGTACAGTACACTATCAAAATAGTGTATTTGTCTCTTTTCCCATCTGGTTTGTAGTTTTAATAGCACCTAATTAAATCTTTTTATTCTCTCCTCAGAAGGAAAAAAAGAAATTCATAATTTTAACAGACTGTGATACAAAGAGTTGGTCTTGATTCTGAGGTCTCTTATAGGCACATTTTCAGGTACACAGAACAAAAAGCCTTAAGACAATGATCTTTTTTAGAGCTTTTAAACTGCATACAAATAGTCTTTGGATTCTTAGACAAGAAGTAAAATGTTTTCAAAATATGCACTGCTTGAGCCGAATTTAGAGATGAGATTAAATCTCTTCATGACTTTACAATGAGGCTTTCGGATATCTAAACTGGCATGACTTACATAGGGAGGGGCTGGGAGAGGTTTCTAAAGCCAAATTTGAGTAAGCTGCCCCAAGCTCTAGATATATAAGATGAGGAAGCCTTGAAGTTCAAACACTGATATCCAGCTAAAAGCAATTAGCTATTTGGGGGCTTGAGTTTGGGCAAAACATGTTTAAAACCATATAAATAAAACCACAATATTTAGACAAATCTTTAAATACTTACAGCTCTGTATGCACGAATAATAAGACTGAGTTATTTAAGGGCCAACATAAGCTGGGTGAGCACAGGATATAAGCTTAGCACATTTATTCAAATATATTTTTCAGTTTCTATGGATCTAATTTTTCTGTGGCTAAATGATAAAAGTGAGCCACATGGAAAAAATACCTGCTTGGTTCATGTGGAGTTTTCAGAGTGGAAGGAAAAAAAAAAAAAAAGAAAAAAATATGCTGAACTGAGAAAGAACTCTGAAAATCAGAAGTTCATTTTGTGCAGCATGTGTGAACATACACACTAAATCACCAGATAGAATTTTTGCTGATTCTGGGGGGAAATCTGCCTTCAAACTGATTAAGAGGGAACACCAAATTAGAAACATTTATCACATGTACACCCACAATTGCCTTTTTGTTTTTGCTCCTCATTTAGCATTGTATAAATCACAGGAAAATAAGTATCTCATATCCAAAATGTCCATCTCTTTGTTCTTTTTTATTTGATTGCAGTCAGATGAAAAGTGCTGCTTTGAAATAGAGGCAATGGCCAGAGGCCTGCTGATTGCCTGTAAACAGAAACAAAAAAAAAGGGGCACTGGTAACATTTAGAATGGTTTATCAGTGATCAAAGCACAGGAGGTGCTGTCTAGACAGCCTAGGTGTGGACTAGCAAATGGCTTTCATTAAGGGTCCTCTACTCCAGTGCCATTGTTTCAGCTCTGCTCTTCTTCAGGCCAATCTGTGATTGATTTCCAGAGAGGTGCCCAAGTGCCTGTGGCAATGGGATAAAGCTTACAGGACTTTGCTTGTTCTGACAAGGCAGAGTAGCTGCCTATCACACTAGCGCAAAATGACACTTTCATTTACTTCCACAGTGCTTTGAAACAAATACTTTCAACTACAACAATTGCTCTTTGCAGCTTGAGCTTTGGAGTCAACTTCTTGTGTTCCAGAGAGTAAAAGATTGTGAAACATTTTTTAAAGTATCCTATAGCCCAAAAAGGTCATATCGTGACCTCTCTGACAGCACTGTACTTCCCTCTTCTTGCATAGTCATAACTTTGGCTTTAGCAATGAATTTTATCTATATATATTTCAGACATATAAGATTGGAAAGAACAGCTTTGCTTTTTACCAGTATGAATTTCTCTACATACTTCACACGTGCTGTGCCTGTCTGTAAGAATACTTGGCACTCTCCAACTGTTCTAAATCATAAGACTCAGATTATTTAAGTGGTTTCACTACAATCCTTCATGTGAAAATGCAGGACTAAGTTAACTCAGAAAAGAAAGCCTCTTGTTCAGCTGGTGCAAATTACCAAATTACTATAAACTACCAATTACCAATTTTTAAGAGCTGCAGATGTAGCCTTTGTTGTGTTAGGCTGTCTACTTTGTGCTTGTTTCTTAGTTGCTCAGATTCCACTATTCACCCATAGCTATCCCTAAATAAAATTCATAGGAAAGAGAGGCAGATATAGGAGGGCAGGAAGATGCAGGATAGACTCCTGTGTTACCTCTTCTGGGTCATTCTTTGTCTTGAAGGACCCTCAAGTTACAGAATCGTGGAATTGTCTGAGTTGAAAGGGACCTTTGAAGGCCATTCTAATCCATTGTAGCTGCGGACCTTTTTTTAGTGACAATACAAGGCAAAAGACAGAAAGTCCCTGTTATCGCTGATGGAAAACATCTACAGATTTCTAAGGCTGAAGTCGGAGCTCTTCCCCCAGTACTCAGTGGGAACAGCTAACCAGTACAAGAGCTAATGGTGTCCTTAAGGAGGGAGCTCCCAGCAGGGTCAGCAGTGGAAGAAGAGGACATGGAAGACCAATGTAGCTTAAAACACAAAAGACATTAATCTGACTTCACCCTCTCCAGGTGCTGGAACCCTGTCTGGCTCAGCCAAATCAGAGTAAAATAAAAAGAACTGTATTCAGGGCAGTTGTTTTGCAGAGTCCTGAATCCTTGTGTTAAGGGAAGAGCAACACAGTGTTAAAGGTATGTGCAAAATCTGTGTGCCATCTGTGTCTGTCATGTAGCTGCTGAAGAGCTGAACTACAAACCAAAACTCTTATAACACCAACCCTGGAAAGAGGGATTTTAGGTTCTGATAACTAACTCAAGCTTGATGTAGAGCAGGTGTCCAGGTGGCACTTCTCCAGTGCTGTGATAGCAAGCTCAGGTGATGCTGTGCCCTCCTTGGACTCCAGAGGCTTCAAGTTGCTCATATCATTTTAGTCAGCAATCAGTGGAGTTCAATTAGAGAAAATTACCCTCTGATTCTCTTTCTATCTTTTCAGCATATTTTTCAACTAATCCTTTTTATTTAAAAAGTCAGAATAGATCAGTTAGGAAAATGTTTTGCAAATACCTGTAGTCAGCTTATGATCTTCTTGATTTCTTGCTCACACTGAACATGTGAGTTGTTTGCAATTGGATTGTAAATGTATGAATCCAAACTTAATGCTTATGAAATTCAAAATATTGTGAAACTTTACAGAGGTCTATGCCACTGAAATTTTATATTATAATATTTCAATTACATATAGCTCTTTCAAAAGTGAAGGTTAAATAAAAAACTAAACCAAAAATATTACTCTCCTAACAAAATTGCATTAACAGGGCAGGTTAAAATCTTCTAAAAAATCCATCCTTCTCTTTCAATCCCAGTCATTCTATTCTAATCCATTTTATTTGAAGTTCACTTCAGATATAAATTCATTTTCTGGTTTAGAAGTGTTAGAAGAAAAATTTAGGCAATACTTTAATGATCTGATTACTGTGGGGTGCAGAAAAGTTAGGAGCACATTTTCAGAAATTTTCAGAATTCACATATTCATGGATTATTATTTTTAAGCATTATTTCTTCACTGTCATAATTGAAATGTGGGTTTAACCACAAAATCAGGAAATTAATTTGTAATGGCCTTTCATTGCCCCAGTGAAAAGTGGAACAATAGCATTCTTAGAAATTATATTTCCAATTTTCTTAGAAGTTATCTTTACCCTCCAGTTTTTGAAGAATGTGATGTTTGTTCATATATAACTTCCTACTAGGAGAAAAAAGTTTTTCCAAGAGCTATGCTATTGGATGATAACATTGTGTGAATGGTATTTTGGTTACAGTCTCTGTTCCCTATCACCAATGCTATGCTTCATTTAGATTTAGACTGCTTAGACATTTCTGAGTGCTCCTGCACTGAAGTCAACTTTACCATGACTTAGACAGATCTAATTAAAGCCAAAGCTTCGTACATGCTACAGTGGATCATGACTGTCTTATATTGAGCTTTTCAAACATTTCAGGCACAGCTTTTTAACAAACATGACTTAACAAAATGCCATAGATCCTTTCCAGTCAGCTTCTCTGAGATTGCAGTTTGCCAGGCAAGTTCTTCAGAAGCATCCAAAAATGTTGTGCAACAGCAGAATCCATGCCTGCAGCTGAGGTTTGCTCAGTGGTCCAAGCTCTGAGGGCAGAGCAGTTCATGTTGTCACCGAACTCGCTTTGCTTTGTATCGGGTGCAGTTTTCCACTGATTTCAGACACATCTTTGGCAGTGTTCAGCAAGCCTCTTCCTACTCCAACTGCTCCCACAAGAGCAGAGCTGCCCTGCTTTGGAGATAAGGCCATACTGGAATCAACATTTGCATCTTTCCTTCTCTCAGTACTTTTTACTGCTTTTGAACAGAATAAAATGTCAAGCTACTCCATCATCCACCATACTACATATTACTTGGGATATGTTCCCTATTCTCTTTTCTTCCCTCTGCCTATCCTCTTTATGTTCAGTCTGAACTGCCTCATACTATGTTTAGCCTGTAAGAAAACTTGAAACAAAATCTCAAATCTCAAATCCCTTCCTCGGTCATCTGCGTGTCTTACAAGACCTGTCATGAGGTGCCCAGGGTCTCAGCCCCCATGAGGCTCCTTTTGCTGCCCGCAGCTCTCCCAGTCATCTGATGAAGGATGATTTAATTATTTCAGAAAGGCTAAGCAAAAAGGTGTGTCACTTTTTCACTTCTGTGCTCACTTCTCAGTGCCACAATTCAAAGGGCAGTTCCTGGCCCCAAGACATTACTTTTTATTTTTTTTTTTTTCTAATACAAAGTAGCACTTCCAAATGTATATTTTTCGTAGGTATCCCTTCTGCTTTCTGGCTGTCTGGAATTCTTCTTTTAGAAAAACAATGTCACATTGAATCAGAAAGGTCTTTCTGAGTGTAAGTTTCCAGATTCACTCAATTCCTCTTTCCCTTGGCTTCTTTCTCAGAAAATAAATCTTTTCTCTCATATGAGATTTATTTCTTTATCATTCTGGATAGAGCAACATTTGTTTGTAGTTATAGCAAAATAATAACACTTTTATTCTTTGCATTCCAGAACTTTGGATTAGTTGATATGACAGTTATTAATTATGCTAAACACGACAAAGTATTGATCTTCATGTTAAAGAGAGCCTAATGTCATGTGATGTGAGCCATTAAAATAGTTTTAATTTTGAAAGAAAAAAAAAAAAAAACTATATATAACCCTATATTAATAAAAACAGTACACTATATAGTTCATAAGTTACTCACAGTTTACTGATTGTCCTTGATATAACAAACCCCTGTTCCAACCGCCTTTTCTGTAAAATAAATCACAGCTATTGCAAACTAAATTAATAGTATATATTCTGATATAAACCAGATCCTTCAGTGATGTAAATTTAGGCAATTAATATTAGTTAAGGATCTGACACTTTCTCCTTAATTAGGATATACTTAGAATTCACCTGGAAAATTCTTTAATAGCCCTTTCTTCCCAACAAAGAGGAATGTAGCGGAATTTTAATGGCTCCATTATGTTAACAAAACACAATATGATTACAGTGATGATGGGAATTTGGCTGAACTGCTTGGAGAACATCTGGTTTAAAATAAATATGCAAATTTTTTCATATATGTGTTAATCTGTCAAGTCCAAAGAATGTCAAATTTTAGTCAGACCAAGCACTTCAGATGTAGTAAGCAAATAGAAGTGGTTGGCGGCAATTTAGGTTTACATAGCATAGACCTATTCATCATTTTTACCTTGAAAGTTATTGGAAAAAATAAAAAAAATAGGCTATTTGCTATATTCTGGTGATATGCACAAGCATATCAGTAACAGGCATTTATGTTCATTCTGATTTCACTTACACCAAGTGAATCTTGATGTAAAGGAATTGATGAAAGTCAGTACAATGTAATTGGAGTCAACCCAGTGATAATGATTTAAAATCTTACACCATGTTAATGATATTAATGCTATTCATTAAAGCAGTGTTTGAAATCAACCTCCATTAGTCCTAACTCCTTTATTGTAAGAACCATAATTATAATGTTATTAGAGCCCTTTCCAAAAGGTCCTCAGAAACCTCTTGAAACATTTACGTAAGGCTTTATTAGAAACTGGGAAGACACGTTCTACACTTCTCTAAAATCCACCAAACCACTGATTTTTTTTTCCTATGGATGGTGCAAAATGTCTTCAGTCAAAATGTTGAGATATCAGTGGTGATTCTTATGACTGTTTTCCAGACTCTTGCCACCTCTTATTTCATGATGGGCATACTAGTTTATAGTGAGCGCTGGAAAGTCACTTCTCTCCAAGGGAAGTCACTTCTCTTCAAGGGAAATGATGTTCAAGTTGCCAGAAAACAATGTAACATCTTTCTGAGTTCCCTCCCCATGACTGTGATAGCCCAACGGGAAGTTTTTGGACATGGTAATAGCTGTTGGTATTAATTGTTCTAAGTGGGATACACCATACAAACCTCTTTTACTCCCAAGGGGATTGGTGTTGAAGTCCTTGTTCATCACTCAGGTTGGATGCTGAGAAGTTAGCTGGGGATCAGCAGATCCTTGTACTTCTCCTGGCAATGAATATTTCACAACATTACTGAGTGGTATTTGTATAACAATGGGACTTTTTCAGCCCTGCAGTAGATGGAACCCTTCCCATTTTCTTTGTCAGAAACTTTACCTCTTCTATGAACCTTGGTTTGTGTCATTCGCAGAAAAAGTAAAGAACCAAAACAATATCAAGAGATGCTCTGGGGTGGAGAAAGGTGTTGCTTAACTGTTTTAAGTTATAACTAAGAACTGAGAAACATCCCAGATCTTAGATGTCCTCTTTGGCCACAATTCAGAGTTTATGACTCATGCATGCATTGACATTTTTAGTCTGATTTCCTCTAATCAGTTATTTTCATGATGTGTCCAGTTTTCAGTATCTGTTATACCTATAGTATCCAGAAAGATGTTACTTGTTTTTAAGGAATATGAAAATTAAAAAAAAAAACAAAAAAAAAAAAACCAAAAAACAACTCAGGATAGAACAGAAAACATTCACTTTCACAATTAATTAGGAGACATACATCGTGCCAGGTCTGAACTATTCTTTTCAAGTGTATTTTTCAGTTTCCCAAAGGGAACAGAAGAAGGTCAGTCTCCTTTACACTGTCCATACTAACAGGAAAGCATGTGGTTGTGTTACATTTCATGAAGAGTCATTAGATCTGTTCAGAAAACCCTGTGAGTCAGTCAAAATATCTCCAGATGGCAAGTGCAGCTCTGTCTAGCCTACAGCACCATGCTGTGATTTAAAACCATGATGAAGCCCCTTGTGAGTCAGAGTCTATATGCTTAGTTTAGCCAATACACTTAATTTTCAGGATGTTTGTAGTCCCAATGAAATTAAGTTTTCAGGGTCTGAACTTGTCTTTGTCTTTATTTAATGGTTATCAGCTGGCCTCTTTAGGTACTTGACATGATTTACATTATCAGAACATATTTCAATAAAACATTTCAGAATATTTTCCATAAGAAGAGTTCAACAAAGGAACTAAAATTTGTTCTACTGACAGACACACATAAAGTTGAAATATTAGCGTAAGGATCTATCAGAAATATAAATTGGTATGAAAACATTGATATTAATTTGTGTACGCTTTTTGTAAGGTGGTCTACTGTGTTTACAGCAATTCTCCTACATGAGGTTGAATTGGCACTTTCTGGAATGGTGTAGCTGTACTGTCTTCAGTGGGATTATCAGATGTAAGAGAAATAATGTATTTATTCTGTAATGTTAACTTCAGTCACATTTTAAAATGTACATTTTGTGGTAATGAGCATCAATTTGTTGTCTTGAAATGTGGACAAATGTTAAGTATTAAAGCACTTTCATATATAGGAAAATGAGTAAGTTATGATTAATGTTTCCTTCATTCCTATCACCTTAAATAAGAAAAATGTTAGTTCTCAATTGCCAAATAGCTGTATCTGGTATTTGTTAGATTATGATTAACAATAACCATTGACAGCTAGCACCTCAGAGCAAGCCAGTTCTTCTTTTATTTATACAATTTTTATACAATTTGAGACAAGATTTAATCAAACAATAGAAGTATACAGTGTTTATCTTAGCTACTGTACAGATCTTTGATGTTTTTTGTTTCTTTTTTTTTTGTCGAATGGGAAACAAAACACAAGAGATATTTTATCTTGTGAAACCAGCTCCAACCTCCAAACAAGTGCAAGCCTAGTTTTAATAGGCATCAGTATGAGTCTAACAATAGCCTCATAAGAGCCTCTTTGCTTTTTTTTTTCTCTTCTTCCTGCTGAGAGTGGAAATAACTTGTGCATATGGAAGGTATGAAAGAAGTGTTGTGTGTAGGGCTAAGTTTGTGAGTGGGATCTCTTTCCAAGACTTTGCAGGGTGAATTCTACAACCTCTACAAATGTCAGCCATCCAGAGAAAGGGAGTAACTCCAACCCTTTGCTCTCTTCCTTATCCTTTTGTATTTTGGCTGACACCTGCAATGGATTAATCAGTCACAATCTAATCTGCAACACAATGTGTGAGAAAAAAAAAATTATGCTGTTGAATGACTGTAATGTCTCACTGTGCTAATAATGCTCATTAAAATCAGGCAAACCCATTAATATAAAGTCAGAACCATTCTGAATACTTAAAACTAAAATTGCAGCCAAAATTTCCTTAAAATCAGATATGATTAAGTTATGTACAAATGTGAATACAGTTATACGCAAGAAAATATGTATACAGTTCCCAGTTGCAGAGGGCTCGGAAGTGTTGCTGCCACAAAGAAGGATGCTCTGTTGTGTTTCATGTCCTATGGGATCCCTAAACCAAGAAATGAAGTTTTTTTACATATTGATTCCACTCTTCCAAATTCCCTATTCCCTTTCACCAAAGAAAATATAAAATAAAATAAATAGAAAGGCTTTTTTGTTTGTTTTCTAAGAAAGGAATATGTTTTATACAGAATGAGGGACAGCATAAGTAAATTCACTGCCAATGAGTCCTTGAAGAAGGAATGAGTCTTAGAAGCAGTTGCTGTAGGGCACAAATGTCTACAAAAGTATACCTGGGCAGTTACCAATTTCTACACTAGATGCAATGATGGAAAAGAGTAAATTATACCTCATTTTTATGATCTCTGAGTGCAGATGATTTTCTGTTGCATTGAATCCAAATTCTGGAATTATTTATTAGCTTTTTCATTCTAGTTTCTCACCATGATAGTCAGGTCTTCCTGCAGGAGTTGTTGTACGTGAAAGATCTCATTAAAATATCTAAGGAAGTCACTGAAAATATACTGTCTTCAGTGGTTAGTAGGAGGCAGTAACAGCATTAATGTATAGAACTATCATTGATAAACTAAATTTAAATGTAGAGCCACACCGCACCTCCTAAATGTTAAGAGCTTGCATATCCTCTTAACACTTTTCTGAACCTCTCCTGAGGAGAATTCTCTGTGAACCTTGTTAAGAAACACTGCATTTCCCAGTTGAAGAGTTACAGAAACAGATTCTTGAGAGCATCTATATTTACAAATGGCCTGCAGAAGTAATGAAGACATTTCAGGATGAAGGTCAAGTAGTAGTTAATAATCTCCGAACATACCCAAGAGTTAATAACATGCAAGCTGAAAATTCCCAAGTAGCTCTGGGCTCTCCTCAATACAGAGTACAAAAGTTTTGGCCACAGGTGTAACAAAGCAACAAACTTTATTAGTCACAGCAGTTGGAAATGAGATGTCCCACAGGAAGTTGTTCAGGTAGCGTAGAACAAGTAATGTTCATCTTCGTTAACTCTTCCAAAGCCATCAGATTTTAAGATTTCAAATGTTAGAAGTATCCAAAAATGCCCAATCTTGGCAAGACAATTACAGGTCTTGTCCTGTCCTCCAGGCAGCAGTGATTTCATAGCCTTGTTTGGCTCCATCACTCGGTTCAGCTCTGAATATCTTTCTGTGGCTCTGTACTGTACTGCCAGCTCCATCCATTAAAATGGCTGTTGGGATTTTAAGGGAACAATAATGGAAGGAAGGAAGGAAGGAAGGAAGGAAGGAAGGAAGGAAGGGAAGGAAGGAAGGAAGGAAGGAAGAGAAGGAAGGAAGGAAGGAAGGAAGGAAGGAAGGAAGGAAGGAAGGAAGGAAGGAAGGAGAGGAAGGAAGGAAGGAAGGAAGGAAGGAAAGGAAGGAAGGAAGGAAGGAAGGAAGGAAGGAAGGAAGGAAGGAAGGAAGGAAGGAAGGAAGGAAGGAGGGGAAGGAAGGAGGGAAGGAAGGAAGGAGGGAAGGAAGGAGGGAAGGAAGGAGGGGAAGGAAGGAGGGAAGGAAGGAGGGAAGGAAGGAGGGGAAGGGAAGGAGGGAAGGAAGGAGGGAAGGAAGGAGGGAAGGAAGGAGGGAAGGAAGGAGGGAAGGAAGGAAGGAAGGAAGGAAGGAGGAAGGAAGGAAGGAAGGAAGGAAGGAAGGAAGGAAGGAAGGAAGGAAGGAAGGAAGAAGGAAGGAAGGAAGGAAGGAAGGAAGGAAGAAGGAAGGAAGGAAGGAAGGGAAGGAAGGAAGGAAGGAAGGAAGGGAAGGAAGGAAGGAAGGAAGGAGGAAGGAAGGAAGGAAGGAAAAGGATCTGATTAAAAGCAGTATCAGTCCTTCAGCAGTTTTACAGAGAAACCATCAACTCATCAGTTATGGCATTGTTAGATACATGTGTTAAGGGCTGGATTTTGTTTTTCAAAAAAATTGCTACCTGCTGTTGTAGGGGTTGAGAAGAAAACAATGGGACAATGGGACTAAATGCTGACTGTAGTAAGATGAGGCCAGAAATTTTTCTGACTTTTAAATAGCCCAGTCAGAGCTTCGATGAAATGTGATGGGGTCATATAAAGTATTCATGGCTCATTCCAGAACTGCAGTCTTGTAATTATAATCCTTGCTTTCACCCTTTCATTTATTAACTGCAATGTTTCTTCTGCCAAGTCTGTAGTTAAACTGTACATTCTCCTTGAAGCAAATGTGTTGTACTTTGTATTTATCAAAGTTTCTTGAACGCTCTGGGGAGACACAGTTTTCTATCCCTCTCCCTCCTCCCCTCTCCCCTCTCCCTCTCCCCCTCTCCCTCTCCCTCTCCCTCTCCCTCTCCCTCTCCCCTCTCCCTCTCCCTCTCCCTCTCCCTCTCCCTCTCCCTCTCCTCTCCCTCTCCCTCTCCCTCTCCCTCTCCCTCTCCCTCTCCCTCTCCCTCTTTCCCCTTATCTTTCCCCTTCCCCTCTTTGACATACAGCCAGAACTGTCAAAATAGTGGATTTATAATATGTTTCACAGGAGAAACTTTTCACAGAAACAATTTCACGCTGTGGTCCACACTTCTAGATTCATGTCTCTAAATGTTGCCATAATATTTACCTATGTGATCATACATAAATATCCTTAAACATTTATGTTGCTAAGCAAGCATTCAGTATTACTTTTTTGTCCTTGTATATTGGGACTGATTTGTCTGGATTTAGTGTCTGCAGAAGTATAGAACACTTTGGAGACCATGTGGAGTTCATTTGCATTTCTTTCATAAAGCTGGGAAAAAAAGTATAAGTTTGGTCAAAAAAGTGATTTCCATGTGAGAAATATGGATATTTTGTTGTTGTTTCTCTCATTATATTTTAAGGAGAAGAAAACCATACAGCCTTTCCCGCTTTCAATTTTTCTTTACTATTCTACATATCTGGTAGAAGAAATGTTCCTCCAAATGTCTTCCATATGATCCATTTTAGCTAATCTTATTTTAAATATCCAATTAATCTGAATCATATCTACTGAGATCTTTAAGAGCCTGATTACATTACAGAAATGTATAGCTGTCTAATGTTACATCTCTGGTCTGATGGTACAATGATAACAAATAGCGACGCATGTCAGTAAATAGCTGCAAATTAAAGGCACGTACACAGCCAAGTATTTAATTCACAGTAGGTAACTTAAGTCTACACAACTAAAATATATATTCTGAAGGTGCAGTTACTCAGATATTTGAGCTTTCTATTTGGCCTATGTATTTCACAACAGTTATTTGAATCAGTGAATATTTTAATATACAATTCCATGGATAGGCAACTAAAAAAACTAGATTAGGAGGGTTACAAAATGTCTCCATTGTCTTCCAAACAAAACTGGGATATACAGTAGAAGGCCAAAAGCTGTAATAATAGTGTGGAGCATGAAGAGAGTACAGATAAAGGGCCATATTAATGCCACAGAGCACAGAAATAGGAAGAAACAGTGTTACTTAGGGATGCCATCGGTATCAGGGGGATTACTTGCAGAATAGGCCCTCTTTGGCATAAATAAGATGGGGGACTTGTTATAGGCAATGTTATAAAATTTTTCCCAGAAGACTGCATTTCCTTTTTTCCCAGTCAGCCAAGAAAAGAGCCTAAAATAAAACCAAGCTACAATCATTCTTTGAAATTTTATTGAAAGATAAGAAGATAAGAAAATAATTTTCAATCTTTCAAAACTGACTATAAACATGAGTCCATTTTAGCAATGAGATAGTTTTAATGAACTATGCACTTTAGCTATATTTAGGCTTTATGACGATTTTCTAAACAAAGCTGCCAAGTAGGAATAAGATTTTACTTGTCAAATCTAGGTTATGTTTTGTTTCAAAACAGATGGTGTAGAAATTTGGAAACTTATTTAATGATGCTCCAATTCTCTGCTTAGATCCCCTTTACCTGGTACATCGGCCTAAATGTGCTCAAAGTATTTTATCTCAATTTGTCATCTTTGCCTTGAACATCCTTCCAGCACTCTCTGTTTATTGTTTTGTTTTGTTTTGTTTTTTTTCAGACCACCTTCACTGTTCTTGTCTCCTGTCTTTACAGAGTTTGTGGTCTCATCAGTGTCTCTCTCTCAACTCTCACCCTGCCTACTTTTCTTTCATTGAGTCTTTTTTCCCCCAACATGTTCTCTCTGCATTATTTTGTCCCTTTTCCCCCTAACCAGCCTGCAATTTAACACTATCCAACCTTTTAATTTCCAAACTCTAGTCTCCAACTGATGAATTATTAGTTAACAGACAGAAGAAATTGCCTCCCTTTCCCTCTAATAGAAACCAGTCTGTCCAAGTGGTATTACTTACCACAAGTAAGCCATGACAAGGCTAGTCATAGATTTTCTTTTGTAATGAAATTGTTTCCTCTACAAGAACTTAAAAACTCATATGTACTTTTGTGTCATTCCCCTTAAATTTGGTACTACACAGAGCTACTGATATCATTGTATCATCGTGAGAATAGAAAACGTCTTCTTCATAGGGAAGAAACTTACTCTAATGGTATCTTTGTATTAGATACTTCAGTACTTAGGTAATTCCATGCTTCAAATGGACAAATAGCACAGTCTTTTGTATTTTATGTTGTAATATAATATAATTTCATTTTGCTTTATTCCACAGTTATTCAGTTTACAGAGCTCATAATATCTCAGCTGCTAAAAAAAATCCTTGCTGCTCCCCATGTAAGGAATTGTCTTCAGTTTGCTAATCAATACTGCATTATTTAATTCTTGTTTACAATTATTCTTTTCGCTCTGTATGAATTCTTTAGGTTGTCTCATATTCAGAGTTCATAAAAAATAATCCATAGGTAATTTTTTTACTGGTGTTTTTGTGCTTTTTTTTGTTTCCTGATCCAGTAGTTTTAAAACACACAGAGTTTTTTATAGCAACAGAGAATTCATTGTAATTATCTAATTTTACAGAAGCTTGGTAACATCTAGTCTGCTTTGGTGGTGTTATCCCGTGGTCACTTGCAGTCTTCTCAGATGATCCTCTGCAGCCTCTAAGCACCAGGCGCTGGTAACAAGGAGTGTCCAGGGAAACACTAAGGTAAGGCTTGCTTATAGACATTTAAAATCTGAACACCTTCAGTTGTGGCATGGCTTGTTTGAAATTGCTTTAAACAACAATGCTGCTAAATCATCATGCATTTGTGTTATTATTTGTAATAAATGTAGCTGAGCTTTACCTTTTCTCTGAAGTACTTAAATCAGTTTTTCTTCATGTAGAAACAAACAAAAATGACAACATCTTCTAGACTCCCACAAATTATAGTTTCGTTTGCCACTTTTTTTTGGCCAGAGACAATGTTCCATCCCAGTAACACAACACTGACTTGCTCTGCTGTTTATCATGCCCAGGTGTTGCTTGTCCTTTGTCTTTCACTTTAATTGGAAATTTGAGCAAGGGCCAGAAGCTTCCCTACTCAGTGTGTAACACATAGAAGCCTGGGCAAAAAAACCAAACCAAAACAAAACAAAACAATAAAAAAAATTAATGTGTGCTTATGTGTGAATACACAGCTTTTATTCTTGGTAAACTTAATTCCAGAGTTATTGTCAATCCTTCTTTTCACATATGCTTTCCAGAAGTGAAACACAATACTGGTGATACTGGTAAGCAAGTTATAGACATTTATCTACAACATTACAGTGAAGAAGAGGAACTATATGACAAAAGTATTAATTGCAAATTTAACTGATAGGAATTTCAAACAAAATGAAAATGATTTTTTTTCCTGGTATTGTATAATGAGAACTAATAAATAAGAAAATTTTGCTTCATTACTTGTAAGATTTTCTGTTTTGTCTATTTTCTTCAGCAAAAAAAATAAAGAGGGAAATTGAAAGGCTTAACAACAAGAAAGGAAAGGATTAGGTAGCATAATTTTGAGGTTATGTTACTCAACAAAAAAATAAAACTCATATGTTAAGTATCAATTGATAAACTATCCAGAGAAGGGAAATATATTAAATTATGATAATAATTAATTATAAATATTATTAATATAGTAATATTCACAAAATCACTGTATCATTACTGAATTTAGGTGCAAATATTCCAATATTTTGAATTAAATCATTCTTGCTTTATAAGCTCTTTTTCTGTGTTTACCGTGTTCTTTTTTTCTTTTAACAACAACAACAAAAAAGAAAATAAACTATATATTTTTGCAAAGTAAATTGTTTAAATAGGCTGGTCTTTGTGATATATTGGAAGAATAATGAAATATGATGTCAAGTTCTATGTGTGAGAGTATATGTGATTGTGCAAGACATGTGCAGTGTGAACTTTCTCTTTTTAAAGGTGAAGCTCCCAAGAAAGAAAACCTAAGAGTACAAGACACATTTTTAAATTTCCTTGGCGTTATATAGGAACATACCTAAGTGTAAATACCAATCATTCTTTATGCTTCTGATTTAATGTGTTCTATTTATGTATTTCATTTTTATTTTGTTTAGTAAAATCCCAGTTTATTTGTTTTTTATTCTTTTAATTTTTCCTTGAGAGAAGTGCTGGAGCTTTTAACAGTTAATATTTATTAGCAAACTAATTGACTAGTTCCCCTCTTCAGCCCTTAAGTGTTCTCGCATTTTAGACAATCACTCTGTGTCTAATTTGTCCACTTGGCAAATCACTCTCCCAGCTTTCACTGGTGAAGTCAATAGGTTGCAAGACCACCATGACTGCTTCTGCCAGCAGCATGGCATGGGGAGAGAGCTGCATGTTTCATCCCCGATTGCCTGAAGTAACTATTAGTTCTAATTGTTGAATGGTTGAACGCTTTGAAGGACAAACTTATGTCCTAGGGCTGTGGCCCTGATGAATGCAAGGGTTTCTTTCACTTGTCATTAGTAATTGAGGGTAAATTAATATTTACTAAGCAGAGTTTCACAGAGAAATCTAAGAAGAATAAAATGCCACAGGAGAAAATGTTGGTTCTTGTAATACTTTGAACTCAGCTGACAACAATTAGAATACAGCTAGTGGAAACTTGGGACAAGCTTAATAATTTTATTACTTTTATCCTCTTGTGATACCAGTCATTTTCTCTGCATTGATATGTAAACGTTAATCACACCTCAGAAGCACAATGTATATATTTAATTGGTGATACAATGCATATATTTAATTGGTGATATTCTGCTAGTTACAACCATAGATGTAAAACCACTGATTTTTAATCAATAAATTTTATTCATAATATGTAAAGATGCGTCATATCTCTATGTGTATACAATATGTATACCCACTCCTATGTAACATTCTGTTTATTCTATAAACCTAAAAACATTACACAGTTGTGTTTTATTGGCCCAAACAATGATCACTAAACATCCAAGGTACTTGTCATATAACAGACATTACACGGTCACGTTTTCGCTTGATGTTTCCTTAAAGCATCATTAAAGCCCTGAAGTGTGTTGTATGGAGACTGAATCCTTAATTTTGGCTGAATTAAATAGAGTGTAGGCAATATACAGTGAAAGCCTTCACAGTTTCTCTGAGAGAGTATTTTGTATTTATGTAATATCAACTGAAAACACAGAACTTCACCTTGCAGTGTGTCCAACACAACAGAGCTATGTACATAAGAGGCAGTGAAATTCCTTGATCAACCACTTACGTATTTTCTTTGTTGTTCTCCTCCCACTTCAGATACTTTTATAAGTAGTACATGAATAGGAAATACAGTTATCTAATCTGCTAAAGAAGAAAAAATAAGCAATGTACCTGCTTTACAGCAGTATGCTATATTTAACTCACATTTGAATAGAATATTACATATTTATATGATGTAAAGAGACCAGCAGCTCTGTCTTCACTTCACCACCTCAGGAAGATGCAGGAAGCAATGAGGTCTCCTCCGAGTCTTCTTTTCTCCAAAGAAAGACTCCTAGATTATTCAGTAGACGCAAAGACTTAACTTTACCACTAAGCCTTCCCCGCTTAGCATAGTTGACTAATGCTGAAGCAGAAACCCCTCATGGAGGCCCACTCATCTGGCAGGTGAAATGATTTCTCTTCGATATAGATGCCAGCCTGAATGATTTCCCTTGGCAGGGCCACATTACACCAGGAGTGGGACAGAAAATTGGTAACAGAAAAAGGGTATTTTCCATGCTCAGACACATCTATGTTAGACAAATTTCACATCGTGTATATGCTGTCAAATAATAATGTGGCCTGCACTCTTGAGAAGGCAGGAAAGAAATCTTTGTAAGACTAGTGCATTTCTCCAGTTCTAGCAGTACAAGGAAGTAATCTGCCCCCATCATCACAGATTAAATTGAATTGTCAAAAATATGGGGACATTTTGGCACCTGGCAATCCATTTATTTAAGTGTCCTTAGGGTCAAATCCTAATATCCCTTGACAAATAGAGCAGGAGTTACAATTGTAGCTTTATCAAAGTAGAAGATGCATTTGGATGAAAGAAATCTGTTCTGACCATTTAAATCAGATTTAAGGTTGCAATTGCTCTGAAAGCTGCATGAAACATCCTTACTGGAACTTAAAAGCCTCAAATTAATTACATTAAACAGAAAATAGTTAGGATTCTTCTGCCTGAAGTTCTTTAGAATAAAGCAAAATCATTGCTTTATTTAGAAAGTTTTTTGACAAATTAGCAAAACATCACCTCTTCAATGCGGAAAAAGCAAAAGTCACTTGTAAGAGTGTGAAAACTCAACATAATCTTAATTAGTCATACTAATCTGTTTCTCATTTCTAGTGCTTTTTTCTTTTACTAAGAAGTCTTCATAGGTAGCCCTGCTATAACTTCACTTCCAAACATGTAAAATCCCCAAATACCTGTTTTTTCACCCTTGGAATATGTGATTCCTGGTGGAATGTACTCCCTAGGTTTCTCTAAATAAGAAATTAAAATACAAACTTACCATCTGAAGTCTCAGTGGAAGTCCATTAGATATCAGTTTGTCCTTATTGTTAACAAAACACGTGTTACATGGAAAACAGTGAAATTTTCAGTTTGTGCCAGTTCCCTTACCTGTAGTGCTGAAGGTCAGCTTCCTTGCTGATCTAGAAATCACCTCTCATTGCCAATGTAATATTTGTATTTCTTGCAATAACTGATTTTAATAACTGACTTTTTTTAAACTTCCAGGATTGTACTTCCTTTTTCCTTTAAAGTGGAAATATTTCCAGGGTTTCATCAATTTAGTGCAATGAGAAATTAACACAAAACAATGAAAAAAAAGAAAACAACAAAAAGCCTTCGCACATTAACTCCTAACACTGAGCTATACAATTTCAAAAAAACTATGTTTTATTAGGGGTTTTAAGAGCTCAACTTCCCATTAACACCACTAATAAAAATGTAATTAGAAACATAGTTACATTTTCTCCCTCCAGCAGAGCATTATTGCATTCCTCCCCTGCACAAACTCAGCCTTTTGGAGGTTGTAGTTAGCAGCCAACAAGATGTGTCCTTTTGGCGCAGCTCACCACTTTATGAAAGATGTGGTCAAGATCCTGAGGAACTGTATTGATACCAGATGTAGTCTTGTCACTAAGTCTTAAACCAAGACTCTTGTGAACCTTAAGCTTCCATTTTCTCTCTCTACTGTTACATGGAAAAGAGTCTAAATGAATTACTCTCGATGTCACTAGCAGAAGCAGTTTTTATTTGAAAACAGACGTCATCATGGGAAAATGTTATACAAGAAACTATGTTGAAACACATTTTTACTAAATTAGGGAAGCCAAAGTTGTCACGGCTTAATTAATGAATGCTTGCATAAATATGTTAGTATCTCTAGTCAGAATCAGTAGTCCTCAAAGTCAACCAATTGTTGCCAATTTAGTTTCTAAACAATAAAGGCACTGGATTTTTAACATTAGTGCTGTATGTGTTGCAAAACAAAACAGAAACAATTCTCATTGGTGAAGGATTTCAATAAACTTTAATAATATCCACATGTACAATAAATATTTCTGGGCCCTCAAGCACTTATATTTCCTTTTGAACTCGTGAACAAAAATTGATTCAAGGTGACAAATTTGTAATCTATTATGATGGATGGAGCTGCCTTTTAAAAAAAGATAATGGTATATCATTTATATTTTCTTTGAGAGAAGATTTGTAAAAAAATTACCTAAAGGAAAGCCAAAGAGAATCCAGATGTAATGGAAAAAATAAACAGACTCAACTGTAATATTTATCTTTTATTAAAGCAAGTGTCACTTTATTAGAAGTTCAGAGAAAGGTAAATAATGTAAACATTGCTTTTGGCTGTAACAACTGTCCTTGTAATCACATGGACAAAAACAAATTATTGATTACATATCATTAATTATGATCCTGGAATTTCTAAGCTGGAAAAGCAAGTGTCATAAGATTAAACAGAAACATATGTGTGGATATTTCTGAACATATTTGCAAGGTACAGCACTGGCCATTAAAAATCAGATGCAACAACTTTGCAATATGTAACAGAAAACAACTGTTGCATATGTGGGATAGTAGAAAATTTTCATGCTATTTAGTGTATTTATATATGTATTCCCTATTGTAGTTTTATTAAGCCTTCTTGCATTAAAATTTTAAACATTTTAATAACAGATTCTGAAGACAGAGAAGATTGCCTGCAAAGCTCTTGATCAGAGTGCACAAAATATTACTTTGAAAGCCTTGTAGTGAGACCAGTGATGTACTAAAACATCCACACAATGACAGGGGATGAGTAACTTTCAGTCCACCCCTCCCTTATATTCTCCATGATGATGAATGGGTGTTGTGTTGGGAAGCAGATTTTGGCCACAAGTTTGAGAGAAGGCAAATTTTATTTATTTGTTTAAAATAAAATAATAATGAAACTACACAAAGGTGACCAGAATGGGTATCTGTCAACACAACATACTTATACTCAAATAGAAGAAGAGCACTTATGGGAAAAATTCCACTAATTGAAAGCTGTTTGCCAAATAAACATCTCTGGCTTGTTGAACTGAATTGCTTTATTGGAAGAACTGATATAACTGTGAGGTTTTCCCTTCACTTGTATTCCATAATGTAATGTCCAAACTAAAAAGAGAAGATAACTGTAAACTGTGATATTAACTAAGTTTTGAGAGATGCCACACAGCGGTGATCTGAAGGAAATGTATACTTTCCTTGATGTCCAAGGCTTTTATTGGCCTTGTATGAAATACAAGAGAAAGATTTAGAACTAACAATTACATGTAGTTAATAAGAACTAAGAATAGCATAGCAAAATCATGCAATAAATAGTCAGTGATATAAACCATTACAACGAGATCTTATATATCTGAAGCCAGATGCTGTTCCAAATTACATCACTGGAAATCCAGAACTGTTCAACTGAAGCAAATGAATCTACTCCAGATGAGAGAAAAATCTTGTCTGCAATCTATTCACATCAGTTCATGTCCATATGTCCATGGTTTACTACATTTCTTTTAATGATGAAAATGTCTGAAATCAACCCTTTATTTTTAGCATAATGTTTGTCCAAAAAAGTAAACTCTCTAAGAGGTGAGTTTCTGCCAGCCACACTACTGAGTTTTTTTTGCCTTAAATCAAGAGAGTTAGTACACGTTGAAAGAGGTAGAATATTGAATCATCTCTTGTTTCTAACTTCATATATGTAGTGTTTTGGAACCAGAATCCAGAATGGGTTACTCAGATTGGTTGCTATTCATGACTTTGAAAAGACTGCAGAAATCAGAGAAGTTTATGACGTCACAGCCTTTTGCCTTTCACATACAGCACATTCACATCTACAAAGAGAGCGCAGAAGATTTTCTGCTCTTTAAGTGCATTTGCATAGATAGTACGGCTCCCTTCCACATTGTATTGCAGACTTTATCATCACAGAAGACTATGGGATATTTCCTGTGGAGAAAATGACAAGAAATAGTGTGTGAATAAGTGTACCTGATGGGATGGCATGTTATAAGTATGTTCATAAAATGATCTGTGCAAAGAATTGTGCTCCTAGATATTGCATTGTGTAGGTAGTTTACTTTTTACTAACCCAGCAGATGAGACATTCTATTGGGAACAGAGAGTTAGTAGGAGGATTTAGAGAGCTTAAAATAAGCATCTTTCTTCCCTGCATGATTGGTTAATAATTATAATCAAATGTCTCTGAAGGGTGAAGAGATTTTTCAATAGAAAGCAAAAACTGAAGGGGTTATCTCCTTTCTCTCTCCAGGTAGTTCAGACTTTTCACAGAATCTCCTGGATTGGAAGGGACCCACAAGAGTCACTGGGTCCAATTCCTGGCTTCTCACACCATCACTCAAAATCCAAACCCTATATCTGAGAGCACTGTCCAAAAACTCCTTTAACTCCTGCAGCTCAGGGCTGTGCCCACTGCCCTGTGCAGCCCGTTCCATGCCCACCGCTCTCTGGTGCAGACCCTTTCCCCAGTCCCCAGCTGCCCTTCCCCTGACACAGCTCCATGCTGTTCCCTCAGGCCCTGTTGCTTTCACAGAGAGCAGAGCCCAGCACTGCCCCTCCATTCCCTGTGAGGAGCTGTAGATGCCATGAAGCCTCCTCAGCCTCCCCTGAAGAAATCAAAGAACCACAGCTGCTTGTATATCTTGCCCTCTAGACCCTCACAATCTTTGTTTCCCCGATTCAGCCTAGCAGATATGTACCTTTTTTTCCACCAAGACCTCAAAACATCAGCTTATCTAGTGAATATAGCTCTCTAACTGAGCAAGGATGATCATTTCTAAGACCAAGCCGGGTTAATAAAAGACTGCTTTATGCTGCAGAATATAGGTGGTTGAATATTTGACCAGGAAATGGCAAACATTCATAAAATTCTTTACTTCTCCAGGGCTAATTCAAATTCATGACCACCTGTTGCAGGCAGGAGAACAACTGGCCACACCAGTCCCTGTTCAACCTCTTACAATTATTTAACCTTTGAAGTTGAAGATCTCTACCTTGGATAGTTTTTTCTGTTCTGCTTTCAAAGGTAGTTCTCTCTGTAGCCAAGGGGCAGCTTTCATCGGACAATGAGGATTGAGTAGGAAGATGTCTGTCTCTACAATTCAGTGGCAGTGTAAGAGGAGCATCCAGTTTTTTGTCCAGCTTGTCCTTGATCTTTGGTTGTAGGGTGGTTTTCCAGCTGTTCTGTGATGCAGACTACATTTAAGAGCTACATAAAACATGGGATTAGGCCTGGGACCAGTTCCATCTTTCAAGCTGAATCCTGAAACCATGAGACTGTACTGTCCTGTCTCCTTTGGCCTGGCCTCCTTCTGGTGCTTTGACTTTAAATGCTGGAAAAAACAATGGTTTGGCTTCAGCAAGAGGGTAAAAATCTAGTCCCTGTCCTGCTGCACAGCCTATGGCCTGGGATTTGTCCACTTTCTGTGGAAAAAGAGCTCTGCGCTTTTTCAGGATGAGAAGATTCTTGATTCTTAATTTATTATTCCATGGATTAGAGCTTATGAGCTTTTCTTGTTGAGTTTCCAATGTGTCCATAGCCAATTTCTTTGTCCGTACTTGCTGCTGTTGGTACTAACCTATGTTCTTCATGAGAGCTCTCAGGACTGAACAGCTGAGATACTCTTCAATCTAAAATGCAAGTGCTGAGCAAAAGTATGCAATTACGGGGTCAAAGATTGCTGAAAACTATGAGTTCAGTTGCTTTCTGAGGATCTGAACCCATATTGATCTGCAGGGTGCACATTCATGTGCGCTCCTGTTTTGCAAGATTCAGACTCCAGGTACTTCTATTGGATGTATCAGTGAGGAACCTACCTCTTTCTCTTTGGTTTCCATGGGAAGAAAACTGATAGCTATGGGCCAGGTAGGAGCTAAGGTGAATTTGATTTTAAATGTCAGAGAAGTAAGGTTTCCATTGCAGCTTCCTTCTGTCTATTTAAATAGGAGTCAAAAAAGTTATTAGGTCCACTTCCTAAGTGATATTAAGCAGTGGTTATTCCTCTAATTTCTGAAATCTAAAAGTCTGAGTTGAATGGCCTATAAAAGATTCACTGTTATTATAGCCTTATAATACAAGACTGAATTCATACAGCATTGTGCACAACCGCAGATTTTATCTTAAGATTAGGCCATTACTTTTCCTTTCCACTGTTTTGCAGCCTGCAAGGCTCTCAGCCAATTTATCTCCCTGCACTGCATGGACAATTCCCTTTGATTTGAATAGAATTACACAAAATTCATTCAGGAGTGTAAGAACTGTACATCTCCTTTTAAGAACAAACAAATAAATATCAAACAAGGTTTTCAGTTTTACACTGAAAAATAAATTTGTACATTTGAGTTCTTCACTGAACAAAGGAAAAGGCACTGTGATCTTTTCCTAGTGGTTCTACTATTTGACTGAAAACTATAGAATTGTTAAAAACTAACATAGAAAACAGCTTATGCAGTTCTCAGTTTTGTTCTGCAAAGTTGTGGTGTTGAACGTCATCTTTTTGGCAGCACGTGGCAACAACAACTTACAGTGGCAGAAAATATTCTTGAATGCTCTCATTGAAACAGAATCTACTCATGATCTTGACTCTGTCTGGAATTCTGCAGGAACAGAACCACGGAGCAAAACTTCTGTGTTTTGATTTTCATCACTTTTACATGCTGGCACAACACTGATCTTTTTTTTCCTACTACTGGACTGCTACCTAGAAGGAGGAAAAATAAGGTGAGTGCCATTACCATCCCAAAACTCTAGAAATGTATTTTGAGAATAAATACAAGTAATGAGCATAATGAATCATGCAGAGCCTGATGTGATTACCAGTGACAGCTGAAATACACATGCTTTATTATATGATGCTATTAAATAGCAGGGGAAAATTCCTAATTTTTAAGTTATAAAAGTTAGAGAAGCAAGAAATGCTACAGAAGAAATCTTCTAAATATTTTAAGACTATATGAGAAATCAGGAATGTTACGGGGTAAAGAGAGTAAAGAATGTATCCTTTTTTTTTTCAGCACATTAAAATTTTTGTTCTTTTTAGGGGACATTTTTAACTTTCCTTTAAATAACATTTTGTATCTATAAGTAATCTAGTATAGTGTTTGTTTAAATATTTCACTGCAAAAATAGCTCACAGTTATCTTTCCTCATGCATTACCTGTCTGATGAAAAAAACATTCATTGACCTTGATGCTGGAGGCAAGGGTGATGCAGATTAAAAATATTTTTATGAAGCACAGAGAGGTCATATACTTTAAGAAATCTATTTCACATTTTGTAGCAAAAACTGCCTTTTTTGTTTTCAGAATTCTGTGCAGAACACCCACTTATAAGTAAACCTTAAATTAAATCTTTATTGGCTTAAATTTAATAGTTTTAACAGTTTTGTTTTCCAGCTAATGTGAACACAGTGCAGTGAAGTATTTTATGGTGAATTAAGATTTATAGATGACCTTTGGCTATTTTTATTTCTTTATTTTTTAACTTTCATCACAGAAATATTACTGGGATATTTATCTTGCATTGCTTTTAAAGACAGACACACTCGCTTTCATTAGTTATCAGAGAACCATCTTTTTAAGCTGAAGGAAATTTGTGTAGATGAAGTAATCTGGATGATAATATTAGCTTTGAGTCTGATTGATGAAGAGTATGACTGGTATACACTGCTATGTGCATCCATCTGATGTGCTTTCTATTCCAAATCTCTGTGAAGACTATTCTGCCTGTTTCTCAGTTCTCTCAATTTTTCTCAGAGTACATTTCAATCACTAACAAATTAGCTGATTAAGTATATAGCAATATGCAGAATATACCCCAGGCAAGATTAATAAAACTTTTGAGATTGAATTGACAACAGTTTCTGTGGTTGGTCTGTTGGGACAGATCTCAGATATTCAAAGACTGGCATTACTGCTGTTTCAGGCAGGGCAGAGTACGTTGGCTGCCCTCCAGAGGGTTACATGTATTCTCTGTAGCACCATGTATCGCCAACCTCAAACATATGTCCTAGATAACATATAACATCTAAAAACTTGGAAAGTACTTATATAAAAGAAGTTGGTAAATTCTACCTATACCTAAGCATCTCTGAATCATCTGACTTGAACTAAGTCACCCTCATGAAAATTGAAGGCAAATTGTGATTTGAAAACTGTTTATTATCTCTTGGTGCAGCAATTTAGTTAGGCCACCAGACGCCTACATAAAATGTCCTTCTTTTCCACTTCCTTTGAAAAGAGACCATGATGTAAGTCCTGTTGTATAAAGCATTCAAGAGAATCAGACACTTCCTGGTATGCCTTCTAGTGAAACAAGCTAGTACAAAAGTCCATCCTAATATATTCCCTACTAAGGATTTCCAAAATTCATTGTATTGTATTCTGGGACTTCTCACTAAAGAGATTTTAAGCAAGAGAATGTAAACAGAATTTATCATCAGATAATAACACCAAAGGGAATAGCTGTGAACAGACTGGAAGAGAATTTATGAGTGTCACATTGTCTACTTGTATCTGGGGCATATTGTATTCATCATTATTTGAATTATTCCTTTCCTTTCTACTCGACAGGCCTATCCATTATGAAAATTGTTATTGTTTCAATGAGAATACAAGTTGTTCTGAGTTTTGTGAAGTAGATTATAGCTATTGTTGCCAGTTCCTAAAACGCCTGTTGGGCATTACTCTTTTATTCAGTAAATAAAGAGCTTAAAACAATAATTGTTATTTGTTAGAATGAACATATTTTAATCCCTTCCTCTTGTTCCTTCAGTGCAGAACCTATCAGGCATTTTTTACTTCTATGTTTTTGCTGGAAATAATACCAGCAAGCTGACAACACTTTAGCAACTGAAATATAAAGATGAGAGATGCCAAAAATTAGTAGAAATGTTGGATTTTTAAGAGCCAGAATCACCAGTACTGAAATCAGAATCCAACCTCTTTAAAAAGTTGAATGAAAGCAGTCATCTCCCCTGCAGAACAATTATACTGAGCTGTTGGGAATTGATTTGAGACAGTACTGCTGTACTGTACACTGTACAGTATCACCTGGCTTTACCTAGATCTCCAGTTATTTCTTTTTTCATCTCTTCTTGATATTATTTAGGAAATAAGTATCTTAAGATGAAGATTTCAGTACTTAGAGATTTCTGCTCAAGCTTGCATGCAATCTTTGCAGAGCATTCCTCGTGGTCTGAGGAAGTTCCTTATATAGGAAATATGAATTTTTAAACAGTTTCTGTTTCTAAAGACAACAAAAAGATTTTACTTTGGCATCATTAAAAGGATGACCACTTCTCTCTTTTCTCCTTTCCTTTTTCCTCTCCTCTCCTTTCCTCTCCTTTTCCTTTTCCTTCGCCTTTTCCCTCTCTTTTCCTCTTTCATGAATAAATGACCCATTCAAACAGAATTAGAGGAAATTAATTGCACATGGTGTAAAACTGCAGGAGGACAGCTCAAATAATTTTCATTTTCAGTTTAAAAGAAACAGGCCCTCCAATCACTGTAGGTGCCTCTCACTGCACTTGAAGTACAGTTTTGTAATCATTTGATAATAACAGGACTGAAAAATTGCTGGCATGCCTGTTATGATATGGAATTAATCTATGCAGGTCTTACAAAACACTGGATTAGCCTGCAGAGCAGTGCTGTCCTTAACAGTACTATTGTAAATAGTTACATAACAGTGTAATCGTACTACAGTAAATGGTTGCAGCTTTAGAATTAAGCTGTTAATTATGTTGCCAGTGAGTGTGAAACAGCCAACTACATCCCATTATACTGAAGTTTGGAGATTCCTTGTGGAAGAGGGGTGACTCCGTTCTTCCGCACTGTCTGTGGATGAACAGTGCTCCGCAGAACTCCAGATGTTTCCAAGAAATGTGTGTGCCCCCTGACATGCATCAGCTCTGCTCCTCTGAGATCTCTGTCTTGGTTCAGCGCAGCTGTATATGCAAAGAAAAAACACAGGATGGGTACACTCTTAACTTCAAGGTTAGAGCTGTAGATACCTGCAAGAGGAGGTATGATCGCACTCATCAAGATGGGTAGTTGGAGGAAAACATAGGCTGTTCCAGATGACATTTTCAACTCCTTACCCCACGCACCTTCACATTCTGGTGCCAACAGCAAAACTAGAAAAGGTCCCATGTATCCTGGTGGATACCAAGTTGAACATGAGGCAGTAACATGTCTTTGCACCAGCGAAAGACAAGAACATGTTGTACTGCATAAGGCAGAGTGTTAGCAGCAGGTCAAGGAAAGACAAAATACCCCTCTGCTCAGCACTAGTGAGACACATCTGGAATACTGTGTCCAATTCTGAGATTTCTGGGACAAGACAGTGAAGGACATACTTATGTCTAAACAGTGCTCCGAGCATATCATTTCTTCACAGGTATATACTTCTATACTTCTTTTTTGCTTTTTTTTTTTCTTTTCTGAACTTGGATTTATAAAGTTGGCAGTATCAGAATTATACACGTAGAAAAAAAAAAGAATTTTTTTTTAGAAAAAAAATTTCAGTGTACAATATTGCTCTTTAAGCCTCCCACAGATTGCAACAAAGAGGGAATATGTCAGTAAAATATCAGGGGAAATACATCTCTGTTGTTTTTGGTATCAGCTGTTGGCAGTGTGAAATTCTCATGGGATGATGTACCCTCAAGGTCCTGTTCTGTATTATTACATACAACATACAGGTACATTAATCACACTGTCTTTCTTCAACACACACCGTGTGGTATTCAAATACCAATTATCATTCTACATTAAGCAGAGAGCATCCTGGGGCTGCCTGTATTTAATTATTTTAGTGTGCTATTCTGTTTGATTAATCTAGCTGTTCAATTTACCTTGTGACATATTCTGTATGAATTGTTTAGTGAAGGTTATCTTCAGATTAAACACAATCTCCCCATGGGTAACACTATTGAAATGTGAGTGACAGAGGCAGATGATGCAATATCCTACATGACCTCACTCTTTTCAGCTGGCATACTACTGAATACTCACGCTTTACTTATGTCGTTTCAAATTTCTCTGCTCATGTCTCAAGGTATAGGTTCATTCGTAATTTCCTGGTTTTACTTTTCCTGCATTTAAAACCTAGCTGCATTCAGTAATAAAGCCTATGGTGCTGGCACAGCTTCTCCATTACCCCTCAGGACTGGTACTTCAGGATCAATTTAATGTGTCTAAAGCTTCATCACAGGATAATTTGGCAGGATCAGACTCATGATAGCATTACTCTGCTACAGTGCCCTTTATTTTTGACCTTGTGCTGGGGGTGTAGCTCCTGTTACACAGTCAAAGCGTAGCACATGACACATGCAAGTAACATCAATAAAATAAATAAAAATAGGGTTACTGAGCAATGCCACAGTGAGGATGAATCAGTCTCATCCTGCTCAGAAGAAAGAAATGTAATCTTTAATTAGAGGTGATCTCTACATTTGCCTAATAAATACATTTCCCTAAAGGACTTCTGCATGTAGATATGAAAAAATACTAACAGCTGAGAGGGGAAAATGCCAGTGTTCAGTAGCACCCTCTGAAAGATGGTTCTTAAGGGCATGTCTCCATTGACATTAGATTTGCTCAGCCTGTGATGAGAACAAGCTGGATGTCATACTGGTGTCTGCAACTCAGACACCAAAATTACTGAGCCATGCTGCATCATGGAGCTGAGGGGAACCATGGAGGCCAGGTCCACACTGATCTCCTCTAAGCCACTGGGGCACTAGGGATGCTTTTCCATTGGAAAGTTTCCCCAGTTCATCCAATATATCTTACCACTCCAACAAAACTTGCCTTGGTTCCTTTCTGTCACAGTGCCAATGTCAGCTTTCCTCTCCTTTTCGTGACATGCTATGGAGCTAGGTGTGTCATATTCTCAAATTTCTCCTGTCTGGCAACTAGAGAATCAGTAGGTCATATTTCTTGGAGAATTAAACTGGAAGAGTCCCTTTGCAGATCTTGTACTTTTGAAGGCATTTTTGGTATCCTAAGAAAAATGGAGAATGATTTTCAGTTTAACAATTAAATATTTCTTGTAAAAAACAAATTGATATTCTTAAAATATTATTTTTAATAGAAGCCATCTCCAAAATAGAAAGAATGTTTTTATTTCTTAATTCTTTTGTGTATTTAAAAATGTATAACCTCTACAATAACAAAAGAGGCAGTCGACAAATCAAGTACCATAGAAAATGATGCTTAAGTTGCATAGACTTCTTTTCTAAACCTACAGAAAACTTAAAAAAAATTCTAAACACAGAAGAAATCTACTGTTAAAGAACAGTAGATCATCTTATACCATTTGTAGCATGGATAAAAAAATGAATCACTGAATAATATTCACATCCACAGACTATTCTTGCGAAGGATTTTTTTTTAATTAAATAAAAAGTTTTATTATTTGAAGATAGACAATATTATCAAGACTTCTCTTTTTTTTCCCCCAATTCTTCACATGTTATCACAATTACTTTCCATGTCTACTATTGTTTCACAAAAGTGTTTTTAGTGATTGTAAATATCCTAGAAGTTCTCTGATTGAAAATTTTGATTAAAAATTATAAGTCGATAATGGAAAAAAAAACAACTCACAAACCAAACCAGATTTTCTTGATCGCAAAACAGTAACACCTTCAATTCTTCACACAAAATATTTTCAGTATTTTCTTCCTGTGTTATTGACAGTCAGCTCTGCATGAGCTCTACATTTGACACAGATTAAACCATTCCTGTAAACTTCCTTGTACTGACTCTTTTTCTATACTCAGATGGGAAAATACAAATAGCAATAGAAAATACAATACAGTTACAAAATGTACAAGAAAAGGAAATCACTTATAAAGCTAAGGATAGTGTGAGAATTAGGTTTGACTTCAGCTAGCAAAGTGATTGAAAGTTCTGAAAATTCAGTCCAGGTAAAATTTAAACTATAGTTGATAAAAAATAGAAAGGAGTGCGTTTTTGTGATGTTTTACCAGAACTGGAACTAATGGACATATGTAAGTATTTTAGATAGAATATTCACATATGGCTTTCCCTTGACCAATCCCAATCTTTTGCCCATCCTTAAGACTTGTCCACTAAAATCCAGGTCTCCCTTATCTTTAAATACATGTGTTTAAGTGATGTACCAGAAAAGAATACACTAGAAAACAACCATTAAGAAAGGCTTTTTTCCCACCCCATGGACAGAATATGACATAGTTCTAACACAAGCCCAAACAACTGCTTGGGAATCCTATTACAGCCTTGTGAAATCTGCACCAAGACGGAGGGTGCATTCAACATAGAATCACTCAGGTTGGAAAAGACCTCAAAGATCATTGAGTCCAGCCATGAACGTGTAGGAGATACTTATTTTAATGGTGATAATTTGGGGAATGTGTGATTCTGGCAGTGTTCCTCACTAAAGCTAGAAGAATAACATTACTAAAAATTAGGTTGCATTGTACAGTTTCTGTCCTTGTTTTCTTGTTAGTGGATTCCGTATTTCCATTTTATTCCTTTTACAACAGCCTGTCTACATTTGTTTCTATTTTGGATCCACTTTCTGCATGCACATCCCCAGAAATGCAAACTCAATTATTTTAGTTCTACATAAAAACCAACATCATTTATGCAGATTTCAATTCAGAACCCTGCTTTCTCAGCTACACGAGCTACACTAGAACTGAGAATCATAAAAGAAATAATTCAGTGAAGAGCTCTAAGCTTCAAGCGAGATACAATGTCCTTGTTCACCTTTTTGACTCTCTAAGGTTCTATCACCCTCACTGCTTTCTCTAGCTTGCCAGGGCATATATATTTTACAGGTTTTCCCACAGTGTTATTTACTAAGTAATGTCTTCACTGAGGACATTTAACTTTAAGTCATAAATGGAGACTTGTTGTTTTTATTATTCTGTAAAAGCCTTTTGTCCACTTTGTTTAACATCATGAGCCCTTGCCTACAGTGAATTCCACTAGCACTACAGCAGAAGTATCACAGCCAGCAACTCGTATTATAAGTGAACCTTGAATAAGGCTGTGGACTAAGCCATGCAAAGAACCAGTTAGTGGTGTACTTTCCTGCTTCTTACCAGTATTATTTAAAAGTAGTGCCAGAGTATTTTTCACTTAAACTCTATAAATATACCTCTTTGAACATGTTCTGTTGTTGATTTGAAATTAAAACATTTCATTTAGCTTCCCATTAAAACAAAATCTTGCAGGCTCCTCTGGAATGGAACATGCTCTGAGACAGCTTTCCATTGTGAAGGAGAAGAACAGCTAAAAGAGAAGATTGTTTTTCCTAAATTGAGATTTGGAAATTATTTTAAATGGCATTGTTTACTGTAGTGAATAAGTAAGGAGGGTTCTGTATTCAATATACTCTGGCAACTTCTGCTTGAAAGGCTTTTTGTTCTGAGTCACTGAAATGAGGGACAGGATTGCTGCTACTGATTGAAAAATGAGTGGTACCATGCACTAAGAATCTGTCCCTGAGCCTGCTGAAGCTGACAGAAAGCATTCACACTGGCAGTGCTGAGAAAGGAGATGTGTCTCCACTGGATCACTGGAAATACATCTGGTGAAGGGCTGTGGGTGTGGGACATCCCTCTCTCCTTCCAGAGCACTTAAGTCTGAAGGGAATGTCCTTGAGGGGATCAAAGTCTTCTCATCTATGAATAGTGCAGAAAGAGTCAGGAAAGTGGGGAATTTGAATCCAGGCACTGAGACAGAACAAAAACTTCTCTTAGGTTTTCCTTCTTCCTATGGCATGCTCTCACTGCCTTTTCCAGAGCACTCTCATTCTTCCCAGTGAAACATAAAAAAGCCACACTGAAAGCACTGAGTTACTTTCATACGGAAACAATTCCAAATTCTGCATCTTTTTTCTTTTCCTTTTTTTTTTGCTTTACTTTCAAAATAGTGCAATCGGAATTGGAAAACCCCTATCCTTGATGAGTAGGACGGCGTTTATAAAAAAATCTCCTTTTCAAAATGAGTGTTCACTTACGGCTGCTATTATTTGCCTTATTTCTCTATTCCAAGAAATTTATATATCCATTTTGAGTGCCAAGACATAGTGCATGAGCAACTGCTTATTCTTTAATGAGTACAGATGAAATTAAAAACCTAGATGCTGCATCTTATTTCAGATTATATTGTGAGCGGAGACCATATCTTTCTGTGGTGGGAGTCTTCTGCCAACTGAAGCCCAGCTCATAGAGAATTTTAATTTGCAATGGTGAGAACTTAAGGAAAAAATAGTATAGGAAAATTACTAAATGAAATAAAAATTCTGGAAAACATATAAGTCAGTGAATATGATTCTATTTTCTTCAGTAGTAGTTTATTAGCAAGTAAAAGCATAAAATCATAAAATCATTGAGCTGGAAGTGACCTTTTATGTTCATCTAGTCTAAAGTAGTGGTGACAGATGATGTCAGGTATCTCCATGTAGAGTAAAAATTAGGATTAAGGATATTTCTGCTATGTCTGGTGTCTGAATTTCAGAGGTGCAATTCTTCCAGAATGGAATTTATTAAGATGAATTAAACTAAATTTGAGACATCTAAAAACCCTTTATGTCAGCTACTATTTCTCACACAAATGTTTCTTCCATCTGTCCTTCAGAAGCCGTTCTTGGAAAGACAAAAAGTCTTTATACAATTTTCCTAATTGTAGAATTGCATGGCAAAGTATTTTACACAATCCTTTTTATGCAGCTCCACCCTGGAGAAATACTAGAAAGCTTTTTGACAATTCCAGTGTAAATGGGTCAGAAGAATGGCCAAAGTAACAGTAGTCAGTGTGGAGAAGGAAAGCTATTTCATGCCAAAATTAACAGAAAACATTCATTTCAACTTAGACAAGGCCAACTTGGTGGATTCAACAGCTGTGGATTCAATAACTAGTGCATCTAACTGCTCCTGTACATAACTGTGAAAATATGACTATTTCCCATTTGTAACTAGGTATAATAAGTCCAGGAACTTTTGGCAATTCCAAAAACTGGCAGTTGAACCATTGGCATGAACAAATCTGCTTAGAGTGACAAGTAATATCCAGCACTAAAGCCTCACTGGCCCTTTTTAATTTTGAGGTAAAAGTATTTTCATCTCTTTGGAAGTAGAAGAGGAAGGAAGGGAAAAAGGAGAGAGTAATTTGCGGTAGGCTATGCTCGTGTTTCACTAATTCAGACAGTATAGATTGTTTAAGGAATGTAAAATCATAGAATTACAGAATGGCTTAGGTAAGAGGGGACCTTCATGACCATCTTGTTTCAGCTCCCAGCTGTGGGCTAGATGTTCCCCACCAGAACAGGCTACTGAGGGCCCCTTTCAACCTGGCCTTGAACAGCTCCACAACTCTCTGGGCAGCCTGTGCCATGGCCTCAACACCCTCTGAGTAAAGAATTTCTTCCTAATATTTAACACAAATCTCTCCCCTTGTCCTATCAATCAAGAACATAGAATTACTGTTTACATACACAGTTCTTAATAATTTGCTCCGATGCAGTGATTACACATAGATAAGTGCAAGTATTTATGTGCATCTGTTATATAACACCAAACATATTTAATTCCAAATATTTTGGAGTGTGCTGATTATCATTATCAGTGACATTTCTATTCATGCAAAATAATATGTAATTATCCAGTCAAATCTAACCTACTCACTCCCTGTACAGTTTTCTTATGACAAAGAACTCGAAATTAAATGATAGCTCCCCTGTGTTGCAGAGTTGGAAAACTGTGCTTTCAAACAGCCAGACATTGCGGACCTGGTGGATCCAACAGTTCAGATGACCCAAGCACATGATGCCTTGACTACAAGCACCCATCAGAGGAGGTCCTCATTTGAAAACAAGTCATGGGCAGAGAAATCCTCTCAGTGAAGGGCTGTTGGCGTGACTCCCTCACAGGGTCACATGGAGGGGGTTGTGGGCACACCTTTCTCCACTCCCCCCTCAGCAGCTGTCATGGGAATGATCAGCTGCCTATTACACGCATGCATGCACATCCCTGCCTCGCAGCACACAGCCATGGTGTGCTCTGCTTGCAGGGAAAAATTTATATCCCCTGTTTGGCGCAGAAGGGCAGCACCCCCTTGCCAGGCAGCCTCCACAGCTGCCAGACAATTAATTGAGTAATTTTCCCTGCTTTGTTGGGAGCAGTGGGGAGGGAAGGACAAAATCTGCACCACTGGTAGCAAATTTATTGTGGGACAAATTAAGAAGCGCAATCAGCCCTTAAGGATTACTCTGTGCACATGATTGTCAATAGATTAGGGTCCACCAGGCTCCCTAGTCATTCGAAATGGTGGAGAAAAGCATTCTGCTCCAGAGCTACTTCCTCAGAGTAGCAAAAAGTCTCCCATCCTTCTTTGTGCCTTTTTTCCTTCAAACTCTCTACAGTAATTCATGCCATATAAAGAGGAGGGGGCCTTTTCGGGGTAGTGTGCTTTTTTGCAATAACCTTATGAGACAGAGCTGTTAAGGGGATGCAGCATGCGCGGAGGCCCCGATAATGAATTGCAACTGAGAAAAATGGCTTGAGTGGGAACGTACTTGGAAAGCAGCAAAAGGGGGATATTCCATTCCTTCATGAACTGAGATGTCCTGGGGGCCTACAAAACTTTGAAAAATAATCCCTTTTCATAAAACAGTGCTGCTTAACTCAAATAGAAAACAGATATAGGTGTACAGTAACACAGATCTGCCCTGCAAAGGACATGGCCTGAAACAGAAAATGGAGATCAAAGAAATCGGCTGGGCATGAGACAGACATCTCCAGTGGCAAGTATGTGTGCTGCCAGTGAGCTCCTGTCATGAAGTGTACTGGATGGTGACCATGAATCATGGGTTAAGGCCCATAAACTATCTTTAGTGTAGGAAATCGAGCAGAACATGTTTAAACTGCAAAACCAGATGATATTTATGCTACTACAAGCTCTGTTTGCACAGTCTAACCACTTTTAAGGTAAAGTAGAATTCTCTTGTTGGCCTTTTAAGTAAAAAATGCGTTCAGCTGTGGACCTGTTCAAGGATGGGTGATCATCTGATTCAGCTATTCTGTGTTCACTATTAAAAAAAAACCAAAAAACTGCAATACTAAGCCATATTCTTATTTAAAAATTTAACAAGTGTTCCTGAGACCTGTTTGTACATGTCTGCTAACTACATGGGAACACTAACTTCTCTAGCTTCAGAAAACTGTGAAGCAAAGGCAAGACAAAATTTCAAGCAGTCTTGTACTTGGTCCTCACTATTCATATCTACAAAAGTGCATGTAACATTGAAACAACACTCTTTTCCAGGATAAATGAGACTAGCTGGCATGTACTACATGACAGGTTTTGAATCTGTGAACTAAGTATATCTGTTAATCCTCAGATTAAAAAATATCACATTCTCTTCTGTAATTAAATGCTTAAAGTAGAAATTGCCTGATTATTTGTGCACACACATTTCTTAATGATTGTAGTCCCATCTTGTCAGATTACAGTGATCTTCAACAGCAAAGTTAGCAAATTAGCATACTCCTCCACATAAAGAACAAAGATCTGGTGAAAGAGGAAAATTCACTATCTCGTCTCCCCTCAATTTTTGCTGTTAGTCCAGAGCTGGAAGAAAGAACAGAGCAGGAGCTCAAAGCCCAGGGTAACATGTGGTTTGTGTCAACCAAGATAAGTGAGAGACCACTCATGGCCTGTTCTTATCACCTTTGAAATTTGAAAGCTTTGACTCTGGTTCAAATGCATCTCTATGTTTTGTGAGAGGTTTTTTTTCTTCTCTTCCCAGTTGCTCAAAAGTAGTTGGCAAATCTTGCTGTTAAAGTAATATGAGGCCACATATTTTGGGGTCTGATCCTAGAGCCAGGAAGTTAGCCCTGTGCTTGATGTTATAATTTGAGTAATATGTACTACTGATGTGCATGGTTGATTTTGACCTATGCTGCTGAATCTGACTTTTCTCAGTGGCTAGTAGAACTTTTGCCTCCTGAGAGCACAAGGAAGCTCCAGGCAGATTGAGGTTTCCTCTGGCCACACAGTTCTGTGGGCCAGTCCTAGAGCAGGGCAGGATACTCTTGAAGGGATCAAAGGCCATGTTTAGAACTGACCAACTGTAAGAGATCATTAGTTTCTGTGCCATTGTCTCAAAGCTTGCTGATGAACAAGTCTAAGCAGGTCCTGGGCAAGGGTTGTGAAATCCTTTGTCTGAGGGACACAGATGACAAATCCAAGCAAGTCCTGGGCTGGGTATACATATATCAAAGAACCTCCTCTCCTTCCTATAAATTGGAGTGAGGCACCAACCCCTCTTGGCGATTAGCGAGTTCAGACCTCTTTGGCTTCCGAAATCTGCCCAGTAACTGTGTGCAGTACAGCAGGACAGTCTGCTGCAACATCCTGAGGAATCACACAAGGAAAATTCTTCAGCAACCGCAAGCTCGTCTGTGCAGTGACTTTTAGGCAGATGAATATGAGATGACTGTAGCTGTTTCTCACTCACTTCCAACTTTTGTCCCCTTGACTCTGGGACACAGACAAACATTTTCATTCCTGTTCCTGGTCTTGAAAAAATCATAGATTCCCTTGCATCCATGGAGAATCTGCACATGCAGATTGATTTGCTGATGTTTTCAAGGCACAGAAAAGCTTCAAATTTGAACAACTTAAACTCACTTCTGATTCAGTACACGCATAGGAAAGCACTGATACAAATAATAAGAACTACTATTTGAAGATTGTTCAGCAGGGAAAAAAGTATATCTTATCATTAGTTTATTTTTTGAAATCAATTTTACTGAAGTGTGAACAAAAGTATATCTAAATTATTGTTTATTTAAAAAGATCATTCCATAGCTGGCTCCAACTCTAAATAACCTCTCATGTCTATGTTGATCCAGATAAGCCTGGACTACATTTTTGTTGGCTTCTATGTTCTCCCAGTGTGTCCAAATGGAATATTTATATCGACCTTGGATGCCCCAACCTTGGCACCATAAATTAGAGATTTTAGGTACTGAGACATGAACTTAGGATGAAAAATTTAATTTAAGGCTTGCAATCTGTGATGTTAGAAAAGCAGCTTGCAGAATTTGAACCTGGATCTAAACTCAGATACTGAAGGTGACCTTCCTCTCCTTACTATAATTTCTAAAATGCTGAAGAAAAAAGAGCTTTGAGCTTATGATGTAATTTGGGAAAATTTGACCTCAGGCAACCTTTGCCAGACACTGTTAAAGACAAAATGGGCCAGTAAGGTGGGAATAGTCTGTTACACCAAAAACAGTGACTCTGCGCTAAGCTTCAGAGGTTGGAAGGTACATTTAGAAAGTCCAGGCAAAAATGTGACAAGAAGCCAGTTTAAATATGAACACATAGGTGTGATGTGTTCCGAGGGCCAGGTGTGACTTGGGAGCCTGGCAGCTTCGTGCGGGTTGTAACTTTGACATTGTGGATTAAGAGAGACAGGCTAACAAAGATTACTGATAATAGAGTCATAAAAAGGTATGGCCCACAGTGTTATCGCTACTAAGAGACATGGCAAGCAAATGCACTATGAAGGGATACTTGTGTAAAAGGCAAGTGCATTATTTGTGGCATACCCATGAGCAGTTTACAAATGCACTTATTTTGTCTTGGTACATCTTTACTTGTAAGCGTTTACCTGCTAATAACCAGCTCTGAATAATGTTGCATCCTTACATCTTTTGTGCATGAGGAAGAGGGCAAAAGACAAAGAAAACAGTAACCAGCTTTCTCCTCTTTTTATGCCTTTCTTTTCTGATGTTATAATTCACAGATAATGAGACTGAGTACAATTGAGCTTAAGGATCGTGAAGAAAAATATTCCTATGTGAAAACATATGTGGCAGGAGCACATTTTTACACCCCAGTTTTGTAGCTTACAATGGGGACAAGTGGTGCTGACATTGCTAGGGCTCCAAAGACAGAAAGCTGTTGCAAATTCAGCAGTACCAATCTTCATTTTCTGTTAGCCATAGAAAAATTATGTATTATCCATCTCTGTTACTTCCAAGAAAAAGCACCCCTGACAGGAAAAGGACATAAGGAGCTGAAGGCTTATCTAAGAGAAACATCTGTTTCTCATAATAATATTTTCCATGAAAAGCATTATAAAAAAAATTACAGTCTGTGTGCATTTTCACTTTCTCTTCTATTAGTCTTCATCTGTCTCACCTCAAATGGATTCCTACAGTAAGGAAGGACTCTGTGTTGCTTAACCATTGCTTTGGGAAAGTTAGATGTCAAAACTAAGTCTTCTTTTTAGGTTGTCTCCATAGTCAGTGGAGTATAAGTGAGCATTTAGAAGACGTCAGAGGAATTGTCCTCTGCAGGTAATTTCATTGACTGCATTGCTAGAGAGAGAAGCAAGGCATGGAGAAGTGAGCTGAAGGCCCAGATTCTGCTCAGAGGGGCTCAGCTGGGGCTCTGGCTATCTGTACAGGTGACCAAGTGTGTAAAGATGACTCACGAATCTTTTTGCTGTAAGCCATCACAGTGCAAAGAGCATGGTTTCCAAAAAGAGATAAGAACTACTGTGCATATATTAAAATTTTTAACTATGTTATATCCACGTTTTGTCATCTGCAGGGTAAAAAATTCCTCAAAACTGAAAGTGTAATTCAATGAAAATCTATTTGAAATTGAACACGTAAGAAGGTATTCAGATTTATAAAAAATGCAATGATTTTAATAAAATGCAGAGTCTAAAAACTCTAATGTGTTGGTTAGCTTAGGTTGAAAGCACAGCTCTACCATTACATAAAGCTGCCAGAATTTTTTGCGTATCTATTGAATATTTATAAGCCCATATAGCATCAAATGCGTGTATTTAACCGACAATATCTTGCCCATATGCAAACAGTTGATTGTAGATGCATTATGTCCAGCAGGAGAAAATGAATTCCAGAAGATTATTACAAAACGTATTTCTGAAAGAATTGTATTGAAGAAAACACAAACATTAAATACTGAGACACCTTGGGCTTGGCTTTCTAAGTTTGGTGTACTCTGAGTGATTTGGTTTCTTATCTTTCCAATGGTGAATATCAGGGTATGAAGGAAGGGACACAAACAGATCCAGTGTGAGAGCACTGTGCTCACCACAGTGTGACTACACACAGTTCTGGAATGAGGATTACGGACATGTAGCACCAGGTGTCTCTGGGTAAATGGCTCGTAGATATGTAGGAGTGAGCTATAGGGTCTACTGTCAGTGATATGGGTTGAAGTGATGCTATTAATTGCAGTGAGCAAAGAATCAGACCCAGGGTTTTTCATGGCAGGAAGGTTTTAACTTTCAGTTTGAGCATGAGCTCCTAGAATATAAAAAGCACTGCAGTGTTCTGACTATATACGTGTAGACTGCTCTTGCTTCAGAAATTCCTGCTCTTTATAAATTCCATTCCATTTTACATGATCTTAAATTCTATCTTCTACTTTTTATAAAGCAAAGCACTGTTTGGTGACTGTAGGTTTCATATCACTAAGTATATTTCATCTGACACTTCTAATTCTCGGCAGTTCCTTACATGCCTTAACATGTTGCTCTCTTCCACCTCCTTTGGCTGCTTAATGCTCTTTTCTGCTTCTTCCTGGAGCTTTCTTAATTGATGCATTTAGCAATTTGTGCCAAAAAAAAAAAAAAAAAAAAAAAGGAAGAAAGAAAGCTTTCTTACAAACTTGAAGCATTTGCGCTGTATCTTGTTCTTTGGTTTTGTCCGCTGCTTTCTTTCCTTAAGATAGACAGTGAAATTCCAAATGTGATTTCCTTAAGAATAAGTCTTCTGCATGAACTTTCTGAAGGATCTCCACCAGCTTCAAAGGATTTCTTAGTAAGAACAGTAAAAAAATTCTGTCTGAGTTCAGTTCCTGTCATGTTGGAAAAAGATGTGACCAGAGTTGGATTTATGAAGTCATTTTTGTTTTCAGATTAAAGATGTATTTATATTGGAAACAATTTTTCTTCAGCCCATGAAGAGTGGCAGTAAACACTGCTGTGACTGTGGCTTATTTGGAAGAACCTTCAGCTCTAAATTTGGGCAGTGCCAAGGGAAAAAGGACTTGACTCAGGAGTGGACACTTTCAAACCTATTAATAATCATAAAAAAAACCTCAATAACTGTATCCTCAGGCATGTGGAGGATGACTCCCGCAGACAGATTGCAGCAGGGAGGCAGTAGCTGGAAAACAGGCTGAGACCAAGATGGGGAGAGGCAGAAGGATTTTGCTCGTGGACTAACGGCCCAACTGAAATTCCTACCACACCAAAGCCAAATAAGCCCACTCTGCTTCCCCCAAAAGACCAGAGGGGTTGCTCAGAGAGCTGTCTTGGATGGACTGTGGCAGAGCAGGCTCCTCTTGCCCCAGTTAGTTCTCCATCAGAAGAAGCAGTTAGCTTCGTGTCCAGAATTGAACCTCAAGGGATGAAGAGGCTGAGCTCCTACACCTTATCTCATTTGGGGTGGGTTTGGAGCTGGGATCCAGGCACTGCCCATATTTCCTGGAGGTGCTCGGATCTGCAAAACTCACTTGAGCAAACACTATGGGGAGAAGTTGGGCTAGGACAACCCATGGCTTGCCATCGCCATACGGGATTCTGAATACTACTCATATAACATCTGCAGGTAGGGAGTGCTTGCTTGCCAGACAGGACAGCAATGAGATAGCACTTGTGTTTCCTGGACAAGCTCAGAAGCCTTGCACTCCCTCGTTTTTCCTTCTCTCTTTTACCCATGTGTTTTCTTTAATACATTCCTTACCTTCCTGTTTAACTCAGTTGCACATAAGAGTTGAACTTATGGGTACCTTACAACTTGGGATGTTCTGTGATTCTATGAAAATGCTAACAAATTCTAACAAATACATTTCAAAAGAGAGTTTTTAGTCTCCATTTTTAAGAAAACTACTTTAGTTGTATTTATACACATATATTCAAACTTTCTGACCAAAACCCCCTTCTGTCTCAGTTTTCAGTTCTTAAGGCACAGATTTCTGTCTGTTTTTGAACAAGATACAGATACCCTATCCAGTTTACTGTTAAAATATCTTTTCTATTTTCTTTGAATAACACTAAGTTTTAATCAGAATTTGGTAATTATCTATCAATACCAGATTATTTTTGTAATGATATGAAGTAGAAATACACCTCCCTGTACACATGTATGACATTGGTAGATCGTCATTTATATATAATCATCTTCTGGAACCATACTCTTAGCTATGATAGGCATATGGGGTTACTGTTACACTGCTGTGAGCCTTTGGTGTTCAGGAAATAAAAATGAGCTCCATTTGCACACCTAATTTTAAGGGTAAGAAAATGGAAGCTGTGCTTGTATATCAACAGCAGTATTTTATCCTAGTACTTGAGAAACAGAAATGATCACTCTGGAATTTGTTTTTGTAAAGTCACACGGATTGTTTGAAGATATTAGCGAAGTGTTTCAAAACATACACTGAAACTCCCCCAGTGCAAAGTTATTCTCCAGAAAAATAGAAGATATTTGTACATCTTTAAGCTAGATTTTAAATCTCATTTCTATGTTCTCTAACTCTAACATCAACCACATGTAACTTATGTAGTCCATTTGTATCTTAATTTAGAGTCCGCATATCAAATGTATAATGTACAGCTGGACACAGCACAATATTTTCTACAAAATGCATAAGGAGCTATTATCCAATAAGAAGTACATCTGGCTTTGGTGTAGCAGAGCTTTCCCAAAGGCAAATAAATTGCTGTGATAGTTAAATATGAGACCAGAGGAAGGACAGGATTCCTGCTGGAGCATTAGAGCTTGAATGAGGAGCGGGATCTCGGTGAGAGCTTTTTTACAACTAAAAACCTATTGCATATTGCTTAAATACTTAAGGGAAGGTGCAGCTAATTACTTGCAGCTGACACTTGGTGACTTTAAACAGGTATTAGACAATCTATTACAAACTATCTCAAGGCACTGTTGCATTTTTGCTTACAGTCAGCTGAGTCCTGAGGAGATGATTGTGCTAAGCTGTCAGCCTTAGTGCTTCCATACAAAAGACTATTAAATTAAAGCAAAAATTTATTTTAACAGCGTAGTTATCTTTTCCCTTGAGGTTTCTGGCACTGTTCACTCTCAGTGCGGAGGGTGTTTCCGCCTTCATGTTAAAAGCTTTTATTTTTTCTCCTCTCAGCTCTTGATAGACTGAATAAGTCGAGGTGCCAGTGGCTTCGTATCACTGAGAGGCACAATCCCACAGCCACTGTGCCTGGCTGTGGAAGGCAGCAAGACAGCTAGGGGCTAGAAGGGCACAGGTAAAAGGGGAGACAAAGAGATGGAAAGGGGTTGTTTGCCTGCAACTTGCTTGTTGTCACCTATGGCTACCTCTCTGTGAGCTGATGGCATTCTTTTTAAGACAATAAGAGGCTTGTCTGGAAACACTGAAACACTTGATTTGGTTCACTATTTTTTTATGCAATAAAAGTTAGTTTCTTCTCTTAAACAACAGTAGACAGATGGCAGAAAAAATATACTAGATTCTGGACTCCCACTGAAAGCTGACCTAGACTCACCCCTGGCTTTATTGTTTTTCTTTCATAATTAGCTTTTGCTCAGCTTTGTCATTTTCATAAGCCTCGATATTCTTCAATTAACAAAACAGAACAAGAACAACAAGAGCTTAGGCAGCTCATGAGGTCACTTCTTGCAGGGGTTGGATTATGGCACCAAAAGAAGCCTGAAAAGCATGTATTGATCCAGTCTGACAGTTCCTGCCACATTAAGCCTTGCCACAGCTGTGATATAAAGGCGCTTAGAGCTGTTATCATAAATACCATCCACTATCTTTAAAGATCATCAAAATTGCTTCACATTGTATAAGAGTTATTGTCATATAATTTGTTCAATGCATTTTAGCAGCATAAATTGGTTTAGCATTTTAATACTAGCTTAAAGGTCAAATGCAGATAATTTAAACTAACGTTTATCCTATGAAAGTTATCATATAAGCTCAATTTACTAAATGTGTTGAATGAAAAACAGCCTTATTATTCTCTTCATTTATTCAAAAGCTAAATACACCCAACAATATTTGCTTTTAAGTGTTAAATAGGACTTACATAAACTCTCAAAAAACAGATCTGTAATTATTTTGTGAACATTATTATTCAACACATGTTTTGAAAAGAAAAATAAATTTAATGATTTCTGTAGGAAGTGTATTTTAAGACAATTATAAGAGAAGAATATTTATAATTAAGAATGAAAGTACAACTTCAGTGACTACAATAAACTGAAGGAAGTTATTAGGAACATATTCATTTATGCAACTCTTAACCCAACCTATCTACAGTCCAGCTGGGCACAGAAAACTCCCTTTTAGCTTGTGACTTCTTCCCTCTGCTCATTGAACCGATAGAACATGAAATCAAGTGCTTGTTTAAAAGAAAGGGGAAAAAAAAGGGTAATTGTATGAGATCAAGCACGTGAGGGCAATGATGGAAGGTAGAGTTGATAGCATCGGTAAGGAGAAACAGGCAAACACTTGTGAGAAAAGGCTTTCCCAAAGGGCTTTCCTGGTGTTTTTCTGATGTAAGCAAGAAGTATAAGACACTGCTATGGCTTCTAATAAATGTCAACTCAGCAGATATGGAAAAGCTACCAGGTTCCAGTTGAAAAGTCCAGTTTGATGCCAGATGTGGCTGTGGACAAGATGGTGGCCTGCCAGCCATACTGTCCCAGTGAGATGGGGGTAGACTACTACTTCTGAGACATAGGGTTATAGTTTATTCTGGTGCCTTTCCCTCTTAGAATTATTTTGTTTGTCTAAGCAAGCATTTGATGGAGAAGGAGCTGGAACATTGCATCTGAATGGCCTTATCTAGTCATTAGGTTACAGCAATCATTTCTCTTCTACTCATTAGCCATCTAATCATCTATGGTCTTTTACTTAGTTCTTAGAGTAGAAACAGACAGATAATGGGGTAAACACAACTTCTTTACATCTTATGTGATTTCTGAAGACAATAGATAGCGTTAAGGGGGCAGATCTGCCTAGATTTTATTTGGTTGCCTTTTCCAGAGCCAAGGTACCTGGCACTATCTATCTACAGATGCAGTTTTATTTAATTTTCAGGAGCAATGCCAGCTAATCTGCACTGATCAAATCTTGAACTGGTATCTTTTCAGCTCCATAGGCCTTGTGGGGCTCCTCTGACTGACCCATCCTTGCTGGAGTATATACAGGACCTAGAACCCACCTTTCAGCGTCATCATCAAGCTCCTTCCTGCTAGCTTCTTTTGGAGATCAAAAATTGTGTGCAAATATCCAGAGGAAAATTACATTTCTATGGTCAGATTTGGGGGAAAGACAAAAAAAAAAAAAAAAAAAGACACCTTTGGAAAAATAAGGATATTAAAAAGTTTACAGCGATTCTTCCCTGAATACTTGTTCAGCCTTTGATGATTTGTAGTTCAGAGCCTTTGTCAGCCAGAGCTTTTGTCCAGGCAGAGGACCAATACAAGGACATGGCTGCTGCTTGCAGGCTGGAGGACTTAATGCCAGTGCATAGCAACCTCTGTTGGAAGGCTCCTTTGCTTGCTGTTTTGCCTTGTTAGCCCACATTTCCCTCGATGTGCTCAGATTTTTACTAACTTTCTAATCTCCTTCCTTCACTGCTTAAACAACATGATCTGGTGGACAAACCCATAGTTTAATATTATCCTCATGTATTCAAACATGATGCTTGTGGGCATTTCTGAACAACTGTAAGAATTAGCTAACATGAAAGGTATCACAAAGCATGACTGCCTGAATTAACAGAGGTTTTAGTGATGACGATTGGCTATGTCACTGTGAAATGAAAGGTTTATTTCATGAATTATCTGTGAAAAAAATTGTTATTGTTCCATCCATTAACAGTCAAAAACCAAGACAGTTATGCCAAATGGTTGTGCAGACAGAATTCTTCAGATTTTTTTCTGTTTCTCGTTGTTATTATAGCTCTGAAAATGCAGGGGTAGTGAAATAATCTCCATTTTTCTTTCTAATTTCATTTTTTTCCCATCTATTAGAGATAAAGGAATGTATTAAAAATGAAGGAAAATCACTTTAAAAGTAGTGTCACACCGTTACTTTTCTATCTGAGTGATCATAAAATAAAAATGAATATTTTTACTTTTTTGTCTCGAATTAAAAATAAGTACTGCTTCATTGGAATAAGAACTTATAGTATTACTGATTTTTTGTTTATTCTCAGGGGAAGCATTTATTATTGCCGCTTCACTACAATTCAGAGATAGAGTAAATATTTTCCTACTGATACGAAGCATTTGCTAACATTGTTGATATTGTAATTCATTGAAATGCCCTCATTCGGTAGAGTACTTTAAAATGCAAATATGAAAGTAAGGGTCAGATAAATCCAATGAAAAACATAAAAACCAGTCCATTTTTATAAAATGTTGAGCTCTAAATGGCTAAGAATATATCAGTTAGTCTTAATCTAAGAAAGAAAATAGTAAGCTGTGGAATGTTTTAAGAAAAAAGAGAAAATGAAAACCCTTCAGATGAGACTACTAAAATTAGATTAGACAAGGCAACAAAATATACTCTGTAAAACAAAGAGTTTCTGTGGCTACAGAATCTTTTCTGATGTACAAATAACTCAGTTTATTTCACTATTCTGAGATCCCTAAAATGTAACTCAAGTGTAGTTTTATCTTTTCAAAATATATATTGCAATTTTTTCTGAGAGCAGCAAGATGATTTCAAATAATGGCAGATTTGCAATAATTTGGTTTATAAAGCAACAAAGAAGAATAACATTAAAATAGATGTTAAAAACCTGCTGAAAGTCAGTACTGTTGCACCAGTACTTCACAAAGTACTACACATAAGCAAAACTAACACCCTTATTGCTGTACATGCTCTTTGCCAAAGCCAATGGTGAGATTGCAGTTTAGCTTGATTTTTTAACGGCTGTGCTTATACTATCTCTGTTATATGCTCCAGAATACAATCACTTTTCTCTCGGCCAACTGACCCGGAGTTACCCATATCCACACTGGGAGCTGTGCCTGTTTCTATCTTGCTGAGAATATCAATAATTCCTGACTCTATACTTGATTCACAAATCCTTATTTCTCCCAAGCATGACTGTATCAAGCACATTCAGCTCATGCCTTCTCTATACTCCTCATACAATCACACCAGCTCACATTATAGGATATAAGTAATTCAGAGTGAACACTGAGCTCAGTGTCAAGCCATGTCTATAAGACCATGTTAGTGGATAGCTAAAAAGAATTAATACATTTACCAAATTTTGCATATAATTTTAACATATGTATATCCTTTACTAGTAAGGCAGTATAATAGCGTAAAAATCTTTTTGATAGCATTTTCTTCACATATCTCAGAAATGGTAACTCTAGTGTGACCATCACTATTCTGCAGGGGGGATAATACAAGTCAGAATGCCAAGACCTGATTTCTTTTCCATCCATACCAACCCAAAGAAAGTTCATTTAATATGATTCACTGAGATTTATAACGTCTATTTAGTCCAAGATCAGTTTTGGACAGGTACTCAATAATTTGGTGAGGTATCTGAGTTAAAAGTATAATCTGTTTTATTTAGAAATACCACTGGTCTAGATGTGTTTTTATCACTGTGTTGCTTTAACTGCAGTGGTAATCCTGAAAAGAACTGTGTTTTCACAGAATCACAGAATTGTAGGTATTGGAAGGGACCTCCAGAGATCAAGTCCAACCCCCCCTGCCAAAGCAGCTCCCTAGACCAGCTTGCACAGGTAGATGTCCAGGTGGTTCTTGAATGTCTCCATAGAAGGAGACTCCACAACCTCTCTGGGCAGCCTGTTCCAGTGCTTGGTCACCCTTACTGCGCAGAAGTTCCCACGCACATTTGTGCAGAACTTCCTATGCCTCAGTTTGTGGCCATTTCCCCTTGTCCGGTCACCATACACTGCTGAGAAGAGTTCAGTCTCGTCCTTTTGTCTCCTGCTCCTTTGATGTTTATAGAAGTAGATCAGATCCCCTCCGAGTCTTCTCTTCTCAAGGCTGAACAGACTCAGGACTCTCAGCCTGGTGTTCCATGTCCTTTATCATCTTTGTGCCCCTTCACTTGACTCTTCTGAGGAGATTCCAGTCTTTTTTGTACCAGGAAGACCAGAACTGGACTCATCAGGGCAGAATAAAGGGGGGAGGATCTCCTCTCTCGACCTGCTGGCCATGCTATTTTTAATGCACCCCAGGATACCATTGGCCTTCTTGGCAACTAGGGCACACTGCTGGTTCACGGTAAACCTGTCATACACCAGAGCACCCAGGTCCCTCTCTACAAAACTTCTCTTCAGCAGGTCATTCCCCATCCTGTACTGGTTCGTGCGGTTATTCCTCCCTAGGAGCAAGACACTATACTTGCTCTTGTTAAACCTCATCTGGTTCCTTTCTGCCCAACTCTCCAACCTGTCCAGGTCTTGCTGAATGGCAGTACAGCCTTAAGGCATGTCAGACATTCCTTCCAATCAGATAATCAATTCATAATTTGAATTATGAATGCAAGATTACACACAAATTAGTCTTAGAATAAAGAGGGCAAAAAGTCAGTGTGCAACAAAATATATAAGGAACCAAGTTCCTAAGCTGTATTTTTCCTTTTAACACATATGGTCATAACAACAGATGAACATTTTCCATGTTTTCACATCCAACATGTTTTAGAAATTCAAAAGTATACACACACAATTCAAAAGTATACACACACAATTCCATACAGCAATTCATCGAGACAGAACCCAGTTTTGACCATCTACATTCTTACCTATGCCCCATATGTTCAGCTGTCACATTGCCTACAGCACAATCCGACATGCAAGGATGAGAGAGAGAATGAGAATGCTTTGAAGCTACTCTGTCAATGTTTGAGAATGAAAGATTATCCAACTGTTCTCAATAGTGCAACCAGCTGCAATATATTCTCACTTAGATATTCTTAAAAGCAAAGAGGTCTGGTCATCTGGAAAGGTGAAATATCCCATCAGTTTACACCCTCACTGAGGGGACATTGAAACTGTGATTGATATGAAAAGAGTCCAAAAGAAGAGGTTCCAGCTGATCTTTTAGGTCCCTAATTTTTGCGCCCTGTCTCTACTGACCAAGGAATGTAGGTGTCTTATATCCAAATGGAAGACCTTATGTAAGTTATCCACATTTCAAGGATATAACAAGAGGACAATGGTTTTACAGGAAATGTGAGCCTCAATTAATAATTCGTATTTTGTTGCTTTATTGCATTGTGCACGTACATTTTTCATAAGAAATAATCAGCAAATTTAGTGATCTTATATGGAATTTGTCTCCCGTCTTTTAGGAAGAAGCAGGACACAGTGTACTGTTTATTCAATATAAATTTATCGCAAAGGAAAGTGATCATCATTTGGAAAATTGTTATTTCTGGAAAAAAAAAAGATTAATTTTTCTTCCTGTAGTATTTCTGTCAAGGTTAAAGTCATTTAGAGAATGTTTGGAATTAAATTATATGATTTTAATTCAGAAAATGGAGGTGAGACAGAGTGATGTTTCAGAGTGATGTATCCCTCTCAAAAGACATTTCCAGACTCATTACTTCTCTGTCCTCTTGGTTCTCTTTCAAGCACATCCCCAGTATTTCACATGATGCTTCCTTCAGGTATTTCAATTTTTCATCTCCACCTGCCTTTGTTTTCTTCACATACTCTCTCAAATCTTTTTTCCCTGGCTCAAGATTTTGTGCCAAATAAATGCTATAACATACAGAATATACAGAAGAATAGGCAGTGACTGTAAGAAAGAATAAATGTGATGTGTTAGTTACAAATATATGATCTCACGAAATTATTGCGTGTAATCCTTGACCTCTCCTTTGCCATTCCAGTCATGCTTGTTTATATCCAGGACATTAAATTGTGACAGATACACAGGATAAGGTATTTTAATTACTGTTTTTAGTCTATGAACCTTTTATTTTGGCTCACATTTACAGTGATGATAATACATCATTGCCCCTTCTGACACAAACATCCCATTCTGACAAAATTCTCTTTCAGTGAAGCAATAACGTAAGCCTGGGGCCCTGTAAGTCAGCTTTGCAAAGTTGGAGAAGCTAGTGACACAATGACTGGATATGTTCTATGTATAAATGGTTTGTTTACATATAGAAGCCAGGCCTGGTATTAGAAGTGGTAAAATAGCACTTTGGGCAATTAAGGACTATTTGCATAACATCAGTATTTAGTTGTCAGAGAATAATTATCTTGTTATTAATATTTAATCAGTGATGAAAGGACACAGCAAGTATCAGGGCCCTCTACCTTTTTCCAGACTCTTCTTCCAAAAAGGCAAAATGACGTCTTCTCAAATTGAAAATTTGCACACATGCTGAGGATCTGGAAAGCTAAATGTAAAAGTATCCCCTAGAAACACTTGCCATAATACTATTCTCTAGCCAATATTCCAGAGCATTTCTTGCTTGTCATTACTTCAAACTATTGGACTTTGACCTTCCTTTGAAGTCTGTGGCATATGCTGAAAATTAAGTATGTTCTTAAGTGCTCAGAGGATTGGTTTCACTTAGAAATAGCCAGTACAGTTTACTTTCAGTGCTAATTCTAAACTTCTGTCTTTAGCAGACTATGTCTCTAGATGACATTAAGTACATCCTTGTTGCAATGCCATGACTTCTTGCAATAAGTTGTATACTCTGCTTTTCCTGATATTGTATATAACAAGGCTTACGATCAAAACATGAGGTAGTGCAATGCCATGGCACAGCAAATAAGGCCACTTTCAACTGTTGTTTTATAGAGGGTAAGAGCATGGAGACCAATCTTGGTCTTCTAATAAATGCATTTGTTAGTTAAGAACCGACAAGTAGAAAGCAAAACAAATTTCTTAGAAGTTACTGGGAGAAATCAAGGTGCGTGAACAACATTCTCGAAGGAACTGGCAATCAGGATAAATTAGCTGCTCATTGTTTCAGACTATCTTTGGCAGAGTGATAATTCTTGTTCTTCTCCACCCTCTATTTTCCCTAGCCCTTGGAAATCTCACCTCAGATTTTTAGAGGAAATTTCTTTACCTAGGGAGACAGATGGGGAGCCCACTTCCTTACTTTAATGGATTTTTGCAGAACAGAGATCCTGCTAATCTGTAGAAATAATTGAGGGTTTGGGGTAGAGGAGGAAACAGCAAGCAGTCTGCACTGATTATTTACATACATTTTCTAAAGAATAAGCAGAAAGAATTGGTGATGGCTTTCTGGAGAAACCATTTTACATTCTTTATTTTTCCTTTCAATATCACTCCTATCTCTGCAGTTCAGAAGATGTATTAAGCCTTGGAAAGACTTCAGCAAAAATAGTTAAGAGAATAGAAGAATTCCTTTTTCTTCAGGCACAAGGCTTCTCTGTTTAAGACTGTCTCCAAGAGTAGAATCAGAAATGGGAGACTCAAGCAATATGCACTAAAACAGCCGTGATGCAGATCTCTTGAGATTAACACAATACATCATAACATAGAGACTTCATAGTTGCCTTTAAGAGTTGTGCAGTGTAGTTTAATGAGGTTGCAGTGAAGTCTGAAGTCTGTTTGTCCAAGTATATGTTACCATTGAAGCAGTGGAGCAAATGCTGTTCTCTAGATTAGTATGTCCCAATTTAAAATAAATTGTTTGCCTCCATGAAATCACACATCAGTAGAATACAGTTAGCCATAAATTGTGAGTTCACATAAACACACCAGCGTGTCTTAAACAGAACACAATTATATTGGAGACAATACAACGATTGCAAAATGCTTAAATCTTTTCCTAACATTAAGTCTACAATTATCCCTGACTAAATGGGCTTGCTGTCATAATTAAAATTAGGCATTGTTCAGTTATCTTCATGATCATCACTCAGCATAAACAAGGCAGTTATCAATTAGCTTAAAAATGCGCTGCACTTTATAAAAAATTTTGTTATTCTTTGTTCTATGTGATAGAGCTCAAGGAAAAAAAAAAGAAAAAAGAAAAAGAAAAAGAGTTTTTACCCATTTGGAAAGCCTAAATTAGCTCCAAACTACAAGTAGCTCTTCTGGGTATGGATGTGAAATATCTACTTTTGGAGATAACATGAACAGAGACTTCTCTCACACCGGGAGCCTCTCATTTCTTGTCCTCAGTGACCTGCAAGTCTTAGGACTTCTGGGTACCTCTTCAAAGCCACAACACACTCTTGAATGTATAACAATTTGCATTATTCCCTACAGCACTACATCTTTCTTTCTGGGGCTAGGTACAGCAAAAGTAAAGTCCAAGAGTTTTTTCCAGAACCAGCCATTTCAAGAATTCTCTCATTCTCTTTTCTGCAGCTTGAGTACTTCAATGAGATATTTGATCTGAGTAATGTAAATTGCTTTTAACTCTCTTAAGCTGTTCACTACACTCAAAAAATAATATATAGCTTGAAGTTAAAATGGCTTTGTATTGAGATACATCTTTATACAATTACTTAACAAATTTTCCTATGTAAGAGTATAGGCCCTCTCCTGTAGTCAGAAAAATTAGCAATAAATTTCGCTGTGCTACATGACATCTGTTAATAGCTCTCCTGAAACCTGTGAATGTAATATATATTCAATAATATAATCCCCTTTAGTTATATTTGCACTGAAGGTATGTTTTTCTTCAGCATTGCAGTACAAAAACCTGATTTAATTACTGATGGGTTAACGATGGATTTCTTTCTGTTTTGCGACTGCCAAGGAAAAAAAATGATTTGTACCAGAATCAAGAAGTTTTTGGTGCCACACAGAACAACAATGAATTGTGAACCAACTGAAATTACATTGTTCAACCTAAGTCCTAATTATGTTTAATATTCATTTTTATTTGGGTCAATTTGAGAGACAAAAGGAAGTCAGTAAAAATGTAATGATAATTAAAAAAAGAAAATACAACCAAAGCATTTGGTCACTTTTTAGTTATATGTTTCAATCTGAAAATCCCTTTGTATTTTTTATCACTTCTAGCCCTCGTGTTTCTTTGACTGGAATGAGGTGTTTCAGTTAGATGCAAATTTCTGTTGCCTGTCTCAAGACAAAACTCTATTTATTGAAGTGCATTGCTTGATAACAATCTCACTGCCAGTTTTCAATTGGAAATGATATGTAAAAAGTGGAGAAAGCACTCTGAAAATGATAGATTTCATACGAGTAGCAGAAGTAATCCAAATGTGTTTTTGTGAACTGGGCACTCTATCTTATGAGTAGTAGGTGAATGGTAATTTTATTAAGTAACCTAAAACCCAAAACCAAGGAGGAAATTAGGAAATTTAGAAGGCCTTCCACCTTTAACAGAACAGCCAAGTACTAGGACCTGACAGGTACAATAAAGAGCTTAGATGTTCTTCTGATATTGTTCTTAGCCATAAGCCCTCAGGCTTTGTTCTACATGCTTAGTTAAACTGTTTTTATCTTACATAAATCCTGGTAAGCTACTTTAAGACCCATCAGACTACCTCGATTGCCATTTAAGTGTTTTTTTCTGCACTAACTGCTTCTTGTTAAATAGTTTGACATTTATGTGTCTAGACTTGGGTTGTTTTGATATTGATTTTGTACAGAATGATAATGGAGCATAGTGGCAATATTACTTTTGCTGTCATATCTAGCAACAATATATCTCTTTGAACTTCTTAAATTGGAAGCAAAATCTACACATATGTAGGTTTAAATTTAGCTGGTTCTTCAAAGCTGTGATTTTGCCTTCCTAATATTTTTCCCTGCAACTATCATTTCCTTCCTTACGGTGCCAAAAAAAAAAAAAAAAAAAAAAAAAAAGTTGTATTTTTTGAGGAAACTCTCTGAAAAATAATGTAGCTTCCAGATCAGTATAATGCACAAGAGTGAGTACTGTAGTATCAGCCAACTCTCCCTTCCACTTTCCCTCTTTACTAATAACCTTACTGTGGTAATGGAAAGAAGCCTTTTGCAGGCATTCAAAATATTCATAAAATCCAATCATTTATAAGATAGTTACTGCTATTTGTTAAATAAGATGAGCTTTAACATTTTGTTTTTATAATGTTTTACTCATTGACAACAGTCAGTTCAAAATACTGAAAGAAGTCCCATTTTTTAGTTCAATCAGAGCTATATGAAGTACAGTATATTTAAGCAGAAAAGAAGCTGAAGTCATAATTTTTCAGGAAAAAAAGACCACAAAGCATGACATAGAATACTTCATACTGCAAGATACACAGACTAGAAAAAGGAAAGCCAGCTGCCAAGAGCTCTGCCCTTGAGTCATTCATGTTAAATATTGTACTGATTTTGTATGCTAAAATCTTCAGAATCAAGCTGATGACAGTGTTGACCTTCAAAACAGTCCTCATATTTGCCTCAGTGTTTGTTTCAAGGTCTTGATAGCGTTAAGATCTGGAAGTCATATTTTATGAGTAAATGGAAAGAGATTTAAAGTGGAAAGAGGTAAGTTAGGCTTTTCATGCTGTTGCTTCCTTTGCCTCTTCCATCAGTATACAGGAGCATCTGCTGCTCTGTGTTCATCTTTTCGTGGTTTTCCATGATACAGTTTGCCACAGTATTTCCTTCTCTACCATCAGAGACAAGAAATTTTTGGTTAAAGCTTATATATTCTGATCAAGTCATTAATAAGTCTACCAATAATAATCACAAAAATTGATCTGTAATATATTTTCCTCTCATTTACTGGAAGCAAGAAAATTATATGCAATCAGCCTTTTTTTTTTTTTCCCCTCTATGTGACACCATTTCTACTAACTGGGAGACATCTCTGTACAAGATTCACACCATTTTTAGCTCTTGTGTATTTAGTGGGTTTTTTTCCTAGGGAGACAAAAATGCCTAGCTTGGATAGATGAAGTCCGGACAGCTTCTCTGCAGCAATTTAGGACATTTAAAATAGGCTTTTGAGTCAGGCCTTGAGATCACAGAGCACAGCAGGTGATAGACTAAGATAAAACTAATACAGTCAAATAGATCTAACTATAAAAATGAAACTACAGAAAGCACTGGATTATTATTGTATTTACTTAATATAAGAAATTGAAATGACTAGTGAGCACTGGTTAATCACTGCTCCCCATGACGTTACAAATATAACTGGATGGGTGCTGAATTTGTGAACTATGTGTTATTAACTAAAAATAAAAACTCATGGATATTTTATTTGACAGAGGAAATATGTGATATTCGGGTAGTTTTAGCTACAGCTTATCTAAATAAGGAATTCAAAACTTTTAAATCCATGTAATAAGGCTGAAGTCTTTAGCTCTATTTTCTCATATTATCCTATCATTTTTATATGTATACCATTATTTAACAAAACTACTTCCAGCTTTTACTGAGATCTAGAATTATGACTCCAATATTTTTCATGGCAATAGAGGATTTAATTTTCCACTAATTCTAACAGCAGGTTTAAGGACTCTTCACCTATTTATTACTTTCCTACTGTCAAATACACTGAGCTGATCGACAGTCAAGTTCACAGCACATTTTTTATATACTAAACCTAATGACTTGACCATTTTAAGTGGGAATAAAATTTCCAAGGAAATACACCTAATCCAGGTATTCCAGTGACTACTTCATTTTCCTATAATCCTTGCAGAAACATGATGGCTTTGACTTTAAACTACAGTTTCTTTTGCAGGTAGATTTCTTACTTCTAGATTTAGCTCAGCAAAACAACATTTTGTTTTCTTTCCAGAGCTACCCAGCTATTCTTGTCCTCTTTGCTTGTTTCTTTTATATTATATATATATATATATATATATATATATATATATATAATTTTCAAATCTTTAAACTTCAGTACTCTTTACACCTTCAAATCACAGACCTTTCTAATAATGAATATGAAAGAGCAATACAAGTAGTAAACATACGCTGAAGTGAGGAGTATTTCCATAAGTTACTTGTGGTACATTATGACATATAATGAAACCTAATAATACGTTGAGGCTAACACAAAATCCTTGATATTGACTGTATCTTCTAAAAATTCACTCTCTGAATAGCATAAAATACTGTTTTTTGATAGCTATTTAACCTTGAGCAGGTCTGTACACAATGAAATATTTCATCTACTGATCAAGTTCATCCACGTGCTCTTTGATTCCCACAAGAACCAGATTCTCTTACAGATTCTGCCTCCAGGGGTACTTCCACGTTCCCCTAAGTCCTGCCTTTTGTCAGGTTTCCCTAAAACCATTTTATGGAGAAAAATAATTGTGACTGTTTCATACACCTCATGTGATAAGATACTACCCACTTAAATAGTAATGACAACGTGACTCAATGCAGTGCTTTTCAGGCACTTGTATGGAGCATGCCTTTCAAAGGAGATAAGACACTTTCCTTGTGCATGGTGAGCACATGTGAACACTCCTCATTGTTTCTTCAGCCTGTGTAACAAGAAGTACAGTCATGTTTGAAGCTTTATGTAGGCAAAGGGCATAGCCTAAATCTTCCAAAAAAAAAAAAAAAAGTAAAAAGCAGACTACATTTTATGGGAAATAGACTTTTGGTAGTGTATTTATACATCTTTGAATCAGAATGAGCTCACAGCCAACATAAATCCATGTCTATATGTATGTCTAGCATACAGATATGTATGTCTAGCGTACAGATATCCTTACTTCATGGATAGTGCTCTGTTATTGGCATGTAGTACAAAAATAAAGTTTGTCTCCCTTAATCCTGGGCAAAAACTTGAAGTGGTTGCTGGTTGCAATAATTGTGATATTTTATACACTTGTGTGGCTAATTTGGCCTCTAATTCTTTTAGCATAAGTAGTTTTGTTTTCATTGCATTAGGTATTCTTTTTTTTCCTACTCACTTGGTTAATGCAGTTAAGAAAATAGATACAAATGGAAATCTTCTTGGACCAGATGTTTCTTTCATAGACTGCAAAGACCACAGGGTACATTATAGACAACTTAGTAATTCTAATAGCACAGTGGTGGCCCCCAGAACCTCACCATTTCATTTCTCATAAAGTCCTTACTAAAAGGTCTAGTTCTGTAGGATTCTCTGAAAAACACAGCATGCTGCTCCACAAAATTACTAAAATACTCCGGCACTTCTGAAGCTGGTTGATAAACCCTTGTGAAATCAGCTGACTATGGAAACTGGAACAGAATAATTAATTTAAATAACTAATTTTCCCATTCTGCCTGAAAATACAGCCATATCACTATCTGCGGCCTTCCCACAGCACCTAATGATAGTTTCATACTTTATCATATATGAAACAACATGGTTATATTTATTTTCTAGAACATGGAATAAAGAACTGTGGTGAGTGTAGCAGCAGGAATGTACGGACCAGTGAATGACGGCATGATTCCTAATGGCTCATAGTTGCCACATGGAAAACTGACAGCTTTCAGAATGGGGGACCATCCTGTAGTCTGAATACCTTGTTTCCATACCTTGTTTCCAGGGACAGCCCACTCTCACACAATCTCTATTTTATGTGGGCATCTCCACCCTGGAATTGAGAACCTGGAGCATTACCTTGACTCTACAAGCCTGGTTGCCTCAGCCTGTGATTGGCTCACAGCTCCTCATTAGATATCTGAAAGCCCTGATGACACCTCAGCTATTCACAGATGGGCCTAGCAGTTGGCAATAACTGCTGAATTTCACCCAATTTAAGTGGCATCTTCCTGTTAAGTTTCTCATTTTGCAGATATGTACTGATTCCTCAAATATATATGCATGCTGAATATACATTTATGTATATATATGTATATATACATATATATAACAAATATCAAGGAACAAGAATGTATTTTCCTCCTAGGCTGGAATGTTAACAGATTTATGCAACTGAAAAAATCATACAACTTAAAAGTACTGTGTTAGTTAATGTGTCAGCAAAGGCCAACAGGAAGGGCTTAAAGTCAAAATCCCTATTTTTCATCTGCCACAGAGAGAGAGGGAGAAATGGGGACTGGGGGCTTGAAAGTGTTCCACCTTGGGATCATCTGAGGTCTTGAATACAGCTACAACAGGAAGCAAGTTTGGAAAGGCAAAAACGGCTTCTGAGGAAGAAAACACTTGAGATTGGTGCACTGAAGAAAGAAAGAACAGGAAGGTAGAAGCAAGGGACACAAGCTCAGGAGTACACCAGAAAATGATTGTTTAATGGAAATGTAACAGAGTTGTGAATTCACCTGAAAATACTGAAGGGAAGAGGAAGACAAATTTCAAAAGAGTGAATGGATATATGCCAAAAACAAGAACAAAACCAAAAAGCATTGTGAAAAATATGCACACTGGAGAAGACCAAGGAAAAGATACATTCAAGTCCAAGGATGTCAATAAACAAGTATGAAGTGTGGTAACTATTAATAATAAGATGAAGAATATGGTACTTGCTTTCTCTTTCCATCCAATAAATAAATAAATAAATCTTCCTGTTGGAAAGCAGACTTCTGCCTGCAGACTGCAATGATAAAGAGTAATAGGTATAGTTAAAATAAAAATAACTATCAGAATAACATTTCTGGTCCTTTGTAGTCCAGCTGGAAACCACTTTGATTTGAAAACTGGACACATGACAACAGCAAAACACTCTAACATGACAACTCACAGGCTCTACAGGTGAACCAGCTATGGAGTTATGATACTCAATATAAATAACGGCTGGACAGATATTGAGTCAATAAAATTATGGCAGCCAGGCATACAATATAATATTGTACAGACGTAGGTGTATTCCTCTAAACAGTTTGCACTCTGTTTCAATAATAAAAATATGCAAAGTTTCCAGTACCCACCACCACCAGATGAGAGAAGAAATTATACAGCTGTTTCCAATATAAAACACACTATCCTAAAAATCAATTGATATTTCATACTCTTTGTATCCTTCTTTCCTGCAGATGCAGGAAGTATTAATGGTGACATGATTGTATGTTACTGTAGTTTAACAAAATGGTCAGGAAGACGAGCTATGTTAGCAATATTATTTGGACATTTAATAGCATTTATCCTTTTAACTTCATTATAGTGGAATGCCTCAAGGCCCAAAGAGAGTTATTTTTAACATGGCTTCAGACAGAAAGGAGTAACTTTTCATACAGACACACAGTGGCCTCTTAACAGAGATATATTACTAAGGCTCCAGGGTACAACAATACGGGGCTGCCACTTCTGTCTCCCCTCTGCCTTCACTTTTTCCTGCAATCATTCCATGTGGTCAGTACTCTCCAGTTTCTCCCTAAGGTCAGAAATAAAAGTCCCTGACCCCGAGGCCTTCACAGCTGTTACCACTCTCCAGATGTCACCACTCGCCTGTCCCCTGTCCCCCCCTTTCCTCTTCCATAAAAACTCCAGAACGGTTTAATCTTACATGTTTTCTTTTTTCCCTTTAGAAAACAGTGCTAACTACACTGAGAAACCAGGCAGATGTACTTGCATATGTGCATTTGAGTGTTCCTGAAACAGTATTCTTTTTTTTTCGCCAGTGAGTATCCGCCCTTCCCCCCCCTCCCCCCCCCCAACCTTCACCCAAAAGGAGAAGAGAGAGGACAAAAAGGAAGAAGGAGAGATCTAGTCCCTTGTAGCACCCAGCAGGGCCATGGGATGCCATCAGATACTGGCGATTCCATCCATGCCATCTGGCGCAGTGCCACACATTACTCCTCCAGGTAATCAGCCCCCTGTCACCATTCCTCGCTTGCTGCTCCAGAACAAAACACTAATAATATTTAAGCATGCTCATAGGCTTGGCTGCATAATGCTTTGTTCTACTTTTGTTTCCCTTTTCCTCTTCATTAATTTCATTTGCTGTGTTTCTTCCCTTCTGACTCTACACTTCATCATTCTTTGATTTTTCAGTCTTTCAGTCAAGAGTTCTTATTATGATCTTTTCCTTTGCTCAACTACTCTGCTGCCTCAAATGTAATTTCTCTTTTGTCTCCACCTTCACTTCTCTTCCCCAAGATTTACAAGCCCATCTGCAGTCTTTGTTCAGATAGTCAGTGCTAAGCAAGACTGATGATATTTCATTAATCACATCCGCTGGTCCTAGCAGTTGCACATTTGCTTTTGCATCCTTTCCTACTTCTTAATTCTTTTCCTCCTGAAACCATTACTAGTACACTACACTTTCTCTCCTCTTGATTGAGGCAAGGAAATATGCCACTTCGCTTCTAGAATAGACTCTCTCCTTTGTGTTAATATTCACTTTTGCTAGACTCTCTATAATTTTTATTTTTGTAGTGCAAAGCAGGAAATGTAGAGCCAATCTCAGTACTATTATTCATGGACACTTTTACTGACTCCTTTCTTTCAAGGATCTAAACTAAGGTATCTACTAAGGTCCATGCAAATAACTCACATGGCCATCTTACCCCATTCTATTGTGGAATTATGGAATTGTCAACTTTTTCACAAATTATACTTAGGTAGGTTTGTAATCTTTATCATTTTTCATGAGGCATTCTCATTGCTCCTGACTTTGCCCATGTTGTCATGTGGTTCATCCAGAGACTCAGCCAGTCTTGTATCCAATGTGCCAGTTCATATTTAACTGCCATCTAGGTTAATGTGGATGAAGTTACATGGTCTTATACAGCTTATTAATTTCTTATTAATTTCTGTATCAATGTGGTCAGTACACTTCTGGTAAAAACAATCTTAATATCTACGGCTTTGATTAGGTTACCTTCATCTCCTCACCAAGTCACATCCTGTAAAGGTTTTCTCCTTATAAAGCATGCATATATATTTTTTACCTTTTTGTAGTTACTTAAAAATCTCATACCCTTTCACCATCTTATGTTCGCACCCTTCTAGAAAGACATAATGAAAATACCATGTGCTACATAGATCATTCTAATCCTGCAACTCACAGCCAATTGACTATTGTACCAATCAATTTGCATTTTAAGAATGAAGTACTTCCTTGTTCTTCTAATTCTGCACGATTATTTGTAATATTAATCAGCCTTATTATTATACAAATGTATAAGCTAGTCAACTTATACATTTAATATAAAAGTTCCCATTTCAGCTATAGGAAGACATACCTACCAGTTGATCTTAGTGCACTAGTTTATCACTTTTTATTATAATAGTGCCTCAGAATCATTTCAAAGGTCACTGTGCTAAACTGTTGAATCAGGGAAGGAAGAAATAGCCAGAAGTTCTGGATGCCAACCTCCTCTGTAAAATAGGACTGATCTTTCTCACAATGCACTAACTGCTGCACTAGCCAATAGGCTAAGTGGCAACAGAACCGCTTAAAGTAAGAAAGAATTCAGCCAGTTCTGTATTATACGAGCTAGTCTGACAAAGACATAGAGTATACCTACAAGACTTTATCATTCACTGTCTTAATTTTGCCTACTGTATTCACCCCAGTGCTTGTTAGACCTGAACATTTCAGAATCTTTCATGTAGCCTGCTTGGCTGAGATGCCTCACACTTAGCTCTGGCTACATAATGTGTCAACTACTAACAAGAATGTCATTATAACCATTACACAAGAAAACCAAAGTGTTTTGAAAAAACCTAATTTTCTCTAATTAAATAAAATTTGTCTATTTAAAAACCACTAATATTATTCTTCAAAATTAACCACTACAAAACATTATTTCATATTAAGATTAATAAATCATTCAAAAAATATATATAAGAACAGAGGATCATTCATTTGGTCTACATGCAATGATAAACAACAAAGACAACAAATACAGGGGGGACCAACTTGCCAAGTTAGCAGAATTCTACTCGTAAGTGTCCAAAAACGTGAAAGTGTTGTTTTCTGCTGTCTTTCCGCCTTCTGTTCTAACTGGGTGGTATGTAGGTGTCATGACCCTGATGGCCTACACTGCTCATTTTGGTAAGAGCAGGCATGTCCATCCTATGGTCCACAGTTTGGCACAGCTGGCAATGCAACCCAGCCTCTGCCCTGTGAAAGCCATGCTCCTGTGCTGCTGGCCTGGCCCCAGAAGTGCAGCCATCACTAGGAACAACAGAACACCAGTGAGCTATTATAGCTGTCTGAGCTGAAACCAGGGCATGGGAAGCGCACAGTGCTGTGCTGACTCAAATTACAGCAAATAATTGTATGCATTTTGATTCACTGGCTAAACACAGTCCTGCGAACAGCAAACATTATGCAGCACTGCTTTCTATTTTGGTAAAAAAATTTGAGAACAGGATTCAAGATTGTAAAAAATAAAAAGAAAATTCAGCATACTTGCAACCCTGTGAATTTTCAATTGGAGTATGTAGAGTTGCCATCAGATATTCAACTCAAAAACCTGACTTTTTTTTTTTATGAGCCCCATCCTCTACCAGAGAAAAGCATTCCTCACTTCACAGCCTTACTCATGTCATTGCTTTTTGGCAGTACATGTATGAAGTACAGGAAAAATAAAGTTTTATCAAAAATCTGATTATCACCTTTTGAATTCACTGAGAATTGCAGTCACTGCCATCAAACCAGATGGATGAACTAATTTAAAAAAACAAGGATCTTCATTTTTCTGCTTTTGTTGCACTTTTGTTTTAATAAAATTATTAAAGACTATAGTAAGCTTTGTTACTTATATACATGATCTGTGTTACGTATTATATGAGGCATTTTCAGAAAGTAATGCCTGCTATCTTATGATGTTGGCCTACAGTGTCAGAGGCAGATGGTGGTGCTATGGCAGTAGAAGCTGAATCTTTCCACTAATATTCTACCACAGTATGCTGTTGTGTGACAGAAGGCAGCAGAGCAGCAGGCTGACAAAGTACTATCTGTCATGGAAGTGAGTATGAAGCAGAGGTGTGTCACCGAATTCCTGCATGAGAAAAAAATGGCACCCATTAACATTCATCGACACATGTGAATGTTTGTGGAGATCAAACAGTGAATCTAAGCACAGTGAGATAGTGGGTGGAGCATTTAAGCAGGGTTGACAGTGGGTCACATCCACTGGTGCACGTATTTATAAGCACAGCATGCAGGCTTTTGATAATTGCCGGTGAAAATGCACAGCTAATGGTGATGACAATGTACAAGAACAGAGAAAAATCCCAGCTACAAACCACTATCAAATAGTGTTATTGAGGTCTTGTATCAATTGTAGCTTTTTTGGAAATTGATAGAAGGCATTACTTTCAGAGAATCTTTGTGTACATAGAGCAAAAAAAAAAAAAAAAAAAATTACTGTCCACTCAGAGAAGCCCAGGTGAGGCAGAAGATTGGGCCCTCAGAAGTAAGAGTATTATAGCATGTTGTCCTTATTTTTCCCTTTCATGTTTGTGCACAGGAAGGTAAATTGTTGTAGGAGCTCCCTACACACCTCTGCCCTCACAGCTGAATTAGACAAGTGAAAGCACTGCCCACACTGAGGAGCAGGTCAGTAACATCAGCAAAGTGGGCTGGAAGAATGAATAGAAAGTTGAGGAGGATGGCTGAGGGCCCTATTGCACAAAATCCCAGCAATAAGAATACAAAGGGTATCAGAAACCACCACTTAACTGTAGCACAGGAACAGCAAGGAAATGAGAGATAGAATGTAAATTATGAGGAGTAAATAGCAGATGTTCTTCCTCAAGGGCATAAACACAGCTATAATCACAGAGAGCAATGACATCCTATCAAGCAGAAGAACATTAGCTATTCAGATGAAAGCACCACAAATAAATTGACAAGTACAATTATTTTCTTTCGTAGAAATTAAGATAAAAAGGCACAGAAATGGTAACGGTAGACAAAAAGTGCTAAGAACACACAAGCAGAGAACAGTTGCATTTTCAAGATAGTATGATGTTCAATTACACATAACAGCAAAACAGTGCTTTGAATACCTCAGATGGAAGAAAACTTCACAACTTACCAGATCCCAGTGAGTGTATGATAGTGTACTGAAATCATGTGAAATGTCCCAGGGACAACAACCCAGTCATAGCTATGTCAGAGCACCTCACTGTGTTCAAAAGGTATGCACCTGTATGAAGATACACTTAAATGTATTTTTAAAGGATTAATCTCCAAAAACTACAGTAAATTGCAGTATTAATATACTCAAGCCCTTATACGTTTATCATCTAACAAAGCACAAGAGCACTCATGCAAAATTAAGCTGACATGGCTCTGTACAGTTTATTTACCATTATTCCTTGAATATTACTTTGTTTTTTTCTCCCCACAAACATTCAAAAGACACTCTACTACTAGGATTTGCTATATCTAGAAGTGTTTGGAAATTGATTTTTTAAATAATTATTCTTTTTTTTATTAGAGACCCTTTTAATACCAAAATATTGATATGAGACAGAATAGGTAAAACTCAGAGCAAAATTATCCATATCAGCTTTGGTGTAGATAAATTAGAGGTGAACTTGAGCCTGCAGGTGCTCAAGGAAGTCCTTGCTATGTTCACAGTTAGGGCGATAAAACCACACTTTGCTAACACACATCTTTCTCAGAAGAAGAAAACAGATTTTAATGTTAAGGAATGTCATCAACTTCAGAACTGCTTTGTAAGTTCCATTCACTAACAACTGTGATAGCCATTCCATTAAACAGGACATGTGCCACAAACAATGTTACCAAATATCATGCTAATTTCAATTTGGCCTGTAAAGCCCTTATTTTGTTAATACTGGAGAAAAAAGTGCATCTGAGTCACCTTTGTTTGCAAGTCAAATGTTGTATTTTACTTGAAAACCAAGTAACTCTGATATGAATTAATTTAAACCAGAACAAAATTTTTTCAAAATGTAATAATGTTGGCAAGAAAACTGATGATAGTTCTACAAAAGGCATTAACTAGCTAAACAGATCTGCCCTTTCAGTGCACTTGGAATCATATTTGCTAACACACACAGAAAAAGCTTTTCTTGAGTACTTTTTGCTCTTTGTTGCATTACATGATCAGCACAACTGTGAACTCAGAGTTCATTTGCCTTTCATAGCATAAGTCAGTACTGAGAAAAAAGGGCAGTCAGATAACAAAGGGAGATTAAAATACTGAGAATGACAGGTGCTGCTGGTTCAGGACAGTAGTATGGGAAAAGACTAGGGAAAAGACAATTTTGGTGGCTGTGGCTGGAGTCCAAAGACACAGAACTCAGTTAACGTACTATCCACTGAATACTTCTGAAACCAACGCCGTGTGCTTGGCTGTATTCTACTACTGGTCACCCTAACGTGATTGGGATGCTTACTGACTAGATACAATGTCTCCAACTAGAAGAGACTGCAATTGCTCACAAAACTTTGAGTGAATAGAACAGACAAGGACCAAACAGACCAGTAGACCTCATGCTAAAATGATAGTCTCAACAGTATAAGATATACATATTTATAAGCAAATGTATGGATTTAAATAGCACAAGTAGGCAATCCATTGTGCTGCTTTACTGTCACACTGAAAAAAAGACTTTTTATCTCTAAGATAAAAATAAAAACAATTACAGGTATTAAACATTAAGGTTAAATGAGTTGTATGGAAACACTGACAAAATGTCCTTAAGAACCGATATGGGCTACTACTGTGCTTTGTTAACCTTCATGTGTAAAAACATCTCCAAACAGCCTAAGGAAAGAAAAACAAACCTGGAGTTGTTGTTTACATTTCATTTCTGTCTATCCACCCTATTTTGATGTGGGATTGACAAGCACAACCCCCATTCCTCAAAATAAAAATCCATATAGTCAAACGAAAAAATCCCTGATTCCATAAAGTATTAAATTGACAAAGATTATCAAAACAATATCCTAAAGGAGAGAAATTTTCATGGGCATTCTGTCAGCTGTCAATCATGTACTTTTATTATCCTTGTCTGGCTTCTATGATTTGCCCTTTGTGTGGGTTAGGAGAGGAATTTTACTTTAGCTTCCATTTTTGGTTTGTTTATGAAAGAAAAATTATGCTTTCAGTATCCATATGATGATCCCTATGTACCTGGAACGTGAGACAGCACACAATACACTACAACATAAGAGCAAGCAAACCATTCAAATAACTAATGTGGTTCTGAAATGCAAGTACACTCTAAAGATTCACATGTCTCATCACTGGGTGATTACTTAACACTTAATGAATATTCCTTTCTCCTTGGGTGCTCAGCCTGATGGCAATACCTTGTGGTTACTCATTCTTCTTTCTTTAGAAGTATCTACCAACTGAATTCTAAAATCACATTAAAAGATTCTGCATATTCCACCCTTCACATCAAGCACTCAGCTGTAACCAGACCATCTTATCTTGCAATTTGATTTCACAGTAGGAAAAAAAGAAAGACTTAGGAAGTACCCACATTCATGTAAAGAGATTTACTTTAGAGACATTAAAACGGTCACTAGAAAAGAAGTAACGTTAGAAGATTTTAGAATTATGGAGAAATGTGACTGAATTTGTTATGCTTTTGTGCATACGTGAATGGCAGTCATGGGCAATAACAGCTTCACATTACCAAGACAAAGATTTTTCAATTTGAACTACTCTCATGAACTACATAGAAAAATATTTCTTCTGACTGTAATGGAACTTTGACATTACTGATTATTTTCCCACTCATTAAGGGAAAACATACAGTAGATCTTTTGCTTAAATCTGGACAATACACCAAATACATGAACATACACTGTAAAAATCTGTTCATAATATATTTGCTGCATTTTAGCCAAAAGCCTCTGCCAAAATTTAATACTTAAAAATAACAACAACAAACCAACCATTTATGAGAGTTTTAAAAAAACCAATTAATACGTAAATTGTAGATCACTTCTTGGCAAATTATGACTGTAAAAGCGGAGTTGGAAAGCTAGGTTGCCTCTAGAGAATTTGCATCCTATTTGATAGTTATTAAAACAATCTTAGCAGTTTAATTCCACTCTCCTGTTGTCAGCATCACAAAGTCATTACACAGTTTCAAACTACTACAGCTGGTGGTGATGGAGCACACAAGTGAAAGTTCACAGGTGTTATTATATGTCGCAACTGACATGGCAGGTATCAGGGTAGATTTACACACAAGAGATTCCATAACATCTATGTTACTCAAGTCAACATTCCTGGGTTTGTTCTTTAATGATTCCTGAAGTTGTTAAAAGGGAAAAAAATTGCTTAGAAAAAACTAAAAAGCAAGAACAGTTTGTATTATTCTACAGTGAATGGCACGATCCTTATTACCTATTTATGATGACTCACCATAAGTTCTTCAGATGACCATCATCATCTTTCTGACTTCTCCAGTCCATCAGTACCTATAGATCTTCTGCTGTTCTTAGGCCTCCCCATCCTCTTTGTGTCCGCTGGGCTGGCTCAGGAAAGAGCTCATACTTACTGGTTCCCTTCAGTCTTTTTCCCATCCATCCTCAAATCTCCCACTGCATACACCACCACATTAGCACACTTCTAACAATTTCAGTGTCTTACTTCCTGTAAAGCTAAAAAGCAACGGAAAGCACAGCAATAGTAGTGGGGTGGCAAAGTCCCAAGTTGCAACAAGAGAGGATAAGCCTAAGTGCAGCAGCCATAGATGCAAAATCAAAGGAAATTAGCTACTTACCCTTGCAAGGCCTCAGGTAGGCAGGGATCTCCAGCAAGAAACCCTTGCATTCACTACTAACCCTTAAATGAGGTCTGGGAAAAAGTGGATCCTGGCTCCAACCTTTCCATTTACTCAGGTGCATTGCAGCAGTCTTCATTACATACACCTGAGCTCCTCCGGGTTGGCCCTGCCTTCCTACCAAGTGCTCAATCATTGTTTCAAGTGGTGACTTAACATTTCTACTACACATCCCTAATTCTTAATACCTCTGGACAGGTGTTCATTTTATGTGCACATTTACCTAATCCTGCATTTCCATGTTGCCTAGAAATGCAGTCACATCCATGGAGTATTAATTACAACTTTTCATTTTCTGTGCATGTCTGTTCAGCAGTCCTGCTTGACCAATATGCTTGGAAACACTCAAAACTGACATTAGAAGATATTAATAAGTCAGATAACAAATTTCATTGGGCAATCATAAAATAAATCTTTGGAACAACATTTAAAAGCCTTCATTATGTTATATCTGAAAAATCAATAGCAGTCATGTCTCTGGTGATTAACGCCTTATAGTGGCTACTTACCATTATACATAATTTCAATCAATAGCAAAGTCAATAGCAGGCTGCTTTCTTCAAAGTATAGTGATCAACTACATGTCAGTATGAACTATATGGTCTGAAAAACAGAAAGAGTTATCTATGATATTTGCAAAATACTTCTCAGGTACAAATAAATACGATGTTTTCAAGAGGTGAAGATCCATTGGAATTATTTTCATCTATGGTTCATCAAATATGTTGTAGTTATTTCCAAAACAGTGAGTAAAGTTAGTAGTCTAGAGGTTCATTACATCTTCAAAACCAGGGTACAATGATCTGATGAAGAACTGAGAGGAGAGGAAATACTGTCATTTGCAGTCCATCAAACAAATCTCAGGCAAAAAAAAAGGTTAAAATCTTGTACACATTCAAAATGAAGAGACTCTTCTGTAAATGTATTCTGAAGTGTGTATGACCAAGGCTTTGGTGTTATGGGTTACAAGAGCACCTACATCCATACTGCTAGACACTGAGGATTCGATCTTGGTTGTGAATAAACATGATTTTATTTTCTGTTTTCTGTATCCATGTAAGTTTTTTCATGCAATAAAATAAATAAAGTAGATTAACTTTGGGGTATTCCATTAATAACATGGTGTCCTTTAAAGCAGTAATCCAAAATATTTTTTCCAAGGTATGCTAAGTTGGTCTCTGTGGAACTGCAGTGATAACTTAGAAGTTGATAGCACTGAGTTGAGTATGGAATAAATGTCTTCAGGTCACTAAAATTAAGAAAGCCCCATGGTGTACATCCCAAAGGCCTGAAAGGAATATATGACAGCATCATACATCTTTTTAAAGAAAAGGCAGTCCTGGAGGTGAGAAATAGGTTAAAATAAACAGTCTCACTGTATCTTCTCATAACACAATGTGCTGAGAAACATGAAAGTTGCAAGAGCTTGAAGCATACTGGGATGTCCTCTGCCAGATGTAGTGTCTCTTACCTCATCTAGCCTTCCTTTTTTTGTTTGTTTGTTTACAAGCTATCCATATGGCAGCACCATTAAACATGTCATAGAAAGACTACTCAAGTGGTTGTCTTGTTACACTAATGAAATTACATGTTTTCAAAACCTTGCCATTCCAACTGCCATCTGTTATGAGAACCAAGCCTATCAGGATGCCATTTCATGTAAAGTTTAAGTGCCTCACCAGTGAACATAATTAACCATAATAGCATTTTATTAGCTTTAGTTACGAGTGCAACTAAAATAACACTTCGCAAGTCATGCCAGTACACATAAAAGAGAAAGCAAGTACATTGCATCAGCTAGGAAGGAGACGGCTATTCCCAGCAATTGCCCTTTTGTCTGGCCTAGCCAGCAGGAGTAGGGGATAATCCTTAAAAATCACTGCTACAGGGCATAAGCATTGCCATCGGGAGGAGATCAAGGCAGGGGGTGACTGCTGAAGAGTACTGAGAGAAGCCAAAAGTCAGGCTGAGCTGCAGGAGGAACGTGCTGGAGAACCACACAGGACAGAGAAAGTTATGGCTGCTATATATTAAAGCGAAAAAGTATCTCTTGGCCAGATTTGTGGATTTGACATCTTTTCACTGGAAGTTGTGCTGACACAGGGATCTCAGCTGGGATTAGGAGTATGGTGATATCTAGGAGGATGGCCCCAACATGTAGCTGCAAATGGTATCCCCTCCAAATTATAGAGTTTTATTGATCACTGCTGTTAAAACTTCACAAGGTTAGGTAGTCCTTTCCATGACTTTATCTTTCCCTCCACAAAGTATTCTTAGGATCCTGACTCATCTGTTCCCTTATATCCAACACAGTTCACAGTTGGAGGAAGATAAACAGGAAAGAAAGAAGAAGTATAATACTTAATGAAATGAAAAGGCAGGGAAAATGTGCACAGCATAAGAAATAGAGGGAAAGTGAAATACTTGTACAGAGGTAAAGAGATACACTGGAATCATAGACTGGCCTGGGTTGAAAAGGACCTCAAATATCATCTAGTTTCAACCCTGTGATGTGGTCAGGGTCACTAACCACCATACCAAGCTGTCCAGAGCCACATCCAGTCTTGCCTTGAATGCCTCCAGGTATGGGGCTTCTACAACCTCTCTGGGCAAACTGTTCCAGTGTGTCACCACCCTCTGAGTGAAAGGAGAGATGAATCCAGTAAGAGAAAATCTTTTGAATTGTTTGTGCTATTGCTGGCATTCACAGGTCCTTACTGAAGTTTCTGAAGACAGTTATGTGTTTTGTGTATGTAGGAGACATAAGATGATACGTGGCTGGTTTCTTCTTGCTTAGGAAGGAACTAAAATATCGTTCACTGGATCTTATTATGCTGTTCTGAATCTATAAATACTCCAGAAATCAGTGGTTTGGCTCTATCAGCCCACCTTCCCCTTTCTTGCGACCATTTCCTACCTTCTGTAGTGCCCGCTGTAACATATTACTGCTAAGACAGGTCTGTTTCTGCTTATCTGGTTACAACTAGTGAAAATCAACAAAATGACAATAAAAAACACTTGAAACACTGGAAATAGATTTCATGTGATGAAAGGAAGCTAAATATGGCTGAAAACAACTCCTCTCTCTTTCAAAACACACTTCAAACAAAATAAATTTGGTAGTGAATGATACAAATATAGACCTAGTCAAAGGATAAGTACTTCTATAATTGTTTTAAATAGGCAAATTTATAATTTACATTGTGAGCAGAGATGCTATGCTATTGAGTAATCTAAAAGGTTTATTTAGGGTAGTGAAACTTGTAATGGAAGAACTTAGTGTTACCTTCTATCACATTAAATATCAGAGTAGATTTTAAAATGTGTATATGTTCAAAACACACACACACACGAGAAAATAAATGTATTTAACTTTTCACACTCTGTTTATGTAGCATTGCAATTATAAAAAACACTGCCTTGTATTCCTTAAAGATCTGACAGCTGACGAAAACATCTCAGTTAAACAGCAACTGAGAAACCAAATGGCACAGGTGTGGTACTAGAAGTCATTTGAGTGGATGAGTATCTGAGGTATTTACTTTGTTGAAATTCATTTGATAATGCAGTAGAACTGGGAACTGAAGCTAGCTGTCCTGATTTCCAATTACATAGCAGAAAAATTGGCTTTATTTTGCATCTGTTTATCACACCTAATGTTTTCCTGTCATAATATTCCTGGAGAAGAACAGAAATCAAATCTATGTGACATTGTCTAACAGCTGGAAGTTTCTACAAAAATGTTGCTGCATTAAACTTCAGAATCAAAGAGAATTTTACTGGCTGTTGTGTTTTCTGTGTGTGCTCAGTGTGTACAGGGCACCATTGCTCACTGCATCTAAACAGGACATTAAGGGAGATCAGAGCTTCAACCTTTTTAAATTTTGTTGCCTCTCTTCCTGTGGAGGAGTGTGGTATTTTAAAATAAGTCACTTCATACTGAAATTCAACACTATGTCTCCTGGCTGATGCCATTACTTCTCAGTGCTGAGCAACAAATTTTTTAGAACTATTTTTCAAAGACTTTCCGCAGTCTGAAGTTCAGTACCATTCAACTTCCTCATTCAGATAAATAAAACATCTTCCCTGGCTCTCCTGACATCATGTAGAGTTGCACCTGGAAGTACATTTAAAAGCCCTTTCTGGCTTTATGCATTTTTTCTTTTCATAAGTAGCTAAATCACTGAAGTCCACGTCTACCATAACACATTAAATTTATAAATCTTCCTTTGACTGCTAGTCCTGAGACTTCCAGAAACCTTTCTGTCTGGAACATATGCTTTTGTTTCAGTATTGCAATGGGATTCCTTTAACGTATATTCTTACACTGACTTTCACACTGGGCATAAAGGAATCTTATCATTAAGTCAATGTTATCAACACTGCACACCATTATTTAATAATGTATTTGAAACTCCACACTGTTGCTGCTGTTATTTTGTAAATATTACAATGAAGTCTGGATCACATTTTGTCTTTTATATAGAATAAATACAAATAACAACAAATAAAGGAGAAATAGAATGCTTTTACATTATATGCAGAAGAATATTTTACAGTAATATTACTTTCAATATTGAGTTTATGCATAATATGGTATGTAATGTAATAAGTGTTTTGTTTAGCAGAGGATAATATGAAACAGATAGATATAATGTCTCCTGTCTATTGTCAAGTGTCTAAATTGGATCTCTTCTCCTTATACCTTGGGGCTAATGCTTCTAAAACTCATCCAAAACACATCTTAAGTTTTATGTACTTTATATTTTCTTTCAATAGCCTTCCTCTTTTTTTTTTCTCTTCCTCCATTGAATCCTTCAGTCTTTCTCCTCAGCTTCAGCTAATTCTCACCCATTCTCCTTCCCAGCAGCATTCTGCCTTGCCTGGGCTCAATCCAAGTGAATAACGAACTGAAAAATCTCTTCTGCAGTTCCTGCTTTTCCAGGAATCTTTTCCTGGTTATTATTCACCCCAACATTATCCATCTTTATCTTCCTGTAGTCTGTGCAATTACTTTAACTGCTTTTGATAATGAGGACTGAAATCGGAAAAAGTTTATACAGAGCGACAAATACATTTCCTTAATAGTTTCTCTTGAACTTCATGGGAAGTTTTCATAAGAAATGTTATTCATATAGGTATTTTGGCAGAATCATGTCTACAAAAGAAGACACTGAAGTGTAGGTTGAGGCTGTTGTGGGGATGAATGGTGGTGAGGGTCTGCATCAATAGGATCGGAATGGGATTTCATTGCCTCTACTCTCCTCTCTCTGTTAGGTTCTTGGTGTGGCTGTCTGCTGAAATGGCACCCAACTGACTACTGGGAGCAGGGACTGAAGAGATTCCCATTGACCTGAGGCCACCTGAACTGGTGCACTGGAGCTGTGCCTGGTTTAAATGCATAAACCAAACCTTCCTTTCATTCGTAAACCCTATTGAAGACATCTGTTACCTTACACTATTTAATGATTATACACATTACAATTTAGACAATTATAAACATACAAGTCCTATAAAATCCACTGAAAATCACATCCAGAGCCGTCTGAGTATTTTTCATGCTTGTTACATTTTTGTTTGGTTTTCGTTTTTCCTATGAAACTGACTGAATTATCTTAGCTACAGACAAGTTAAGTGGCTATAATTCCATTTATACCTAGGTACAAACTCAGTTCTCTTAGACCTTAAGTGACAAGACTAAATGTTCAAAAAGATTGGCCAGTTATGGTTCTCTTAAAAGTGAAAATACCACTAGAATTTTGGTTGGAGAAAAATGGTGTTTATTTAAAAGTTAAATGGAAATTAAGTGCCATCCCTTTAAAATTCCCTTGGCACACTGGAACAAAAAAATCCAAACCAGGACATTTCCAAGTCATCACAGGGGTTTAAATTCAAATTTATGGTTTTTAAAGAAAATAAACGCCCATTACTAAGTTCATGGCTAAAGACTTCTTTGCAAGTTTCACAGTTGCTTTTTGCATAGCAATACCACTGCAAATCTGTTACCTGGTCTGATATAATTAATGCCAGTAGGAAGGCTACTACCACATTTAGAGGCAACAGGTTCAAAACTGCAATTCTCTTAATACTTATCTATGTGCAGCAGGGAAAATGACATTGTATGAGTCTCAGCTGCTAGTAGCATGTTTGGTATTTTTCACGTAAGTCTTAGTAGTGCTCCTGTAGTTCTCAAGCCAAACAGATAAGATTATGTTGTTAAAAGTAGCTCTCTTATGCCACATATTAAATTGTGCATGTGTACTTTTGCAGCCAGGAAAATAACACATGATGTCAAATCAGGAATAACTGTGATTTTCCACACATGGTGGTAGAAAAAACATCAGTGCGAAAGGGTGATAAAATACAAATTCTGGGAAGACATAGCTTAAAAAGAAGGAAAGTTTTTTCCTATGGAAAATATATCCATCTTAAAGAAATGTAATAGCCCAGCCTTTATGAAAAAAAAAGAAAAAAAGAAATAATAAAGGCTTTTCCTCGAATATATCAAAATCTGTGTGATGTAGCATGACACGCTTTGTGACCAAGATTTTCCAGCTCTATCATCCATATATATATAGAGCACTGCTGCTTACACTTGTTTGCTTGCTGTGTGGAAAATATGACTTCCAGCAAGCTTGTAGCACTAAGTGAGACTGGAGAAGTTATAGGAATCATATATTTATTTTGTGGAAAACTGTTTAACAGTTACCACCTTTTATCCTTGAAGTAAGATGAACAGAAGAATAAAAAGAGGTGTAAGTCAAGGATAAAGTAATCCCAGTTGTACTTTGCCTTCATCTGTAGAACACTTGGGGAGCTTTCTGAATTAGAACAAAATCAAAAATAAATGACTAAAAATGTATGTGGAAGCAGAATATGTGAAAAAGTATGTACAAAATCTAAGGCTGGTCTCCTTTTGAAGCTCAGATTGATTCATTTAGTTTCCTAGAAAATTTCTTCACTTATGTGAATATTTCCAAACAGAAATGTACTCATTTTCCAAGGAAAATAAAGGGTTGTGTAATCAGTACAAGGCTTATTTCTGAGAGAAAACCAGCTCATTTTTAGAATGCTAATATATCTTGTGTTATGAAAGTGTGATTGTTCAAGATTTTGTGATTTTCACAAAGCAAAAACTCCAAACCCCCAAATCCTCTTTGTGAAAAAGAAGGAATAGGAATTTCCATGCTGGGGCAAAGCAAAGGCCTGGGTATCTCAGAGTCCTGTTTGTCACCACTAGGGAGAGCAACTTCAGAGTAAAGCACAAGAGCTCCCTCAGGGAGATTATTTGACACAGTCTATATCACCTGGGTAATTTCTAAGTGTAATTACAACTTCAAAAACTGAACAAATGTAATAAGCACTTAAATTAAAAAATCTATTATGACTCTTACATATCTAATGTTTCTTCCAGAACACTGAATGCAAAATAATGAATGCATGTTTGTATACTTCTGACCATAAGGTTATAAGCTACCTTTGCTTAATTTGTTAGCAATAATGTGTGGACCGGTGTATATATTAAAATTTGTCAGGCAGAGCTGACAGAAACATCTCAAATCATCTCAATATCTACAACTTATTAAAGCGTTTCTCTTATTTCCAGATGACTCAAACTTTCAGAGAGAACAAAAAGAGTGAGTAAGCGAGAAAAAATGAGAGAAAGGGAGAAAAATGTTTCCCATACAATTGCTAAGCAATTAAAGTAACACCCACTTAGTAGAATCACTGCTATGGGATCCAGGGATGTATGGGGATGGTTTGCAGCAGTGGGTGGGCAGATGCTATGTCACTGATGCAGACATTGCAAGCTGAAGTCCGTCAGTAACCGTCAGTGAAGCATTAATCATGACAGTCTACCTGCAAGCAGCCTGATGTTAATGTGAAATGGCAGCTGAGAGCAGCTCCATACAACTTTCTCAGCCTCCCTAAGTAATTGGTAACCTCTGAACCTCGCTCACATGAGTAGCTGGGGAGAACTGCTCCCAGTTAAGCAGAGAGGTCAAGCTGAAGCCTGATTGTCTGGACCTTCAAACATGTGACCTTCTTCCTCCAAATTTTCTTTCTCACACCTAAAGATCATGCCACTGGCCCCCAGAAATGCACTTTGATCAGCGCTCAGAGTGCCTTGTTTACCTTGTGTGCTAAGCCTGGCCAAATGTGCTTGAACTGTACAGTATCATTTTTAACCTGGTCCTTTACATTTGGGCAAAGAGGAACTCGCTTGTCTTAGGAAACTTCTACCTTATTTAGTGCTGATCCTGGACTTTTGCAAAACTGACAGTATTGTTAATCTAATCCTGATGTCTGCCATGAGTTTTAACACTTGGAACATCCAAATGGTGTTTATGTGGAGCAATTTTCTGAACTTCTATGTCCAGCGTTTTTCTGGGGCTTATCCTCCTTATAGATTGAATATGACAGTATGCCCTGATTAGCTCAGCACTGAGAAAAGGAAAACCAAAGCCTCATTCCTGGCTGAGAAGCGCAAAATAGGCACTTAGCAGGTACTGCAGCAATCCTAATGATGCAAAGCATCGTGCATGATTTGTCAAGGCTTTTGAGCAGACCAAGTTTTGTATGTTTGTATGTTTGTTTGTTTATTGTTGTTTTTCTGGTGTCTGTTTTTGTTTGTTTGAGTGGTTGGTTGTGTTGTTCTGTTTTTGTTTTTAAACAGAAGACCTGAAAAATAAGCACCCGTCTCTGCTTAGTTTTATTGTACTTTAAATATTTTATTTGGACAAATTCATCCAAACATTCCAGTCAAAACGCTAAATGGTCATTTCCTGTTTACACTACCTAAATTTTCTGGAAATAAACTTCAATTCCTGATAAAGTCTTTGCTGCTTTCTCTTTTCTGGCAGAAACACTCTTATTGCCCAGCATCCTCAATGCTGGCTCATGATAAATATCTAATTTCCTTTAAAATTTAAGACTTTGGAGTTTGGAAACTGTCTCCTTCTTAACTCTTGATCCACTCTACTACCACTTTATTTCCCTAGACTTTGATTTTGGTTTTGATATAAATTATTTTCAAAGCAGGCCATTAATAAAGTAGCAATGGCCCATCTCACAGTGGTATTAAGAATAACAGTCTAGCATTCCGTGACACTGAATCTAACATAGCAGTCACTGGCAAGTCATAAAATTGCTGCAAGTTTTACCAGTACAATAGGACATCAAAAATTTGGTACTCACTTAACCTAGTCAAATTCTCTTACAGTTTAGAAAGCCAACTGCCTTGCAGTGACCGTCAATTTTATTGTACAAATCAATTTGTCTCCACTGACGGAAAATAATTGCAAAGCAAACAAATTATCCATGCTACATTGAACCCTATTCACTCCAGGGACGCTGAGCTTACAGCTTGAGAAGATTTTCCCCTGCCAGTCTCAAAAATAGAGCTTGCAATTTAAAAAAAATAAAAAATCTTACTGCTCTTGCTCTTAATGCTGTGGGAGAACTTCAGAATATAAATTTTGCATTTGTCTAGGCATTAAAATGCAATTAGGTGGAACTTTTCTGAGTGTATTGAAATCCAACTCTATGATATGGCTTTATGTACTAAATTTTTAGAACAAAGAACACTGTTGTTGAAAGAGAGAGTTTTGGAAGCTGCTGAATGCTTATGAAGTCACTTAGGATCTATGTAAAAGCACAGTCCAGCAGCTTTGTATATAGGCCAATATCCACAGAGGGATTTAAACTCCTTTGACTGTAGACTCACAGTGAGTTTACTCAAATTTCACTCCCCAAAACCTCCACCCTCTTGTCATCTGCCATTGGAAACATTTAAATTCTGTCAACATGCGTAATGCCCCAGCAGTTCTGCTCCTGAAAATTCTCCAGAACACATCTGCTCAGGATGTCAGTCTGGCTGCCCCACTTGAAAGATGGAGAACCTGTCTGTAGAAAGTGAGGGTGCAGGTGTTAGGTCCCAGAAAACCTGGTACAAGTAAGGCCAGTAGCTAGAGTTCCATTGCAGATGTGAAATGAGCTGGATAGATTCCAGACCTGATCTCTTTTATATGAATGCCCCGACTTGAGCAATTCCCTATTTGCCTTTCCTCTCCCTGGTATCACAACCCTATAAGTACTTTAATCAAAAGAAGACTAACTGAACTCCTCCTAGGGAGTTCTGTCATACAGCATTTGTCCCTGCTTCATGCCCACTTGGAGCTTCTCAGAAGACAGATAACCTCCAGGGTAGTAACTCCAGCCAGTTTCTGGGAGGACTGAGATGAGGCCAGAACCAAATCCTAATAAGACTTTGAAAAATGTGACTCCAGTTAAGCTGTGAATGTAAGGAGATGGAGGCAATGGGAGAAGATCTTGTACGTTCAGCACTGATTAAGGAGCTGAGAAAGCCTATGATTAAAATTTAGGTGTTGCTTCTGCAAGATGAGGTAATATGCCTACTGTTAAGTACAGATCATGAATATCAGTTCACAGATATAAATAAAGATGTCTGGCTTCAGACCTTAAATTCAATGAGTAGTGAACTCAATGATAAGCCTTTTAGAGCCCTCCAATACCCAGTGGAAATATACATGTTATATATTTATATATATACATATATATATACACACACAATATACTTCCGTCTGCTTAGATTTCAGGCTCTGAAGGAAAATCTTTTCTGAATTACTTCATCAATTTCTAATTTCATCTACGTGAGGCTATTTGTTTGTAACCAATGTTCAGGAATATGACTGAAAGAAACCTGTGTACATTTAGCAGTTTATGAAATAAAAAGAATTCAAAAAACAGTAGAATCACCTCACCTATTTTTAAATGAATGTGAGGGCAATATAAATGGCCACATCTGGTGTTGACAGTCTATCCTGAAGATGCCCCATATCTGGAGGTCAAGGCCAGGTTTGACAGGACCCTGGGCAACCTGATCTAGTGCTTGATGTAGTGGTTGGCAGCCCTGCCATGGAAAAGGGGTTGGGGCTGAATGATTTTTGAGGTCCTTTCCAACGGAAGCCATTCTAAGTTTCTATTAATCCATGATTCTGTGATGACATGTAGTGTTTGATGAAACATAATTCATGTGACTTACTTATTTATAGGCCCTGTGGTATCTTTCTAGGCGAGTAGAAATTTTCTCAGGGATTTAGTGAAAAAAAAAATAGCAAAATTGATAGAAATTTGTCAGAAGTAGATGAGAAGCAATGTTAATTTTTCTAAGATATAAAATTTTCTAAAACATAAAAACAGGGACTCATTATTAAAAAACAATTTGCAAAACTATTTCTGCTAAGGAAATAATTATGGTAAAATCTTTATTTCTTTGTTCAAATTGTAAAACCTCCCTGAAATAAAATCTGTAGGAAAGCTCTAAAGGCACAGAAGTGGAGCATGGACTGGGATAGAGCTTCTTTCTTAGGCGTCAAAGCCAGCAAACCCTTAGACAAATAGCAGCGAGAAGCCAGACTTCCGCAGTTCCAATGTTCAACAACCACCTCAGGTTACTCAACAGACTTGAAAGAAAAGGAGAGGCCAAGAAGTCAGTGGAGGAAGTTACAAAATACTTGGTAGAATACAGCCTAAATTCTTTAATGACGTTTTTAGTAAATGTTCTTGCTGCCAAATGTGGTTTACTTCACCATCAAATCTGTCTGCAATAATAATATGTAATTCCACCTCAAAATTATTCTTGTAAGGTGCTTTCTTAATAGCAGAATCCAGCTTTTTGCGTTACTACAGATGTCAGTGGGAGATTTTTGTGAATGTATGGAGTTCTTTATCTGAATAATTGCAATATAACATCTTTAAGATCTGTAAGAATTCCTGACAGAAATCGATCCCAAGAGGGAGGGTGATGCCAAATCACTGGAGACACATTTCTATGATCCTGGCCTGGGAAGAACATTGCCCAATCTATCCTATGATGGGCAAATATTTGAAACAGGGACTAATTTCTCATTGACCTCCTCTTCCCCCTGCAGAGCTCACATTCTTCACCTCCACTTCATAATTTTCACAGAGCCAGAAGAACATCTTATATTTTCTCCATGTGTTTCTGCTCAACCTCTAGTTGTGTTTGCAGAGAGGTTAACTTTCCAAATAAAAGGAAAGAGTACAAGTTCCTTAGATGCCTTCAAGAACAAGATGATTGAGAAAAAACTGAAAGAGTTTTGAGAATGGGTTTTTCATGAGATTTTCAAGAGATTCTTAATCATTTCCCTAGATAAATTGAAATATTTTGCCTGTTTAATCATGTGCCACTTTATAATCAATTCCTGCTGAATTTAAACAAAGCTTTGGAAATTACTATCTAGGAGAAAGGGGACGTATGAGGAAACAAATAGAAAGAAGAATAAAAAGGAAGATTGTTTCCACTTTCCTTTATAATCTCTGTAAGCTGATAGTAAATACTGATAGTAAATACTATCTAGGTTATGTTACAGAATATATATAAATAAAATAAAATGCAGCTCCCACTGAGCATGTATAAATTTCTATTTATACATCTGAGATTTTTCTCTCTCTTTCTGTATCTTTATCTACTAAACACTAAAAACATTAATTATGTGGTTATCATAACATCATTATGTAAAAGAAGCCAAGATGAGCACTAAACTCAATCATGTATAAAGTAAACAAACCGCAAACAGGCAGATGGCACATTTGGGACCTGACTTTGCCCTGTGAAGTCATTTACTGTTTTCAAACTGAAAGAGCAAATTCTGCATGGTCTTTGTCACTGGTTTAACAAAAGCATCTTAAAACCACCTTTTCATTCAAAATGAAAAAAAACCCCTCTGCTTGCAATGGCCATGCTTCACAGGCACCATTCATAAATTTATGGAGCATAGCTCTTAAACCCACACTGATTTAACATTTAGGTAACTCCTTTACCTTTAATGTCTTTCCTCCCAGTTCCCACCTCCAACTTGAGGGCTAAAGAAGCCCATTGCCCTCATTTAATATTTCATTAATCGCATTTTAAGTCCTTTGTATAACCACGCACTGCTACCAGTAAGATGAAAGGAAACACTGAATTAGGATAATATTGATTAATTTAACCAGCAGAAAATGAACAGAAGGTCAAATTGAGGCAAAGCTGGTTCAAGCAAATACATCCCTGGCTGTTAACAATTGTGACTCAGCTACCAACAACTTGCGGGAAGGACATAAGAAAAGACTTTCCATTGCTCACTAAAGTGTGCCATTAGTCTGTTGTTTGGAGTCATCAGACTGTCTTGAGTTGGTTTTTGTCCCCTAGGCAATCATCACAATTAATTGTGCATGCAATTTATCATAGACTAATTAAGTGGCTTCTACTGCATTTATCACTGCTTGTAAACGGAAGAAGGGAGCTCATTCTGGCTTTTTATTTGTAACACTGGCAGAGCAGTTTAAAGCACATAGATTCATCACTTCTCGATAGATAGTAGATTCTCAGCAGATGAGCACACTTGTACCCAGAAGGGAATATTGGCTTGCCCCAGTGGTCGTGGATAGGCATGTTTTCATTTGAAAGACTATTAGGCTGGTTTCTACTGGAAAAGACCTTGATGCCCTTCAGGGTGGTTATGTGATTATATGTATTCTCCAATTCTTTACCTTCTTTTTTTTTTTTTTTTTTTCCTTCTTTTTACTTTTTCTAGACTTCTGGTCAGTTGCAATCAAAATTTGAGAAAGATCTCAAAAATAAGAAATCCTTCTAGGACTACCACTAAGAGGGTGACTTTCCACTGAGTTTAGTTTTCCTTTGGCCTAGGGGATCATTATGGTAACATAGAGACACAAACCAAGAGGACACCAGAACCCTGGTTTCCTGAGATCATCAGTACTCTTTGCTGCTCTTCTGTGCTGTTATAACTTTGTGATGCTACCTTAATATTTTCTTTGCTCATGTGTCTCTGGATGTCATTCTGCAGTCACAAAAGATTATGATAATTTTTCCACAGAGAAATGAATTACATAAAGTCATTAAGGATAGAAGAATTCAAATCTAAATGATATAAGGAAAAAATACGAGTTCAGCATTGTTTTTTGTAATTAGAACTGGAAATCAATTCTCTTTCTAGCACAATAAGGCAGCTTAGCTATTTTAGTCAATTGTTAAGTCATCTTAGCAAATAATCCTGAGTCCTCATAATGACTACTAACATGTGCCCAAAGGGTTATGTGGTCCCTTAGTTTATGCACTGCAAGGTTGACTGCAGTTCTTTGCAGAAAGAAAATAAAGACTGCAAAAAAATTTCTCAACAAGGAGATGTTTCCCATTTGCTTCTCAACTGCTTATTGTGTTTCCTATCCACTTATTTTTATTAACATTTTTATAATCTGAAGTGTCAGGGGCATGCTTGCACCACTCTTTTGTGTTTTTAACATGGATAAAAGAGAAGGAAACTGTTTTGTGTCAAATCTCTGCCATTACCAGTACTTCTCTACAACAGATTTTCAGTCATCATTTAGGGTGAAGGATATATTTAATGGTGTGGCTTTACTGCACACTACTCTGTACTGTGCATGGATGTGAGTTACCCAAATTAACTTTGAACCAAGTTTATGTGGGCACTAAAGTTTGTTTAACAATAGCTGGATTGCACTCTCCAAAGCTATTTTTTCCCCTCATTTTACTCATTTTTTCATTTTCCCCTTTGGCAGCGGAATGGGTGCAGGATGGATATCAGCAGAAGTCAGAGGAAAGAAGAGTTCTTGACCACTACCCTATACAAAGATGTATTCCTTAAATCACCTCCCCTTTCTTAGAGAAATTCAAGCAGTAGCATGATATATTTGAACACGGATTTCTCTTCTGGATTATATAGAAAATTAGATATGTGCTCATGACTACACCAACAACTTAAATACCTAAGATCTTCTAAAAAACAGACAATTTCAGGCCTGATGACCTTTACTATCTCTAGCAGACTTCTTTACCTATCTAACATTTCTACCTCTCTGTAATGGTCATTTTTATGTAAGAAATGCTAAGCAAAATACCTGACAAACCTTTCAGGATTCTGTCTGAAAAAAAAAAAAGAAAAACTAGAAGAGCAACCAAGGCTACCCTTGTTAAATGTACTTGGCTGTACAGACACTAGCCATGCAATTAAAAGATTGGGTTTACAACTCCTTCCTAGCTTCTGAATATTTCCACCAGACAAGTCTTACACAAAATGCTTTTTCAATCAATCATTTGGGTGTTTCACTGGAAATTTGAAAAAATGTTTCTTGACTTACTTTGAACTCAGACTGAGTACCAGTCTGCATATGCATTAAACACTGCACTTGAGTGGACATAAACTAGTCTGAACTTTGCTCTCTTACCAGTGCACATATACTTTGTACTTCTGATTGTGTTTTGATAACTTTAAATATAAAAATACCTTTCTACATGTTAATGTGCTATGAAAAAGACTTAAAATATTCCTCAATGATTTTGACAACATCCATTAAAGTACAAGATTTTCAAATGTTACCTGACACCTATGAATCTGAAGACTTCAGATTTCCTATTTTTGTCAATAATGTTCTCCAGTAATCTATACGTCTGCTTTTACTCATGCCAAGATTTATGCCAGAAATAGACCTCATGTTGTAAGATGATTTATTCCCTACCTATCCCAGCTAGTAGGGTTGTTATGAAGATGTTTACGTCTAAGTCAGTCACTTCATAAGCATATGTAGAGAAATGTGTGCAGTTTTAGGCCAATCACACTGTTTCAAAAAAGACATGAAGTAGATCTCTAGATTAGACAGACAACATCTTGAAAATGCCTAATTCCATGCATTAACTATATAACAGAATGTACAGCTATTATTTTGGTTGCTTGCATTTACATCAAAGTCTGGTGAGATTAATTCCTCTAAAGGTACTCCAACTCCTCACATGTCCAATCTGATAAGTGTATTCAACACACTTCACAAAGGGTGAACATCCTCTTGAAAACAAAGAGCCATGATATATTATTATTCTGTCTATTTTTCTTTTTTTTTTTCTGAAAACGTATTTATACAGAAAGCATAAGAAATATCAAGTAACATAACTAGAATGGCTTAGTGATCAGAAAATAGTCCAGTTAGAGGGAAAATATGGGAATGAAGCACTTTTTATGGAGGAAAGAGCTGAACATATAGCAGCTATACTGTAAACACAGGGCTACTGAAGACAGGGCTCTGCCTTCTCTAGCTGAGATTTAAATGGAAACTGACACAGATGAGCAATCTGAGTGCTGAATGGACCAAGCCTTTCAAGGGAGGTAGTCAGAGGAAAATCCAATTTGTGAATCCCAGCAGAGACAGAAATAGGAGCCTTAACCCTGAGCATGCAAAGTCTGAAGCTTTTGAGCAATCCAACAAGAACACATTTAAGTGAGCATTAACATCAGAAGCAAAGTAACCATGGACTTTTGGTACAAAGATGGGAGTAGCCATGCAAAGGTTCTGAGATTTTAAAATCAGAGCTTATCTAATTCCTGCACTTGGAAGGAAATGGCCTGATGGTCAGAAATGAGTTTTCACATATCCTCCACGCAAATAGTACAATAGTATTCTTAACAATTTCAACAACAGTGATTGATTTAAGTATAGGACCACTGGTTTGTGTTCAATTTTTTATATAAGTTTCTCCTTCCTCCCTTACTTTCCTAACATTAGTAAAGAATAGACATTTTTGTTAAAGGAATCTTCCAATTTTCTAATTTCCCATTGGAAGACAGTATTGCCTAGAGCATTAACTTAGTCACATAATAGTGTCATTTTAGGTTGCCATATTTCCGCTTTGTTTGCTTTCTAGAAGCCCTAACCACTAAACCTTACTGCTGCTTTAAACTACTCATGTTTCACCTTAGATTTCATTGTCAGTTTGGTTGCTGAAGAATTGCACCTTATAAACTGCCAAAGTTACTTATTTTATATGGATAAAATCAACATAGCTAACTAAACTCTTTTACAGCAGTAATTTTTCTTCTTCTTTTTTTTTTTTTTTGCTAGAAATACACTTATTCATACTCTGGTCATAGCAGTGCTTCATTCAATTTTGAATCAACATAGCAATAAGGAAAAACATTTTATGTTTCATGACACACCTGCTTCTGAAGCCTTTCATTATTTGGTTTAAAACAAGGTATATTTATTATGTCTTCAAAAATCACAGCCAATTTAAATGAAAACAGTATTATTTTTTTTATTCCTAGTGGCTCAAATCTATTTTGATAGCGATAGGAAATAATGAGCAGTACAATATATAGTTAATTTACAAGCCATTAACGTTCATGTAAGTATTTTATATAAATATACCTCTGTGTACATATGCATGCATTCATGTAGGCGTTTGTGTATCTTAAAAGATGTTCAGAATGAACATTCTCATTTCTGAGGTTACATTTGGAATAACATTTTTGCTCATTAAATATAAAATTCTTTTTCTAGTCCAGTTTTTTCATTTAAAGTATCGTCCATGTCGTTTAGAAAACAAAACAAAGTATATTGTGAGCTAATAATAGTTCATGTTATTTCTTAATCCTAAGGAGGACCTGTGCTGTAGGCATGGAGTCACAGAGGCACTCAAGGGCCTCAGTCCTATTCCAGACCTGGCAGCGGGACATGGTACCATGCTGTATCAAAAGTGGGTCAGGTGGGGCTTAGGAAAAGAGTACATACCAGAGGACAGTGGGCATGGAGCCGTCTCCCCAGGGCAGTGGGGAGCTCAAGGAGTGTTTGGACATTGCTCTCAGACATAGGGTTTGGATTTTGGGTGGTGCTGTGTGGGGCCAGGAGTTGGACTTCATGACCCCTCTGAGACCCTTCTAACTGGGGATGTTCTGTGATTCTATGTTCTCTTTCTCTGACCAGACTTTATAGGAATATTTTCCAAGACTGAACAGCAAACATGGCATTCAGTCCTCCAATAGACTTCTATTATTTTCAGAATTCACCTTCTTCACAAATTATATTCAAGTATAAAATAGTAAGTTGCCTATATTTCTTTCTTTGTACATGAATGTATCTGCTTCTCAGAGGTTTACTCATTCTGTAGAGTATAGGTTTATACTTGTCAGTTTGTTCTTTTTTTTAGAAGATTTATGAATGAGTTCATAATTACATTTGTGACCAGCATAACAATTAACTGAGACATCCAAGGTATGACCTAATAATGTTAATCTGAATACTGGGTTATGTGGTTCAAGCACATATTCAGTTGAAATATTATTACAGACATAAAATACTAGTTTATGTCAGTGTACAAGCTATTTAGTCTTATTTTTTCTTTAGTTCACAGTGCATTTCTTTCTGGAATATACTGCTTCATACTTGTCTGTGATTTTTATCTATGAAATTTTATTTTCTGATGACAAATGTTATCTTTATTCCTGTTAAAGAGAAATAAAGCAGAGAATTCTGAAGTCATTTTTTTTTGCTCTTGCATGGACTTCACCAGTCTGCTCGTCATTAATCATATGTTGTTTGGTATCATCCACATTAGCTGTTACATGTGTAGCTCTAAGAGAGATTCTCATTTTAAAATTGCTGGCTCCTACTGGATCTAAACAAATACTGTTTTCTACTTGATGAGAGCAGGCAAGAGTAAGAAATGGATGTGCCCGAGAAAAAGGATGCATATTAAAATTAGGGAAAAAGTGAACCTCACAAGAGAATCAGAAGTAGGAACTCTCTCTGAACTACCCGGATCCAAAATGAACAATGGAAAGGAGAGCTCAGAGTGTGGGACAGCCACTGCCCTGAATGGGTGATACAGCACAGAGACTCCACACCCTGCAGCTGCTGCTTGTGCTCAGCAGCAGAGGGAAGCAACAAGCAAAAGTAATTTGAGATATTCACATACGTAAATGTGAAAAACAGTCACCACACTTGTCTTGCTGCAGTTCTGGGCAAACAGTGTAGCAAAACTGCAGTAGCTACGAATCAACAGCTATAACAAAGCCTTCAAAGAGAAGCAGAGTTTTAGCTTTCACTTACTGAACTTCTGTGCCAAAAATGACAACTATAGAATTGTAGAATCATTTTGTTTGGAAAGGAACACTAAGATCATCCAGTCCAACCCCAACCCATTCCAACCATGTCTGCTAAGCACATCATTCAGTGTCACCTCACAGAATCACAGAATTTTAGGGGTTGGAATCTTCGCGTTTCTTCAGCAACTCCAAGGACTGTGACTGTCACTTCCCTGGGCAGCCTGTTCCCATTATGTTCTTATGTTTCTTGTAAATTTACCCTTTCACCTCTTTAAGGTTTAATTTCCAATTACTGTAACACTGCTGGAATTTTTACGCATGTAACTGTAGCACAGATGTTAGTACCCAGCTATATATTGCATAGCATGTAATATGCTGACAGGTCCGAGGCTCCTCAGTGAGTTTTTAATGAGAAATTAACAGCTTTTGCATTTTGTCAGGAAAACCCTTTCCCTGAAAAAATATAAAGAAATAGCAAATACTGTAAATTGATATTTTTATCACATTGTGCATAATAACAATTATTAACGAGACAGAAAAGAAATACACACTTGTTTTTCAAGGTCAGGAGTAGAAATTAAAAAGAATACGACTGACTGAAGGATGCAGTGATGTTTGAATTGTTTAGGAAATTGATTTTTAGAATTGTGTTCCTGTGTGAATTGTGAAAAATGAAATATTCAGACTTCATTGAAACAGAACATTCTTGCAAATATCATTGAAGCAGTGATACTTTTAAGCAGAAATGTCTTAAAATTCTTAATCAGATTCAGTAAACAGAAACATCAGTACTAATTGCATAAAAATAAACAGTACGTATCTTACGATAAAGAAAAGTGAAAGACATGAGTATGCGCTATAATTCTGAATGTACCAACAGAACTTAAATACCATTTTGAAAGAAGGAAAGTAAGGACAACTTCAGTGTCAATACTGTTATTCTTTTACCTTAGAGAATTTTGCTCCTGTTGTTAGAAGGTGACACAACTCCATAATGGAGTATTTAACTATAGAAGTCCATTCTCCCATAATTTAAAATAATCCTCGCTAACAAAGTTTAGTTACCAATGCATGTTAACAATTTTTTTCCTTCTTGCTTCCTCTTGATGTCAGGACCTCTACATTGACATTACAGATCTGTCTCAAATATATATGTATATGTAATTTTTTAAAAACATTAAAAATAAAGTTATTTTTCTTTCCATAATTCAGTTCCAAAAGACACTTCATCAACAAACACCTGTTGAAAATTTAAATATTCCAAGAATCCTATACTTATAATTTTATTTTTTAGCATCTTCAGGGATATGACTGCATTTTTCTACCTGGCTTTAAGAACTATTCATATCTCGGAATTATATGGGAAAATGATGATATGTTCCTGAACTCTGGCCATTATGGTACTTGGTCAGACCTGGTACTACAATGGTGTACTTACTTGTGGTGTGCTGTCTTCCACTGCAGTGCCATGACAATACCTGCACAATTGCTTCTCTACTGGTGTGTCACTTGTAGCTCCTGGGAGACGGAGCTGAACTGGGGGGAATCCCCACTCATTCAACACGTATTTATTCTGGTAGACCTAAATCCAGAAAATGGATATTGCCACCAAAAAGTGCCTACAGAGAAACCCCTCTGGTGTTCCCCCATGTGCTCAGAGCTGGATGACTGTTAAAGACACGTCAGGCTTGTTTGAACTGCAGTGAAATGCTAGAATGAAGAATGCAAAGAAATGACACTGGTCTGGCAAACCCTGCTTGACAGCTGGTTCACAGGAAGTTCAAGACTAGTGCAGTATTGCTCTGGAGTGCTTTCATTTAGCTGTTAAACTGAGATGTTGAAGGGAAAAGAATGGGATAAGCAGGATAAAATATGCGAACAGGAAGCTTTAATGGATGGTGATTTTGACACAAGATGTGTTTCTAGGAAATCAGCTCATAACACTGCTCTCTTTTCTGTTGTGAGGAAGATGCTCCTTCTGGTATGTGGGTGGCCCAAGAATAGAACAACATTTTGTTAAAACAGATGAAAATGTCAACAAGTGCAAGCTTTTCCCCTGTTGTTTATTGTTAATATTTTTGATTTAAAAAGCCTTTTATGCAGGGAACAGAAACCCAAGACTTCTTTCGTGTAATCATATATGCAACTTGTGATTTATCTCCTGATATTTTCAGTAGGTGTTCTTGATTTTTTTCTCTGCAATAAGAATGAAAAGTAATTTGTACATATGACATAAAGAGATGCTTTGCTCCTTGCTCTTTATGTCTGTAATTGCATTGCTTATATTTACATATTTTGACTTGTTGGGAAGATTCATTGCTGGCAGATTGATGAGGTCTGGGTAGTTGGCAGGTTAGAGCATTTATTAATGTTATTGCTTTCTGCAGAAACAGTTTGGCTCCATGGTTGAGAAGATACCCTCAAACATGGAGACTAGGAAATTAATTATTAAGGAGGATGTTACAAAAAACATACATCAATACTGTTCAATATGTGGTTGGAAGGTAATTGAAAAAGTTATGTAGTCTCTGACTTAAAAGGAGAGGGAGTCTCATGAACACACGCTACAGTTCTTGAAAATGGTTCAATTGGTGAACATGTAGCACTCTGGAAAAAGGCCAAGCTGAGTCTGCTAGACTGGTTTTGACCAATGATTTCTTTTTTTCCTTACTTTTTTTTTTTTTTTTTTTTTGTATCTTCAAAGCATTGATAAAGGCATTCCAAATCTAATCAAAACTTAAACGCTTGTGAGGCAGCAAGAGAATGCTCGAAGTCTTTTCAATCTCCAAGGAGCTGAGAACTAAAGATTTTGTTTTGTGGAAAAATGAAGTAATTCCAGGAGACCGAGGCATACCTTTTCCCAGAACCCTCATAACTGCACCATTGCACCTTTACAATTCCCATCTCTACAGGTTGCTGTGCGTGAACCAGCAGAAGCCTGATCTCAGATTTCTGTCTGATGAACATCTCTTTTTACGGATGATACAGGGAAGATGCAGGGAAGCTAACCTTTTTTCTATTGTACCAGTTTTGCATTAGAGCTATAGTAGTACAGAAGAACTGCTTTTCATGCTCTCTCAAACTTAGCACATCTTTACAATCTTCCCAGAAAACTGTCTTTCCACAGTCTTGATTGCCATCTGCTATTTTAACATGGGGCTCATGGAAAGGAATGGATTCTCTGTGCAGCCATTCTGTTTTATATTTCAGCTGGCTTGGGTGTACTGTGACTACTTGAAAAAAAAAACAAATAGCCTTATAAGAATATGGGATATACTAATAGAAAGCATCTTTCTAAGTGTGCAAGGCATAAAAAGAACAACTAATAGCCAGCAATTTGGCATATTGTTCTGATTTTGTTAGTCTTACCAATTTTCTCACAGAATACTGTATGAAAAAATGGCTGTAGTAAACAGCAGTAATACCCATTAAAGGAAATACAGTCTAGAGATATATCTCTTGCTTGTTTCTCTGTGAAACATTTAGGATTCAGAGTTTCTTCAGTGTAGTAAACCTGGGAAAGGAACACTAATTCATGTATGCAGTACATTTGGTCTCGTATAATTATTTTTGTTAATGGTATGAATTGGTTTTCTTTCATTTTGACATAGACTCCGGTCCTGCAAACATTTAAGCACTTGACTAACAGATTCTTAACTTCTATCAGGTTACAACAGGGAATAAGGCAGTCAGGCATGTACAGTGTCTGGTTGCAGAATTAAAGTCATTCATCTCCTGGGTCTTTTTAGGCAATTATGGTTTTAGATAGGTGCACATGGAGTATAGGACTCATGCAATATAGGATTTTATGTTAATCTAAGATGAAGAAAACAGTTTTTAGAAATCTGAGGGCAATACAGAGAACTGATACAGCAGTTCGTACAGGAAGTACATCAGCTCCAAACAAATACCTTGAACGCACACTGTGGCATTCAGATGAGGAATTACTGTAAATTCACGAAACTCATTATCCACTGCAAGCCAAATGGAAACATGCGTCTGAATGTTTAATCAAAATTGTAGATATCCAAAAAACATTTCTGAGAGAGGATAGCATCTTGCAAGACCACTATTTACCTATTAAATTTTCTATGATAATTGCATTAATAATCCTGTGGACTAAAGACTGAGATATTAACATCCTAAGCATAATGTGCCATATTCATCACAAATTACTTCATGTACTTTTCCACATCATATGTAATGTGTATTTCAATTAGAAAGCATATATTTAAGTGTTTTGCTTTACTTATTAAATTAATTTTTTCAAATTATATTAACATTTATATATCATAAACATTGAATATTCACAGTTCTTGGAACAGAATCTACTTTCCAAACATATTTCTTGATTTCGTGGGTCTATTAATGCAAGAGAGTTTCAAGAAGTAAGACTGAGTACTTAACAATTTTTTATTATGTATGTCTTTAAAGCATAATTTCTGAAACAGTACTTGGGAAAACATTATTTAACGATTCTTCATAAATAGTGGCCTGACTGTGAGCAGCCCACCCTACTGAACATGCTACATGTTCAGGCACAGATTAATTTTCATATACTTTATGATATTTTCAGTCCAAAATCAATACTAATGTCAGACAATGTACTTCAAAAATGACTGTGAGATATATTAGAAGAGTTAATTAATGGAACATAATATACTAAAATAATGTAAAAAGAGATTTCTGAAAGTTGATTTTAGTACATGGTCATTAATGTGTTAAGGCATGTACAAAAATGCATTAACGGATCAGGAATATATTCCTGCAGGTACTTAGAACATAATAAATAATGAATGTGATGATTAACTACATGGGCAGAAGTACAGCACATTACTAGGAAAAAGACTACATAAAACCTGGCTCTGGAATGGGTGTGCACCATTGCTTTTAATATATAAAAACACTTGAACAGACTCACTTGTGTGTGAAGAGAAAACAAAAGAAGCAAGCAGGCTCGAATTAACATTGTACTTTCAAAATGACACATTTAAATATTGCAAAGAGCAATCAGGGCAAATGGAGCAGGGTGGAAGGGCAGTAGAATAAGGTGAATAGAGCATGATGGCACTGTTCAGTGCTGTTTAAGCAGCCAGAGAGGTTTATGCAGGCCTAGAGAGCTGAAGTAGGACCACCACCAAGGCTTCTCCCTGACCTGTTGTGATCCTCCCTGAGCCTGCGCATGTTGAGCATGAGGGTCAAACAGTTCCAATGGGTCATATTGGTCATACATGTCCTCCATGGGCCGGCGGAGAAGCTTACTGGGCCAAATCTCAACGGGTCGGAGGACAAAGTCAACTCGTCCAGCCCGTTTCATCTTGGTGGGAAGAGTTACCCTTTTCATCACCTTGGTATAACCCATGGCTTGGGCAGTGATTACATATGTTCCCGGAGGCAGAAGTCGCCAATAGTCTCCATCAGCAGCTTTGGAAAGGCAAAGACACAAGAAGATAGAGTTTAGTTGGCCTTCCATCCTTTATAGATACATTCACATGAGTACATGCATCCACAGATACACAAACTTTAGGGGGTGAGTTTTTAAAGGACTTTAGAAACAAATCAACACAGTTTTTGAAAAAAGTTCAGACAGAAAAATTTGAAGGACGAAAATACACTCTGCCTTTGAAAATGTGACCCTTGGGAACTTAAGGAGTAAAATTCACATACAATATTTCAGTAACTGCTCTACTTCTTTAACAAGGAAGTGAGGGTTTCCTTCTTGCTACTTTCTTATGGGCACAAGGAATAACTCTAAAGAAATAAAATGAATTAAAAGCTACGTGAAACTTAAGGAAGTGAAAACAGAATCCAAGCTGCAATATATACATACATATAGCATGTCTAAAGAGGTAAGAAATCCCTCTTTTTATTATATTACATTCTACTACTTTGCAGATGTTATAGCACATAAGAGCATCGAGTGTGAGCTGCAGATGGTATAAATTGCCATTAGTATAAAATGAGTGTAAATTTCCTCCAGCTGAAGGTTAGGCCCTGCAGGCAAAAAGCAAGGAGTTTTAAAATGCAACGTTTATTCTCCATTTTGTATTTCCTTTATTTTAAATGCTATGTTTCTTAGCTCAGTTAATGTTGCATTAACGTTATTTTCCCATGGAATTATTCAGTCCTATTTTTTGACACTGAAATTTAAGGATATATTAATCATATGACATTTTTAACACCTAACACAAGAACAAATGCTCTGTTTTACTTCAGTGTAAAAAGATTTTTTATTCAACCCTTAATTACATTGCCAATGTAAAGCCATTGTCTGGGAAGAAATTCAAAAGAGATCCTAATTCATGCCAGGGTCTCCCATCAATTTCAAGAATCTGCATCATCTTCACTATTGTAACATCTATAATGTTTTTTTTGTTTTATTTGTGGTGGGTGTTCATTTTTTTACCTTTTTTTTCTAAAAGCTGGAAGGCATCCACTACATTTTAAGTCATTCTGGCTTTCCAAATTGATTCATCAGCTATCAATACAGAAAAATGTTACTGCTAATGTCTTCTTTTTTGCACTCCTATGGCCTATTCTATTCCCATTGAAATCAATAATAAAATGAAAGCCTTTATTCCAGTGCTCAGAACTTTAGGACTGTGAAAATTCGCAGTTACACATGTCTAGATATGTGGTTATCAGCTCACAACAGTGAACATAATTCAAAATCCTTTTTTTTTTTTCCATTTGATGTAAACATTGTTCACAGATCACATATATTTATATTGTTATTCACATGAAAAAAAACATTGTTTGACTTTCAAACACTGCACTTATTCCAGTTCCTAAAATTAACATCGATACTACTATACATTCTATATCTCCTGCTCATAATTTATCATCTATTTCTCATCTATACAAGATGGGCAGAGTAGTCCTTGCTATTCCTCCAAACATGAACTACGTACTTCTAGGTAGATTTCTGAATTTCCCTAATACACACTCTTTTTGATGTCTGGCTGACAGTTTCATGTGGAAGTTTTAACTGCAAGTAGTGTCATCCCGGAGATATGACAGACTCCACAGCCAGTTTAATGTACGTTCTCTACTGCTCTCTCTTCTCAAAACAAACACAGAGCTAAGCCTTGACTTCTCAGTAAGGTGACATTTCCATCAGATATCACAAGATTTTGCAGGTTCACTTCTCAATGCTTTCCCTCTGCCCCAGGACAAAATCTGAAACAAAAATGCTACCTGTGGTGATGTCATGCTGGATGCCTCTGACTGAAATTCGAGCATTTTTAATTGGGTTGCCAAATTTATCAGACACAATTCCTTTTATTCCCCGATGAACCTGGCAAAGTATAGCAAAGATAGATAGGAGTCATTGATCGTAGTACTATCTCCAAATATTCTACCCATGTAGTGAAGAAACAGCTTTCAAGAAGTTTGACCCATTACAGAGGATCTTGGGTGTTAATAACTCCTCTGATCACATCTATGTTGATAGCTCAAAAGCAGCAATAACTTCTTGGAGAGAGCTGATGATAGGGGAGAACTGAACAAGTGCTTTCCCAGGGTAGGCATGTTACTGTGCATTGCAATGAGGGTTCCTCCTCCGCACAAATGAGTGGTATCTCATGATACAACCACAGCATTTAAAGACTCTTGTTGATTGCCAACCCCAGACCCAGAACTGGAAAGAAATGAAAAATTATATCTGTGAAAATCAATCTGATGCTCTACACACAATGTAAAGGCATCACTGGTGCTACAAGCAGAATCAAATCAGCATGGAGCAGTAGCCCTCAAAGTGCAGCATTAAAAGATGTGCAAAATAAATCAAAATCATACATAATTCTTAGCTTGCAGAGAATACCACACATAAACAATACACTGTCATGCTGGCAGCAGATCGGTTAATGTAGTTTTACAAAGAAATCAGGTCTTTTTTGTTAGTTGAAATAGATAGTTTTCATTTTCTTTCACTTCTTCCTAAAGAATCCCGAAGTGCTTAGAGATAAAGAAGCAAAACTGCATAACTGTCTTGTGTTAGACATACTTTCACTGTTTTAGAGTAAAAACATATGAATAAAAGAATTACATGAATTCCAAATTAAGGAGAAATTAGAAGAAGATAAATATTTGAAAATGTTATATTTAACTCTGTGTTAATATTATTAAATAAGTGATCCTTAATATTTATGCAATCCTTGTATCCTACACAATCCTTAATGCAATATTTTAAAATCATTTTCAACACCCATTTATGAATGTTAATCAATATATATCCCTGAATATAGTCATGAAACTATATTTTTATTTAATATCAGTGGATAAGAATATTTCAGGAGAATCTTTAGCTACTTTAGGCTCATCATTTCCATGCTGTCTACTCATCACTACATGTCAGACTGTCATGATAGCAGTGTGTATAATATCCTTTTTCTCTTCACTACAAGCACAGGACCCAGCTGGTTGAGCTGATGAGAAATGTGTTTGGTGACAAACTAAAGAGCAATGTGAATTCTGTCAAATGAAGAGGGGCACTAACAGCTCACTTTATTTAAGGATCTTCAGCAGCTTTCAAAAATGGAAATATTTTCTATTGGAAACTTTGTATGTTTTAATTGCAAAGTGACTCCATTTCTGTTTTTCCCAGGAATCACTATGATTAACTTGCACTGTTCTTTACTTATTTTTCTCCCTGACTTTAAAGAACATAGCACTAAAGCAATGCAAAAAAGCATTGGAAAATAGGCATGTTTAAAAAAAAGCAGTTGAATATTTGACTTTATGGTAACTTTTTAATATGAAGCTTGAAAAATATTTAGTACAGTCCAATGACAGACGGTTTTTATTTAAGGTGAGATTGTATTGTCACTGTTATGTAGCCATTCCGTACTGAGTGGAGCAATTCACAGATGGATTTAGGAACAACTCAGTCGCAAGACTTCAAAACCATCCCTTAAAAAAGATTATGATTAAGAACTGCAATTTACTTTATTGGACTTGAGGATTTATCATATGCATAGTGGGTAAATTTGGTCAGAAGAGTCATCTCTGAGCCAAATTGAATTTACACTGTAGACATACTCAAAGTAGTATGACCTCATCCAACTTCAATAATAATTTTGCAATTACAACATGAGAGGATAAAAATGACAAATATGAAATTTCTTTAATGATGTTGATTTGGTTTGCTTTATTAAATACTCTGTTTTTGGTTTTGCCTCAGGTCTGTGCCATGTAGTTTTCAGAGTGTTTTTTGTACAACTTCCAATGGGGAGAAGAGATCAGCATTTACGAAAATGAATACTACTTCTGTGTGTTAAGCCAAGGAGATTTGTACACACACGAAAGAGCCTGGAATATATCAGAACAAGAAAAGTTAGAATTGATTATGGCAGACTTAATCCTTATCAGGAGTAATTCAGTCATCCTTATCTATAAAGTTGTTTTGCTTACTGTCCTGCATTTACTCAAAAAGCTTTTCCGGCACAGACTTCTACAGTATCTCACACTATAAAAATCCTTACATCTTGAAGGCTTCAACTGCAATATATATGGATTTAACCCAGCTCCATTTGGATTCACTAAAACTCATTTTCATCAGACAGCTGTAAAATGAAATGAGTTTGGTGGTCTGTACTGTAGACTTTATTGAATGATGATACTTACCACAAGTAGCAAGAGGTTGCTTAGAAAGGCAATAAAAACACTCCTAACTATTTTAAATGACTGTGTACTCTATCAAAATAAGGCATGACAGAAATCTAATCTACTAATGGCTGAGAGAAAGAGGAGCAACTTCTGTTTCTGTATTCACTTACTTATTGTCAGTGAGGTATTTGTTTTTGTTGAGCTCAAGCTTATTATTAAAAATGACTTTTTAATGTCTTTCTTTAATGCTTACAGAAATATACTTGTCCCTTAAGAAAATGAGGCCTAAACCTTTTAAACTATTTTCATCTAAAAATTGAGCTAAGAAGTGTGAAAACAATATTTCTAGCAAGATGCTAAGAACTCCCCATTTCAACTGAATCCATATCTCCTGCTGCTGTACAACAGAGTTTGGGCTATGAACATGGAACATGAAAGTGAAAAAGGTATAAGAAGCTTCCTGGAAAACAGATCTCTTGGCTTATTCTTCAAGAGAAAGTCTTTCAGTCTGATTAGTATTTTTCTGCATGTATTTTTTTTCCTATCAATAAATTTAGAACAGTTGATATATAATGATGCACAAAGTATTTACAGACAATTTCCTTTTTCATTGTTTTAAAGTTCTCCATCTTCATCATTCCTGCAAGACAAGGCAAATATTATCTGTGTGGCCTGTCAGACAAGTGGAGGCCCTGGGCTGCAGGTGGAATGTGATGACTGATTTAGTGCTATCTCAGTGATAACTAACCAGGGAAACAGCAATGAGGGAAATACTGACAAAGAAAATAAGAAGAAAAAACATAAGCACCAAGGTCTGAAAAAGCAGTCATACCATCTCCATGTAGTTCAGTAGGGCATCTCTGTTTTCATGCCAGATTGTAAACAGTTCTTCCTCCAAAGGAAACTTTTCACATCCTACCTCCACAGTAACTTCAAAGCAATTTGTATGAAGGTAATTAAAATCTGCCATACCTGCAGGTTCACAAAGATAAAGAAGAGATGAAAAAGAACCCATTTAACTCTGAACTGGAACTTTGCTGTTGCAGTTGGCTGAATGCAATGGCCAATACATATACATTATTCAACACATTCAGAATGTTAGAAGTTGTTTCAACTGCAAATTAACTAGACTGTGACATGACTTTCCAGGGGAAAAAAAAACCAAAAACATTTCAATACATTTCAAGTATTGTTCACCTGACCAAGAAGCAGAAATAGAAAGATAAGAATTGGCTAATCGCAGTAATTGGATAATCAGCTATATTAGACATGATTGCCAAAGGTCATCAGGAAAGAGATGACCTTTTGCCACTAGAACATTCAGAAATGTTTCTGCACAAAAGGCTTTGGTAGAAGAATGTAAGTCTATATATATAAACTTGATTCTCACTCATGTCTCAAATCTTTCTGAACACTCAGATTCAAGAGAATAATTTTGAGAACTGAGTTCAGTTTCAAGACATGATTGAAGTGCATCTGAAAACGTTGAGGAAAGCAAATTAACAACCTAAGCACAAATTAATGGAAAGTCTGTGACTGCAGTTTATTGACAACTTGAAAAAGAAATGCTTTCAGAAAGAATACAAATCCAAAAAAATGAAACCAAACCTATGATGCTAATGTATAGCATTATGTATTTATTCCTAATTTTCAGATTTTAAAACTAAAAGGATCTTATATACAATAATAAATTTGACCCTTGTACAGCTTGTTAATTTTCTAGATTTTTTCAGGATTAAATATGTCCCGTGGCAACTGGAAATAAATGTTAGCAACGTACATATCACTATTTAAATCCCTTACAGGTGGCTTTATGAAAGGATCTGATCTAAAGTAAACAGAAGCGAAAAAAATTATTTCTGTCAAACCCATGTGTCTCATAAAGGTCGCATAGAGGTTTTACCTCACTTGATATGAGGTAAAGTGGTTTTACCTCCAGTGAAGCTGTACCACTCAGCACCATTTATAATACCTCCCCGTTTTACAAAATTTCCACCACAACGATGTTCCGATCGGTCTGAGATGACTGGATGTGCATCAGCATAGGCTTTTGCCAGCATTTTAAACATCTGTAACAAATGGTTTGAAATAAACAGTAAACATGTTAGCCTTCAAGCATGGCTGTTGCTGATAGAAACTCTTGCTGTTGTAAGACCAGACAGTGAGCCACTCCGAGCCCTTGAGGCTGATGGAGAGGGAGAACCTCTGTGCATAATGTTCAGTCAGAAAGCTTTCTCTTGCTTTCTTCTGCAAGGTGTTTCTCTGCAATCCAATTTATCTAGCCAAAACTAAATACCTGTTGATTTTTATAACACTTGGCTTTAACCTATCTGAGGCATACATAGTGGGTTTGTTTGGTACATCTATATCCCAAGTTTAATAGCTGAAATCAGCTCTCCCCATTATGTTCTAGCTGTTGCTATTTTTACTATTTCAGAAACACCTACACCAGTCTCAGCCCAATGAGATCTTTGCATCAGCTACTGATGATTAAAATAGACAGTGTCAATTTGCTTTGCACTTATCATTCTCACAGGACAACCTGCCAGTTTGATCTCAATGACAGTTGCTTCTTCATGGGGCAGAAACCATTCCTAAAAATAGGATAGGATGTAGAGATGGAGTATGTCACCACCGATCTCTTAAGAGTGTTAATAGTGATGAAGAGCAGCTGAGTCACCACCCAGAAAAGTGATGGGGGCATGAAGCCAAGACAGAAGAAGCAACAGTGATCTGCCATTTCTTTGAATCAGTTTTGTATCATTCTTTCCAATGTTTATTCAAAGTTTTAGCAGAAATAGTCCCATCTATTTATTTGATTTGAATCTCATCCACAAAAACTACAATTCCAGATTTCAACCCTGAAATGACAGCAATTGTGAGGAGCCACCAGATCAGATCAGATTTATGTGTTTCATTACACAGTTCTTAAGAAAATATGCAGGGAATTGAGTGTCTAAAATCTTAGATCAATTACAACCCAAACCACTCTATGATTCTATGATTCCATGTAAAGGAAATTTGCCAAAACCTTTCTGATTGCCAGAGTAGATGTGATTGGCCACAGACCTCAAAATAATACTGTGTTCATATAGAAGAGGGCATTATATAAAAGAACATAAAGGGAGAAAATGAGGAATTTTGGAAGCATGATGTTCATTTGCTAAAATGAATGTTTTCATGCTGTTACATGAAAACAGTGATCTCAGGTTGGGTTTTTTGAGTGGGATAAAGGAAAAGCTTTCATTCAGCAAAGGGAGTGAACTTGACTCCATTTTAGTGTGCTTTTTTTCTGCCCCAGTGGTCACAGGGATCAGTTCCACTTCTTGTGTAACACAAAGCAACAATAGCCTGCTGGAAACAGCAGGCAAAAAAAAAAAAAAAAAAAAAAAAGGAAGGTTCTGGATTAGGTTAGGTGAAAGAGATGCAAGAACATGGCATAAGGGATTGGGCAGCTTTGAGACTCCTTGGTCCCAGCAGTTAGAAGACCAGTCTGTAATGCAGATTAAAGAGGCTTGAAACCTCTCACTGCCAGGAGCTTACCCATACTGCTACACATTCACTATGAGAGACGTACAGAAGCAGCAGCATCCAGGAGCTTTTACAGTCAATGAGATCTAGTTCAAATGTCCTTTGCAGAATTTGACTTTTGAATTTCTGAACATTATCTGCACTGCAGCATTTCACCTGGGGCTGCACCCAAGGGTGTAAATTTGCCTCACATCCCCTTGCATGGTGCATTTGGAAGGTCAGTGTTCAGAACAAGGGATACAGCTAATGTATGGCAGCTAAAACATGCTGCAATACTTCAGGTTGCCAGTGTCCTAGCAGCAGCAGCAGACTTTACTTAAATGCAGGTCACTTCACGGGTACACATTTTATAACTTTCTGAGCAAAAGCTAAGTGATGCTGGTAGCATTATTAAGGTTCCCACGCTGACTCACTGAAAAAGTTAGTTTAAATTGAGGACATCCCTAGCCCTCCCCTGTATGTTCTGAACTTCAAAGTTTGAAACTAGGTTCCCAGGCTTTGCAGCTACTGACTATGAAGCCATCCCAGGGTGAGGTCCTGTGCCTTACACTGCTGCAAACGAGGGATACAATTCCACCTCACTCCAACTTTGTAATTGTGTATAATTTAATTCAAAAGGTACACACTCTCCCTGAGTGAAGACAATCCCACATATAAACTGTAGGATGAGGCATGTGTGACCGCAGTCTTGCAGCATCTCTGTGCTAACTGGGACACCTCTAGCCCAGGTGAGGGGACATACTTGTACACATATGTGTTTGTGACATCCACTAGAGTTTGTGACCTCTCACCAAGAGCTCTGGTAGTCACTGTCACCCACCAAACATTTCTTACATGTGCTTTTTACTGTACAGTGCTGGGCTTGTTTTGTGGCTAAACCATTGTTATGCACACACGATCAGTGTACTTCATGCTGCTCAGAAGAAATGAATTGATTTAGAAAATGTTAAATAGTGATGAATATTTAATAGATGGTGGTGAGAACTGTCACTTTAAAAGAGATTTAGCCCAGTGATGTGCTCAAAGATAAGGAAAATCTTCAGTCAAAGACTAACTTCTGATGATTTTCAATTGCTGTAACTGGGTAAGGAACCACATTTACTTAAGAGGCCAGGGACACTTTTAGCATACGCTAGAAGGATAAAGAGCTGGCTCTTCTCCTAGTGGGCTTGTCAGCAATGAATACTAGATTGAGGAAATCAAAGGGAAATAGGAAAGACAGCAAAAATTTTACAGAAGATTTACAGTGATTCCCAACTGAAGAATGTGAGACGGGGAAAGCCATTCCTATTCATCTGACCTGGAATAAATGTTACAAGGCTGCCACCATATGGCAGTTAGCCTTTTTGTTTCTACAGATTTCAACAGAAAATAACACTTCTGATGAGGCTTGTTTAATCATTCTAGGAAAACAGGTAAAAATAGCAGAGCTTTCATCCTTTTCATAGGGAAATCCTTACTTTTCTTAACCTGGGTCACCTGAAAGTGTGTTTGGCCTCACAAAACATAAGTAAATTTTTACACATTGATCTGATAGCTTGTATTTTAGAGCACATTAAATATAATTTTTCTTTTCATCTCTCTCTCTCTCTCTCTTTTTTTTTTTTTTGTCAGTAATGCCTCCTATTTATGTGGAAGCTACAACAGATAAAAAGAGCTGAATAGCACTACAAGGCAGAGCAAATTCTCAGCTGCAAAATACTTTTTTTCCACATAGCAACCATCATTAGTTCGGCATTTTCACCAGTAATGATCAAGAGCCTGTGTGCTGCACTTGTAAATAACTGCAGCAGCAAAGATCAGTGACCCATTGTCACTGTCACTTTCGCTGAAATGCTCCACACTCCACTTCACTGTGCTCACATCCACTGTTTGGTCTTCATAAGCATTCAGCAGATGTTGATTAATGTCATTTTTTCCTTGTGGAGGAATTAAAAGACACACCTCTGCTTCATACACACTCTCTTCCATGCAAGACATCACTCTGTCAGGCTGCCCCTCACATGGCAGCAAAATGAAATGGAATATTGATGGCAAGGTTTGGCCTCTACTGCCATACCACCAACACCTGTTTCTGATGTCATGCATCAACATAATAAAATAGGAGGCATTAATTTTGGAGGAGCCCTCATATAACTGCATATATAAAAATGCAACCTATTGCATGGTTGAAGTATACATGTGCAATCTATACAAACCAAAGTTAAGTTTGCTACTTTTAAAATAAACTTCTCCCACAGTTCCACATATGGAAATTGTATCAATACACCTACTGTACAAAAATCATCTTACCTTCTCATCAGGTGTAGGGGAGAACTCTTTTTCTTCCATAGGATGCCTTGAATAGTCATAAGGATAAGTTACAACCAGCTCACCCCCATGGAGGCTGGCAGAGAGCACAAATGGGATGGACCTCATCCACTTCATTACTGCTTTAGTCTCAGGTGCTACCTGAAAAGCAGGAGGAAAAACAGCCATAAGTAATTGTTTAGATCTGAAGGGGTTTGGTCTTGAGCAGGATGAAGTACAGTGAAGAAGAGTGTGTCAAGGAGGAGAATGATGAAGCTCTTCAGCTCTTCCATTCCAAAGATTGATGGGGGGAAAGTGTCAGTTTGCTCCAGGGAACAGGTCACAGAAACATAGAATGTTTTGAGTTGTAAAGAACTCTTACAGGTGATCTAGTCCTACTCCTGTAGCGAACAGGGGAACCTACAACTTGAACAGGTTGCTCAGAGCCCTATTCAGCCTGACCATGACTGTCTTCAAGGTTGGAGTATCCACCACCTCCATGTACAACCTGCTCCAGTGTATCACAGCCCTAATTATAAAAAAATAAGATGAGACATACTGTTTTTACATCCTTACAAACCAGAAGCAATCACTGTGGAAAAAAAAAAAAAAAAAAAAAAAAAGAAAGAAAAAAGAGAGAGAGAGAGAGAGAGAGAGAGAGAAAACAACAATACAAAAACGTTGACAGAAGCATACTTTGTCATTGCAGCAACATTTTCAGCAGTTCCAAGTGATGATGGCAGTATTTCTCATGGTGCTTTACCATTACTTGGAAACCAGACTTATTTTCTAATATCATTTCTGAAACAGCGGGATTTACTTCGGATGGACAAGATGAGATACAAGGATCAATTTGTAATGCCCAGCACTTACTGGAAAGAACATCTCATGTACTGACCATAGCTCTGCAAATAAATGGAAACTAGTGTGTATAACACATAGCAACAACTGCAGATCACTTGCAGGGAACTGAGGCAAAAAGACACAAAAACTGTCTTTATGACAGTGCATGCAAGCTGACAGCTGCCTGGGAGTGGGGATCAGACCTCAGGGGTATCCCGGGCACTATGGGGCTCTGTCCCATTCCGCTCTGAGGAGCGATTTCCCAGACCAGTTTCGGCATTGGGGAATTCTTCGGGGTAACAGTGTCACCTGGTGGCTGATCCCTGCAAGCCCAGACACCAGTCCGTGCTCTTGGAGGTGAAGCTGGTTTCTTTGCAATTTGTGAAGGCATCAGGGAAAAAGAACGTTGTCAGCCCAGACTCTGCTTTGCACACTTGTGGATATGCAAGTTTAACTATAAAAAAAAAGAGCAAGGTCTGTTACGCTAGATTTACTTCAGCATTTCTGCAGGTCTGCCAGTGCTGCTTGACTCCCTTTGCATTGATTCCACCCACAGTCAGGAATTTGTCCAAACAGGATCCTGGAGGGGCTAATACTCAGTGCAAGGGAGCCAAGTGCCTCTAACGTTTGTGCTGTATAGCTCAAAACACAATACATAGAGAACATAAATAAACAAATAACACTCTAAAGACCTAAACATTAGGTTCACAGCAACAGTAATTCCTGTTTTCTTTGCATCAGTCCCTGCATAGATGCAACTTTTGGATGAGGTACATCTAAATGCAGCTTTACATGTGCTAGGATATTGACAGCCACACTAGGAAATCACACTTTTCTACATCTATTCCCTTTATACATCCACTCACAGCTCCACATTAATCTGCATATGATTTGGGTGCATTAGCTGTGCTGCTTGAAAAGTCTGTACCTTGTATTTGGGTAGTAGGAACATGAGGGACATGACTTTGCTGCAAGTTAAATCATCAATGGGCAGATGGTTGGAACTGATGATCTTAGTGATCTTTTCCAATCTTGATGATTCTATGATTCTGTGATTAAGAAATGTGTGAGTTGCAGCTAGCGTATGGACACAAGGTTGTGCCACTTGCTCACAACCAGCAATGCTCTACACAAGAAACCTAAATCAGAATTTTTGTATAACAGTGAAGATTAGTTTCCTGAAAGGGCATGATCTGAAAAAAACATTTAGAAAGTCAGGCAGAGAGCACTCCAGAAGGAGAGGGCACTTTCTGCTCCATGTGCAGCTGCCCAGCTAGGGAGGACATGCCCAGTGCCAGAATCAGCCCTACTTTCAAACAGAATCAGCCCTACTTTCTTACGTCTTGATAAGATTTTATCTGCTTATGTCATTCAACAAGCAAGGGTGAAATTGGAATTTTGGCTCGGGAAGCTCTGATATTCTGCCCTCTCCTGCTTAGCTGACTTGCTCACTAGATATCTGCGTAAGCTGCAATCACTGCTGAGCTACAGAGCCAGCAGCTCGTTGAACAAAACATGGAAGAAAAACAGCAATTTCAATGTCATTGTTTTTATCCTAATCGCATTTCAGCTACATTATGTTCCATGATTAAAGCTCTGAAATGTGTACACCCCTTTTTATCTTGGTTCAGATCCTGTGGATGATATCAGATTCTATCTGCCTCACTCTGACCTTCGACTGTTCATAGATTTTTACTATAATGTGGATTCTGTGCTTGCTTTTCATTTTTTTCACCTAGGTTCCTGTTTCTTAGTCAGAGGAAATCAATCTTAAGGTATCCATCTCACAAGAACAATTTGGGATATAATTAGAAAACAGCTAAATTATTTGGGCATAATTACAGTGAATGGGCACTGCCTTTTAAAACCCAAATCTCGTTTTTATCAATTATACTGCAATTAGTTACTGTCTCCATAGCTTTCAAAGGTTTCTTTTTTCCCTTTTAGAAACAACAAGGTTCATTTTTCTAAATGTTATCCTGGCCTCCACTGGCACAGACCACCAAATACTGTTTGAGTCAAGCCAATTTAACTGGATTCACTTCAAATGAAGCTTGAAGTCTCTCAGACCTAGCACTCAGACCCCTTATTTCAATAATTCAGCATACCAGGGAACAAAAACCACTGTACAGTAAGGACTGGAGGGAGGTCAGAGTTCTCCTGAGATTATGAGATTGGCTGGGACCACACTTTCCATTTTCTGATCTTTATACAATGTCCTGCAATAGCCACATAATTACTTTAATAAGGCAGGTAATAAACACTATTAAGTAAATGAAAGCTGAGGGGCTGGTGTTGAAATGCATGATCTAATGCTTTCGCATACACAAAGCTGACTTCTGTAAGAGCCATGGGTTTGTCTGTCGGACAGAATTGAAGCTCCTTATGGGGAAAGCGCTTTGTTGCCCTGTGACTACCACCAGTGGAGGAGAAGAACTCAAGGTGGCAAGACCATTTACCACTGTGCTTCTGAACCATGAGTAATTGCAGTTATCAAGGAGATTTTGTGGTGCCATCCAGGCCGCTAGTTTCCTCCTTTGTTCCGCAAATCACATGGATTAAGAGATACTTTAGTATTGTTTAGGTCAGGACCCACTTTGGGTTCAAGAAAGCATCTAGAGGCACACTGAGTTCTTGGGTGATATGAGGAATGAATCACTGAAACATCACCTTATTTCTATTTATTTTTCCTAGTCAAGGACAAACCTGCAGGAGAAGGGCTGTCTTTATACCCCAAGGCCTATCCCCACAAAGACAGACATCAGACAGAGGGAGTTTTGGTGCTAAAGCTTCCTGGTCCCTTGTCTGTGGTGACAGACACATGGGGGTAACAAGGGGAAAAGCTGGCCACAGCAGGAGAGGTATCTGTGGGAGAAACGTTAAGTCTGTTTTCAATTACCCCTCTATAAATTGCTCTGATGATATACAACACCTATGAAAACTAAACGCATCATTGTAAAACTAACTCTGTGGGAAGCTGCCTGCCACTAACTACCCCAAACACCAGCAGAGAGAACAGGACAGACACAGAACTCAGAGGAGGAACCAGGGAGGTCAGAGACAGAAGATCCAGACAGTTATGAGGACTCCAGGATGCACAGAGGATAAGCTAACAGGGAACTACCATGAAAAGGGATGAAGGTCACCTTCTACTTTCCTCAGGTGTGCTTGGGCCTTCAGCCCTGCACCTCTGGATGCAGTGAAACAGAGAGCACACAGATGGAGGCAAATTTCCATTCCTTCCTCAGAGTCTGCTGCCCAGACTCTAAATCCAGTCTGAAAGGACAAAATCAGTCTTCTTGGATACCTCAGAGGAGAAGTAAAGGCATTTTCAATTAATTTTTCAAATGTGTCAAACAGGACTCTTGTACTTCAGGGGGCTTAAACAGGCCATGACAGAGCTCCTAAGGTAGGGAACAAATCTTTGCAAGCATCTCCCCTCAGGGAAGCACACATACAGATATGGATCAAAAAGTCTGGCAGAGCTGCAATTGTATGGAATTGCCAGCCTTGACAGGACTGAGAATAATACAAAGTTTCCTTTCAAACCAAGAACCCAGCAAGAAACTCTCACCAAGAGAGACAGCTTCCACAAGCGGACTTGAAGTAGCACAGCTAGTCCCAAGAAGCTAGAGGCACATATTAAATATTTGTAATGATTGTTGTTTTATAATTTGCTGTTACTGAACATGTTCTAGGTAAATATTACTTCGTGCTGTAAATGCAGCAGGTTCCTATTTAACTGAATAATCCTAGATTGCTATTTGGGAATAGGATAACAGATATACTGAAGTGAGATGAGTTCGGAGATTTACTGTAAAACACAGGCATTCCTAGTCAAAGTTTTGTCTTTAAAGGGAGGGAAAGAGAGTTTCCTTAAAAGAGAACAGGGATGACTCACCTAAGTCCAGTCAGAAAAGTGGGAAAGCAAATCCTTCATGAGACAAGGTAAACCATGAAAAAACTACAGAGTAGAAGTGGAATGACCTGAAATGATTCCCTCTCTAAACATTTCTCCTAATATACATTTTGTCAGCTGTTTTCATTTGATCTCTGGTTCTGTTTCACATGCTCTCAAATCTTCTTTCCCATTTGAAGCTCTGTAAATTACTTGCATTTACTGTTCAGTCTTATCAGTCACTTGTTTAGGCAAAAGTTAGAAATTATTAAGCACGTGACCTAGAATTTTGGCTAGTGACATGAGCTGAGATCTGTACAACAAAATGCATAAATTAGAATAAACTTCTTGAGATGAGTTATGCTGAAAATCAATGATCTGATATAAAGTGTACCATTAAGTTCCTCAGAGCCTTGCATCATCATATCCCCATTATCCTGAGGAAGTGAGGTGCTCTTACCCACATGTCACTACCATGAAATGAGTTACCAAAATGTTAGGGGAACATTAGAGATCTCCTTGGGATATAGAACAGCCCTCATATGAGAACACCTGTAGAAAAGTATAAATTCATAGGGTGCTGTCTCAGATCTTTTGCTAACACCGAATACAGCTGCTGAAACAATCCTGTTCCCCATGGAAACTCTGGGCATCACTTAGTGAGAATAAGTGAAAGGTCCTGCAGTGGTGTTTCCATTCTGCTTCCTGAGTCTAGAGGTGGCAGCAGCTCCCCATTCCATCACCACTGCCACCCAACTGTATTTTCCCATTGCTCCAGCTGTTTGTAGTCATTTACAACCATTGTGTTTGTGGAAAGCACATGCCACATGACTTCATGCTAAGCCTTTTTATGGTTTCCAAGGCAGAAACCACAGTTGCAAACCTGTGTAGAGTTTAATGCAATGAGATACAAGTCTTACAATCACAGTATTATCTGTTTTGGCAGGGACCTCTGGATACCACCTAAAACTGGACACAGTACTCCAGATGTGGCCTCTCAAGGGCACAGTAGAGGGGGAGGATCACCTTCCTGCACCTGCTGGCAATGCTCTTCTAAATGCAACTCATAATATCATGAAAGTCTATAAAAAAGCTTTTCAACATACTACCTCAGTTTAAATCACTAACAGTGAATTGTTATATGACTGTGACCATTCCTAACTGTTATTATTCTTAATTTATAATAGCATCATCCAAATTATCAACAAATTTTCCCTGTGATTCCTGACATCTGCCTCTTTGGCTAGACCTACACATGGATTTTCCATGGCAATTCTGAACCTGTCAAGTTTAGTCTAACATATAAAATCTTATTAGTAGAGAATAACCTAAGACCAAGAAATCTCAGGTTCTTATTTCTGAGCTGCTCTGTAGTATATGTGATTTATAAATCTGTAATTCATACCTTACCCCACCAGTAGGATTGTGGAATGGGTATATGGTCCAGGCGGGCTCCACGAATACCAGCTCTTCTGTAAGCTTCCGAAGTCAGATCAGGGAAATTTCTGTTCAGGTCCAAGTTCTGAGCAGTCTGCCGGCCTATCACCCATCCGTTGTAACCAGCTCCCTAAAATGTAAGATGGAAGCCCAGTTCTGTACAACTTTGTGGGAAAAGGAGATGTTTAAAATTTCATTTCATAATTATCAAAGTTTTAAAATACATCGGAGATAAGCTAAAAATGAATATGCAGCCAAAAAAAAAAAAAAAAAGCCTTACTTATTAATCATTTCTTATCCCCGTGTTTGCCCTTACTAGCATATGAGAGATATTTCACTCACCAGTGATGTGACTCATGAGAGGAGCACAGCAGTTTCTTACTCAACACAGAGCAACATGCAGAGTGGGTTAGAAGAGAAGAAAAGAAAAACATTACAGCTCTTGCTCAAAGAAAAGTTCAGGCAGAATGCAATACCCCAGTATCATTCTAATAGGTAGAGCTCACCACTTGAGCAACTCAAAGGAAGAAAAGTCATTTTTTTCTTCTTTCATGTTAATTATGGTATTGGTAGAAGTGAGGTAAAAAGAAGAATGCCAGGTAACATCTAACAGAAGTGTTGCTTTCATATGTCTCCTTCAGACATCAGCTGATCTCTGAAAGGTACCATCCTTAGTAAGCTTGAAAGTACAGACCACATTCCCATTGTATTACATCTGCTAGTCTACAAAGGGAATAATATCTATTCCACAGTATTAAATTACATTTTCTTACATATTAGTTTAAAAGTCATTAAAGTGAGTCAGTGGGCATCCTGTTCTAGAACTGATAACAGTGACTGTGAAATGTGTGAAAAAGTAGCACAGTCATTCCCACGTCAATGCACTCAGGGAGGAAAAATGGCAAACATGGCTCTGCATGCTTTGAAAGTCTGTTAGCATTGTCTCCAGAAAGCAACCTACTCCTATAGCAGCTTGGGAGCCCAGCTGCTGGTTATTAGCACTCCTTCCCATACTTGCTGCTTCACTTAAATTTTCTATTTTCCTAGGGGAAAATTTAGAAACAGGAAGCACTGAACATTTCTTTATAAAAATTTGCTTACCTCTTCCGCAGCCAGTTCATACCCATCGGGGTTGAGTGAAGGCAGGAGATGAATTCTGGTGTTATTGATCAAAGTTTGGATGCGAGGGTTCCCGAGAAGATACTCTGAACACAGATACTGCGCAAGGTATATCAGCAGTTCTTTTCCCACAACTTCATTGCCATGCATATTGCCAATGTACTTAAATTCTGGCTTGACTGTGGGATATGAAGCAATAAGATGCTTTAATCTGATTATACCTGGATGGTTTCCAGAAGAAGAGTAGCTTACTGACAAAAGTTTTATTTACAGTAATTTAATGCATACATTGCTGTAAACAGTACACCAACTCCAGATGAATTTCTCTCCATTACAAGTCTGTTCAGGAATGACTTGAATATCTTTCCCGAAGTGTGAAACAAAGTCCATACTTTCAGGATCAAATACATACAATTAGGGGCAATTGTTACTCTAAGCTTTTTATTTCCTGAACTCATTGGTTGTGATGCTGCAAATGTCAAGCTGATAGAAAAGGAACACACCCCTGGCACTCTCACTTTGCTTGGGCAGCTTCAATGCCTTGTATTGTCACCCATCTTAGAAATGGCCTGCAAATGTGTAATATATTACCCAAATATTTGGAATGTAAATTAGGTAATGCATAAAAAGTGGCTTTTAGGATAAACAGACTTGGAACAGAGCTATTAGAAACACATAACCTCATGACTTTCTGCAGCTATACTCTGAGTTTCCACCCTTCATTAGAGACTAATGGAAAGGAGAAAATAGATGCACCCTTTTCCATCAAGCCGTTCATCTTTGTCTTTGATCCCCACCATTCCCTAGCAATAGACCTGGAAGGAGGGCTGGCACAGAACTTTGTACCAGCTTGCTTAGGCTGGCAAAATCACAGCTGTCCTGAGAAACATGAAGCAATAGATTTAGAAGGAAATGGTAGGTGGTGTGTTAAACTACCATCTTTTATCATGTTGTATCACAGTTTTGATTTTACAGCTTGATTCAAAGGCTTTGAATTATCCTGGCAAACAGAGTATCATGTAGAAAAGATACCTGCAACTTCTACTCTTTACACATGAGAAAAAGAACAATAGGCCAACAGATAGGAGGTTAAATCTTTGCTGTATTAATGACTTCTGGGATTTTGCTCAAGTTTAAAGGCATCTCAGAGTATCTCCACACCTTGCAAGGAAGTGTTGGTGAGAGCAATGAAAGCTAACAGCAGGCTCGGCTGCCCTCTCTGCCTCCCCAGGGACAGAGCACACAGAAGATACAGAAGCTTTACCTCAGGTAATAAGTTCAAAAAGCTATTTCGATGTATCTCAGTTTTGTCACACTGCTGAGATTACCTGGATGCTGGAGAACTCTCAAAAATCCTTGTAAAATGGGCAGAAATAAATAATAGTCATACCAGTGTGCCCACATACATAGCCATACATCTAGGAACCAGGAATTTTGGACGTTGCAACTGGGCAACAATTACTACAGCTAATCATCTGCTGTCATCATAATTCAAGAATCCAATGTTTTTCAATAAACACTTCTTACATTTTAAGTATCATTCTGTTAAAGAGCATGGATGGTCTGTTGGATTTCCCTTAAGCAACCCAATCAACACTGATAAAACTCACGTAGTTCATGATGTCCAGGTTTCGTTGAAAACTCAATCACAAAAAGGTCTTTTCCTTCAAAACTGCGACCTATGCTGTAAGTTGTTGCAATATGGGAGCATTTAGAAGCAGTCTTCTTCAGCGTGCTCACCATTTGGGAATATGAATGATGCTTGAACTGAATAAAAGTAGCTGGCAAGTCTGAAGGCAAATCTTCTTCAACAACAATTTCTCCTGCAAAGAAAAATTGTTAGACAGTGTTTAATAACCATCATGCTCAGAAGACTGCATGACTACTTATGCTTTTCCACAAAATACGTTTTTCAATAGTAGAATTACAGAAAATGAATCTGCAGTCAAAGCCTTAAGTCTACATAGTACATCCTACACAGTCTATGTTGGCATATATTTCTTGAAGAAAAAAAAAGTAATGTACACACACACAGTCACATTAATAGTGCAATATCCAGTTGTAATTTAGTCTTTGACATGCTTAGCACATTTTAGTCATAAATATACAGATTTTTCCCTTTGAATCTGATGGATCAAATTCATTTTCAATGAAATTCTGCTGTTTTGAACTGTCAGGATCTTCTTCCTCTAAACGAATATCTCCAAGTACCACTAATGAGATAACTTCACTGAACGTTTCATGTCAATGTGAATTTATGAGCACCTCAAAGTTTCAATTTTTAAATTAAAAATAAAACATTTTTAGAAAATAAAATGTTTCAAATACATGGACACTGCCCAAAATGCTGTGACAGAGGACAAAATTTATCTAAATGCATATCAGTGGTCCAAGTATCTAGCATTGAGCTACTTATCCCGATCTTTGCATGCAAGGGAGAGGAATGAGTACTTCCTGAGCAAAGTTCAACTTCGTGGTAAAAACAGGTGGAACAAAATGAATCGCACCTTGCAAGTATTTATAAATTTGACAAGCTCAGAAGTGTTGTGTTGTAGGCATATCAAGCTGAGTGAGATGGGAACTTTCCAACCAAACTTAGTAAGACGAGTCAACAGAGCTTCTTTCCTTACCTCGCAGCTTTGCCAGTGGGTCAAAACATCCTTCCTCTTCCCCAGCAAAAAAACGATCACAGTCTAAGAAGTAGGGCCAGGCCATGTCTATTGCATCAAAAGCAGAGAGGCAATTTTTTTTCAGGTTTTCACAGACATGCCTGCAAGGCTTTATAACTTTGTCCTTTTCACACTGTGGGGCCAGCACTGAGCACCCCAGGAGCCTCAGATCTGGATTGCATTCTCCTTGAAGCAAGTTGTGCAGCACACTTATGAGAATATACTCAGAGCTGTACTCAATCACTTCTCGAGACTTCTGATCCAGGAAATTAGGATACATTGTTTGAGTATAGGTAACATCCGTACAAGAACTTAAGGAGATATCCACACATTTTGCTATGAAAAAGAAGGGAAAATATGAAAAATGGCTTGTACCATTAGTGCTCTGAAGAGTTCAAGGACAACTTAACAAAAAACATATTTAATAAACTTTTTAATGAACTGTTCTTATTCACAAATAGACAGGAGGCAGTTTGCAATACTCTCATATGAATTAATATCTAAAATCATATACAGAAAAAATTTTGAGAAGTATGTTTAGTCCAGAGACTGACAGTGAACAGACTGATACAAGTAGATGTCATTCAGAATTCAAATAGTATATAATATTAGGGATGCTCCAAAATAATACCTATATTTTATTATGCTGGCCCATGACACAACATTACAAACAGAAGTTGGTGGTATGGTAGTAGAGGTTGAACCTTCCCACCAATATTCCATTAAAATTTGTTGGCATGTGACAGATGGCAGCAGAGGTGCAATCTGACAAAATGAGCCTGATACAGAAGCGTGTATGAAGCAAAGGTCTGCCACTGAATTCCTCCATGCAGAAAAAATGGTATCCATTGACACCTTCAGCACAGGACTGCCTGGTCCATGTAGGAATTCATTTAACAAGTACATTGGAACAAATCTACTTACAAAATTAGCATTATCTGGTTTCCAAAAGAAAGACTCTCCCACACTCTACTACAGTAAAAACACAGAATTCTGAAAAAGGAGTGTTGAAGATGTTGCTTTTTTCCCCGTCCTTGCCTCTGAGTATGGATTCACTAATAACATGTGAGATCATGCTGATTTTTTTGTTTGAGGGGAAGGTATCAGAAAAAACATTTATTTGCCTGGCCACCAAGATTTGCAAGACTTTAATATCACTGAAACTTCAGCCTCTTTATGAAGGTTGATTGAAACTGCCCAAAGCATTTGGAAGTTATTCTGTGACTTGACTTACAGACATGCAGGACCATGAATGTACTTACACTTATATTCTCATAAATTTAATATGCTTTAAGAAATCAAGTTAAGAGATGTTAGGAAGGAAAAATGCTTCTAAAATCTTCAGTCAACTCAGAGGTAAAATCAAAGTAATAAATCATAAATAAATAATATTTCTGGATATTATAGTAGTGGTCCCAGGTTTTAGCATCTTTATCTTGGTAACGGCTCTGAATGGTAAAAAATAATACAATTGTCACAATAGTAAAATTCTCCTCTCTGTGAGAGAGGTAATCTCTCTAGGAACTAAACCTTCCACAGCATCAGTGTTAGAAAACTTTTCAAGAAATAGTAAAGGAATACTTAAGATGTTGAGATTTTCCAAGGAGAGCAAACAAAGTAACATCGTACCTTTCTGTACAGTTTGGCATTGACCTGCAAATAAAGAAGATAAAAAATCATTGTGGGACAGCAGCACTTATTTTACCTCATGGTAGAAACTGCCTCATCTGTAGTCCCACTGGGACTGCTACAGCTCCACATACACGCACAAATACACATAAGCGTACACATGATAACTCACTAGCTAGGCTTGGTCTATCCAGTAGCTGACCCCTGAACCCACTGGTGTATCAGTAGTTCATACACTGACACACACACTGGTCTATCTGGTAGCTGGCCCACATCTAAGATCTCACTGGTACAATGACCCAAGCTCTGTTATCTCCTCAGTACTTGGCTTAAACCTCCTGATCTCTCAGTAGCCAAATCTGAGACCATTTGGTTTCTCCAGTACCTATTCCAGGATCATATTTGCTCAAATACCCAGTTCCCAGACCTCCTGTCCTGTTGTCCTGCTAATGTAGCTTGATATTCGCTGTTAACAGTACATGCAAACATACACAGTCCACTTCAGTTGCTGTACCCCAGACACAGAAGCCCCTCTGCCACGTGGTCCTAGGCCAGCTACTAGAATGTGAAGCCCCATCCATTCACATCAATAAACAGAGAACCTCAAACAAGAAAATAATTGGAAATGGAGTTTAGAAAGAAGACAGAGCAGACTACAGTGAACAGGCACAGGGTATGGCCCAACAACAATATTGTCCAGCCAGTCTTTGGTACAGTTTATAGTGGACTTGAGCACACGTACAAGTATTGTTGTGTAAGAAACAGGGCCTAAGTTTGAAAAAGACACTGAGCTGTGCAATCTTGACAACCTGACAACATTTCTGGACAGGATTAAATACTCTAAGTTATATGCCTAAGAAACTTTGGAAATTCAGAAACCAGGCTTAGACTAAAATACCATAGGAGTCTTCATGTAGATACTAAGAGATTCTATGGATCTACAGTTAACAGATCTTTTGGTCCTACATAATCCTGTGTGTATAAATTTCTCTTGGAGAAAACAAGCTTTTGTTGGTTGTAAGAGGATATATTTATTTCCCATCTGACCTGATCCTATCTCTAGATATTGCATTTTATAATCCATTTAATAACATCTTGAAACTAATTATTTGCCTCCCAACTACTCTCACAGGAAAGCTTTCCCAAAAGCTCACTCCACTAATAGCTAGAAATTGCCTTTTAATTTTCTGCCTAAAAGTAGTCATGGCCAGCTTATATCCATGTAATTCTGTGCCAGCATTGTCCTTCAGCTTAAATTGCTCTCTGCACTCCCTGGCACATGCCTTCACAATGTGTTTATGAAGAGCAGTCAGATCCTCTTAGCTTTCTACTTACTAGGTCAAATAAACAAGCTCTTTCAATTTTGAGTAACTCTATTTGATGACCCAGGGGAGCCTTCTTTTGTTCCTGTACCCAATTATTCTATACTGTCTTTCTCTGTTTCTGGCAACTAAAGAAAAATACTGCTACTAAAGTTGTTTTCATCAGTGCCTCATAGAAGCTAAGCCATTATGTTAGAGCTCTTCTGACACTGAAGAGTCTTGTAATACCTTGGGGAATCTATGTTGCTATTTCTTCTGACTTGAATATAGACACCTAGCTTTTTGCTCAGTGAATTGAGCTTTGTCTTCTATTTTCTTCCTAGGGGTAGTTTAAACTTCTCCTCCCAGGAAATTAGTTTAAATGTAATCATGTGCATATGCGTTGCTAATCACTTGATCACTCCTTAGCCAAAATAAAATCATTAAAACAAGAACAAAATTAAGCCTGGAATGTTATATTGGAGGCAGACATTTAATTGGATATGAGTCTGGTTCTGTATTATGAACTGTCACCGATCCACATTTCCTCATAAAATAGATGTGGGATCAGACCAAGCAGAAACAGCCCACCTCCAACAGCAACAAGTTAAAGAAACAAGTAAGCTGGAAAAAAAAAATTATCTATAAAAACACTTTTCCTGACTTGGTTCACTCTGCTAATGCAATACAAAATTCTTGGCTCATTAATAGTGCTTTCTGTCATAAGTTTTCAGTATGTTTCCCCTACTTTGGCATGATCCCTTACTAAGGTCAAGGCATGTCTAAAAAAGCCTCAGCTCAGCAAGGCCCTACATTTAGCCTTATACCCAGAGAAAATCAGAGAAGAGCTTTTTGTACAATGCTAGATGGGAAGGAGGAGTTGGAATCACAGAATCATTAAGGTTGGAAAACGCACCTAAGATCACCAAGTCCAACCATCAACCCATCATCACTATACCCATTAACCCATGTCCCTTAGTGAAATTAATACCTTTCACTGCACTGAACAGTGGATGAGAAATGACTGCAATGTAGCCGATCTTATTATAAACTGGAAGATTGTGTGCTGTGAGTATAGTCCTTCGTGGATTCACGTGGGGAATAGGAACAGTCTTTCTACAACTCCTCACACTTCCTCAAAAGTAACACCCTTGCCCCCTTGACAGGCTCTGTGAACTGCTAGAAATGTCCTTTTTTGCCTCTCTGGTATATGATGATCAAACAATTATACTGAGTCATTCATGGTTTTTCATACCGCTATTACTGTGCAGGAGTGCTATACCCATCAGTCAGTTTCATACGTGGCATAAACATATTTTCAATGGCATCCCAATATTGTGCTTATTCAGCTGGAGCAGAAAGGTATTCTGGCAACAAGGCAGAATAAGTAGAGGAAATCAAAGGGAAAATGCAGCCAGGCAAAGTCTGGGCATGGTGCTGCTGCTGCTTACCCCTGCTCTGGCTCTCCAAACAGCCCTACTGCATTTAGCAGATGCTGCTTTCTGCCCAGCTGGCCAGAGAGAAAGGTGCTGGGAAGAAGTGGATATCTGATGGAAGAGATGTGAAAACTCTGCTAAGTCATATCCTGCAGCTGGGTTCATGAGAGGTCTGAATCCTTTTGTGAGCAGGAATAGACATTAACACAGGAGAGACAAAGATAGCTCGTGTTTCAGGTTGCCTACTATTAGTTTCTATACTTTGGTTTTTTTACTATATTTATACAGAGTATCAATCTATAAAGTAATATGGCTATTTCCCATTATTAAAAACACTGATAGAAGATGATATAGTTTTCAGATGAAGAAACCAAACCCATGAAGATGTGCACCTTATCCGTGGAAGTGAACCTATTAATATCAGAATATGATAAACAGAGGAAACTCTTCACTTAAAGAGAAAGCTTCTTACAATAAATCCATGTTTAAATTCTGTTTTCCACTACTTGCCTGCAGTGTTCCCCACGAACTTCATGCTACTAAGTCTCACCCACTGACAAGCATCAAAACTGAGTCTTTCCTCCTATGTCCTAAACCTCGAGCTAAGCTTAAATTTATATCTAGGAGATGAGGATACTCGGGAGACCTTATCACCCTTCAACAACTACCTGAAATGAGGTGGTATAGAGGTGGAAGTCAGCCATTACCTCTTTTCTCAGATATCTAGTGACAGAATGAGAAGTAATAGCTTTAAGTTGTACCAGGGAAGGTTCAAGTTGGATATTAGGAAAAATTTTTTCTAGGAAGAGTGATGACGTATTGTAGCAGACAGCCCAGGGAGGTGGTGGAGTCACTGTCCCTGGAGATTTTCAAGAAATGTGGAGATGTGACACTGAGGGACATGGTTAGTGGGCTTGGTGGAGATAGGTTGACTAGATGACCTCAGTAGCCTTTTCTAACCTTAACAATTCTATGATTCTAAGCACCATGTTATGTGCATCATACCACACTGTTTTCTCCCTATCTTCCTCTGACAGAGACATCTATGCAGCTTCTGTCATCTCAGAGGCCAGCTCTGCCCTGTCTATGGCACTTCTATCCACTACAACCCCATACAAGCTGCTATGTGAACCATAAATCAGCCAAAGCTTTGTCACGTAAACACACACTGGTGAGCAGTCTGATCTTCCAGATTATCAGGAGTTAATATACATACAAACAAGAGAGAAAAGGCCTGGAATAAAGAAAGTTTTGAATGTGTATGTATGCTGATGTGGTGTTTAGACATGTTGTATGTTTCCTAATGCCAGTGATTTCATTTGTCTGGGAGGGTGTGGCTCTGCAAGGGCCAAAGATAATTCTCCAGTGCTTGTACTTAAACAGAAGTGTGGATGCACGTAGCTGGGCCAGAGCCTCCTGCCCGTCTCTTATAAGCCAACACAAGAGCTGCACACTCCCTCTCCTACAGCCCTGTACCTGTGAGCTCTGAAATGACCAGCAAATCAGTTTCTTTCACAGCTTGCTTCAGCAATGCGAGTCAGAAGAGTTCAGCCTCCCCCTTTCTCTTTTTCTTGTAACAACAGACAATAACATACATAGAGTTTCTCAGACCTCCAAATGATCTTGGCAGACTTCAGTTGCTGAATCTTGTGTGCTTGAGAAAGCCTAAAGCTTTTCCTGAGCAGAACCTCTCCTGGGCTCAGAGGAAGACAGTGCTGCCCCCTCATAGTCCCATTTGTGGACAGGTTGCTATAAAGAGACCTTTTTCTAATTCACAATAGTCTTTTCAATTTTTTATGGTAATTTTTCTACTCTAGCTTTCCCACCAGAGGTACAAAAACCCTCTCAGTAGCATAGTTGTTATTTAAGATTATGGATAAACTCACTTACTGAAGAGCATAAAAGACATTTCAAGCTTTCTGAGCCCTCTCTATAACATACACTTATGGTTTTAATTTGCAAAAGCAAGCTTGAAAATCTACAATGCAGCACATACATATTTTACTGCCAAGATTACATTTTTTCCCCTTGATGATTCAGCACTGAAAGCAGCAAGCTGCTATGATTAACCCTAACACAGACAATAGAGCTCAACAGCTACCTCCAGTGCCATGGCTTGGCCATTTTCCTTTTCAAGAGCAAAGCCAATAGGAGACTTAGGCACCAGAGGAATAAGCCCAAGGGTGATCATAAATTCAAAATGTCTAAATCATTCAGGAAGGCTTACATAATTGCATTGTAACGACTGACAGATTGAACCAGATTTGAAGATTTATTTTGTAGAGAGCAGCACACCCCCTTCCACTTTTCTGTGTCTCTTACTATTTAAACAGGAAGACACAACGCATTCATTTTAGCCTGTTTATAGTCAAAATTCTGTTTTTCCAAATAGAATATTTCAATTTCAGATCATGTTAGAATTACTGTCTCTATGGTTTTACATGGCTCATTGAGTCAGTCTTTGCAATGATCACCTATCTTTTAACACTGAAGATGCAAAACTTACTATCAGTGGTAATGTGCAAACACTTCTGGACTGTATCATTTAGCAAAACATTGCAATACCACCAGCAAACAGCAAAGCACTTATGACCTCCAGAGCTCACTCCTGTCTACAGCACAAGAAAAACGCAGGAAACACAGTAAGCATAGAAGGAAAGTAACTGTGAATCTAAGGCACATGTACAGGGGCAAAAATGGAGGAGATTCCAAGCCACTAAAAAAGGATTTCCAGGAAAACTGACGGAGATGAAAGAAAAAAGCAGCCCACATAGTTAATTCCTTTTTCTGGATACACCAGATCCTTTGTGTTGTGAGGACTATATTCCTAATATTTATCTTACACTCCAGCAATTATTGTAATTTCCTCAGGGGATAGATATGCTTGCTCCTTTCAGTATCTAAAGGCAGGGCTATAAGAAAGAACAGGACAGACTCCTTACCATGATCTGCTTTGACAAGACAATGAGAAATAGTTTCAAACAAAAAGAGGGGAGATTTAGATTGGCTATAAGAATAGAAGTTTTTTACAATCAGATTGGTGAGGCACTGGAACACATTGTCCAGAAATGTGTTAGTTGCCCTGTCCTTGGAGACATTCAAGACCAGGCTAGACAGGACACTGAGCAAGTTGACTGAGCTACAGGTATCTCTGTCCATTGCAGGGGTGTTGGACTAGATGATCTTCAAAGATCCCTTCCAACTCAAACAATTCTATGATGATGATTATACTATGAACCTGTGTCAGATTTTTGTGAGTGCTAAACTGAACCCAGCAGCATTAGGATCTAAGGTAGAGAGGGGAGAGATGCACTGAGCAAAGAGAATACCAGGTCTGTAACACTGCACTGCATCTTGTGAACTCCCTGAATTACAGTCAGATACCATTGACAGCGTTCTACAAATGCCTAGGTAGACAGTTCAGGAGAATGAAATTCATTAGTTCCTCTTGAATACAAAGTCAGACAGATAAAATCTCTCCCTACTCCATTTGCTCATCCTGGAAGTGCTCTCCTTCAAGTCAACCTATGCATCTGCATTTTACAAAATGGCACATGTAAGCTAGAATCTGGATGCTGTCTAATAGAAACTATACTTAAAAATGCTAGGCTTATTACCAAAATAACTAGACCATTTCTCTACTTGCCTCCTCAAATTGTCTAGTTTGCATTCAAACACAGAGTGCATTACCTCTAGCTGTAAATAGCAATTAACAAAAATTCAAAGCCAACTCCTCTGGCACAGAGGAAGTCCCAGGGAGAAATGGGCAGATATGCTCCTAGGATCTCAGTGAGTGTGGAACAATACAAGCCTATTTTCAACCCCAACATGAAGAAGCCTGAAAGCACTTGGAAGAGATTAATGACTAATCTGCATTCACTTCAACAGTATGATCACAGCAGGAAGAGGCAAGCCAATATTGATTGTTAACCCACCTTCCTTCTAATCCACCTCCTTTATGGAGTTCAGTTAAGCAACCATTTTTATTGAGCTATTGGAGGTGTCCCCGCCACAGCATTGCTGCAGCTAACTCCTCCATGACTGCTTATCTCATAGGGGTAGGACGCGTGACATAATACTGAAGGTTGCCCACACGAAATGGGAGCTCATACAATCTGCAGCCCATCACCCCAAATCTGTGAAGCTGCACACAGAGAGTTGAAACTCAGAAAAAACTCAAAATCAATCTTAAGAATGTCCAGTAGCTCTTCGCTTTTTCTAGTTGTGCAGATGAAACTCAAATATGGCTTTGACTGTAGGAGCCTTAAACAAGCTGAGGAAGATTACTGCTGTCTGGCTGTCCATCCACACTGACTGCCTCAGTGCTACTGGTAATGAAATTTCCTATGCCACTCCAACTGCATCTCTGGCTGGGAAGTGCTGCTCCAGAGAGTCCTCCCAGCTGAAAATCCCAAACAGAAAAGAACCCCAGAAGAAAACCTGCTAAATGCGTTCTTTTGGACTCAGCCGAGATTCTTTCCCTGTTGCAAGGCAAAATCTACAGCTGGGAAAACAACACACAAGAAAACAAAAACAGCAGCAAAATCAGCCAGCAGTTGTCGAATTGGCTGAAGCCATGCTTGGCTGCACATTTGATTGGGCAAGTTCAGCAGATGCTGAAGGTGCATTTGCTGTTCCAGGATGATCTGACTATATATAGGGACCATTTTGTGGCTGTAGAAAACTGTTCAGTATGACAGATGCTGGTGTTAAAACAACTGTTAAGGTGAGAAGGTTGAAAAGGTCATCAGGAAATTTACTACCTTAAAAGGGATCAAATTATTAGAGTGACTGGAGAAAGGTGAAACCACCTACGAGGCTGGTAACGTGGATCCATGACATCTCCATAGCTTTACTTTGTGAATGCATATTCTCTAGAGTTCTGTTCAAACTTTCTAATGATGCAGTACTCTCTCAGTGCTTTGATCTACCAGAGTCAGAAGCTTACTTTCAGTAAGTTCAGTTCTGTTGAATACCACAGGACAGAGACTCACATCTCATAAAACTCAAGATAAAAATCTCAATTATCTTTCCAAAGCATTTGCCAAAACGTCACTCTACCCTCTTTAAGCTCAGTCTACACAGCCCTCTAGGATGGCCTTGTCTCTTCATTAGTTTAGATGCATGAGACACTGCAATTAACATCACACCTGGTTTCTCCGCAAGTAGCTGAGTTTTAGTGAAATGTGGTACTTTCTAGTGCTACAAAAGATGGATAGTTAATCCAACATTCTTAACCAAAATTGTAACAGCACTGGAATTTTTAAATCCATGGTTTATTGTCTCCTAAATTGGTTGTCCTCTTATAACCCTGTAAAAAAAACTGAAATAGTACCAACTTAATCAGTGGTGCTACAATAGTATAAAAAAAATGGATTGAAATTTCAATTTTGAATTTTTTGTTTAGGTTTTGACTTGTACTTATACACTCACATTTTAAAAACATATAAACAAGCACTCTGAAGAGAATTTTTCATTCAGATTAAAATCATACATAACTTATGTCAGCAGTAAAAGTATACCCACCAAGTATACTTTCAATACTTTCAATTTTCACCCCTACATAAGTGGTGGTTTCTGACTCACTTCCTAAGTTAAATGTCACCAAAATCAGTGTTGCAGAAATAATAATTGTGTAAAAATACTAGAGGCACTGATGGGAATCCAGCTCACATGACTTGGTGATGAAAACAGAGTTTATGAGAGCTGGAATTTCTTGTCTTGTGAGTGCACATGATGTAGTTCTGCATTCTTTTGTTTTGACAAGACTTGGACAAGTCCACTTTGGGCACAGCAGTGAAACTCCAAGACTTTGGGATCTCCCACATGCATTCCATGGCCATGTTCCTGGTCTGGTCCTGCCCACTGTGGGGCAAGAAACACAGGAGGAACTGTTTAATCACATAGAAAGCAGCTGGAGAAGTTCTGCCTCTGTGTGTGTGCACAGACATAGAAACAATTGGTAGAAGTATGCACCACAGCTGAAATAAAACACTCAGGTACCAAGAAACTAGGTCCAGCCTGAAGCTTGTGGAAAGCAATAACTTCTCTCTTTGTCACTTAACAATAAAGTAAGGGAAACTATGGCAATCACAGAATCACAGAATTGTAGCGGTTGGGAGGGATCTCTACAGATCATCTAGTCCAACTCCCCTGACAAAGCAGGCTCCCTAAACCAGGTCACACAGGTAGGCGTCCAGGCAGGTCTTGAATGCCTGCAGAGAAGGAGACTCCCAGCATCTCTGGGCAGTGGTCCATCATCTGCACTATGAAGAAATTCCCATACACATTTGTGTGGAACTTCCTATGCTTCAGTTTGTGACCATTTTCCCTTGCCCTATCACCACACACTGCTAAGAAAAGTCTGACCTCTTCTGTTTGCCTCCCACACTTCAGATATTAATAGACATGGATCAGATCCCCTTTGAGACCCAGGACTCTCAGCCTTGCCTCATAAGAGAGGTGTTCCACACCCTTTATCATCTGTGTGGCCCTCTGCCGCATTCTTGCAAGGAGATTTCTGTCTTTTTTGTACCAGAGACACCAGAGCTGGACATAATACTCCAGGTGAGGCCTCACCAGGACAGAGGGGGAGGATCACCTCCCTTGACCTGCTGGCAACGCTCTTTTCAATGCACCCCAGGATCCCATTGGCCTTCTTGGCCACCAGGGCACACTGCTGGCTGATGGCCAACCTGTCATCCACCAGGACACCCAGGTCCCTCTTCTCAGAGCTCCTCTCCAGCAGGCCAACCCCCAACCTGTACTGGTTCATGCTATTATTCCTCCATAGGTGCAAGACTCTATACTTGTTCTTGTTAAACCTCATCTGGTTCCTTTCTGTCCAGATCTCCAGCCTGTCCAGGTTTTGCTGAACGGCAGCACAGCCTTCCAACATGTCACTCCTTTCTGGAATGCTGGAAAGCGGGAGGATAAAGGTATAAAATTTAATGAAAAGCTTCTTTTTCTGTCTGAATTTCTACAAAATGATCACTCTTACTCAATGTTATAGAATAGGATCTATTTCCCACCTCCAGTGGTTAGGACTGGGGACTCTCCTGAAGAGGCTGGGAGCAGGGAGATGAGAAGCACCCGGGTACAACAGCTCCAGTCCTCACAAGCGACTTCCAGCAGGCTAATTCCTTCTATAAACAACACCTTCCAGCTTCAGGAGCTGAAACCCAGCCATCCTCTGTTCTCCAAAGCCTCCAACCCCATGGCCTGTCCAGAAGGCTGCACTCAGAGACCACACAAGTGGCCCCACAGGCAGCAGACCATGATGCCCAGCCTCAGCATGGGACCTGCTCCCAGCCCTCCCTGTCCCCCTGAGGGAAGACAGCTGCTTTCAGTGCTTTGAGGCACATGACTCCAGCCTGTTACTTCTCAGCTGAGCCATAATAAACATTACTGAGAATCCTCCAAACCCAGCCTCAGCCTTGCTGAGAACCAGGTAGCAGTACTTGCTCTCCCCACTTCCTCTCCCTCACCAGCAGCTCAGGGAACTGTGGCTCTGGTCACTGAGATCCATTAAATCTACACTTGATGTGAGGGATCCTAAAATAAGAGAGAAAATCCCAGCACAACAGCTGAAGGCATAATCTTGCTGGATATTGAGCGTGGTTACATGTTCAGCACTGCAGTCCCCTCTGTTTTCATGTGGCCTGACGTGATGCTACTTCCTTGGAAAAGAAAGAAGAAATCTGGCACATCTCTGGATGCCCACGTTGCCACATTCTCATCCAACAGTGGTTACTGCTAAATGTACTCCTATTCTCAGACTGTACAACATATTGTAATGCCCCAGCTCACTTTCCCTGCCATCACCCATTCTTTAGGGCCATCCACATGGAAGGTGTATTTCTACCATCTGCCCTCCCCTAAAGACAGCACAACTGCAAACATATCCTGACACAATTACCCCTCAATTATCCCTGCTTTTATGGTTGCCAGGATTAATAACACCCCACAGCACACCTTTGATCAGCTGGAGCAGAATCAGAGCTCTCTGAAAAAGGGCATGCTGCAAACCACACAGCTTTTTCCTGTAATTGTCTGCAAATAGTCTGCAACACTTATCTTTGTGCAGCTTTATCCAAAAATAAAATCCCTTCAGGCTGTGGGTAGACCTCACTTTGATGTTCATGGGAACAGCACTCTCAAATTATATACACTGCATGGCACACGGGTTGTGCTGTGTAGCAGTACAATATCACTGACAGACTATGGCTTATATTGAAGAACCAAAATTTAGCTGCACTTCCTTGGGTAACGATAAGGTCACTTTCAGTTTTTTTATCCTTTCCTGTATTCCTGTAAAATAACTCTGAATCATTTTGAATTTGAGTCCTCTGAAAGCAGCTTTCCTCTCCCTTACTCTTTTCCTAGAATAGAACTTTTCACTACACTGGAATTGCTCTGCATTCACCTCCCCAGTGTCCCCACATAAAAGAAATCTAAATTAAGTCCATTTGGTAAAGAAAAGCCAACACATTTTTTAAAAGATACTCAATATTTCATTTATTAGTCAACTAGTTACTGAACCAAATGCTTTCAACCCATTATTCAACAGCGTGTTCCTATCTTACCTTTATTCCAATGTGCAAATCTGTCCTTCCAGCCAATCAATTAATACAAATTCCATATTGTTTATAGCAAGCTACAACACACCCTCCAGCTGTTACATCCTAACAATTCTTCTCATACTTTAGACTTGGAAAAAAAAAAAAAGTGACCTAAAGCTGAATGTAAGGAGATTTTATTAAGCAGAAAAACACACACAAGGTCGAAAGTTCACCTTCATGCAATCTGACTGCCAGATTCCTAGAAGGCAAGGCCAGAGATGGGGAGAGCCCATGGCATTCCCCAGATGCCAACGGGGATCCTACTGACTGGGAACTCAAAACTGACAGAAAAACACGACTGCACACATGGCCCTAAGAGACAGTGGTGGGGAAGCATTACATTGCCTGACTTCACAAGCTTGCACAAGCTTTTTTTTTTTTTTTTTTTTTTTTTTTTCTCTATCCATGCTTTCTCAGCACAACTCCAGTTTCATCACAGAGATTCCCCTTCTCTGCTCATCTCCCCTTCTCTAGGGGAGGGTGACATCGACCTCCCGTGCCCTGAAATCAGAGCCCTTTGTTCATCTCCAGGAGAAGGAAAAAAGGGGAAAGGGGCTTTTGGGCGTGCTTAGTCTTACCTAGGGTCTCCTGGCCGGTTTCACAGCGAGGTGCTGGCTCGGTGGCCCTAAACAGCCCGGAGAGGAGGAGCAGGAGGCTCGGGACCATGCTGGAGCCCTCGCACAGGCAGTGCAGTGATGTGGCACTCGCTGCCTGATGGAGCGGCTTCTCCGCTTGGAGCCTCAGCACGGCTCTGGCTCTCCAAGACACGGAGGAAATCGGTGCACTGCGAGGGCATGCCCACGTCTCACAGCAAAGGCAGTCCAGGCATCAGATTTCAGCTAGCATTTGAGCTTGGAAAGCAAAAGGCTTTGAGGCAGAGAGGGAGGAGGGATGAGTTCTCCCTCCCCTCTGCCTCCCCGGTCTCCTGGTATAGTCTGGTTTGTCATTTCGGTAGCAGTGGGGGCTAGTGGGGTCCCCTCATCGCGTGGATGTGCTGCTGGGGGTCCCGCACTTCATTCTTCATGCGGCAGTTTTCCCAAGGGTGAGGAAAGCGACAGTAAAATCTGTCTCACTGAGCTGAGAGCGACTGCCTAGGGAAAAAATAGGGAAAACACACACACACACACACACACACACACACACACACACACACACACAGGGAGAGGGAAGCAATCAAAAGCAACTTGCTTCCCGAGGAATGGTGTTTCATAAGCAGCTTAAACTGCAAGTTTAACACACAGTATGACAGCATAGGGAATCCAGGGTGCATATCCTCCAGCACTCTAAATGTGACAACCCACAAAGCTGCCATTGGGATCCTCCTCCAGGCTCCACCTGGGCTTGCCAGTTGTTTAAGATGAGAGCCAGCTTATATAGGCAGATTTAGAATTCTTTTCTACCTATTCTTAAAAGAATATGTGATTCTGTGGCAGCTGTGGTTCTGTAATAATGTCAAGGGCAAAGGAATATATATATATATATATATATGAAAGCCATGATTTAACTGGGAAGGTTTTCTGTGTTGAATTTACCTTAAATCATTATTAATATTTTAAAACAAATATGCATTATATACATATAAAACAGGTATGTTGGAACAGTTTGCTTTAGGTAAGATGCATTTTTTTTTAACCTATACAGGTAAGATGCATTTTTTTTTAACCTATACATGGAAAAATATATATACATTGTCCCCCCACACATGCACATACAAATACAAAGGGAAAGATATTTTTCTTGAAAAATTTAGACAAAATCTGAATGAAAAAAGACAGTTTTTCCTCGCAGTGTGCATTCCCTTGAGGACAAATATCTACTCACACATAGGAGTACAGTACCTCACCTAACAGACAAAGCACACTGACTCTGCTGAGCACTATTAGAGGGATCGGCAGGGAGTTATGGTACTGTATGATAATGTAATCAATTGAATCTCCCTGCAGGGAAAGATGCAAAACAGGCTGACAGGCCAGGAGAAAGCTATAAGCCTCTTGAAAATTAGCTGATGTCTCATCATATTTGAAAGGGTTATGATGCTGAAAGGATTAAGAAGCTCAACTTCTTTTGCCTCCAGTATTCCCTACTGGATCCAGAGACTACAGAAGCTGTCCTGGGAACAAACAGCAACAAAGGCCATCTGGATTCAAAGAAAAAACTTCTAAGAAGAATATAACTTGGCTCCTTTTTCCTCTTACCATACAGCAACATCTCTGTTCTCTCACCAGCACAACATTGAAGGGTAGAATATAACCCCACCTCTGCCCAGAATCCCAACCAACCTGCAGTCAGGCTGCTCTGAGGACCCATCTTACATATACATACTTGATGTGCTCAGATACAGGCAAGGGTGCACGTGAGCCCTGTCTATCTGGGCTGTGCATTTTGTGTTAAAATGAAAGAGGGAGAGTTTCAGGCAGCCAAAACCTAAATTCCTTATAGTGAAAAAGTTGCTGAGATTATACCTAGAAACCAAGCTGGTAAATGGTCCTGGTAATTGCTGGCAGCTTTCCTGAAACTTTCTGCCATCCTCATGAGTACAGAATGACATTTCCCCTGTAAACCCACTTGTTCTTTGAGATGAGCTCCACTGTAGAAACTAAACCTTCAATAGCTGTATTCTAGTAGGCTTTCCCCTTTTCTCTCTCTTGCTGGTGCTTTTTGTTTCTACCTACAATTTCTCCTTGTCTCCCATCCTTCAGCCTAGATTCCGTGCCTTCATGAGTTCCCCTTTCTCCCCACTGCACTTCAGCCCACCAACCTATTTAGATACTGCATATGTTAGAATGACATTGTTTTTTCATATAATACAAACAAAATATCAGTCCATTTTATAAGGATCTCCCACAGCATCTTGCAAATCAATGACACTTTCCTTAGCAGCAGTGTCAGCCCTTCCGTGATACTCGACATCCATACTGTTCTCCATAGTTTATTTCAGCTATGAGGCAAAGTCCCATCACACTTAACTTTGAGTCATTTTGGAACAACCATTCATTATATTCCTGAATTAAATGACTGGGGTAAATGGGAGAAATGCTATGTTTGACATTTTTCATTCTCAAAGTTGTATCCATCTAGTATTTTTCATATGTATGTGTATGGATTTCTGCTCACTCCTCCAGTTAAACCAAATTTTGGCCCCTCATTCATCAAAATCAAATGGAGACAGTATTTCCTCTGCCTTGCGTAAGGCAGTACGACCTAGTTACTAACCCAAGTGCACTCTGAAACAAGGAAGACATTGTTTCTCATCATCAAAGCAGTAAGTTCAGCCTTATTAACCTCACTGAGGGTCAGGACTTCTTGGTCTCAGTGCAGCTACCATTCTACACACAGCTGAAACATGGTACCAAACAACCATGGGTCACCTCAGATTTCTTGCCATTGTTATTTAGAACTATTCAGTTGTTTTGAAGGACCAGCAACATGGATGACAGAAGGAGATGTTTTTTTGTCTGTCCATGGTTGTATCCAACCAAAGTATAATCATGCACACCTAACTATTTCTTTTGATGCTGTTTTTGGCTTCCTTAGAAGAAGAAATATAATTGATCAGAAGGGACAGATACTCCTGAAATTCCTGTCAGAACTTACCTCTTTCTACATCATGAGAAAGGGAAAATGGGCCAGATCTAGATTTAATAGGTTTTACATTAGTTAAGTTTCCAGTGCAGAAAGCCATCTCCTCTTTTTCTCCTTTCTTCATCAATTGGGGCTGAAAGGGGAATCTGCTCTGAGGACAGACAGGGAGAGAACTAGCAGCTTTCTCCAGAGGCACAGCAACTTAATGAACAAGCAGAAACCTCCACAACACTTGCCTTTTTCTATCCCTAATTGCAAGAACTTATGCTCCACTGAAATGGCTATAGCACAGATGTAGAAAGGTCCACTAGGGCTCCTAGATGTTAAGTTTAAAAAGAAGGAAAAGCATTTGCTCTCTAAACATAATTCACCCACATGCAGGTTAATTTGTAGCTAAGGAAAATGACTGTTTTTACAATGGGAATTCCAAGGATATTCTGAACTTTGCAGAAGTTAAGCAGACTATAGACTACAGTATGTTTTTCCTCTGTCCACTGAGATTATCTATGAGGAGTGCTCCAAAAGTTGTGCCACCGATTTTATTATGTTGGTGCAAAGTGCCAGAGGATGATGATGGTGGTAGAGCAGTAGCAGCTGAATCTTCCCACAAGTATCTTGTTGTATTTTGTCGACCTGTGACAGATGGCAGCAGATAGGCAGTCTGACAAAATGGTGCCTCACATGGAAGCATACATAGAGCAAAGATGTGGAACGGAATTCCTCATGCAGGAAACAGTGGCACTCTGACATTCACCAATACTTACTGAATGTAGAATAGTAGATGCAAGCACAGTGAGGGAGCAAGTGGTGCATTTCAGCAGTGGCAACAGTGGTGTGAAATACAAGCCATGTTTTGTATGTCAAAACATACAAGCACAACATTCAGAGTTGTTCATCACTGGTGAAAATGCACAGCTAATGGTGGTGACAGTGTTTAAAGAGCGTTTTGTAGCTTAGAATTTTCTCTTTAGAACAGTTTTATTTTGTTCTTTTTATCTGTTGCATTTTCTGTGGGAAAAAAAAGTAGGAGGCAACACTTTTAGAGTAACCTACATACATTAGAGCTGGGGAGCTTTTAAAGTTCTCACAGAACTTTTTAAGCAGTGTTTTTTATCTGAACTATCAGTTTGTTCCCTTTGTGACCCGCAAGATTAAGCCATCTTTAGAAAATGCCACAAATATCCAGAGTCAGAGATTTTATGGAAATACTAGAAGTAGAGAGCAAAGAAAATGACCACATATGAATTTTCTCGTTCTCTGACATTATATTCTAAGAGTTTAACCTAGAGTGGCTCACAGACTAAAGCTTTCTCCATGCCTCAAATACTCCATGAACTCTCTTTAGCCTCCAGCAGTTATATCTAATCATTATCAGCCAAGTCCACATTTGTACCAGGACATTAGGGGAGAAACAACAGACCTCTGGTAGACCATTCCAGAGCGACCCAGTCTAGATTTAGCTTCTTAAGCTGAATTTCTTGTAATGGCACTAAAATTGAACTTTAATTCTTTTCTTTTTATTTATATCACTTCAGCACAATTTGCTAAATGCTTTTTCTCCAGATTTTATTATATGCTAGAAAACAAAGCAAGCACTGTTTCTTACCCTATTAATATAATCACTACAGATACTTTTTCCCCCCTTGATTAAATATAAAAGCATAAGAAGAAAAAAGTGCTCTTGAAAAAAATAACTCATTTAAATTCACTAGAAGTACTGCCAGGAATATTTAAAGCCTTCTTTCATATTCTGTCTGACTTGTCAAAGATTAACTAAGTCAGTGACCCACAAAATTAGTTCCTTATAGTACTTCCAGGTAATCCACAGAACCGATCCTATCATAATAGGGAGGAATGCAATTAAAATAGGAGGAGACCTTGTCATCCTAGGCAGATTCAATTGAGGACATGCCTGTATTTTAATACACCTTCCATGTGATTTCTGGATTCACTTGGAACAAGTGATAAGAAATGGAACAACTGGAGAAGATTCTTTTGATGACAGGTAAAAACGATGCCTAGTTAAAACTGCCATGATCAAAGGCCCAAGCAATACAAAAACTGGAAGGAAACATGGCACCAGATGTTAGAACAAGACCACAAAGGAACTGGAGTAATAAATATGATCCTGTATGCAGGAAAGTATGCGCAAAATAGTATGCATCGATCACCAACTCTCACCATCCAGGCACATTATTTAAACTTCATCATTAGAAAAGATGGAACTGACATGAGGATTTTATTATCCTCTCAAAGGATTATTTTATTACTCCCAAATGTGGAGTAGCAAAGAAGGATTGCTGCTAATTCTTTTTGTGGTCAGTGCAAGATGAGACCCGCAGGTGACTCTTTCTGACTCTCATTAAGCAAGAAAATAATAAAGTCAAGTCCATGAATCACAGAGCTGAATATATAATGACTACAAGGAAAAATAAATGTGCTCAAAAAAGATCTGTGCTGAGAACTAAAGGTCTTTTTCTTCTGATCACAGATGGAGTATTAAAAATTAATACCAGCTTTTCCAGAAAAGAACTTGACAGTCCTATTTTGAGACTCATTTCACTTTGTCTCTCTTCCTTGTCTCACAAAACATTAATGCCAAAACATTCTAATAAAGTACTCAAGGTTTACTTTGCATATTCTCAGAGGTGCTAGAAGCTTTGAAAAAGTGAGCGTACTTCAGTTCTCAGATAACCGATGGGGAAACACTTAACAGATCCTAATTGATTGAAGGCAGACAACCAGCAATTTCTAAATAAATAAATATACAAAAATTTAAAAAAGGGTGCTAAACTTAGACCAGCAGCCATTTCAGTTCATAATGGACTGAAAATTCTGAGGCTTTCAGCTTCACATTTAGAATAAAATCCTGATTCAAATTTAAGAAATCCAATCCCAGGCATCACTGAATGCCAAGAGAAATAGGTTGATAATTCAGTCAAAACTGAATGGGTTCAAAGGTATTTAGGCACCTAAAATCTGCATTTCAATACATTGATAGCATACACCTAACTAAAAATCCGAGCCGTGATCATTTTAAGAAGTGTTAAGCTTAGTTTTGTATACAATACTCCCAGTTTTTAGAGTGGCACGGCCCCACAGTGCTGCAGAAAATTCTCACAAACATGGGTTCTTCTTTAACAGGTAAGGAATGTCAGTTTTCATTTTCTTCACTCAAAGAATTCAGAAACAATGGTGGAAACTACAGAGAGCCTCTCTGAGTGAGCATAAAACCATTGGCCATTTTAAGGCCTATGTTTTTTCAGACAAGCTATGAAAGACATTTCTTTTAACCCCATGTTAAAAGAAATTAACGTTAATTCCACGTTCAGACTGCTCTTTGTGGGTGACTCAGCACATCTTCGAAGACCAAAGGAAGAGCTTAATAGGAATACCAAAATAGCTGAAGAATCCAGCTTGGAGATCATACTTAGGATCATGCAGGTTCATGTGCAGCCAACACATTCAGCAGCACAATGCTCAGCCCTACAAGCGCATCCCAAACAGCCTGCCCACTCTAGAGAAAGCAAGCTGACCTCAAAGTTGTTCTTCCAGTTTTTCCAAGTCTATATGAGCGTAAACCACAGGCTTTGAGCCAGGTCTGTCCACACCAACTCAGCTGTCTGTATTATTTGTAAGAAACTAATTGTTACCCAGATGTGGATATTTATATTTGATGCAGTCTGTAAGTGTCTGTGGGGGTCACTGGCTCAGGGCTGTCTTCTGTGACTCATTCCAGTGTTCAACTAGAGTCCAACACAGCACTGCTTCCTATCACCCTTCTACCACATTATTCTTCATCCAATGATATTAAAAGCATGGGTGTTTTAATTTCAGCAAAGGCATTAACAAATTGGAAGGAATTCAAAGATAAATAACAAGTAGGATGAGGGTTAAGCATTGACTCATCGTGAGCAATGATTTGAGCTATGAGCTTGTCTGGACCAACTAACGATTAATTGTGTATTCAGAAAGAATTGAAAAGTATTTCAAGATTGTAAAGTGCTTCTGAAAAATAATTTGTACAGGACAGTCCAATCCACGCTTTTGAGGGGTGAAGAGAAGAAAAGCAAGACAATCAGGAGGAGTAAAAGAAAGACTACGGGGTGTGCAATATCAAGCATATGCTACAGTGGGAGAAATTCCAGCTACGGGTTAAACTCTGGGAATGGTTCCATCAATTAGTCAAATCTTCCTTCCCGCTTTTCAGAAGGACGGTATTTCAGATTAAACCTCTGTCAGTGTAAATTCATCTTAGTATACTAACATTATGATGCTGCTTGGTTAAAGACCTGATACACAACTGCTAAGATTTACACAGATATAAAATGTGCTGCATCACACACACATCAAACTTAACACCATGGGAGCAGTTCCTTATTCATTCTTTTAGCCTGCAAGTCTTTGTGACAAGATCTCCAGCAACTCAAAAACTGTCATTAATGGTCTTAGCCACATTATTGTTGTTCCCTGATCACAGCGGTGACCATGAGCTCCCTATGACATCTGGGGATCTGTATTTCTGTGTTTTGATTTGATTAAGGAAAAAAATAAAGAAACACTGACTCATCTAAGATGCTGACCTGACTCAAAATTTTGATTAATCAGGGGTTCAAAGGAAGGGCCTGACAAACAGGACACCTTTAGACATAGAAATCCAGAGAAATTCCTGCAGAAGCTGAATTTCTCTGTTTTCCTACTGATTATTTTGCTAAGCATGGCTTTCAATAACTCCTTCTTCCTTCTTGAATTTAACTACACTGCACTAGGATTCAAGTCCAACCTCCAACTTTCCACTGTGAGAAAGATGTCAGGGTGTCAAGAAACTTTGCTATACGTAAGAGCGAGCCATTTATATACTCGACCTTATGCTGGACCTGTTTTGCTTCAAGTTGCCAAGCAACTGCTACTCTCAAGACTCATCAAATCAGTGCAACTGCAGTATGTGAAATTACAAAGCAAAAGGTGCTGTGATCCATTTCTCTGGTTCATATTACATACAACTGAAAGCCAAAAGGTGACTAACACTCTAAGGACTGAATCTGAGAGAATCAGCATTAGAAGAAGTGGCTATTAAGCTGGTAGCATAATAACAGACATTTAGCCATTGTAGAACAAGCCCAGAGGAACCTAGTATATAACCTAGAGTATAACCTGGTCCACTCAGTGAGTATGTTGCATTGCCATCCAACGTTCCTTTGCAAGGGTTGCTGGGGGCAGTAAGAGTTCTTGAAACTCCATAAATGAAATGATTTTTTTTTTTTTTTTGGTAAGGAATTCGTGTTGAACATCTTTTATTCCTTAATTCAGCTATAAAAGGATAACTGATAATATCTGAAATCAAATAAGCTGTTAGATTTGACAGTAGTCATATTATACTTCTGTATGCCACTGACTGCAGAAACTGGTAGGTTGTAATGTCAAAGGACAAAATAGATTCAGCAAAACTTTTTCTGTGATTCGTTTGCCCTTTTTCATTTTAAAGTGCACACAAATATACACAGAAGCAGATGTGTGTGTATGGATGGGGGATGAGGTTGGAAAGAGCGGTCATTCTAGCTTAATTAGTTTGCACATTACAATCCTGCTTAGCTGCACAAAGATGAAAACAGAAGAGGTTTTAAATGTAAGACTAATTTATAAAACAACAAAATTCACAGGAAAACAACATCACAAGAAGAATAAAAACAAGTGAGAATAAAAATATGATAGTCTGAGGGGAGACTGTGATAGGACTAAGGGAAGTGGTCACAAACTGGTGCATAGGAAGTTCCACACAAATGTGCATGGGAACTTCTTCACAGTAAGGATGATGGAGCACAGAGAGGTTGTGGAGTCTTCTTCTCAGGTGATGTTCAAGACCCACCTGGATGCCTACCTGTGCAAGCCGCTCTAGAGAGCTGCTTTGGCAAGGGGGTTGGACTAGGTGATCTCTAGAGATCTCTTCCAACCCCAACCATTTTGTGTTTCTGTGGGAATGCACCAACAACAGAAGCTGTCTGGATAACCTGGTTTTCAGGTCACATGAGAAACATCGGGATTGAGAGAAACTTCACAAGAAATTTAAGGAGGAAGAAGCGTGAGGATTTCAAATATTGAACAGTACTCAAAAAGGACACAGGCTAGCAGAGATTCAAAGAGAAAATGCTGCTGTTCCTATGTCTGTACAGCTCATTTTAAATCCAGAGACGAACATAACCAAACAGAAGAGAACTTGCTTACAGAAAGGCTTATGGGCAAAGCTTGCAGTTTGAGGGTACATGATTACTTGTTCTTTGTGACAAATGCCTTTCAAGCAATAAACAATATTTTTAAGAAGGAAGGAAAAAATGGGTTTGAATTAATTTTCAGCACTTCTTACTCTAGAAACAAAAATAAATAAATAAAAAGGAGCATACAAGAGACTGGAGTGACTGTGGCTTCTCAATAAGCCCAGGTATCCATCACAGAGGACACAAAAATGCTATTGAGAAAGTTTAGGAAAAGGATCTTTTAGTGTTGCATGCTACTACCAGATGACTGGAGTTCTGTTTGCCCTTTTTTCACCCTATAAAGATGCATGGATCCTATGTTTGCATTCTAAATAGCAACAGCTTTCTTTGAATTCAGGTCCAATGCCAGTGTTGGCCATAACAAAAACCATGTTTTTAAACATACCAGAAATTTTGAGAGAAATACCAGCAAACAAATTCAGGATGAAAGTGTTATTCTTCTATTTATAGGTATCTTCTGCACTGTGTTGCAGGCAATTTGTCTCTTTCTTGGCTAAATGGTCTTTCATTTGTGCCTCAGGTCTACAATCTACAGAAGTAGTTTGATTAGCTGAAAAGCAAGATTCAGTGCTGAAAGACAGTCTATGAAATGGACCTATAAGGTGTGATCAGCAATCATTCATAAAACTTAGGCCACATGTTGCAAATCAAAATTTTGTTTTAACAGAAATAAGGACAAGTGTGAAGAAGTAGACCTAAAGCATGCTTAAATATTCCTGTGAGGATGCACACACAAGCCCAGTATCCAGCCTCATGCCTTTGAGCAAGGGCATTGAGCTGTTTATTGGGTTTCAGCAAACTATTCTCATCATGCTCCTCTGGGCTGACAGCTGCAAGAGAGAAGAACAGAGTGGTTGGACACATAACAGGAACTATAAAAGTGTATAAAAGGTGGTAATGAGACTGCCACTTAAGGTCAAGCTTCACTTGAACACAGTTAAGAGTGAGAAGCCTTGTGTTGGAAAAAAAGTGGAAATGTGAGAGAATGTGTTAAGATACTTCAGGATTAGGCAAGAGGAGTGGAGATCTTGGAAAATGTTTCAAGATTTCAATCTATTTGGTTTACAAAAGAAAATTTGGAAGTTTCAACATGTGTTGGATAGATTTCTTCAAATTTGCTGAATGCAAACAGTGTAGATGTCATGTGCAAATGGAAAGATGCAGTGAAACAGATGAAGCATACATAAAATCCTTCAGTTATGTCACAAAGAGAACTTTGTTTTTGTGTGGAAAGCTTGAATTGTCCACAGAAATCTGCTCAGCAGTTTGCTGTATTTGATAGTAGAATGGACTCTGAGATGAAGATGCTTCAGTTAATTTTCATAGCATTTTTGAAACCTGTCTAAAAAGCATCACCGAGTGAGTGAATTTCTTGTCACTTAGAAATACCTTTCACTGTATGGACCTTGTGACATTTATCACACATGCTTTGCAATATGTTTCATTTGCATGGAGTCTACAAGAAGCCTATCTGAGAGTGACTCATACTTTATTTATTTCTCACTTACAGGAAACTAGGTGCTCCCTGCTCTTTTCATTATGTACCCTTAGAGACCTTCATGCACTTACACATCCTGGCAAGAAAAAGTTGCTAGCAGAGAGAAAAGAATCAGGCATATGCAGAAATGGGGGCAGTTACTTAGCCTGCTTGACATCTTTAAGCCACAGGAAAAAGCAGCTTCAGCTCCATGGAGCTGTTTGCATGCATTTTCCTAGGTGACATTTCACTCTCCAAAGCTTCTGGCACAGAAAGATGCTCATGTGTTTACAACCTTTCTTAAGGTCAACTCTGCTGTGTCTCCAATGGAGCCATTAAATATTAATCGCACCTCCTTTCCAAAAATAAAAACCAGAATCTCTAATTTACTTCTGTAATTAACACCTCTTACAAACCAGGTGTCCCCCTGAACGAGGCTAAACAAGCTATTTGCAATTCACAATCTCAAAATATGCTATGTGTTTCTGAGGAAAATATGCTTGTTCAATTCTCCATGCAGGATGGTGCTTATTTTGGGAAAACAAACAAAATAACCTCCAAATACTTAAATACATAAGCATAAAATATGTCTGTCATGTGATCTAGTCAAGCCTTTCTGCTCATAGAGAGCTGTTCTGTTCCCTTTAAGTAGAAATATACACGTATATATTTAAGCACATCAGCAGAGTGAGTTTAAACATCTTGTTCAACCACAGTCAATGCTGCTAAATTTCTTGGAGAGTTTGCAACCTATGATTGCATGGAGCAAGATCAGTATAAGAAGTTGCAAGAAACATTTGATTACCATGTGTTTGATTACATAACAAGCCTAACATCAGCTCTGAAATTTAAATTCAGCACCACTATTACTCACATTCAAATAAACTAAATATGAGTTCATTAATTATGAAACTTTGCACGTTATTTGCAAATGCTTATTAGGTATTAATTTAACCAGGAAGAACTTGCCTACTCTGCAACAGGGGTAAAGAGTAAAAATTTACAGAGCTGAGGTCTTTGTCACTATCTCAGCTCAGAGACACATTAGTATCCAGTATCACAGCCCAAGAGAACAAGTTTTGTTACTGCACTTAGACTGAAGAACACCCATCTTTCTAAGACTGAGCAGTCTGGGTCTAGATCATGCCTATGTGTTTCAAGAATCTGTAAGTATGACTTCACTTTTATTGACTCAAAACCTCAGCCTGATTGATGGTCTCAGAGCTTATCTGCAATACAGGATCTAAGTAAAAACAATAACAAAAAATATATATATATTCCTGTTTTCTTTGGTGAGGCAGCTCTCCATAAATAAGTGCTAAATCACTCACCTAGGAAGTGCTGCAGGCAAACCCGCTTCCTTCCTCTTTGATAGCAGGTTCAAATTCTATCCCAAGTCCTGCCAGAAAGTACCCAGATCATCAGGCTTGGAAATACCTTGGTGAGGATGTGCGAAGCAAAAACAAACTGAAGCTGAACATCATCTCAGTTGCATAGACTAGTTAAATTTTCCTTCAGAGATTTTAATCTAACTGCATTAGGAGGAGGATGTCACTCAAGGAGGACATAGTTCTGAAGGTGCTGACTTTATAACTATTGCTCCAGGGAATGGATGTTTCTCCTGCTGCTCTTTAGCAACTCACCATCATTTTCCCTAATCAACTACAGGTGGGATTGAGCTTCTTCACACCAGTTGGTAGTGCTCAGTTCCTGCTGACCACACATTTCCACTAGGGAGCTAAATCATAGCATTTCCACCTCTCTAGCAGATTTGGCAGGTATTTGTTGGTCTTTCATCTTGTAGCAGAAACTGCTCCAGGCTCCTGGGAGAGAAATCCAGATATACTTTTCTGAAGCTCTATCTTTGAATTAAAAAGAGTGTATAAGATGCTATTAGGATGTTTTAATTCAGCTTTTCTGGAAGTCTTCTGATTCAGACTAAGCCCTGCTGTCATGACTGTGTTTCCAATTGTTGTTTTATTTAAAATGTTGGTTGGTCAAAATCCACAACATTGATCCCTTTGGGGTAGAGTGTATTTTCCCTTTATTTTCTCCTACTCCAGAATAACCAAGAACGTGATGGTACTAAGCTAGTAGAATTTTCTCCTACATCAGAAAACTAAAGGAATGAGCATACTGTTGACATCAGTTTCCCTAATTCATTGTAGAAATTAAACAGAAAAGACATTCTGCATCACCCAATACAGACTTAATATCTTTTTGTTCTTCAGTCAGACCTAAGCACCTCCAGAAATGTTCAGTGCTTTGCAAGACACAGTCGCATTGTGAAATGTGTGTATGGCAACCACCTAAACTGATGTGAATCAGCTTTTTTATTAAATAATCAGCAGATGCTGCAGATTTACTATCATGGAATTGATTGAGTTGAAAGAGATCCTTAAAGGTCATCTATTCCAGCTCTCCTGCAATGAACAGGGATACCTACAGCTCGATCAGGTGTTTAGAGGCCTGTTCAGCCTGGCCTTGAATGTCTCCAGAGATGGGGCATCCATCACCTCTCAAGGCAGCATGTGCCAATGCCTCTATCGTTATTGTCAAAAGCTTTTTTCCTTATATCCAGCCTAAATCTCCTGTCTTTTAGTATGAGACGGCTTCCTTCTGCTCTGTCACAACAAACCCTGCTGAAAAGTCTGTCTCCTTTTATCTTACAGACCCCTTTTAAATACCAAAATGCTGTTATCAGGTTTCTTTGAAGCCTTCCCCTTTCTAGGCTGAGTTCTGATTTACATCTTTAAAATGTGTCTTTAGTTTAAGTGTTTTAGAAGTTTATTGCTATAGTAGCTTTAAAATTTTATTATTACATTTTCACTCACTATTTTATTGATACTGAGAGACTTTTATCATTTGTGTGTCTTGGACCTGTCAGTTCAATAAGTGTAACTATATGTGACATATTCCTTTCTTAAAGTGGAAGAAGTGTTCGGGAAACCAAGGATCAGCTAAAAATTGCAGGTATAAGTAAAGTCACTTTTCCTCACTGGGAATTGGTCTAGACTAACAAAAGTTTTGACACAAAACTGACCCTAAAAGAACAGAAAAATTAGCAGGGGTATCTGATCCTAGTGTTGGAGTTGACATGAAAAAGGGAAGCAATAGGCTTTTGTAGCAGCATGATGGGGTGGAAAGGCATGTGGAAGCAGCAGGAAGATAGTGAAACTGGAAAGATTCCACTCACAACTTTTTTTTTTTCTTTTTTTTTTTTTCCAGAAATATTGTATTTACACAAAATTGGAGAGAGTACAAATACTTTACTAAGAAGACAAAACCATTATAATACATTCAGTTTAAACACAGGCAGATCCATAGATGCAAAGCATAGAGGCCTAAGGTACTTGCATGACCAAAAAAAGAAAAAAAAGTAGCATCAGAAAGGCAGGAGATAAGAGAACATTGTATTTGTTACACGGAATCAACTTTACTTGACTTCATTAGATTTGTAGTAAGGTGTTCTTCTTCCATGTTGTGGATGATGTCAACCACCCTCTCTCCATGACCACTCAGACACTGATTTTCAAAATAATTAAGCATCTACTTAATTTTCAACATGGGCACAGAGGCGTTATCTTCAAAGGAAATTATATTGCACCTAATCACATGTTTATATACTTAGTTTGATCGGGAAGAGATTTATCAGTGCTCAATAGGGTCGAGTTTATTGATACATAAAAAATAAGTGTTCATTACTGTCTTCTTTTTCTTTCTAAAATATATTTTAGAATTTCTTTAATTTACTCCTCATGTGCTGGATTAGAAAATAGTAGCTTATTGAATGCTTATAGAATAGTTTTATTCGTGTCTTATATCATCAAAGAAATACTGTTTAAAAATAACCCCTACATTTTATTTTCCAAAGACTATTTTGATTTAAAAATAAATAAATGAGAAAAATACATATAATAATAAAGCAGCTTTGTATTCCTGGGCATTTGGCAGCAGGTTTTTTATAATATTTCTCAGACATCTCTTGGTATTAGTTAAAATCATCAGATTAATTGATCAATATATAAGAAAAGATTATACATTATTTTTACAATCCACCAAATATAGTCAATGCATGAAATATTTTACACACTGCATGTTCCTTAAAAAGAATCAACATATTGCATTCTCTTCTTTGAAACCAAATATCTTCCAAAGTAATTTTCCTTGAACACGGCGGTAGCTGTCATTTCAACCATCTAACTGACCTTTTCTCTTTTTTGATATCTTGAATATAAGCTTGTTTGAATAGGACTAGCTCATTGATGTAACTACAGTGCTATTTAACTAAACTCCATATATGTCTTTGTTACTGTTGCTGCATTAATTGTAATCACACACCACTGAAGTGCTAAACAGTAGTAACTTAGATACGTGGACTTTGGTTATGCTTGATAGAATACTGGCATATTGAATATATGTACCACTTCCTAAAGGCTATGTTACAATCATGATGCCTGGTAATAAAGAATAACAATCTCAGATTCAAAGTGCTGACCCATATCAATCACTTGAGGCACCAATACAATAAATCAATTAAAAGACTTATTTTTAATGTTTGAAACTGACAGGGCAGATCCAAGAATGCCAAGGGGCATGTGCTGCACAGAGGATGCTGAGCCTCTCCTTCCAAGCCAGGAATTTTCATGCTCCCAGGAAATGGTGGGCTGTCACCTCTGGTATGGAATGCTCAGAGAAATATCAAGTCTTCAGCCTTGAAACATTAAAGCTTCTTTCTCTAAAACCTCCAGAGGTTCTCTTAAACCCCTCAAGCCTACTCCATTCCCTCAGAGACAAGGCTTTGCCGTATACCCGCTGGCTGCAGACCAGGAAAGAGCCTTTTGGAAAAGTCTACAAAGAAGTGCATCGCATTAATGCGGCTTCCATCCCCTGGAGACACTGTCACCACTCTCAGCAAGAGAGGGCAAAGGCAGCTTTCCAGCAGTCGCAATCACCTGTCTCGCTTGAAGGGGAGTGTTTGTCATGTTGTTAGTTTGTTCTGTGCAAGCAGTAATCATTTTCAGTGTCGAGAGAGCTGTTGTACCCTGATGACGGATACAGATCCCTCTTAAGTATCCTATTGACAATGTTGATCAGAACTTTTTTGTACTGTTGACGTAAAAGTGAGTAAACAAATGGATCTGACGCAGCCTTACTGTAGGTGAGGCACTTGCTTATAATTCCCCAGTAGTAGTTTATGGTAACAAAAGGAAGGAGCTCTATCAACCTGTTAAACATTAAAGAGAGATGGAAACACTTGAGTGTTATATTCACACTGAGCCCAGTGCTCAAATCATGCCTCATGAAACATTAAAGTAACACTTATTTTCTTACAACACACAGTCCTGCAGGAGAAGCATTCTGTACAAATTAACTCCTTGGATTCAATAAAGGCAAAAGGAACTATCTTAATAAAGCCACTGGGAAACAGTAATTCCTTCTATGGAAAGAGGGGAAAATTCTGTTTTCAGTGTTAATGCTCCCATGAAACAGACATAACATACTTCAATTCATTGCTATGCTTTCTGAATATAGAGGTTTGTGCTGGTAAGTGACAGCGGTCAAAATCTTGCTGATGTAGCTGATAAATCCTTGCACATGACAAATTTGAGGTAGAAACATGCATTGGAGCATCTGTATTCACTCAGCTCTTCAAATGTTTGGGCATGACATTCATGGGGCCAGCCTATTGCTCCTGAAAGCTAGGGGTCTCCTTTACACAATGTCATATCTGCCAACCTACATAGAGGTTTCAGGTAGGAGTGTTTAGTAGCATCTACATACCTGTGAAAATTTCTATCTGCACTTGGTTGACTGTTAGTTTTGCTAAAGAAAACAAGGAGACAGTACTTTTATCATCATTATATGACCAGCCAGCTGTCTCCAGACCTGTGTCTCCTGGCCTGTTCTTCATGGATGATTAGTGGCCTCAGCACCTCAGCTGAGAGAGGTGCATTAATCACATAGAGAAACTGAAACTAAGTTAAATATATATATGTGTATATATATATATTTTTCACAGAAGTGAGAACAAACCTTCGGACTATTCCAGCCAGTGCCTGGCATACAACTCAGGGTAAGAAGGTTACATTATCTGTGTATCTTTTGTGAAATCTCTTGGAGGTTCAAGAATATGCTGTTGTATTTATTCAAGAAGGAAAAAAAACAAAACAAAATACCATGAGATATATTTGTATACCCTAAGACATTCCAATTTCAAAACTCAAACTTAGATGATTTTTCCAGGCTTGAAGAACATTCTGTCCCCTTTCCAATGTGCAGAGCTCCCACCTTGAAGGGTGTTTGGATCCCCCTGTATAGAAAAGATGACTTCCCAACACTAGGATTGAACTTTGCAACAAGCAGTTGAACTTTACAATGAAATATTCTCATTTGAAATAATGAAGTGATTCCTATGCCAAAGTACATTTCAGACCCAGATTACTTCTGGAATCTGATTCTGGAAAATTCCAGTGAATTCCAAACAGACACAAAACATGAATGAATGAATGTATCAGACATGGAATGTGAGAAATAAATAAATATGCAATAACAGGCACTTGCTGCATGTTTTTCTTTTTCTTTATCTCCTCCTGTAGTTCAGTATAATAAGGAAATATACACTTGATATTTACACAACTGATGTTTTTATAAGCACACTAAATAAGGAGAGGAAGACATCTCTCTGCTATGAAAATAGATGAATGGTCGTGTGTCCCTTTTAATGTTTTATGGACCTAAATGTAATTCCCTTGAAGCCAACAAAAGAAAAAATCACCCAGATTTTAACACGATAAAAGGCCTGAAGTAAACAAGTTGGCCTTATGAACGTACATCTGAATGCATTTTAGTATAATTTTTGTGATTTCAGTAACATTATAGCAAAGATTAAATTAATCTTCAGGCTTTTAGTGAACAGATGAATATGTTGCTAATGATTGTAATCTCATTCACATCTCTGAAATTAAGAGCAAATGCTGAGCTCATAACACAACCTGAGTCACCAGGCCAAAAAGCAAGAAAACAGTGAAGATCTCTGCCATTGCCATCACTGAGATTACTTCAGCACAACCCTGCTAAAAATAGGGTAAGAATGGAGAAGTGATATGATAGCAAGTCCTCCACCCTCTGCCACTATTGCTTTTAATCCTGTGCAGCCTGGACATTGTTTTGCCTTTGGGCCAAAGAGCTTCCAGGGTGTCCTTCTCAACTGCTTCCCATTTTTTGTTTACTGAACCTCTTGGTCACTGTGAATGTACCTTGAGACGTGCATCCCATAATCCAAGCTTCAGTCTTCTTCCTAATTACATATGTTGTACCCATTTGTCACACAAGGAAAATGATCTATCTCACCTTTGCCAATTGTAAGGTCTAGGGAAGGAGGTCACTTTTATTTTACATCCTTCTAAGGAATAATCTGAGAAGTTTGTAAGAAATATCTCCACCCTGAAAAATATGGTACTGGAATTTGCTGAGGCTGGTGGTGTTCAAATGCAATTGAGATGGCAAAATCCACATTGTTCAATAAAATTAACTCTTGCTTATGCTAAAAAATGAGTATAAAATGACTCAGAATGTACTAAATAATGATCAGTTCTCCTTTTAATTCTGTGAGGTAAGGTTAGTATTAAGTAATAATCCTTTCAACTGCAAAAAAAAAAAAAAAGTAGTTACCCAGACAGTCAGACCATTTTAACATCTAAATGAGGACTGAAATGTCATTGTAAAGGTTAAAAAAATATTGTCATGTTTGCGCACTGGCTTCAATTTGTCCCACTGTCTATATAAGAAAAGGACAGCAATGTTGATCATAATGGCCTACAATTATAAAACTGTGTAAGATCATCGTGGCCAAATTCTGAACATTGGTGTGAATGGAGACCCTGACAACTTGGAAACAAATTTGAGAGAGCCTTCATCAGTGTGGTTTTGCAAAGAGTAGTGCATCTCCCTAGTCAGAAGTCAGCTCTTTCTGAAAGTCTATTGAAAGCACTATCAAATGGTGACTATTATAAAAATAAAATAAATAATAATTTTTGAAATTTACAGCCCATTTATTTTAGAGACCAAAGGCTAAATCCTGAGGTGCTGCAATTTGTCATAGTTATGTTGGCTTCCAGCTCATCGATTTATGCAAGCTTTAAAAATAATAACCATATACTGTATGAAGACCTTACAAGTAGAGAATAAGAATGACAGGTGACTATTCTAGAAGGCACAGATCACCAGGGTGGATGCAAATGACTGGCCAGTTGAGAAGCATAGTGTTTCCTATACATTCTTAAAGACTAATTATTGTTTTCCTTAGAAGCTAACTCCCACATAACAAGGCCAAGATTCATAATTAGTATAAATTCACAGACATTAATGTTTCCAGACACAAAGCTTATCTACCAAATTATCAGCCAGGGTAAATTTAAATTATGTCACCTCAGCTTCTAATTGCTGCTGGCTTTGGCCCGATGCTTTTTTAGGACCTGAGCTAATCAGTAGAAGCTATCTGTTTTTCCCTCTATTGCTTGGGTTATGCTAAGAAGGAAGGGTGTCAAATGTTTTAAACTGCTTCCATCTCCCAGTGGCATGTAATTTATTCCTGGTACTCATCCTAAATGCCTCTTGCTCTTGGCACAGTCACCCAGACCTGGTTGCAATGAGGAAAGTAGAGACAGAAGCTGCTGGGAAGTGCACAGCTCCTGGGACAGCAGCATGTGAATGCATGTATGAGCTTGTGCAAATGTGTGTGTTCTGGCGGCCTCAGGTCTCCAGGAGGCTCCGCTAGCCTAAATTAGTTGTAGATTTCCCAAGCCCCTCCACACCAGCACCTGCTCATTCGAGGGCACTTTGGTGTCACAGACAGTCCCCTGATCCACCCCAGAAGGAGATACTGACCTGGTAATAATGTAAGGACCAAAACAGATCACGAATGACCCTATAAAAATACTGATTTTCTTGGTAGCCCGTTGCCTCCTTCTTTTCTGCTCATTGAGACAGCGCTGCTTCACACTGCAAAGGGAAAAGAGCAACTAAGGGGTTAAGGAAAAGAGCAAGGAGGGGACAGCTGAGCCCGGTGGATAGGGGAAGGATTGCTCCCAGCTCTAGAGTAGGGCACAGCAGGGCAGTCCTGGCACTGGGGGGAGGGCAGTCCTGGCCCTGCAGAGCCCAGAGTGACACTTACCCTAAAACAGCTCCCTGCTACTTGGGTCTGATTTTAAAATGGTGCAGGCTACAGATGCACAAAGTGTCTGCTGGCACTGTATGCTGTAGATAGAGCCAAGAGGGTTTGCTGGGAAGGAGCACAGGAAGGGCTGTTGGGGAGACAGCACAAATCTCTGCAAGGGGGTACCTACTGCAAGAACCCGGGGGTGGTGGATATGAAAAGGCAAGAATTACCTGGGGTGGATATCCACCAGCAAAACCAGAGTCTGCATGGTTATAATGTCTATCCGCTTGCAGTGGAACCGGGCAACTTTCAACACCTTTAAATAGGTGAAACACAGGATCACCAGCGACAGCATGAAACTGGTGGAGTGAAAGACGATGGTGAACACTGTAAACCTTCTCCGCTCTGTCTCTTCCTTCAGGTGCAAGGTGCAAGAAGCATAAACGCTGCTGTAATCTACCCATGAGTAAAACAAGGACACCAAGGGAAAGGTGAGAGAGTGGAGCCACGAGTAGCCCATCAGTATCACAGCGTCCTTATACCGCATCTTGCTGGTGTAGCTCAAGGGGAACACCACAGCAATCCACTTGTCAATGCTGAGTGCTGCCATGCTCAGCATCGTGTTGGAAGTCAGGAAAGTTTCCAGGAAACCCACCGCTTTGCAGATGCAGCCCCCGAGGGGTTGCTGGTTCCTTAGGATTCCCAGCAGGGTGAAAGGCATGTTCAGGACGGTGAGGAGCAGGTTGCAAAAGGATAAGTTCACCAGGAAAACCCCGGCGACCTGCTTGCGGATCTCCGTGCTGTAGATGAAGCATAGCAGCACCAGGAGGTTGGAGAGCAGAGAGACGACCAGCACCAACACGAGGAGCAACGCCAGCAGCACGCCTGCCAAGTCCATCTCTTAGCGGGTCGCCTGGAGCGGGCGAAGGCAGGAGGAAGGGGTCATCCGAGCCGGCACCGCAGCCACCGCCCGCGGCCGCCCGCGCATGTTGCCGGGGGAGTGGAGCCGGAGGAGCGGGGAGAGGAGCCGGGGGCAGAGGGGTGCGAGGGAGAGGGGCAGCGAGGAGACGAGCGGTGAGAGAAGGACCTGGGGTGCGGGCTGGGAGCTGGCCGAGGCAGAGCGGGGAAGAGCTGTCGGGGAGCGGAGAGGGGTACGCTGATAGCGAGAGGGGAAGGGGAGAGGGGTATCGGTTCCGCAGCCGGGGGAGCCCGGGGGTGGGAGCGGGATCAGCGGGAGACCGAGCAGCTGAGCCGAAGTCGGGAGAGGAGCTCAGCTTGCGCTGTCCGCGGTGCTGAAGCGGGTGCGGTGCCGATGATAGCACTCCCCTCGTTCAGGCGGTGGTCCGGGGTCCCCCTCGCACCGGCGCGATGGCCATGGCCCGCCAGTGCGTTCTCCTCCTTCAGGCACTGAGCATCTTATCCCGGTGCCCAGCCCCTGAAATACTCCAGCCGCGGAGCCTCCCGCGGCGACTCATGCGCAGACGAGCAGCTGTGAGGCACAGGCTCAGGCAGGGATCGCGAAGTCGGTCTGATCCACTCCCGGACCGCAGGAGAGAGCAACAGGAAATCCAACTTTCCGCTGATGCGCAGCTCAGAAAGGATCAAAGCTGGCAGCGAGTTGCTGGTGATTTAATCGCTGTGCCGTTCTGAGACACACCCTGAGCACACCAACAGTATCCGGCAATACTGGAACCTGTAGAAAAGCTAGAGTCTGTGCACCTTGGAACGTTCCTCCCTTCTGTCTGATTACTTGCCCTGTGTTCTTTTGCCTTTTGTTTCACAGCACCTTGAGGAATTCCAGCTTCCCTCTTGTATATTCACACCGATCTCATCAGCCAGCAAAACGGGAAGGAAGTTGCTTAGATAGAGACTTCACTTTGGCAACTCAGACTCGTTGAAAGCCCCAAATGACTGAGCAAATACACACACTGGGGTAGTACTGGCACATTCTTCAGAAAGCTGAAATATTTCTCCTACTGTTTTACACTTTTGATGATGTGTTAACACGACAGTAAGATGAAGAAAAACCTTTACCAGATTGTGACAAGAGCTGAAAAGATGAATAGAGTCCAGAAATTCTCCCTCTGCACCTGTCATGGAACTGGATCACGTAGCTAATGCCTAAAGATTTTCTTATCTCAGAAAGTGAAAAAAAAGTAATGATTTATGTGCATAAAACACTGGTGCAGTAATAAGCTGCCACATCTAATCACTGTCATATTTTACAGTTGATTGCCAGAACTGACATGAAGAAAAGGTAGCTCACCCACTATCCAAAATGACCACTTATATCCTAAGGAAATGCTGTGTAGTATATATTGTTCCTACAATGTAGTCTTGTCACGCAAGTGTGACCACTGTGTGAATAACTGTACATAAAACTGCTTGAAAGAGCCTGCAGGCAATGGCTTCTTTTTCCAACAACAGTTATAAGTTTTGGATCTGGCCTTAATTGAAAAGGTTGCTATGGCAAGTTGTATGTCTTAATGAAAGAGCAAAGCAACAAGACATGAGATGTGCTATTTGGAAAAGAACCAGTGCCGTATAATTCCTCAGGATGGAAAGAAAACAAATGTTTTCTTTGAGCAAGAAAGCTGTCATTTACTAGGCTACAAAAGAGCAGATACATTGACAGTGCTTATGCTTGAATCATAAAAAAAAATATCTGTGTAAGCAGTTGAGAAAAAAGTCTATAAACCATGAGAGTTCCCTAAGAATTAAGCTGTTTCATTTCTATTATTGGGGAAGCAACTACTGTAGAGCCAAACACACTACACAAAGGATCAGAAAGGACTGAACTATCATGACAGAAGCTGGCTGTATCCATATAGAGGTTTTGCAATTGCTCCCTCTTCCATAGCAGTAATTAGTAAGACTCCCAGTACTCAGAACCCATCTATGACTTACCTTTCATTTAATATGATCACAAGGTTATAGAGCTTTTATGTTAGCCATCTGGGACTAGAGTCTGTCTGAGCAGTGACGTGAGGTTGGGTAGATGCTATTTTATATCATCACAGAGCCAACCTAAATGCACTGTTCTCTTGCTGTGATAGCTACCTGAGAAGCTATTTCCTGTTGGATCTAGACAGAAGGCAACTTCTCTTCTTTTCTGTATTTGCTTAACACGAAAACATAATTTCTCAAATAAAGTCTTTTCAACTGAAGACTGGTTTCTGAAAATGAATGGAAAAATAGCACATCAAAAATATGAAAAATGTGGTGATTAGAAGATAGCCAGGGAAAAATAAAACAAGACCACCACCACCAACAACAAAAACACATTTTTTCATATATATGGCGAAGGAGTATATAGTATGGTCCCTTCAAATAGTATCCTTTGTTTTCAGTGGACCTTTGACAACATGAAAAGTTAAGTATGTTTGACTTACTGCAGCATGTGTTGCCCCTTCCTCACTTGCAGGCACCAAAAGAAAACACACCACATCAGCTGCCTTTTGGTCTGGGGTTCAGGTTTTGAGTCAGAATGTTTGAACTTGCTGTTGTGTTTTTTCAGAAGTAGGCATCTGAAAACATATATTCATGCTACCTTTAAGCATGAAAGCAGACATATGTAAGTCTAAATCACTGGAAATGTTCACATAGGTCAAGCAAAACACACGTTTTCCCAACAAGATCTTACAGAGTTTACTTTCGTAATCAAGAAGATGGTTCTGATTGAAACTGGGAACTCTGGAGAATGCTGTAACAAAAATAAGGAAAAGGAAAGCAACTGTAGTTCATTATCCTTTAACAGTTATCAGGGATTAGGTAGAGTACTTGAGTCATGTATTCTAATAGATACATCATTCATTAAATCTACAGATTTATCTGTTCTAAATATTGATCACAACTTATTGGATCTGATGGTTAATGAACTGCATTTGTTGGAAAGGAATAGGGTATGATTCAAATTTGCTTTTAGTTTCACACCAGGAGAGATGTGTCATGCAAATTCCATTGTAGATCACAACTGAGTATAATTCAGTTTTAATCAGTGTAATGGCTAGGAACACATTTAATTTGGTTCTAATTTTAAGAAAACACCATGATTGAAGGAGATCTCAAAAATTACATCAAATACTTTGCAAGTACAGAGAAGAGCAACTTTTCTCCCTAGCTTTTTTTATGATGGGTGAAGAGAGGAGAATTGAATTATATTAACAAATAGAGGGGAAAATGGAATGACTCACAGAACTGATGCAGAGAACAAAGTTTTTCACTCACAGGTCACTTGCTAAAAAGTGTCCCATTTCATGAGTGAGCAAGACTGGTTAATACCCATGAGATTTTTTAGTATGTTCTGAAAACAGCTTTGGCATTCACCATTTCCAATAAACATACAGAAAAAAAGAACCCTCTCATGGACATGACGGCAGCGGTTGTGTGTGGTATTGTTGCAACATCAGTTTTAGTTAATGAAGGTTTAGTGAAGGGTAAGCCCTCTGGTCTATCAAGTCTCAGCAGAAAATAGAAATCTATTTTTCTATTATTTTATTTCCTTTTTGTTTAAATTCCTTTATTATTATTATTATTTTTATTATTATTTTTATTTTTCCCAGAACCGTACATTTTTACTATCTAAACTAGAGGGTCTTTGAACAATCAGGGCATCCTTATCTGCTAGGGTAATGCAGTTTTCATTTTCCTATGGTAGAATAAGAAAAATAAGCAAGTAGAAAGTAGTAATATAATAACTGACAAGCTGTTAGTCTCTTCAGAAGAGAGGCAAAGCCTGACTCATCATTTTAGTACAATTCTGTTATACTGTTCCCATGGCAGAATTCCAGTGAACCCATTTGTTACCTGTGGAATATCTTTGTCATAAAGGTCTTCCTAATATGGAATAAAGTCAAACTGAAAGATTTACACATTCCTCCTATAGATCGCAGGGAAAGAAAAATCATAACTACATGAAAAGAGAGAATGAAAGAAAGAGGAATCTCAACAATAAAGCAGTTCTGCAGATTAAAATGATTTGAAAATTGCTTAAATATTACCATGAGAAATTTCACAGTTTAATAGACAATCTCACAACTGTATCAAAACTACACACTCACAAAAACCTTCTACATGATATTTGTGTTGATGTAAATTAGATATATTCCTAGAGTCTACAAAAACTGATCTCAAATTAAGCAGAAAATATTTTAGTTTTGAGGATTAAGTCAGGGATTGAAGAAGAACATAAATATACTGCAAGAATAACCAATTATTGATGTATCTTAATGGAAATGGAAGTAAGCAGGCAGTGGAGGATGAAAGAAAAATAGCAAAATATTTGCAGAATTCAAACCACTTTCAATTGAAATTAAATTATAAAAATGGATAGGTGCATGTGCCCATATTTTCTCTTTCTCCTACCAGTTCTTTTTGCTTTCATCTTTCACAATGCAAGTCAGCAGAGAAAAGTAGAATTCTGGACTGCAAGATTCAGTTTTGAAATAAAACTGACTGGATGTTTTTCCTAGAGTACTGTGAAAAAAAAAGTGAATACAAAAACAAACAAACATACAAAAAAAAAAAAAAAAAAAAAAGCCTGTTGTACTGAGCAGCAAAATAGACTGATTTTAGTGATGCTCTGGTCAGGTGGCAAACAAACACTATCTGCCTGCTAAGACCAATGGCTTTATTACTATAATGCAGATCTGAAATATCGATAGAAGAATACTGCAGTCTCAAGTAAATGACATGGAAACTTAAAACTTTGTTTTCCATAACCCAGTGAGAGGTTCTTCAAAATACCCGGACTATGTTTGTTCTCTCCTCAGACTATTTCTATAAGGTTAGAATAATAGAATCATAGACTAGCTTGGGTTGGAAGGGACCTAAAGAATCATCAGATTCCAATCCCCCTGCCACAGGCAGGGCCACCAGCTGCTAGATAAAGTACTAGATCAGGCTGTCCAGGGCTTCATCCAGTCTAGCCTTAAACACTTCCTGGTACAGGGAATCCAAACTTCTCTGGGCAACCTGTTCTAGAACCTCACCCCTCTCAGAAAAAAACTTCCCCCTGATATCCAATCCAAATCTCACCTCCTTTAATTTAAAACCATTCTCCCTTGTCCTATCACTATCTACCCTTGTAAAAAATGTTGATTTTCCTCTGTTTATAGTTTTCCTTTAAATATTGGAAGGCAGCAATGAGGTTTATATATTGGAAGGCAGTAATGTGGTCTCCTGATAGCCTTCTCCTTTCCAGGCTGAACAACCCCAGTTCCACCAATCCACAGATTTAATGGAGTATTCAAGACTTGAGCCACAAACAGAATTTTTCATTTTGTGAATGTAGATTTCTTCTGCAGTCTTTAGAAAAAGTAAAATTGTCAGTCAATTTCTATTGAATCCCAAAGTGAGAAAACATGTAATCCCCTTCCATTTTAATCTATTTCATGTATTTCCTAAGGATTTGGTATATAGATAGATTTTAATCTGATTGGAATAAGGATTAAAGTGCATATTTTTCCTGCAATTTTTCCACAGTGTCTCACAAGCACCATGGTTCAAACCAAGAGTGCTACACTATACCGGCTTGTTATAAAACTTATCAAAGCTGCAGGCATGTGGATGAAATTCCCAGGAGTCTTTTACTGGCATTTTGTACAAATGTGACAATGTTTAGCACTCCCAGGGGCCAGCAAACATTAAATGGCATTTTTCAGAAACTGCTTAGGCAATTTATTTACTGTTGCAGTAAAGTTTCTGGAGCCAACATCAGAAAAAACAGCATGTGTTCTTCTTCTGTACTGTAGAAATTTTCCTTTTTTTCTGTGTTACATGCTCAGAATCCCCCACACTTCTTTAACAGAAGGTTTGATTCTGCTTTCCTGGGGTTGATGCAAGCCCAAGGCAAATCCCTTAAAGCCACTGGGCAGTGTAAATGAAAGGAATCGAGACTGTGTAAAAGGTATGAAGCTTCTACAATGGGGGACATTTTGGTTCTAGTTACTTATTTTACAAGCACTCTTAGCAATCACAGCAAGAAAACATTAACCCCTCCTCCTGCTGTTGAAGGGAAGGTCTGATGTAGATCACTGCTGAGTTGCATGGGGCAGGGACACACAAGCACACACCTGCCCTTTGGATGGCTGCACAGGAAGGAGTGCTTACACTCAATCCAGTGCTGTTTGCAAAGCTGTTTGCTCAGGGACAGTTCAAACAGAAACTCTGGATCAAAGGAGCAGAAAGAGCTGGGCTTGCAGGACAGGCAAGTCTCCTTGGGTTGAACTGAAACGTGCCAGAGTATCCATTGCTGGGCAAATTGCTCCTGTTTTATTGCAGTGCCCCTTGGCTCTACAAAGCCCCTTGTATGGGGCAGGTGTGTCACACAACCCATCCGCCCCATGCACATGCAGCAGATCAGTCCCACAGTTCAGAACAGCTAAATCACCATCCTTTGCTGAACAGAACTGATCCTGTGTCCCCTGGCCCAGCCCTTTAACCTTCATGCTATTCATTCTGTGGCAGATTCTTGACTGAATATCTTAAAGCAGTAATTTGCCTTCCCCTAAGCTCTTACTGCAGAGAGGTTTCTTCACACCCCCGCTAACAGGTACAGCTTCAATTGGTGAAGGTAATCAACTGGCACCATCTGCTTGGAAGAATAAATAGCAAGATATTTTCTACAGCAATTCTGTAATATCTAAGTATGGTCCTCCCATCACACCCATCCCCTTCCCTTGCCTACCCACCATTCCAGCCACCCCCACATCCATACGCAGGAACATGTATTTGCAGAAAAAAAAAACTCTGGCTCAGAAGCAAGTTCACTCTAAGAAATGGAATTGGTGGGTAATAAATAGGCCTGTGCTATGCTGCTTTTATAAATTAAAAAAAAAAAAGTCTCTGGGGGTAAGACATTTAAATGTGAACACAGAGTATTGTGCACACACAGCTATCTCAGAGTCCCTATTATCATGCACCTTTCATTTCACCTTCCACTGTGTTTTATTGAGTGTATTAAAAATATATAACCAGAAAGTTTCCTTTCATTAGGGTAAACAAAGAAAACCAGGGAACTGCCAGGAAAAAATTGACACTGTGTAAAACAAACTCTGCGCACTGGCATAGCAGGGGTTCCCAAGTAAGTGATGTTGCTTAGGAACAATAATAGCATGTAGTCCCAAATCATCCCCTCCAGTTAGTCAGGAAGAGAAACTCAGTCTCCTGTCAGAAGTACAGAAAGGAAGAGATCATTCCCCTCTCAGGATTTCACTCAGCCGTACTTGTGATGAGTTTCACCCGGAGAACATGGAACAAATGAGTCTGTGGTCCTGACAGGAGCTCCTCCACAAAACTAATGCTACCAAAATCTGTAAGCTCTTCAGAACTGCACAGCAATGCACAACTTATTATTAACAATGGTCCTCTAAATCCACTCAGCTCAACATCTTCCTTTGCCCACAGGAGTCCTCAGAAAAGTCTCCCTGCTCCAAAACATCACAGTGGACTAACCTTGCCCTGATCTCTGCTATGTCTACGGCAATATGGGCAGAGTGACCCTTGGGCTTGACTCTTGACTGTTTGCCACATAGTGTTTTTTCATGTTGAATCCTCAAAGCTTGGTCTTGAGGGAGGATGATGGACATCTATGTATTTTTCATAGATGCTGTCAAGAGAAGTGACATGTGTTTTTCTCTGCAGAAGTTCTGGGAGGTCAAATACAGCTGAAGTTCTCCATTGTACCTGTTTAGGCACAGCTACTCAGACATGCCAGAAAACATCCTTTCTGTTGTAGCTGAACTTCACTTCAAAGCTCAGTGCAAATCAATTCTTCTCAGAATGACCTCTTTTTACACTTTATGATGAGATCCCTAGACTTTTGTAGCTGTGAAGCTTCTGTGATTTTTTTTTTTTTTTTGAGTTACATTAAAAATTATGAATTTATTCTGAATTATTATTTCTGGTAATTATGTTCATTCTTGTGCCCCTTGAGGTCACTTAGACGTTTTGTCTCTTTCCCGGATGACTATTTTCAATGACATAGCAGTAGTCTTGGAAACAGATAGCAGAGCTTTGTGCCTAACATCTAGTTTTGTACAATGAGTTGAGCTGGTAAAAATACACTGTTACACTGGATAAATAAAATCATTCTGGATAGCGGAGTCTAGAGCTGCCTTGAGTCTAGAGCTGCCCTACCACTTCAATAAAGGTCTAGCTGCTGGTTTATCTGATATAGCAACTTCAAAAAAGAAAAACACTCACTAGCTGGGTTGATTCAGCTACAAGGATGAGAAAACCTTGGGTATAGTTTCCACGTTTCGTGTAACCTGAGTAATCTGGGGAGAAGTTCTGGGTAACAGAATCAGCTATTTCTTCTCAAGCGTTTAGTGAAACATTTGGAATGTTTTCACTTTCATTTTCTTCTGATGTTGAAGATAAACAAATAAAACAACCTGAAATGTCTCACAAAATTGCTTTCTGTCTATTCCTGATCAACAAACATCATTTTGTACTTTTGTTACTGACTGATTTTCTTTATCCATTCTTGCCTAAACTCCCACTTCTCTCACTTGGACAGTTTGCTGCATACCTTCTCATATTTACATGATCAAATCTATGGGCAGTGGTAGGTGTTTAAACTCTGTCTATTAGGCATCCACCCTGGGGAGGAATCCCAGTATATATTCCTTATGTGAGGGCTACTCCAAAAGTAATTCCTCCTGTTTTTTACCCATAACACGAGATGCAAATGTTGGTAGTTTGATAGTAGAGGCTGAAATTTCCCACCACCATTCCTCTAGATTTTGTTTCTGTGTGACAGATGGCAGCAGAGGGGCACTCTGAAAAAGTGGTGACTGACATGGCAGAGCATGTAAAGCAAAGTTGTGTCACCGAATTCCTCCAAGCAGAAAAAGTGGCACTTACTGGCATTCATCAACACTTGCTGGACATTTATGGAGACCAAACAGCCACTGTGAGCACACCAAGGCTCACCTTCACCGGTGCTGATTTTTGTGAGCACAGCATGCAGGCTTTTTTTCATCACTTGCAAAATTACATAGCTAAGTGTGGTGACTATGTTGAAGATCAGTGTTTGGTAGCTGGGAATTTGCTCTATCAAGTAATGTTGTTGTGCTCTTTGTATCTGATGTAGTTTCCATGGAAATAAATAAGATGCTTTACTATCAAATTGACTTACACTAGTACAGAACATAATAATACTCATTGTAGAATCATAGAATGGCTTACTTTGGAAAGTACTTTAAATAACATACAGTTCTAATATTCCTGCAATAGTCAAGGACATCTGCCATGATATCAAGCTGACAATATCTTCATCCAGTCTGATCTTGAACACCTGCAGGGATGGGGCAGACACAGCTTCTCTGGGCAACCTATTCCAGTGCCTCATCACCCCTATAGGGAAGAATTACTTCCTATGTCTAATCTAAACCTACCTTCTTTAAGTTCAAAACCATCACCCTTTTCCTATCAGTGCACTCCCTGATAAAGGGTCCCTCCACACCATTCCTATAGGTTCTCTGTAAGTACTGGAAGTCTGCTATAAAGTCTTCCCAGAGCCATCTCTTCAGATTGAACAAGCTCAGCTCCCTTAGTCATTCTTCGTAAGAGAGGCTTTCCTCTGAACCTTTAGGCTTCCTCTGGAACCACTCCAAAAATCCATGTTTTTCTTGTGCTGGGGTCAGTGCTATTATTATTCTAGAAACACATGGAATATGCAAATTCTTTAAAAATAATTTTCTACGAGATTGAGACATTGTCTTTGCTTGTGTTCGTGATCAGACAAGGCCAGTGATGGGAAGAACGCACCACGAAGGTCAGTGAGGATAGGTTTTGCTAGGAACAACAAGTGACATCTTGCTTGCTGGAGCCCAGAGCATAGCCTTTGGGCCCTGAATGGTTCTCAGACAGGAGTTAATGGTGGACATGGGGAACAGGCACTGCTGCAGAACAGTAATCACTGACCCTGACAATATATTGACAGAAGCAGTTGCTGACCTCAGTAACCAGGACATCTATGCATTTCTCATAGCTTATTAAAGGCTATATCTATTACAAATGAACTAGGATCAGCTCTTAAAGCTTGTTTAATAAAATCCTCCATGTTAGTTGAGATTATGTGCTATCCCTTTGCAATTATTTTACATAACAGTATTTGAAAAGATGTCCTTTAGCTTTAAATGGTTTGTGCATAACAGCTTAAAAGACATCATTACCTAGAAAGTTGTGATGTTTTTTTTTTTTAATTAGCTAATGCAGAAATCAGTAAACAAGATATGTTAAGTGGATTTATACAACATGAGACCAAATAAAGAGAACAGCTATGATAATTTATTCTTCCATTCTGTAAAAAAATGTCAGTGATATTTTTATATAATTGAATGATCTAGACCACCAAGTTATAAACTTCTCCTCTTCAAAACTAATTCCCCATTGCATCCTCAAAAAAAAAAAAAAAAAAAAAAAAAAAGCAAAAAATAAAACATTTGAGGGTATTTCTCAGTTTAAAATTACCTTTATTGCAGATTGATTTTTGTAATAAAAAATAGCTTGCAAATAAAAACTGATAATTTTATTTCATCACTCAAGAAAAAAATGTAGTCTTTTTATGAAAGTAATGACTGAAATCAGTCCAACTGGAGATTCTGAATCTTCAGATAATATTTTGTAATGTAAGTGACACACAAGATGATTGTGCAAGCTATGGGGAGTAATACAGAAACAATAGTTGCAATCTATGAGAACACTATGCTGTGGTAGAAAGGTAGTATTAATTAAATAAATTCAGTCACCTCTGAAGTCCTCCTGAAGTTTAAGTTCTGTTCCCATTCCTTTTTAAATTTTGGTACAGAAACAATTTTGCACATTTCATTCCAATGAAATTCTTGACAATTGCAGTTAACAGCAAAACAATGTGCAGATCTGGGAGCAATGTTTTCTACTCTCTAGTAGGCATGTGATTGACACATACCAATTCCCTTTCCTCCTTTCAGTCTCAGCTGGCCATGCTGTTTTCCAACAGGCCAGCAGCTCTGCTGAAGCCTCAGTTTCCTGATTCCCAAAGGTACTCAATAAGATTAGATCAGAGTGACTAAGTGCATTCTCTACTTTTCCAAATAGGACAGGCAAGGAAAATCCATTGTTTGTGGTTAAACTGAAAACTGGGTTTTTCTATTGTTTAAGTGAGAAACCAAATCAAATCACTATGAAAACAAAATTAATAAGGATGTTCATAGTCAAAGCATTGGGTATGAAAGAAATTTATCTTTTAACTAAGAAAAATAATGTTAAAGGGATCCAGTTTAACATTATTTACTTTAGTGGCTTAACTTGCATTTCATTTATCTTTTTGCAGTTTGGTTTATACTGCTTTTGCTAGCTTTGTCCTCTGGCCTTGGGTGATATAAGTAACAGAATAAAGAACCCACAGTATTTTAAGTTATTTTTCCCCTCTGGGAGTGTATTTATTTGGCCATACTGAGAGTAAAATGCATCATCCTAGCATCTAGTTCTCTCACCATTGATTGCCTTTAATTATTCTCACTTTATAACATTAAGGCTTGAAAGCAATGGGTGTCATATTCGAGGTTCTTTTCAGCTGGCTAAGCATTAATGGATGATTATTAACAAGAAAACCACTCTGCCTTGCCAGACCAGACTAAAAGCAAATTGGTTATTTGGCCAATGTATGTGTTTATCGTCCACATATTTGCAGAAATGAGGAGCAGTAGCACTGCAGCTATATAAGTGTATGTTGCATTATTTAATGAACAAATCTAGACACTCTTTTTTGCTTTGTTCAAAGTTCAGTATCAAAACTGGTTCATTATCATTTTGTCAAGTGTAATACTCTAGAGACTTGTTTGTTATGAAATTGCACCTAATAGTGGTAAGTGCTGTTCCCTATTAAAGAGCTGGTGGAGAGCTAGGTGCAGAATGGGTCAGCTAACAGTCAGAAGGTGACAAACAGTGCCATAATAACTCAAAACAATCAATTAGTTATGGTGTTTCTCATTACCTTGGGTTTGAACCCACTTGGCCCATTCACTGGAAATAGGCTGCACCCTTTTGTAATTGCTACACAATTCCCAAGATATGCATGTAAAATCAAGTTTTTGCAAATGTTCAAATAAGGTTAATGGGAGGTCAAATATGTATTTTATTATGTCATACTATAGAGTTACTAATCATTAGTGGTGCCTGTTTATTTATGTAATGATTTTAGTATGTATATATAAAGATAACTCCTTTCATTGAGGAGGAGGTCACTTGTATCAAAAGCTGAAGATTTAGCACTTGGGAGAGTCCTATGAAATGGCTGGCCTACTAGGGGTATAACTATGGTGAAATGGTGAAATGTCATTAATTTTTATGTTCCCAAGGTCAGGGATCATGTCTGTATTTGAAGAGTACTCACACATTTTGAGTACTAAAGAAATCTCAACAGCATAACAGAGCCCACCCTTAAAGTTTATTTTAGCAGTGATCTTGCAGAGCAAAATACCTCTAAATATTTTCAGGAAGGAAGGCATCTAGTACCTCTTAATTGTTTTAGAAACTTCAGTTGACTTGGTTGTTTCTATCTTCCCTTGCAATCAAACATGGTTCAATTTGTTTGTTTTACTTAAATTTACTCTAAATTCCCCTGGATGTATTTCAGGGAATGTGAAGAATGTAGTCAGTAGGATGCTCATCTTGGAACTATAGGTAAAAAAGCATCTGTATTACTCATCGTATTACTTCCATGCCAAGAGATGGCTCAGAGTTCCTCTATACAACCATTGCTTCAATGCACAAAATAGTTATTTGATTAATGTTCTATAGAAGAAACAAAATGACTTCAAGCAATATATAAGAAGAATAAAAGGAGGAAGCAAAAAATTCTAATAAGCATAGTTTATAGCTAACTTAACAACATAGTTAGTCCATTACATCATGGCATTGTATATGCACTCTGAAATCACAGGCTTATTTTACTCCTATTTCATATTGCAGTATTTTATCTAATTCCCTCCTGAATAATTGTCAATAAACCATTACACTTTTACAGTCTTCTACCTCCCATTGTGTTCTTTTTTATTACTAGTTTATTTTTATTTAATTTTTATTTAATTTTATTTCTAATCTCTTAGGCTTGTATTGCTACTTTTCCAGGATTTTTAGTCTCTACACCTCAAAAAAATTAATAAACCTCTGAAGAGTCACTTCAGTATATGATACTAGACACGCACCTTTAACACTGGAGAAGGAGGTCTCTTTATCACCACCACATCTACAGTCTGTCAGGCAGCTTTCAGCCCACATGAGTATGCAGCTATCCAGGCCAACTAGAATTAATTTAACAGTAAGACTTTATGAAACACAGTGCCAAGTGCTTTACTGAACTCTAAATATGTAACATCCTCAGTATTCCCTTACACATTTATATTAAATTGGTGATGAGGGTAATTTTCAAAGACAGTCATTTTTAAGCATGAAACCTTACAGTCTCGTTTAGAGACAAAGGCATTTAGGGACCCAGTTTGCATTGGTATTCTGTTGTGACTTGGAAACAATGATGCTTGCATGCTATTCTTCCTAAACTTCCTCTAATCAAGGACTCTCCATCTATGCTCTAAACAGAAATGAGACTATCAGTAAGGTGGATCTTGAACTCATCTCCACTCAAATTAGTGTCTTACTCTTAAGAATAAAAGCAGTCACTCTTGGTGGATTCTTTTTCCATCTGTTGTGAACAGAGATAATAATCAGTAGGGTCAGTGTTTTGGAAAAAAAAAAAAACATATACAAAAGGTGCTTTTGTTTCCTCTGCAGTACCTATGAAGATTGCCATAACTTAAGTGTCCCTTTAAAGAAGATAAACAAAAATATCCTCCAGCAGTTGTGTGCCAGTGAGGTATGTGCTTCAGAGGTGACAATGAACAGCATGAGTTAGTACAGAGTAGAAACGTGAAATATCACCCACAGAAAACATGACGTATAAGGTCAGAATTCTGGCAGAGCACAATTATTTGACTGAGAACCACTGCTGTTACGAAAGTAAGAAGTCAAAATTTAGAGTTCTGAAAAAGTAGCATGTTAAAGAACTTTTTCTAACAACTAACTTCATATGGTGGTTCATCATCTGTGTACAGTCGATGTAATTAACTCACATTTTCACCAACTTACCTTTGTATCACTCTAGCAGCAAGAAGAGGGTGGGCACTGGTAAGGCCACACACCTGGGTAGAGTCTAGTTAGGGGTTCCCCAGTACAAGATAGATATGGAACTACTGGAGAGAGGCTAATGATGGATCATGAAGGTTGTGAAGGGTTTGGAGCACCAAACTGCTCAGCCTGGAGAGAGGGAGGCTCTGATCAATGTCCATAAATACCTGAAGGGAGGGTGCAGAGAGTGTGAATCCAGACTCTTTTCTGGTGCCAGGCCTGAAGGTGTGGGCTCAAACACAAAAGGTTCTTTCTGAATATCAAGAAGCATTTCTGTGCTGTGTGGGTGATGGAACACTGGCACAAGCTGCCCAGAGAGGTTATGGAGTCCCCTCCATGGAGATGTTCAAATGCAACTTGGATGTGGGACTGGGCACTCTGCTCTGGTTGGAGCAGGGGTTTGGCCATATGGACCCATCAGTCCCTGCCCTCAAACATTCTGTGATTCTGTGACTGTTAGGAAGTATTAGTTCACTAAACCGAAGTTATATACAGGCTTGTGTCTGTTTTGATGAGATTTTCAAGCAAGGTGGTCATCAAGATTTTCTATTTTTGTCTTTCTTAGGCAGAAAGAACACCTTCTCCCAGCCCTGCTGGGACTGAACTGTCAGGTAAGATGAGAGAGAAACTGATTTAAACTTCTACTCTGCCTGACTTAGGTCAAGGATTTATCACTTGTCTCACTTATCTGTCCTAATCAGTACTACAGGTGAAGCTGTCTTCTACCATTTTCTCATTAAAAAAAAAAAAAAGCATTTATTTTCAAGATGTGTCAGAATCAAGACAAAGGTTGAAACCTCAATTTGTGTTTGAGAGATGTTTTCTCCTTGGCCAGCTGTATCCATGAGCTATAATTAGAGGCATCGTGCTCTCCATTTACAGGAGGACCCATATCTGTTTTATATGTTAATTACTACTGGATTTAATCTCCAAGTTCAGAACAGTAATTCCTCATTGCATTGTTTTCCATGAATTCCTTTAATTACAATATTTAATAACCACTGTATTTCAGTATTATGTGCTTTCTCTGTGAAGCCATGCCCTAATTTTTATTACATTGCAATTCCAATTTTCAAAACGTGAAGAAATTTTTGTAAAGATTTCAAATGCTGAGCATCTCACAGGAATGCACTTGAGGCTGGGATTATAAACAATAGAATCCCTAGAATCATTGCTACATTTAGCATAAATCAAATGGAATTTCATGAAAAAACAGTATACATGAGATATCTCAGAAAAGCACATTTTTAAGTTATCTTTTTTAAGAAATAACTCCAGGAATTCACTCATTCATTTCAACAATATAGGTAAAGGAAACTGGTGGTGTCCATCGACTGTCCTCATCTATCCTTTTAGCTTTATGGCTATTGGCCTTCCTTGCTAAATGTTTTTATATTTTTTACTGATATTAGGTAGTGTTCTGACTGTAATGACCTCGAGGGGCAGCTATAGCAACTGTATTATGGAGTCTCCTGGACATTCACTTGATTGCAGTAGGTTCCTCCCAGTCCTCTATCTTCATCAGATTATTGATTGCTAAGTGCATACATGTTACGTGAAAGAAAATCATAGAATCATAGAATGGCCTGGGTTGAAAAGGACCTCTAAGATCATAAAGTTTCAACTCCCCTGCCATGGTCAGGGTTGCCAATCTCTAGACCAGGCTGCCCAGATCCATATCCAGCCTCGCCTTGAATGCCTCCATAAAACTGAGCAGAAGAGTGTTCATTCATCTCACTGCTGAGGGTCTGACCTATGTTACTTACAGTTCTTGACCTTTCAACCACCTGGTTCATGGTGTTGCTCAAGCATTTCCTCATCTCTATGAAAAACATTGTTGAAGTTCCTTTTTTTCCAATATATATCATCATCTCCTGCTTAATTCTTTGTATATCCTTCCTTTTGATACACAGAAAAGTAGTTCCTCCACTGAAAACATATCATTTTTTTATAATTCAGATTTTTATTACCATTATTTCTCCCTTTCTGTTATTCTTGCTGTAATAATGGGCACATCCTTTTGAGTCTTAGCAGTTGTTATCTAAAATCCAGTTTTTGGCATGCTGTGTCTCTATTAGCTGTTCACAGATTACAAGTTGTAGGGCAGCTAAAAGACGTTGTCAATAATCATACATAAGAAAACAATGCCAGTCCTTTAAAATCAATTGTTAGAAAATAGATATATGAAGAGAGAAAATAAATATCTACAGTTTTAATGTTCCCGCTTCTCTAATTTGACATTTTTTCCATTTAAAAAAAGCCAATTTTATATTCCTTTTATAATACTTCTTAAATCATGTTTTATTTCTATTTTTTTTTCCCTCACGTATTCATATTAAATTTCATGGTAACACCAGAGCAAGTCAACATGAATACGTGCACAGGTCCATTCTTGTTGGATTTAAATCTCTGGCAGCTGCAGAGCTGCTTCAGCCTCATATTGAGCCTGAGTGCATTGCCTCCTTTATGCAAGGAGCTTCTGTCTATGGCTGAGATACCTTCTGTTCATCATTTCTCAGCACTGACATTGATTTAGGTTATCTATCCTTACACAGCTGCTACTTTGTACAGAACCATTAAGAATATAACTATGGGCAAGAGTTCTTTCACTCTCTTTCATTTTTAGTTGAAATTAACCAGTGAGAACTACTGAATGGAATTGAAAGACAAGTAGCATGACAACAATTTGTTAGGAAACCATGTAAAATATTTAGAAAGAGAAATCAAGTAAAATAACAGGAGTAGGGAGTTAAAAAAGAAGTCTTCCTATTTTCTTGGTTTTGCTGTTTCGTTCTCTGGTTTGGAGAATTAACTCTGAAATTTGGAAAAAAAAAAAAAAAACAGGAAAAAGAAAGCTCAGAATTACCATGACTGTCTGTCAAATACGGACATCTTAAATGACATTGAGAAGTGCATTTTTTCCTGTTCAGTTAATGTGCATTTAAGCAGAAATGAACTCCCATGAACTGGGCTGAGCTCACTGGATCTCTGCCTTACCTGGACTTTGGTTAAAGCTGAGTTTACCCCATAAGAGATGTTAACCCATGTTCTAGCATGTTATAAATCCTGGCCCTCATAGTGCCAGAAGAAGCTAGACTCACCTGTACTTTAAATGACAGGCAGCCAGTCAGAGTATAGGAGGCAAGGTATTCAATTTGGATGCCATGTTATTAAACTGATGCCGTGCAAAACAGCCAAAGGTGGCAGAATCTGGATTATGTGATTAAGACAGTATGAAAAACATTTCATATCAATTGTAAAGTCACCAAGCTAACATCTGTCAAGTCTCAAATATGTTGATGTTAACACTGGGAAACAGATCAATTGCCAGTGCAGGAAGCAGCACTTTCCCATTTGTGAAAATGCCAAGAAAAATGTGTCTGCATCAAGTTGAGAAGTCCTTTAAGTAATAAAGATTTATATACATTTGACTGACTGAAATTTCATAATACATTTGTTATTATTTTAATGCACTTTTCCTCCCCCCCTCTTTAGTCTTCAGCTTTCCTTTGATCACTGACATACATAAGGCTTTCGTTGTGCATCAAGAACCTCCTCTCCATAAAGTGATGTGAACCAAAACCACTGTGTTTTCCTTCCTCCCTGCAGAGATTTTCATTCCTTGCTGACTACACACTTCTAGGGACGTTACCACAGAGATGCTCAAACCTCCTGATAGCTGTTATCAGGTCTTTTCTCTGCTGTATTAGAAGAAACTCCATAGGTCACTGGAAATCATTTTTTCTATGTACATGTTTTTTCTTTAATATGATTCAAAATTTTCCCACTTATTTTGTACATCATTTGGAAGAGGCTGATGGGAGGTTTGCCTTGCCTTAGCTCTCTCTTTTCCCAGTCTACTGTCTCCAGCCTGGGAGAAAACAAAGGGCTCTCCCCACACCACGTAGGTCTTTACCCTCAGAAGAGACACTAGGTTGCAGTGTGTGGGGCCTCACAGCACACATTGCTTTCCCAGATGTAAGTAAGTACTCAGCGTGTATCTCCCACCACCAGATCATTTATTTTGTCAGCTGTGTAGGGAGTTTCTCCCCACTGCTACAATTCTTTGAGAAGGCATCTGGAGGGCCATCAAGGTTCTCTTTATTTGTTTATATTTCCCAGGCAGTTCCTTAAAGACAGTGCTTAACTTCTGAAATAAATTGACAAGAGTGGTTATGGGGCTGATTGCAAATACTTGTGTATATGTCTATGTGTGCAGAGATGGTAAATATACGTCTGTATATATCCAAAAGAATTCTTGAAGTTTTCCATTCCAAAAAGTGGACAGTACATTCCTCTCACAGACAGGAATGTGAGTTAAAAACAAAGAAACAGTTAAGCAAAAGGAAATTTGGAATACAGGACATCCCTATGGCAGGCCTAGAAGCAATAAACACAGCAACTAGTCTGATTCCTTAGGGAAGAGGCACCATGTTCTACCTATCTGGACACCTGTCTCCTGGAGTTAGCATCCCATGTGTGGACCACTGTGTATGACTCACTACTCTTCTCTCATGAGAGTCTGGGAATGAACCAAGATGAACTGAACAAGTCCTCTGTTTTAACTCATGGCTGCAAAGAGGAGATTCAGACTTAGATCTTGACCATTTAAGAAAAGCAATTGATGATTAATTCATGCCCGTTCACAGCAAGAATGCTGCTCAGTTCCCTTGTGTTGGAAATATAAAAGGCAGAAAGCTCTGCCTTTATTTTTTTCTCCCAGCTGTATAGCAAAAGGACAACTTTAAAATTAGTACTAGACAAGTCTGCAAACATAAAAGAAAAAAAAAAAAAAGAAGGAAAAACTGGGTCATGTGTATTTTATTAGCTTAAACTCAAGAAAAAAGGAAGCTACTGTTTCTAATTAAATCAGATATAAAGCCTGGCCTCTAATTTCTAATGTGAAAACTTAAGTTCAGCTTATCTTACAAGGCATCCCTCATTCTCTTGGGTGTGAATATATTGAGCTGAAGCAAGAAGACAAAAGTGTAGTTCTAAAAATGCACACCCAACATTTTCAATCAAAAATGAAATCTCACTCTTACTGCCAATTTTAACAAGACTGTATTAGATAAATGTGTTGTGTTTTATTTTTAAAATACAAAATTTCTTAAATGATTAATTTGGAAATCATATACAAGTTGTTCTGCACATATCTTTATATTGTTGCCTCAAGTCTTTGTTCATAACCAACCTTAATATGCTTCCTAAAACTGAAACTTGTTGAAACACAACCTGAAATATTTGTGACATTTTTCAAGATGGGATAAAATGAAATGTAGATTTCCTTTGTTCATGACTTTTTTACAGAAATATTAAATGGAGTATATATGGTCTTTTTATTTCTTAATGTAAATTTTATATTAACAAATTACAGTAAACTGCAAGAACATATAAATACAAAGGCACAAGTGTGCATTTGCAATAAAATGTTCAAAAATATATTAAGAGTACAATCTGTTATAGAATCTATATGTTTTGTATATTTTTTGTATTCTACACAATTGATGACAGAGAAAAAAAAAAAAAATAGTTACAGGAATTGTTGGGAGAAGTTCTGCTTTTAAGTGAGGACACTTTTTTCAGCAATAGAAATGAGTAGACAGTTCCACTTCCCTTCAGACAAAATCTTTTCTTCAAAAGACTGAGGCCTTGATACAAGTACATCCTTTTCCTGAATTTCTGTCTTGGCAGAGATTTAGTGTATTGAAGTGTGTGGGGAAGAACTGCTTTTGTCACTCAGTAGCATGCTGGTAGCTATACATTGTTAGCAATAAGTGATGCAATTAAGTGTTTCTGAGAGTGATCTTCATACATAATTATGGTTCAATTTTGAACTAAGCATCACTAATAACACTACCTGCCCTGTAATTAGGTGACTACTTCATATTTCTTATGTACCCATGAGCTCTACAGCAAGAACAAGCTACTATTTAGCACTATAAAAAGACATCTCTCATCGAGAAAAAATAGACATCATCTAGTCAATTCAAAATATACTTAAAACATTCTTTCTAGAACTAGCAGTGACCAGAACAACCTTTGTTTTCTTCTAAATGAATAATCAAATATCAAACTTGTATGTCTTGTTGATTTTCAATAAACATTTTGATTTTAATTTCTATACAGATCTGGTGTGCACAGTAAGATATTTTATTACGGATACCTTGATGGACGATATCCAAGGTATCCTTCTCCTGTTGATCAATAATAGGATGAGAGAGAATGGCCTTCAGTTGTGCCAGAGAAGGTTCAAGATTGTAAAGTGGGAAAAAAATTTTCTCAGAAAGAGTGGTATTGAATTGGAACAGGCTGCCCAGAGAAGTGGTGAAGTCACCACCCTGGAGGTATTCAAGAAACTTGTCGATGTGGCACTGAGAGACATGATGCAGTGGGCAATATTGGTGGTAGATGGATGGTAGATGCCCAATCATAACTGCCCAACCATAACTACCCAAGAGTTTTGTTGAATTAGTGAACAAAAAAATATAACAATTAGCCAGAGAAAGATGTTAAATGGTGTGTATTTATATAGAGGGCATCTAGATTTCATAATACAATCTGTTTATTTCTAAGAAGAATGAGAGAGACATTGTTTATGCTAGTAAATGTTTGACAGGAGAGTGGTTTCCAAGCAGCTGAAGATTTGGATTTTGTTTCATTGAATCATTTCAATTCTCCATTCCAAAAATTGTTGCAGCTTCAAATTTTCCCCCCTCCACCAATTACTCATCAGGGCAGAATCACACATCTATGCCAACATCTGGGAGAGACACAGCTGCCACCAGCAATGCTCACCCTGAGAGCAGCATTTGGTATAAAGTATCATCCCATTCAGCCCCATCTATTGGCATGAATGTCTGGAAAATAATGTTCCCTAGTAAGTGGCAAGGGGACCTCTCTGAGTCACAAACCCTATTAAGACAAGAACTCTTGAGCTAAGGGTGTCTGCTACAGACTGAAAATGTGTGCTCCTGCAGTGGGAACACACCTGGCATGGGGTGATGCCTACTCTCCCATACATTTGAACACCCAGTGGTGGTCACTGTGATCTGCGATCGCCCAGATGGAAAAGCTGCCTCTGTTTATGTTGTCTGTCTCAGCTGGGTGCTTGGCACTGGATCTGAGTGCAATTTTTGTAGGTACCGTAAACATTAACAAGAGCAGTGAATATGAAGACAGAGTGCTGCTTTGTGGGTAATTACAGGTTTTTCAAATAACATAATTTCCCAGTTAACATTAGAAAAGTGACTGAGAATTGCGATAAATGTAAACATATGGATGTGGGTGCCTCATTTCTGATATCAGCATTTTCCTGCAAGCAACTTAAATGAGGGAAGAGCAAAAGGAACTTATTTTTAGAGTGTGCTTTCCATAAGCATTTATGGGGCTGAATGAAGTTTTCAGAATAAAAGTGCAGTCACCTTGAAATGAACACTAATGTGAATTTTAGCTAAAAGTCACAGAACAATTTGAGTGTAAACATTTTACAAAATACTGAGCTGAATGGCAGGTCAGGATTTGGATTTTTCCAATATTTTCTTTATAACCTGAAATTTTTTTTTCTTTTTTTTTATTTTTAAATTGGATCGATCAGTAAAAACTTCACTGAACAGCTTCAATTGGCACAGCAGATACAATGGCTGAGAAGTATGAAATTCTAGCATTTATCTGAGGTGAAAGACACCAATGAAGGTTTTTGCTGTGGCAAATCATTTAGACCTCATTCAAAAATAGCTCTTTTTTCATTCTTTTGCTTTCCTTCTAATTCTTTTTTTTTTTATTTATTTATTTTTATTTTCCATAGACTCCAAAGGACAGAGTCTTGCCATCTAATTCACCAGAATAACAGAGATTTACAGGCAGTGACCTCAGGAACTTTTTGTCAAAATAGTATTTTTGCCTCTCCTTGTTAACATTTTTCCCAATAGTGATCACTATCATGTTTAATTCCCACTGTACAGCTTTTTCTTTGGAACCAGGGAAGAAAAAAAGCGTGGTGCACACACTGGCTTATTAGAACAGTTTTGAGTAATAGAAGTACACAGTGGCTGAATGTAGTTTTGATATTAACTGAGTCCACTCATTTGCTGAGGGTGAATGGATTGATGCTGTAATAGAGACTGCTGCATGCAGCAAATTAAAATATAGTTACAAAGATGCAAATGCATCAGGGAAATTGGACAGGTAAGTGCTGTCCCATGAGCCAAATGTCTCTTCAGAACCCCACTGAATTTGTATGACCTAGCTTCCTCAGGACTGAAGAGCTTCAAAACAAAGCCCAAATGAAGAATCTTTATTAGTTTCCAGATATCTTCTTCAAAGATTTCCACCTTATCTACCTCAGTGAAATATGTGTGGTTTGCTGTCAGTCAAGACAACATATCTTAGCAGGAAGTTGGAGGGTAAGCAGAGAGAAGACTGAATAAGTCACTTGATGTATTGGCAGCACACAGAGCCAAGATGAAATAGGATTGTCATAAACTGTGTTGAAGGGAGAATACAGGGTGGCTGCCTCAGATGAAGCTAGAGATTCCTTTTGGAGGAAGCAGAATCTGGATTCTGAGTCTAAAAATGAATACTACAGGTCTGGTGACACATTATGAGACAGAAACAGGGATGAGGTCTATAAGGCCATACAAACAAGATATTAAATAAAATTAAAAGGAACTTCAAAAGATACAACAGACATGGAGTCTATCTAGGGCTCTTTCACATCAAACTCAGCTCAACTAGGACTGAACCATCCTGGTGCTTAAGCTGAACCAGGGGGTCATGGAAAAAAAGCAGGTAACCTCTAGCTTGGGACATGATCAGCCTTTCACAGCAGACTGACATCCCCAGAAGAAGATTCAGAGCATGTAGGTTACAGAATCATTAGGCTATTAAATGAGGTGCTCTGAATCATGCTCTATAGGAGTGTATCATTCTCTATTCTCTACCTCCACAGCCTAGATTCCTAATTTAGGTACAGTGAATACCAACCTGAATAACTAACAGATTACTTACTGTAGGTAATCATGAAGGGGAAATTTTTCTTTCTGTGGCTAGAGTGAATCCCATAAAAATTAAGCCTGTTCATGAAGGCACAAGCATATTATGTAAGGCACATAAGTAACTTTTTGAATTCACTGCAATGGCTAATATGTATGAAGTATCTACAGAAGTGGTGCTTCAGCTGAAGTTATAAAAGTACTTCACATCCAGTAAATACAACTGCTTCTTATTTACTCTTTTCCCAAGATACTATCAAATGCTACAAGACATAGTATTATTCAGACCATTAATCCAAAAGAACTATGTGCTGTTCCAGTAGCTATTGAGGTGTTTGTTTCTTTTTCTCTGATATTACTGTATTTTGTTTCTTTAATACAGTTTTTCAATTTACTAATGAATTGGACATTGTCCTAGAGTAAAACGAAATCCAGTTCTATTATTTCATGCTCAGTTCATACAGTTCATCCCAGTCATCACCTATTTCTCTCTTCTGTGTACCTTTTTGAGGATCTATATTCTCTGTACATATGCACAGCATTTTTCCCAAGCTGCTCACCAGTGAGTAACTCTATTTACTGCAGAAACAGCCAGACAGACTCACATTGTGATCAGGTGGAAGCAAGCAATCTTGGCAAGGAGCTTGGCTTGCCTGCATCACTCAGAAGCATGAGCTCCAGCAGCATTTGTTTATATTTGAGGAACAAAATACATTTTTCAGTTCTGAATTCCAGCTTTCCAGTGTACTTTAATAAACCATAAAATTAAATGAAGCCAACACAAGATGATCATAAAAATAAAATTAAAAACAATGTGTATCCTGTCAAGATGGCACTCAGAGCATCCACTTCTAGTGCAGAGGACCTTAAGTGTCTTAAATGCTCTTTGTAGAAAGAAAAAGAAAGGCAGAGAGAGATTCTAGATTAAAGAATTTTCTGGTATAAATTATGATTGCTTGAATAGAGCATATTTTAAAGAGGAAAATAATGTGATGCTCTTATCTAAGCTATTCAGTCACAGTGAGGTTGCTCTATTCCAAATTGCAGCAGTCAAGGAAAGGTTTTGAATCTTTTCTCTGTTAGAGATTTTGACAGCATGCTGTATGTCATCCTGGGGAAAGCCTGGGAGTTCTGACTGCCTTTAACATTGGCTTGGAAACACTGTCCTCTACCCATCAGAAAGAAGCTGATAGGGTCCATCTCAAGGATGCAACACTTCTGGGAAATGTACCCACTTCTATATGCATCAATCCTCCTTATTAAAAAAAAAAAAGAAGTTTGTATAGTTTCTTCTAGTAGTTGGCATTCTACATTTTCCAATATCCTTATCAAGCCAATGAAATGGTATGATTGGAGATATCCACCTGCCCTGGAGGTACCTATGGCTCCTGTGCCGGCTCTTCTAAGTAACCCACCTGAAACCCACCTGAGTCTGGCATAAACATATGGAAAACAGTTTTCCTTCTGGCTTGGTAAAAGGAATCAGTGACATATAGCAACAGATTGGAGAGGTTTAATGTATTTATCACTGGACTTTCGGTCAACTTTTTGGTTTTCTATGTTTCTTCTGCAAGGTTCACTAATACAAGATACAGCTCAACAGATGTAATGATATATGTTCCTAAACAGCTTATTGTTACACTTAATATAATACTACATGGACTCAAATTTCTTTAGAGAGAAAATAAACACATTGAACTGCTCAGATTTCAAGGGAAGAGGAACAAATTCGTGTATCGAAACCTGTGCTTTCATTTTCATGTCTTAGGTAAGTGTACAACAAGAGCAGATCCTTCTGTCATTTCTTTCCGAGCAGGAGGCAAGCGAAATTATATAGACATATTGCTTTACCATATTTTGATGCAGGTTTTTAAAATGTTATAGAAAATCTTTCTGTGAGACTTCCATAAGATCAGTTATTTCAAGAAAACCTAGCAAATCAGTCTCACTTTCTTACAAGTACTGTGTGATTCAAAAGAGTTAATTACTTATATTCAAAATGTCCCATAATCTCTGGTGAGCATCTGTCAGCTGCTGGAATGACACCTAGCTGTATTTTCATCCTTGCTGATACCTAGAGGCAGAGTGCTGTAGTAGCTTTGTTTCTCACCCTATCCAACAGGCACAATGGTCTACACATTCACCACAGCAGCAGGAATCCTACTACCTCACCTCCCTCCAAAAACACCAAAGGGAACAAAAAAACAAAAATAAATTTTCCATCTCTTTACACACAAAGTTATTTTATCAGCTGTGACATCACCTCTAGAGACGGGAAATTCTCCTACCCATAAACTGAGCTTTCATCTGGTCATTCTAAAATACTGCATTTGTGGAGTTTTGTCCTTCCAAAGAGAAGAAAGACAGTAAATGCACAAATGCTTTTAAGAGAGACTTCCATTAGATGGCATAGACTATAAACAGAGGCATTGTAAGAAAAACAAGCAAATAAACAAACAAAAAAACAACAACAGTAAAGCCAATCCTTACTACTTTCAAATGACCAGTTAGGGTTAGTATTCCTGTGGCAGAGAGCTCAGCATAGATGTCTGAAGATGTGAATTAAGTTTGTATCTAAAGAAATAAAGGATTTCACTTTCTATTACAATTTTTTCACACTGTCTAAATTCAGGCAGCTTCCTTCCTGGTCCATAGGGATTTTCAATGAACTAGGTTTGCTGTAAACCATACACCTCAATTATAAATTATGTAAATAAATGTATATAGACATACATGTATATTACAAATATAAAGATACTTTCTAACTCTGGATTTAAGATACTCCCTATGGAGTTGGTGCATGAAACTGAGGTACTGCAATGTCTATCATTTTTATCAGATTTTATCCGTAATCCAGTGCACAGTTCTGTTTATCCATGTCTGTTTCCTCATTCAAACATCATAACCAATGTTAATCAAAGAATAATGCCATTTATAAAAACAAGCAATATTCCTTCTGGGCAGCGCAGAATATGATATCTGGAAATTTTTGTCCTCATCATAAGAAATTTAATAAAATCAGCACTAGTAGAATGAGTTCCTTCACTATTCTTTTTAGCAGCAAAAATGTATTGGGAGAAAGAGAGTGAGAGTTTTTTCTGACAAAATATTTTGTGTCACAAGGAGAAATATAATTTATGTACACTTACAATGTATGGACAGTGAGAGAACAATTTAAAGCTGAAAATAATGGAGTGGAAGTAATGAGTTAGTCATAATGTTTTGTCAAAGGCAAAGTAAATACAGTCTTCATTTTTTTTATAATATTCATTTTTTTAGCCTGGTTTATGCATTCAGTTTTATTACTAGGGTCAAGATTAAATCTGTATCTCTGGAAAATAAAACCTTTGCTGCCCATGAGCTTGATATAGGAATTACTTGCTAAAGGTTGCCTGCATTTTCTTTATTTATTTTATACAGAAAATCAGAGTAACTGATCACAATAGTCCTGGCAGGTTTCAGATATGAACAGAAATGAACAAAACTGACATTATAATGAAAGTACTTATTTTTTAAAAAAACTTGGAAGGCAAAGAAATGCAAATTAAAACCCAGGACAGTGCAAAATTTAATTTCAGAGCACCTAGCTCTCTTAAAACCTTTTTATAATTCTTGCTAGTTTTTTTTCCATGTCATTTGAAAATAAATTGCTTCTGGTTTTCTGTACTGAATAATTTTCTCACAGAATAATTCACTCCTTCAAAGCAAAAGAACACCTACATTTAAGCGAACTACTGAAAAATAATCAGTTAGAGTTTTCATTAAATAGCGGTAAGATTGTCTGCACAGCTTGAGAAGCTTTTTTGGTCTCCAAGAGTGTTGAAATCTCACATTAGTCCCTAAGATCCGAGGGTGGGACATGTGCAAGTGGACTTGCATGTCCAGAACATCTTTTAGTGAAGGCATAGTTCAGTGGAACATGCTTCTCACTGCCTGCTGAAAATTGCTTCCTTATTTCAGGGTATTAACTAATAGGAGTCTAATCTTATTATCCAGCCAATGAGACTAGTTCAACAGCTGACCAACATGTGAAACCTCCCTAGTGCTAATATGGACTAGATTTTTAGGAAATCTTTTTTTTTTTTTTTCTAACGCGTCTTGCTAAATACATTTTCTTAAACTGGAGATATAAGCATGATTGATTAGAACATTAGAAGTCTGGCAATACCTGTATACTTTTTATTTAAAAAAAAACCCTACAATAACAAACAGGGAATAATGATTAATATTTTCCTAATGATTGATTTACTCTTCCTTTTCTTAACTGTTGTTGCCTTGCACTCCACCTCTTAACCAAAACAAGGTGGGTGTTTTTTTTTTGTTTGTTTGTTTGAATCATAAATCAATGTACTTACGCCACTTTCTTTGGACATTTCAAAACTCCCAGTCTTCAAAGGTCAGGTACAGCAGTGCTAGGATCACGGAATTTGACTCAATAAACATTTCCTACAGTACAATTGGGTGTTGAAATAATGAGACACCTCAGACTGAAGCCTCTGCCTGAGAAATCTGAAGACTCTTTGCTGTAAATAGGCAGATTCAAGGAGTCCACAGAATCACAGAGTTATTATGGTTGGAAATAACCTCTAAGGTCATCTAGTCCAATCATCTTGTTTCTACATATTTACAGCTTGTGCTATCATAAACAAATTGAGAAGTCATCTATAAAAGGCTTAACCCTCAATAAAAAAAATGGAAAACCCCAGTAAAGGTACAGTTTATTCCATTTGCATTCTGTGATGTCTCTTCTGTCAAATTCACATCGGTTTCTCAGTATATTTTGCAAATGTAGACTTGCATTGGCAATGGAAATACTTAAAAATAATTAAAGAAATCCAGAACAAATTTTAAAGTGTTTCTCTTGACAAAAGATAAAATTGAAACAAAAAGTAGAGTGAATAAAGAAATACAATAAATAAAATGTACACTGAAACTGTTAGCTACAGAGCCAATTAAAGCATATGGAAGTCATACAATTTAAAAAAAAAATGTTAACATATCTAAACTACATACTGATTACATTGTTATCAATTATAATCTTTCAATTTTAACATATATTTTCTCTATAGTAGAAATATGAACAAACTAATCACTTCTAAATTTAGAAGTGAGAACAAAGATGAATTCAAAGAAGTCAATATTCTCAAGTCTTGTTTGTAAAAATAATAAGAATGTGATGTCTAGGGAAAAACATGTGCAAAGGCTCATATTTTTGATTCAAGCATTTTCCTTAGATGGATAGTGTCTCTGAATCAATACTTCTGAAAGTCTGAGGTACATTTACAAAGGCACACAGCTCAGTGGCTTCCAGGGTCATACAAACGTGACCTTGGTTTGCAGCAGCAGCTCTCAAGCTTTGCTGCTTCTGGAAAGCTGTCCCCAGTGCACAGGCTGCAAGAGAAGCTGAGCTCTTTGTAGGGCTGCCCCAGTAGTGGACATGGAACACCTGAGAGTATATAGCCACAAATCGTTTTGAACACACAGTCTCACAGGCATGGTGCAGGCACACTTACCGCAAGAGGCATACCAGCTGGCACTGTCTCTGATCCAACAGAAAACAGGACAAGTGGTGCAGATGTGTTGGCATTTCTTCTGATAGACACTGTCCCCAATACATATGTCATTTGGCTGAAAGTAATGCGTAATTTTAGAGTTGCTATCATTCACATGATGGATTATGTCATTTATTTATTAAACCAAAAAGAAAATTTAGAAATGGCTGATTCTTCACTGTATTAATTTCTCTTTTTTTCTTTTAATTTCACAGTAATGATCAATTGCATTATGGTTTATGTTCACCATTTAATAATATACTTGTATAACTGGCATTCAAAATATTTCAAAACAACCAAGATTGGAAATACTACTGAGAGTATTGACTGATAATGAATAGAGTGGTATTAACTGTAGTCTAAAGATGATTTCCTTGCCATCTAGGAATCACTGCAAAAGAATAAAGAAGGTAAGCTGAAAGACAAACATGTTTAGAGAGACAGTAAAACTATAGGAAAATCCCTAGATCCTTTTCTGTGAGATGTTGAACAACGTTCACTCCTATCACCATCAAGGAATGAGGAACCTCCTGTCACCTGGTGGGAAAATATTCATCAGGCAGCCTGGCAGGATAGAACTGCTGCTGTATCATGTGGAACAGCACACTTAAATATCAACAATGTCAAGGATAATTAATCCATGTTTCTGCTTGCAAGTTCTTGCATATATTGATTTTAAAATGATAAGTGCCAGATTTTCTGCTCTACAAAGAAAACTTCAGTATCTACAAATATTAATTATTGTTATTTGCTTGGAGAAGAGAAGGTTCCAGGGAGACCTAATTGTGGTTTTCCAGTATCTGAGGAGATTTTATAAGCAGGAGGGAGTCCAACTTTTTTCATGGTCTCATAGTGATAAGACAAGGGAGGATGGCTTTAAATTCAAAGAGGGGAGATGAAGGTTACATGTTAGGTGGACATTCTTCACTCAGAGGGTGATGAGGTGCTGGGACATGCTGCTCAGAGAAGCTGTGGATGCCCTATCACTGGAGACACTCAAGGGCAGGTTGGATAGGGCCCTGGACAACCTGATCTGTTGAGGGGCAACAAGCTCACGGCAGGGGGTTGGGACTGGAAGTCCCTTCCAATCCAATACATTCTATAATTCTATGATTAAATCACTGTTCCCTGACACTGCCAGAGTTATACCTAGGGTAGATTAGAAGTTGTATTTGGAAGTTATTATAAAATCTTGTAAATACGTGGCACATTCTAGCGAGTAGAGGCAAGGGACCTGATCTAGTAAAATTTTATAAAAATCTCAAGGGACATGGAAGGCATATGGATGAGGCCAGGCTCTTCTCAGTGGTGTGTAGCAATAGGACAGGGAGTAACAGCCTGAAACCTGTACATAGGAAGTTCTGTACTAACCCTCAGAAGAAGGGTAAGAGTGATGTAGCACTGGAACATGTTGCCCAGAGTGATTGTGGAGTCTCCTATGGAGACATTCAAGACCTATGTGTATGCCAAACTCTGCTACCAACTGTAGGGTGCCTGCTTTAGTAGGGAGGTTGGACTCAATGATCTCTTAAGGTCCCTTCCAACCACTGCAATTCTGTGATTTTGTGACTGAGTGTTTAATACACTATTTTGAGTCACATGCCCTGTGAATGGCTTCCTTAAATTGAAGGGAAAAGGATGTGTTTATCTTTGTGGTCCTTTTGCAGCTATGTTCTTACGTTCACAAATGCAAGAAAAATCAGAATTCTCCCCGGTAGAGAGGTAATATACTGGAGGGAGAGGTGATAGTGGAACGAGAGAACCAAACACAGTGAACACAGGGACTGTTTCTGGAGAGGTGCTAGATGGTCGTACAAATACAGGAAAATAGGAACTACTAGTGCAAAAAAAAAAAATTTAGATTAAGAGATAGAACCTTGATACTCAAAGTGCAGGAGCAGATAGTAGAGTAAGAAGTAATCCACATGGCAGTAGAGCGTTTATGAAAGACACAAATAGATGAGAGGAAACACACAAATAGAGCAGAGTGGTGAGGACTGAAGAAAAGGTTTAAAACACAATTTTTAAGAAATGTGCTTACATGTTATCTTAAAAAAAATTAATAATAATTATATACAGCAGCAACTCCTGAAGTTGCTCTAAATAATTAGTGTTTCCAAAGGGATAAATGTACAAATCAAATAGTTTAAGATGCCATCCATTGTATAGCAAGTTTGGAAATTACTGACTAACAGCAACTTGAAAATGTCAAAATGACCCTGCTACTTCTTACTCATTTGTTCTTCCATTTTCAAAATGCCACTTCAGTGGAGAGATGCTTATGATGTGATACGTAGAAAATGAGTCAATTCTCCAATCAAAGTCACAATCTAAAGCACTTCTCATGGCATCTTTCATGCCAAATTCCATAGAGTTTATGTAATGAATTTCAGCAGAATTCTCTGGTATAGTTCTGCATGAGAAAAGCTCTGATATATCCTGTATTTTACAAATAGGAACCTGGACTGGGGCAAACATACATTCTCAACGCTGAAAATAATTTATTCCCAGAATATTTACCTTCAGTTTTACAGTATACCTTTCACCATTTATTTAAGCCTACTCTGAGCATACAGAGTAAATATTACACATTATATTTATATATATATATATGTATATAAACACAACTGAAGACTCGATACATCATGTGGAATTTTTACTTATGGTTTTGGTGGAACAGAATTCTCAGGGAATCCATGAGAAAAAGCTGCTACCTGAGCCAAAACAAGCAAGCAAGCTAATTTGGGGGTTACAGACCTTCTCATTTTCTGAAACAGCTAAAGCTATCTTATTTTACTCGTCACTTATAACAATTGATTTCTGGAAAGGCTTATTACCTCTGAAAAAGAAAACAAAACTTTTTAAAATTTCATCTCATGACTGAGTTTTCACCAAAACTACCTTAATAGAGAATAGTCTTTTTTTGTTTGTTTTCCTTTTCCCAAAATAGGAGGATAATAGTTAAGATTGCTTAGCACTTTGAAGCAACTCACCTCAGCTTCCACTGTATCTATTATTCAGCATAGTACAAGATAAGATGATTTGTGCCAAATAAAAATAAATAATGCATGGTTTCTGGGGAAAAATGTAGAGCAAGAAATACCAGGCTTATGAAAAAAAACTGACCAAAGGAAAAAAGGGAAAAAGAATATTTATCAAATATTTGCAGATACAGAATGTGCAATTTCCTTTCAATACCTAAAGGGAGGCTATGTGAAAGACTTTTCAGCATCATCTATTGTGATAGGATAAGCAGAAACGGTTTCAAACTAAAGGAGGGGAGATTTAGACTGGATATAAGGGAAGAGTTTTTCACAAAAGGGGTAGTGAAGCACTGGAACACGCTGTACAGAGAGGTGGTGCATGTCTTATCCTTGGAGACATTCAAAGTCAGACTGGATGGGTCTCTTGAGCACCTGATGGAGCTGTAGGTGTCCCCGTTCAATGCAGGGGAGTTGTACTAGATGACAGATAAGGGTCTCCTCTAACTCAAATGATTCTATGATTCCATACTGTAAGTTTAGTTGTCACAAAATATTCATAGCCCAGTAATTGGGATAGTTCTTATGACACACTAAAAAAGGAGTGACAGAAAGAAGCACTGTATTTAGAGAAAATTAATTCCTGATTATTTCCTGATAAACACCAGAATGTGATGTATTATCTTCAAGATCTATTAATAGCTCGTAATTTAAAATTATTTCTGACAAGAAATCAAGCCAATTTTTACTTTGTAAAAGTTGCTCACTTCTATTTTACCTGCTTTCTATGAAAGCTCTCTACATAATGGTAGAAACTTTTAAACACAAGTTCTAGATTTAATTATCTTTAATTATTCAGTATTAATGCAGATGTATTGCAATTATGATCTACAACCTTGCTCATAGGGTTTGCAGTCTAGGGTGAATAGAAGGGTAGTCCAAAGGTAATAGCCAACATTTTCAGAAGTTAAGATTTTTCTAGGGACCAATCCATACTGTCTATACAAATTCAGAATGTTCCCATTTAAAGTAGATACAAAAAATAGGGAAAGTCTAATTTTTTCTGCACAGGAAGTGATTAAATAGGTCACGAATACATAAACCAGCAGATATATGACTAAGAGGATATACAACAGAAACATACTTGAAATGGGAGGCAAAAATTAAACTGAATATGGTTGTTCATTGCCACTTCCTTTAAGATTAAGAAAGACTAAATGCGAAAATCAGATGGTAGGATAAAAATTATCAACTATGAAGTTGGAGATCTTCTTGTCAGAGAGTATCACAACTGCTAAAATTTTATCTTGGTTTAAGAGGAGACCATCCAAATTCATCAAAGGAATCTGCATTAATAAGTCTTAAGAAAAAAAATGCACACTACTGGAAATGAAAAGTAGTCTACAGCAACATTATTGCAGATCTGACTTGTTCTGATAGGATTTTCTATCAAGCATGAAAATGATTTTGAAAATGTGGCCATATGGATTTAATGTGAAAGACAGAAGAAATAATTCTAAGGATGATGTGACCAAAGCAGTCTGAGCAGTAACGATTTTTAACCAGAACGTTTTGAATGGATTCAAAGGGTTTTCTGAGAAATAGATGTAAGATCGTGACTTCAGCTCACTGAGTACAGGGAGTATGCCCATGTCCCATAAAATATACTTTTTTAGTCAGCCACTGGAGAATAGGAAGATGTCAGCAGGTGAGAGCCAAAGTACAGTCAAGAAGACAAAGGTTTCAAAGGTAAAAGAAGGAGGTGGTTTTAGACATTCACACAGGCAATGACCATGTGGATGTAATCATCTCTTCTCATGGCAGCAAAGTATAGGGAAAAATGAGGTTTTAATTCATACGTATTGAAGACAGTGAGTCTTGAGAAGAAAGAAAAGACATGCTTCATTTTCTTTATTACACACCAGGTGTATAAAAGGCATCAAATTTTAGCAAGGTATAATACAAATGCGTTGCAGAATAGAATTGCTTCTAGATTATAATCATAAGATAGTGGTTAGACATAAGTATTCTTCATGTTCCTGTAGGAAAGCATGCATTCATGTTTGCAGACCCATTTTATCCACACTGAGGTTGATTTTTTGTAATATCAGCAAGTGGCCAACTCCTTCAATTTAGCATCTAAGCCATGCATTAGTTGTTAGACCTGTGCAATGAAGTGCAACTGGCTGCTGCTTCCCTCTGGCCATTGTGAGTTATTAATTGCTGTTTATCTCAGAATTTGTCAGTCTTTAGAGGATTTCATTAAAGAAAATGACACAGTGAGAATGAATACTTGAGATACCAAGTCCTCTACTTCCAAGACTCTTATTCAGACACATCTGTTCATACAGTAATGCAATTCCAAAAGCATTAGGCTCTGCATTAGAACAGCTTTACAACTATGAATCTCTATGAAAATAGCAATTCACAGGTGTGACACAAAATTGATTAAGCCATAAAGAATGTACACTCTGGGCACAATTTTTGAAGGAGCATGAAACATTTCTAAAGAGTTCAACACTTCAATTCCTTTGATAATCGACTGGTAGCGAGAAAAAAATAAGATGTTGCTTGGTTTTAAAAACCTATTTTTCTTTAGGTCTGATAACTCTGTCCTTGGTAAAATATGACTCTGTTTGAAAATTCAGGTACATTATATGCAAATCTCTCTCAATTTTCTATGAATCTGATTTAATACCTCAAAAGGAACAGTCTTTCAGCACATTATTTTCCAGTGCTGAATTCATGCTTACTTGTACTTCCAGGAGATTAACATGATGCAAAACACACAGTGCAGAAGGAATGAAATGCTGTTTACTTGCCAAACCATTACAGAAAAGCCTATTGTCATCCAAGAAGGAAATACTATTCCATGTAAAGTTTTCCCAACTATAAAGAGATGAGCAGCAGCAAAAACAAAATTGAATGTTTCAAGTTTCAGGAAAAAAACACGTTCTTGTTACAACAGTGACAATAAATGAGAGGAGCTCATCTCTAATTAACATTTGACTTGATTATGCACTTTGAAATCTCAAGGCACTAATTTCATTGTCACACATGAGACAGAAAGTACCAGTTGCTAAGTCCACCAGGAAAACATTCCTCAAGAACCTTTATCATAAATATGTTCAGGAGAATCCTTGTTCACTTTCTTGGCGCCTAAGAATAATTATGTATGATACAGGACCATAACTTGCTTTGGATCTCCCTGGCCCATTAGTGCAATTGTTTCATGTGATCCTGAGGTTGTTAGAACAGCCATGTAACTCCAGTGCTGAAATAATCCTTGCTCCATGGCAGGTTCATGTTATAACATCATGTTATATTTTGTGCACTTCAGCAAAAACTTCATCATAGATGATAGCTACTAATTGAATCTTGCCTATTGCCTGGTAGTTTAAAGATGCATCTGTATCTGACCATTTATTAGATACGCTTATTTTAGCTCCAGCTTGGGCTAAGAATATGTAGATGGTAACAATATCTGATCTGTGTCAGTGCTGCACAATAGCCAGATTTGTAAACAGAGCTACATCATCTTCCTCAAACTGTATTTTTATTCAATTTTTGGACTTCTGTCCAGGTGAGAAAACAGCAAATGTACAGCAGCAAGAATACAAAATCAGGAGAAACATCTTATCTTCCAACTTGTCATGTTAGTAAAAGTTTCAGAGATACTGATCAGCCTGATTAAGTCTTAGTCAAAGTGATGTGGTGGCATGTGCCAGTTTTGTTCTCTGCCTCCAATATTTCTGCTCAAAAGTCACTTCAGAATCGTACAATTATAACCTTCTTTTAATACTCACAATGGAAATACAGACCACATCTACCCATCAATATCTACATTACTTTCAGCTTAAATAGCCTTTCGTTTGCACAACTACAATTTACAGCCTGCCTATCCCTCCTTAATGTATTTATAGAAGACAACAATATCCCTTCTCAACCTTCATGTACCCATATTGGTAGGATAAATAAGACATGGTCCTGAGTCATAAAGCAGTTCCATACCTCCCTATGTACAAAGCTGAAGTACATATCAACTAAAAACCTCTAGCTGAAGAAGGATGGTCTAAATTAAAATAACCATTTGTATACCAGCCACACAGAATGGAAGTGAGGTCACTGCAATCACAGTCTGTAAGAACAGACATTGAGAGAAGCAGCTCCTGGAAGGTTTCATGACTTACAGTTGAGAAAACAGATTTCTTCATTACTCTAGCTGAACACAGCTACTGGGAGGACTGAAAGGCTTCAGATGTGATAAGTGTAGAGGCAGAGATTCTCGCATATCTGCACAAGATGCTGTGATCTCACTGTCCTTATCTCAACACTTAAGGCCTTTATCATCACCTTTTCTTCCCCAGTTACCTTGAGGAGGGGGAGTGAGACAGAACTGTGGTGGCATTCAGCTGCCCATCAGCGTGAAACCACCACATCAAAGTGAATTAAATTGAAAAGGACTCCTTTGTAGACTGTTGCATTAGTTTCCAAGTACATTGACAAATAAAAAGTCCCTAGAGTGAAAATATAGGGATGTTTCTATAAGGAAGGGCCATCTTAAGTCCCAGAGAGACGGCACTCATCATTTTAAAGGATACTTGTAAGAGCCAAATTTATGAGAAATTCTGACACTTCAAACCAGAAGGATGATTAAAGGAAAAACATTCACTGCTCAAGCACAGATGAAATAAGGCAATGCACCATGAAAGAACAAACAACTTGTAACACTTACAGGTTAACTGCACAAGAGTTTTAACAGACTGAAAAACACTAAGGAATCTCTTGAATTTCAAATACTGAGGTATATCAAAGAGAATAGATGAAAAAATAAGAAAACAAGAAGAATTTTAATGAAATGAGTCATACAGTTTTGTCCCTCAGCTTAGTCTAATCACCAAATATCTGAAAAATGAAGTAATGCAAGAAGATAATGTAGCGGCTAAGTAGAAGGGACAAAAGCAGCATATAAGATCAGACTTTCTATTCTGTTATGGAGTTAAATATCAGAAGAATGTAAAAGAAGCAATTATTTAGATCAAAATTTCCTTCACAGAATTCAATTACCAAAACTGACCTCTTAAGTGTTTAAATATACCACAATCAACTCTTGGGCGTTTGGTCTATAGCTTCTGACCAAGAGTGTTGTAGAAGTCAAATTAGTGCTGAGGTTCCCAGTCCTAGGTGCAATAGTCTAGGAAGGGGCCTCTTAAGGGTAGAGCAGAGGGGGACAACCACTGCCTTTGCCTTTCTGGCCACCCCTCTTTTGATGTAGCCCAGGATACTGTGGCCTTCTGGCCACAAATGCACACTGCTGGCCCAGGTCAAGTCTTTTGTCCACCTGAACCCCCAAGTCTGTCTTCATGAGGCTGCTCTCAGTGAATTCTGCTCCCTGTCTATACCTATACTTTCAATCATCCCTGCCCTCGTGCGCCACCTTACAACCAGCCTTGCTGAAACTCATTAAATTCACATGGGCCCATTTTTTAAGGTTGTCCAGGTCTCTTTGGAGTATCTTTTCCTTCTGTTGTATTAACTGCACTGCTTAGTTTGGTGCCATCTGCAGAACTGCTGAGGGTTGCGCTTGATCCCACTGTCTATGTCATTGAAAAAGATGTTGACAATCACTGGCTCCAGAATGGATCCCTGGGCAACACCATATGTCACTAGCTTTCACTTGGACATAGAGCCATTAACAGCAACCCCCTGGCTGCTACCTTCCAACCGATCCTTTATCCACCAAATAGTTTATCCTTAAAATCTTTCTCTCTCCAAGTTAGAGATAAGTCAAACTAGTTTGTAAATAAAAAGCAATCAATCACATCCAGGGGAAAAAAAAAACAAAACCAACAAGATTACCACAGAAAAAGCCATTATGGGAAAGGCAGAATAGATGTTCTATTTTTAATTTTATCTCAGTACTATCTTGAACATGAATAATCCTTTTTTTATCACTTATATAATGCTTTTTTTTTTTTTTTTTTTTCAGCAGAGTCAAGGCTACACCCAAATTTTGATTTTCCAGTTTGCTTGATGTACCTAAATAAGGGGGAACAATTTCATTCACAGAAGAGCATGCTGTTGGCTGGAATTGGCTTAAATAACTTCAAAATAATTAGTGGTGTTTAAAAGGCTCCAGAAAAGATAGATGCAGCACTGAAATACTATATGAAAGTGATGACCTGACCGTATTTATCTTCCAAAAGAAGGCAAAGAAGAGCAACTGAAGAGAATGTTGTTTAACAAACTATTTTTTAACAAGGAAACAGTAAGTACGAACACAGAGCTGTCAAGAATATTCTCTACTAAAAATAGTTCTTCTATATCAGGATAATAATTTTTGTGGATTGCAAGACAAAGAAGATGTCAGATATTTAGGTTTCACTAAGCCTATTAACTTTGCTATGGGACAGATTTCCAGGGAAATGTGCTCTAAATGAAAATGCTAAAAAAGAGTTTGACTCCTGGTTTCCAGACAGTAATTCATTGGTTTCACTGACAAAATTGAAAGCCCTGTCAAGCAGGGCTCTCTGAGTTGTCTGTAAAGTATTTGAATTTTTAATCTGGATGACAGATGATCAGTATGGCTATTAAAAGTATAGATAATACACAGCTAGCAATGACTGTGCAGAGGCTGTGGGATTGGGTAACAAATGAACAATGATCTTGACAATTTAGAGAAATGGTCCAACACTGGGATGAAATTCAGCATGTGAAATTCAACAATTGCAATGTTCCAAAGATAAAGAAGAGCAATCAAGCGGGTAGGACTGGGAACAACTGACTTTGTAGCTGCTTTGCAGATATCTTTCAAAAACAGAGTACTGAAAGAAAGTCCAAAGAAAAGCCTTGTGATGTAAACGTCTGGAAAATATTGCCTCTGTTTTCATGAGAGGAACAGTTGAAGGAATCAAGTTGTTGGAAGACTGACAGGGAACTGTCAATCATCTGAGTTTTTGGAGACAGTTTAAAGTCTCACAAGAAAATTTTCAAGCTCTTTTTGCAAAAAGATAAAGTTATAGAGTATTCCTCTTATCTGTGATAGTCAGGACAAAGAACATTCAGATAAGACACTACCAAAATTCTTAAATTACAAGCACTGATTTATAGGTCATTTCAGCTCATTGCTTCTGCAAATTGTAGAGCTTCCACCACAGAGGTCATATTAAAGGTTAGACAAAAATCTGTAAAGAGTGGTAAATGTATTACCAATCCTGTCCTTGTGTAAAGAATGGATTAAATGACCTTTGGAGGTCATTTTCAGTCTTGTTAACCACAGTTATACAAGATTTACAATCATGAACATCTTGAGTATTTGCCAAAGTAAGTCCTACTCCTAAGCATCATTCAATTACTTGATAGATCATATGTAAATTAAGTACCATGTCATTAACTGGGGTAAGAACACTGTAAAGATCTCATTCCCATATTCTTGGTGTCACTGCACAGTTATCAAAACACTAAAAACAGCATGGATTTATATCATGTCAGTTGCCTCATTAACTAGTTGCAGGTACTCTCTTGCTACAGGGAAATACAGATAGTTTACATGCTTTGAAAATGAAATTATCTCAAATTTTCTTGCATTTTTCAAGATTAAAAGCATGAAAGTTGACAAGTTCCATGGGGCAGCTGTTTCTACGTGCATAACCTACCTCATCTCAAGGTAATTTATTCATGTAGCTGTACCCTAGTGCTCAGTGGAAATATAAGCTAATGAATTCCAGACTCACACAGAATAAATAATTAATTTGACATGTAATACCACACTGAACTCTTCAACATGCACCCGAACAAGTATCAAACTGCTCAGAAAAATACAGCAGAGGCCAGGAATAGCCCTAGCGAACCTGTATATGGGTAGTCTTGTTTGGCGATCACCAATTTATTTCCACTACCCCCATGCACTGCTGTTGCTGTTTCAGTTTGTCAGCTGCATTTCTTTCACAGTATAAGAGGCTCCTCTGTTGCAGTAAAGTATATTAGTGTATTTTATTACATTTGTGCATCAAATATATTAGACGGAATTTCACTTATTGATAGTGAGAAATTACATATGAGAATCAAAGACTATCATGCCCATTTACGAGTAGGAATCACTCAAATAAAATGGCACAAAACTCCTTAAAATCTATGACATACATGTTGGCCAAGCCATAATTCAGGCACTGCATTGTAAAATTATTATTGACATTCATATCATATATCACTATCCTATAACATGACCACCAGCAAGTAGAAATACATACTGCCTGTAAAAAACATCCAAGAAATTTAGTAAGTATGTTTTCCTCTTTTGTTCAAAAATCTTTCTGATTGCAGGGAAGAAGCACTCAGAGTGATAAGAATTCTATACAGAACTGACATTCTGCTTAGAAAGCTGCTAGTTTTTCATATGTAAATTCTCTGGTGTGTTTTGATTTTTACTCTTTAAAAGTGTATTGTTCCATGTATAGAATGAATATATTTGGAACAGTTACATAACATTAAATTTAACCTTGGTGAATTTTTCTTCTGTTTCCTGAAATACTGCTGCTTTATTTTAGGTTTTCTGAAATGACAGTTTCATAAATGTCCAAAGGCCTTTATACATTAACTAGTTAATATGTCACCATGATTAATGAATAAAATTTGGTTTTTTGCTTGTTTTTTTTTTATAATAGCAATTTCATCACTGACTTTCATGACAAGAACCGGACACGAGAGTACTAAAAGTTGCAAAGGAAGAGGAAGAAGAAATTTTTTTTGGTCTTAAGAGCAAGGCAAGCCAGAATAAAATAAAAAAATTAAAAAATTTTAAAAAAGGAGTACATAAAAAATTATGCCAAGATGATCATCATGTGAGATATGCATAAGTCTATCCTAAAATGATAAAGAACCATTTCAGATAGCAGATAGAAAAAGTGCTGAAAAAGAGATGTGAAATTTTTATGGGCAGGTGAACTGGAAACACAGTAGAAATGCTCTTTCAGCCATAATTTTCAACCACAAAGAGATCACAAAGAGTATATCAAATTCTAATTTCTGTCTGTCTTCTCAGCTCTTACCATATACAGCTTTGTGATACTTTCTGAATCCAGTGACTGAGACACCATAAAACGAGCCCATCTGACATTCTTCTTTTGAACTGTTTTCTGAAAGATTCTTTGTCTTATATGGCATTATATCATCTGAAGGCAAAGATAATTGGCTTCTCTGCAAAGTCATAATGCAGAAAAGTAAAAACTCAAGAGAAACAGAAGCTAAGAGAATAATTATAGCAATTTATAGGAACAAACTCAGGAATGTTAAAGATCCCAGCACCTCTCTGGTTACCCACTTCTAGAAAAACTAACTTCGTGTTTCCATACTGTTGAAATAAGCCACTGTTTTTGTCATGTTCCTGGCAAGAGGCAGACATCTCAGAATGGCTGACTCTACAAAAGATAACAACATATCTTATATACAGCCAATTTGAAAACAATTCTGGACAATTTGGCTCCTCCTCAACAGCAGCAGAATAACAGAGTTGTTCAGAGTTCCATGAAAAGAACCAGAGAAATGCTGGAGAGATCACTCCAGAGAAATATCCATCTAACCTCAAACAAACAAACAAAAATTATTATTTTATTTTACTTATGGAAGATGATTCTTTTTTTCCTTTATTTTTGAACCTTCGTGACATCTATTTCAATGAAACAGAAGTGTGACAGAATCACTTGCAAGAGAAGGGGAATAAAAAAAGCCTCCTTAACACAGGAAAAAAAACAACAGCATTTCTCTATCTCCAAGCTAGGATTTTTTTTTTCAAGGTAAAAGCGTCAGTTGCTGCAATTCTTCCAGCAGCATGCCACAGTCCCCTTTTTGACCACAAGAGAAGAACACTGTAGATAAACCGCTTGTCTTGTCTCTGGGAAGTTTACCCTGATCAGCAGTGATCTGCATAGAAAAAGTACTACCTAAAAGTTAAAGACACTTTGACTTTACTGTTGAAATGAATATATTTCACTTATGCAGGGAAAGATTTCCTAGAAATATGGAATGATGCTTTTTAGTATGTTCCAGACCTTTTCAGGATTTGCAAAGGTGCTGCAAATCATTCTGCTTCAGAAGGAAACAAATTTCAAAATGCCACAATTTTCTTCAAAATAAGAAATTCAGAGTTAAATTATTCCTGCTGTCCTTACACAAAACAACCAAGAAAGTGGAGTTGTATCTCGTGGTAGAGGCCTAGGGAGGTGGCAAAGAGGTGTCCACATTTATTTGTCTTGTCCACAAAGAATCAACCATGATTTTGTGTTAAAATTCAAATACTTTAGATTATCATAAAATGGTTCCAGAATAGTAACTGAAAGTGATATGTTCTATTTGCATGGTGCCTGGTCACCTAATTCAGAAACAGTTCAAAAATAAACTTGATTGCAATGATTACTGAAAGTAAAAGCCAAGGGAGACAGGTGACTGAATTGCCACCTTTCCGCAGACATAAATACCCTTGAAGAATAATGAGCAATCATGATTCTGTGTGCTTGTTCGTCCACCTGCATAATGTATTTACAACAGCTTTTAAAATACAGACAACTAATTTCTATCTATACTGCCTGACGTGTCCGATCAAGATCTTTCCTTGGATTTCAAAATGCATGTGTGAGTGGGAAGGCAACTAAAGTATTAAGAAGTGTAGTTGTATGCCATTATAGGCATATAGTCACATAGGTTATAGGAAAAAGAAGTCTGTGGGGATGCCCAGAACAGAGCCAGGCTGGATTTGTTTGGGAGTAGCCTCCAAATTCTGTGGTTTACTTGCCTAGACACTTCTGTGTCAAGGTGTGTGTGAGAGCTGCACCTCTTGCACAGATTTGTTGTCTTTGTTTCCTTGACTTGAAGCAATAGCAAAACTTACTGGTTATGCTGGCTTGACATCAGCATGACAGTCTGCCTCATCATCATTAGGAAAGCCACTTTAAGGTCCAGACAGTATCCATTCTCTCCTGGGGTCTGGTTACTGGGGTTTGAGGCTGGTGTCAGGTTGCTGTGGTCTCAGACTTGGTTCCCAACCCATGATGATCCCTCACAGCATCAAGTAAAATGGTCTGTAAATTTATGTAAGCATATCTACTTATTTCCCCTCTCTTTGCTTTAAATAATGTGATTGCATGCTTTTCTCTGCAATGGCATGGTAACCTTACTGCTCACTCAATACAGCTTGCCTTCAGGCAGCTGAGAGACGTACACATTTCAAAAGGACATGAAAGAAAACCGAGGTAGGTATAGAGCAGTACTCAGTCACAAACAAGTTTATAATGTACAAAACAACACTGGTTGTCAAAACAAGATTATATTACCTTCTCCATCTCAGTGAGCAGTCTTGTCTCAGTGGAAAGACAGACCCAGGAATGGCAGAAATAGCTCTGGCAGCTTGCCATGATCTACTTCCCAAGAAGTACTTGGTACAAAATTATCTCACCTGTGGGGTGGCCTGTGGCATTGGTCTCAGTGTAGTTCTATTTTATTTGTGGCTGATACCATTATAGACTGAGGATGAGAAAAAAAATTCTGTCTTAAGTAAATCTTGTTGATCATCCACAGGTTCTCTCACACACATGTCCACTCTAACAAGCTATTCACTTTTAGACATCAAATATTTCTGCTTTGCTTGGTGTTGGAAATATTTTTTCTGTTCTCAGAGCTTGTCACTCTCATTTAGTCTATACCGGCTGAAAAACAAGTAGTCAATCTCCGCTTCCTTCCATAGCAGAACTTGCAGTAATAACCTGGAATTACAGTTCAACACCAAATCACTTTAAGCAGACAGCTTTCAGCAAGTAAATACATTCAACTTGCCAAGCTTTTGTCCCCCAGTACAAAAGCTATGCAGATGAAATCAGAAGTCTATGCTTCCATTTTCATACCATGGTGTATATTTTGTTCATGAACCATACTGCATGTTGAGATGTAAACTCTTATTTCTTTGGATTTATGTGATGCAAGAGATACCAGGTGTGGATTCTGGGGACAGAAGAGAGGAAGTAAAGCAGAGTATGACCTGGACAAGCTCAGCAGCCACTTTTACAGAACCTACTCTCTTGTGATATATGTTATGAAAATATAATCAGTCTCTTTCTGCTTCCCCACTTCATGCTGAAGAACTGTTCACCTTTTCAGATATAAAAACCTTTTACTTTTAAGAGAGAACAAAATAGCTTTTCAGGAGTAAATCCAAGTGCCACTAAGACACATACAAAATGAACCAAAGGAGGAAATATTTTTGCTTAAATCTTGTGCATGAGTCTAATTTGGACAACAAAAACAACAACAAACCAAAAAACAAAATCTTGTCGTCGTACAGTCACAGAATTATTAAGATTGGAAAAGATCTCTAACATCATTTAGTCCAACCCTCAACTCATGCCCCTCAGTGCCACATCTACACATTTCCTGAACACCCCCAGGGACAACAACTTCACTGCCTCCCTGGGCAGCCTGTTTCAACAAAAACAGAAGGATACATATGAAACCAACTAAAAGTTCAGTGTGATTCAATGGCTGGCAGATGAAACTGAAGCTCAGAAAACTCAAAGCAGAAACAAGGATTTGAGATTTCCAGGTGAGGTTAATTACAGTTCAAATAAATCAGCATTGGACTGAAAATTCTCCAATCCAATCTAAGCTGGCACTTAGTACCAGTCTCACAGCATTGCAAAAAACACTCAACTATTTCTTTCCTTAAAAGTGTGTCTCTGAATGCCTTGCTTCATTGGTTGCCTATCACCACAGTGACATGTAGAACTCAAGAAGTCAGAGCGCATTCAAGTTCAAGTTTAGCTTTCAGTATGTTTACTTAGACCACAAGAAATTCCCAAACCTTCTGCTCATCTGGTTCCCTGACCACTATCTTGGTTCTCTTCCATTTCCTAGGACCACCTGCAAAATCCCTTAGACTCTCATTAGTCCGCAGTGAACACCCACTAATTTGGCAAAATATCAGAGCACTTCTCTGCCTTGACAGTTATTTATTTTCCATTTAAGAGCTGCTTCCTTCCATCATGCAATGCTCTCTTCCCTGTTGAACAGATGTACAGTATCACTGGTGAGTTTTCTCTGTCCACTGCTCCACTTCTGGAAATTTTATTTTAGTTGAATACAACTAAAGCAGGAAAAAAAAAAAAAAAACACAGGGAAAAGAGGTTGATAAATCTAATGGGATGCTTTTCAGAGCAATTATTTCTGTTGCCTGATAAGAGGGAAATGAGCAGTTACTGCTCTGTGCCCCCCAGAATCCTACTAGGGTTCATTCCTCAGATTAAGATATGATGACAGGAGCTCAATCTGTGCCAACTAACTTCATTTAGAGTGGACAGACAGTATGTGTGTGAGAGCATCTCTGTCTTGTACTCAGGTTTCAACACATCAATGCCATAAATCATTTTCTAAGCCTGTTATCCAGTGCACTACCTGTAAAAGTTAGGAAGCCATCCTTACATCACAGGCCTCTGAATTTTGAATCTCAGGGCTGCAAAAACTGTATTTCTAGTTTTATTGAGTACAGCAGAGATTTGCAGAAATTAATATCGATTAATGAGATGGGGTGGCAGTCAATGAAAGTAACAAATGGGTGGACTCAGGAGGACTGACTCTTGAGAAATAATTGAAGTCTGATCATGCCATATGGGCTGCTGACACTCAGTGTAGTTCACTACCTGCTGCCACTGTTGGCACTTCACCAAGATGGATCAGCGCATCTGTCAGTCCCCAGGATCTGTAACAGCAAAATGCAGTACAGGTAGCTTCAAACAAGTCTTGAATATCAGAATGCTTTGGTAAATCCCTAAAAGAAAAAGTCTACGAACCATTTAGAAATAACTGCATAAAAATAAAATGTGAAATTGTTTCCTAGGCAAAACATAGCCTCAGAAACCTTCCTCCTTTCCTGTTTCTCCTTTTCAGCTGCACATTCATTCCTGTTCTCTGAACCTCCTTCAATTGTATTAGTTCACATCAAAATCATGTTTTCTATTTGGATATCTTAAAAGAACTTTTGATTTTCACCTTCAGACTCCACCTTTCCCTTTCATCTTCACCAGTATACTTTAATGAGGTTCAGCTTTCCAAAGAGGTGTTATATCACTTAGGAAAAGATTTAATATGAAAAAAGTATGTCCTACTCAACTACATGTCATTACCCTCCAAGAAATTCTTTCTTGAAAATCAAACTTGCCCAAGCATTGCTGGTTATTTAGCCAAAGTGGAAGGAGAGAGATTATTGTTCTGCTTGCCTTTGCCAGTTCAAAGACACAGCCTAGTTATGATGCTAGAAGGAGTTGACACTATCACTCTTAAAAGGGGAGAATTGATTTTTTAATCTGACAGTAAATCACACAGTAGCAGCTAAGTTAACTAGGGCTACCTTGTGCTCTTGTACCCAGCAGAAAGCATTGATTGGGTTTGGTGTATGGATTTTTGTGGGGAGGAGAATAAGCACAAAATCAAGAACTGGTGTTTAATATTAAGATTCTTGTACAAGTAAAGTGATTTGTACCAACCCGTAATGTATATTTAACAATAGAGAATACAAATTTCACATGCAGACAGCTGCACCACAAAAAAGGTGGAAAGTGGGGAACAATTCGATAATTGAGGAAAATGAAAAATATTACTTTATGTGCTCTTCTTCCCTGCTGCTTCATCCTAAATCAGATATTCATTCTGATCCTACTTTCTGAAAGTATCAGACTCAACATCAGTTGATGGACACAGAACAGAAATCTAGCTGAGTCAGTAACAGGGCACAGCTACAAGCTACACCACTGTCTGAGCTGAATGCAAGATGAACTATGAGGGATTTATTCTGTCGGCCCTACATGAGCCTTTCAGGACCTTATCAAAATGACTGCATTCATCTTAATTATTGGAAAATATGCTTTCCATTAAAATAGACATTTGATTAGGTTATCAATGAAGAAAACCAGCTATGTTCTTGGATTAAGGAGATAAATATTCTGCAATATTTGATTCAGAGAATGAGTTATATTAAATACAGCTTTCAGATAAGATGTTTGTGTCTGTCTTATACATCAGCAGATTTGACCATACTGGAACTTTAATGAGAAACTTGTGCAGAGAAGTTGAAGCTGTCTAATTACAGACTTTTCTAGGAGCATCTTTTGTTTCCAGTGGGACTTGGCCTACTTTCAGAGTAAACTGTCTGTAAAGAGAAGATTCATTTACCTGTCTCTATAACTGAAAACTAACATAACTGAAGGCAGTAGACAATACCCCTTTGTATCAGATGAGAAAATATTCTTCAATAAGACTTTAGGCCCAACTGCTGCAGAACAATGCTGCAGAACAACAGTGCTGCAGAACAGTAGCAACAGGATTCTGCAGAGTACTCTGTCCTAGACAAGGTTGGTTGTGTTCTTCTGAGAACAAGTGAGAAAAACCCCAGAGTGTGACAACAGGTCACAGTGTTTAGTTGGGCAAAGTTCCTTTTGGGCTTTGAATAAGCAAGTTAAGATAGGGAAAGCAACATAACTGTGTTAAAACAATTCATCAAGAAAAGTCAAGTCTCTTCTTAGAAAGTGCCATGACCCCAGGTAAAGCAATATTATTAAGTGGCTGGAGCTCTTAGAACATCTATGTGTGCTCTCATGCTGTTTGGGCTTTTCTATGTGCCTCCCTGTATTATATGGAGACCTACAGGAAGGTCGTGAGATCTGTTAGGGTTGTTTGTGCGCATGCATGGAAGAATTATGGGTTTCTGGAGAGCATTACAACCAGACACTGTTGACAGCAGCTGAGTGTGGCTCTCTGGATATCCTAACTCCAGTTCTGCTTAAATCACATTTTTAATGCTTGTGTCCACTATAGGATATAGCATGGGGTTTGACATATTAAGTCTAACCTAGCTAAGCATCTTCTATTCAGTAGAGATGGACAAAAGAAGCTACAGTATTTTTGCCAGAAAGCAGCAAAAACAAGTACTTGTCAGCATGTTTTCTTAAAAAAAGATTCTGAACATAATGTGAATTAATTTTGTTTTAAAATTAAAATTTTGTACCCTCTACCAACAGGCATGGGAGCTGAACTACTGCTCATAGGCTTTGAATGCCTGACACTCCTCCATCAAAACTCGTGTTTAAAATCTACAAGCATAATACTGCAGTTATTGTGCTTGCCATTGAGGAGGTAGGAGATGGATGTGAAGGTCTGGATGCAAATCTCCTTGGGCGTTGGCATAGCGAAGAATGAGCAGAACAGCTCAGCAGAAGAACCAGAAACCACGCAGAGATTAAATACAACAATTAGCAGACATGCTCACCAGCTATTTCTGATGCTCCATGGGAATATCTGCTAACAGACATTCAGCCTGACACATCACTCTCCATCTTTTCCTGCCAGTACAGCCAGTCAAACAGTGGAAAGTTTATAAAAGCAGGAGATAAAAATACCTCTTGCTTAAGGGTTTAATCAATTCTTGACTGAGATGTATGCCTGGTCTGAGAGCTGAGAAGCAATACCTTTACCACAGCCAGGAATTACAAGTTTTATTTGAGTTTCAGCTACTAAGGGCATCACACATTCTATATTTGCTAAGTACATAGCCTTTTCGAAACTTACCTGACCATCAGTTACCAGCAATAGCATAGTTATTGCACCAAAGAGATTAATTAGAAAAGGTGTTATCTGTATATCAGAAGAAATTTGTGTATTTGTATTATATTTTTCTCTAATACAATTTATGGAGGTTTCTTTTAAGTTAGGATATAGAAACCAGCCTAGCATACATATCTGTACTCCTACCCTAAGCTCATCTCACAGATAAACTCCCTACTCTCCACATGGAATCAGTATTTTATGAAGTCTGTGTTAAGTTTTTAATGTTTCAACCTTTAACATGTAAAACAGATCCCTTGAAGTGTTCAAGGCCAGGTTGGATGGGTGTTGAACAGCCTGATCTAGAGATGTACCTTCCCGTGGTGCGGGAGTTGGAGCTAGATGATCATTAAGGCTCCTTCCAATTCAAACCGGTCTGTAAATATGTGATTCTACAATTCTAAAATATGTCCATCAAATAGTGTTATTTTTCATTCTTTGTATCTGTTGTAGTTTCCATGGAAATGAATAGGAGGTAGTACTTTCAGAACAACTTATGTGATTATTTCTTAAATACTGAATGAAGGTTGGTTTCTGCTCAATTGTTAGATTGAAAGACAAGTTTTCATAAATAGCGGCAAAGGGCCCTTGCTTATGTGGAAAGAATAATAAAATCCTATTTCGTAGCCAGAAAAAATAAAATAAAATCAGTAAGCACATTTTAATTGCATCAGAAGTCAGAAAACTCTGCTAGACTTCAACCAAATTCTAAAACCAATCTTCAATTGAAAATGCTCCCTCCCCAGCAAGACTTTTTACTGCAGAAAGCAGATTGACTGTCTCAGGAACTTATTTACCTTCAGCTGACATGGAGAAATCAGAGATAACCAGGAACAAAATTTTCACTGATTTAATATGTAGTATCCTAATTGTTCCCAGAATAACAGTGGGAAGATGATGTCACTGATTTACGAAATATCCTTACATTGAACAGAAGTACATTTATCCAGATAAAATAAGAGCTGTGTGGCAGTTTACCAAATTCTATTCCATGCTTTGTCCTGTGTATGTTCACATACAGCTCTCCCCTTCACAAACACCTCCTCCAACATTCATTAGATCTTAAAACATGTTTGTCACTTGTCTGTTCACTCCGTCAATCTCAGCAGGAGAAATATTTGCAATTGAGTGTCTTCTACAATAACCCAGCTGGTATTTAGAGTCAGTAAACTACTTTTTGCCATTGCTGCATAGAGTTCAGTATGTGGGTGGCATTCATCTTACCCAAATATAGTCCAGAGAAAGAAAGAAGTACTGCTGGGAAAGATTTGTCTACACTGTTTTAGGCACTGACCTCAGGATGAGAAGATTTTTGCCATCAAGCACCTATTTCACTTCACTGACAGTACCATGAGCCTGCGATGATTCACTCAGATGTAGGAGTCTACATCTGGTCCAATGAATCCCGCTTGGAGTCTCTGAAGATAAGGGCAAGACTTTGAATTGGAGGCAGCCTTTTATGTAAAAAGCTAACGCAAAAAGCAAATGTGCGTAGCAGCCCTCACCACTGAGGATGTAAGCTAAGCTGGGAGTGCGGCACTTGTCTGCTATTGGTGAATTTTAAGACATATCTGGAAAAAAAAAAAAAAAGCTCTGTGATTCAGTAATACTTGAGCTTATTCCTGCTATGTTTATCTTGTTCTGTTATACATTCTGGAGTTAGACTAGATAACCTTTAAGGGTCCCTTCTAACTCAAACAAATCTATGATATTTACATCCACATTAGTGTTGCACACTGATAAGTAGAAGCTTGATGCTTTGATGATACAAGGACTTGTTTAGATTTGATAGTTACTGATAAAGACAAAATTCATCAATTAAAATGCAACAGCTGCTCCTAAATAACAGTTTATGTAAACAGAATGTAGATAACTTAAGTTGTCACCGAACATCAGCAGTGTGGTGGACTGACACCTTATGTGCCCAGTAAATGTATCTGCTTGGAACATCTATCAACATCTCACTTGTGGTAGTCTACATCAATATCTCTATATGAATCATAGATCAGCATAGAAGGAATCTCAAAGATCATTGAGCTTTAGTGACCTGCCATGGGAAATTTTGTGTATTGGAAGACAACTTCACATTCCACATTATTTATAAAACTACTTTCTTGAAATGCATTCACACACAAATTTCAATGTAGCATTGTTTTTTGGTTAATAAAAATTTTTGCACCCAGTATATATAACTATATTCTTTTCCAAATCCTATTGTGTAGTAGAGTGAATCAGAGGTCAGACTCTCTTGACAGCAAAACTAGAGCCTGAGAAATGATGCAAGAGAGATGGTGCCTGAAAAATTTGCAGTATCTATCAATGCTGTCACTGATGCCAGCAATCAGGGCTGACTGTAGACAGGACATTCAAAAGTAAGTTTCTTCTACAGATGATTAAAAAATACATCTTGCCAATTCAACAACATATTTGAAACCAAGGAAAAACCTTGTCTGGAGAAAAACAACTAATCCTTAATCCAAACAATAATAAAAAGTATAGCCCTTCTGACAGGATAAAAAATGCACAAGCTGCTCATACTTTTTGACTAGGGATGAGCATATTCCCAGAATAATAAGATACACTCAATCTGCATCAAAATACTTGAACATGCAGAAACAGGAAATATTCCATACAAATTAAGAATAGTCTTCTATAATTAGAATATGACTTCTGAAAAGAGGTAGGAGTTTTTTCTAAAGAAAATGCTGGAAATCCTTGTGCAAATGCTATACACCTCTGCTTTACAGCAAGGCAAAAATTCGGGAAAATAAAAACTTTTTATTTTGTTAAGGTATTAAAAACACCTCCGAATCAAGGGCACATAGGAAATGGGAAGCTGACAGGTTTTTTTCTAGCAACAATCAGAAAATCAGATTCATCTTCCTCCAAAACTTCACTGTCTGTGGCATGGCTTGGTAAAGAGCCAAGCTGAAATCCAAAATCAAATCAATGTTGATATATCAAAATTTAGATTGAATAGTTAGTTGAACAGCTGAAATATTTTGATCATTGTACTCCCACACATAGGAACCAACTGGATCACTATGTTACTATTAGAAAATAAAAGCTAGTCTATTTCATTTTAATCATATCACTTTACTCTCCTACTGTACAGTATGAGTGGCACTCTTCAGTATCAGTAGTGTTGTTCATATTTTGAAGTGGAAGAATCGGGGTTCTATTACAAAGGCTTCTTCTGCTGCACAAGTTTTCCACAGTCCTCATAGTGGAGCTAAACAGAGTCAATACTGCTTTTGCCATAGGCTCAAGTACTTGTAAGACCTTGAGGCAAAGATTCAACCTTAATTTTTCCAACTGCATGCTTGATGAGAGCAGTACGTTCTAACACAGTTCCTGAAATTTCTGAACAATTACTCTTCCAAAAATTGACTATATCCTTGAAAAAAAGTGTGAATGATCTGCAATCAATTGATATAATTTGCATAGTTTTGAGTAAAATACAGGACTTCAAATGCACACACAGTTACTGGACATTGCACAGTTCCACGACCACTACACAATCACGTGTTCTTCAGTTTCAGATATGCAAAATAGAGCTTGCTTCTCCACTACAAAATGTAATGGTGCTTTACTTTATGATGTTTTATTTTTATATTTTCTTTGAGACTTTTATCAACATTTAAAATTGGAATAGCTGAAGCCTTATGGTCTAAAAATTGACTCTTTTTAGTGTTAGGAAGCAGCAAATAACTAGGGAGAAAGTGCCATGGAATATAAAAGAAAAACATAACCTTATATTTGTTTAAGCATATGCAATATTTTATACAGGTGAAGTTCCATCACAGCACTTCCAGGGTGCTTGTAAGCCACCCACTCATTCTCCTGCCTCAGTGGTAATTTTTTCTTGTGGAATTCTTTGCTGCTGCTCTTTGACATGGTAGCCTTTTTCAGATGCTTATGTGTGTTTTTACTTCCCTTTATTCCTCGCTTTACTGGCAAACATATGTTCCATTTCAGAAAAAAAATTAAAAATGAATTGAGAGAGAAAGAAAAAAAAAGAGACTGAGGAGAAAAAGGAGACAAAAGTGGGGGAAGAGGAATAATGAAAAGGAGAAAGGAAAAAAATGTAGTTTTATAACTGTTAAAATCAGAACGGCGCTGCATTTTTCTCTCTTACATGAGAAAAAAATAAAAATTCTATACAAGACTAGAAGACATTCCAAAGCACTGATGTCGCAATATTTTCACTTTAGAAAATTGAAATTGAATAAATTCAGCACATTGTAATACTGCAACATTCATTTTCAGTCATTTTCCTTCACACTTCATATTTCCTCTTAGCTATGAAGAGAAAATATCTTCATTGATCTGAATCTAAATATAAGACAAATGTATTTATTGCATTTGCTTTACAAGGGTACAGGCAATTTACTTTGAATGCCTGTGTAACAGCAAGTTATTTATTCTGAATAGAAAATACCTTGGTGTGTTTTGAGACATGGAAATATATCTCTGAACACAACTAAACTGAAGAGATATTTGATGCAAACTAACATACTCCACCTCCTGAACAGGCAGTGCTGTTATATGTATTTACAAACATGCAATATTTCAGAGGTTCAAGAAGTTCCTAATTCAGAATCTTTTAAAATAGTACTTGCAAGGAATCTACATCTTTTAAAGAAGGTTTCAGCTACAAGCAGAATGCAATAATGAACATTGTCCAAGATCTGAGCTGCAAGACTCTAGCTCTCACTATCTGTGATCACTGGTTGAGTTCCAATGAACTTGTACTACGCAGTGCTGCAGAGCAAAGTAGTCAGCCAGCACTCAGCCATCCCAGCACAAGCACATGCACAATCCTGACAGCAAAGCTCTGTTCCAAGGCAATTCTCCAGTCAAAAAGCAGGATTAATTGGTATGATGCAATATGCACTATTAGTATGACTTGATGGACTCTTGATCAACTCTTTGGAGTTTAAAAATTGCAGTCAAATACAGAACGGCATATGCATAAACACTTGAACATCTAATACCCATAAAATCTAGGTCTGAGTTTTTTATTCATGGTACATTTTTCAGCTTCCATGCCAGCAGCACAGTTAGCTAGCTCTTACCTGATAGTGTGTGCACACAGAAGAGAAGTGTTGTGTCATTTCCACAAGATAACCAGGGCAGTTCAGCCTGTATGTTAGCTTTCCTTTTTCCTGGAGAAAAATCAATAATTCATGAATGAACTGAGTGCCTGCAGACTTTATTCAAGACCAAATTGCTAGAAATTATTTTGATTTCTTTCTAAAACAGATCAAAACTGAGCTTTCAAACTCTACTCCGTAACATATTTTTCCACCATATTTAACGACCTAGTACAAACAACATTTGGTATTATACCATCTGTGTCAAAAGGTGACAGCCTTGAAGATAACTCATTTAATGAAAGGTGGGAGTAGTGTTTTTTTGCTTTAAATAAATCCAGGAAAATAATGCCACAGACACTGTAGATTCAAATGGATTAAGAACTAGCAGAGCAATACTTAAAAAAAAAACGAAAACAAAACAGAATTCTGTTGGAATGTGTTCCTCACTTTTAAGATACCTCAGTCAAAAAATGCCCTTAACTTTCATGGTGAGACATTTTCTAAGAGATATATTTTCAACCAATTTTTCAGGACTCAGTAGTAACAGCAACAGCGCAGAATGGGCAATATCAGCAGTAATGAGCAGTGAGAAGCATTGGATTCCCCATTCCTTGAGACTGGTCAAGCCCAGGTTGGATGGGGTGCTGGGTAGCCTGATCTGATGAGAAATGTCCCTGCCCATTGCTGAGGGTATGGAACTAGATTGTATGTAAGATCCCTTCCAATCCAAATCATACCATAATTACACGATAACACGAAAATGCCTATGTAATTTCAACTCAACTCTGTGCACAAGAATTTTATTACATGACCTCCAGAGGTCATTTGGCATGGAGAAGCAGCTGAGTTTTATGCACAATATGAAGTAATCCTTTTCTTCCTTCAAATTCTGGCAAGCTCTCAGCAGGAATCTTACTTCCAGTCTGGGATACCATAATTAGAGAGGAAAAAAAGCAATCAGCGTGTCAATAGGAGAGCAATAGATATAATCAGAGCCCAAGGAAACATGGCTTCTCAGTAGCAGCTGAAAGAAAAGCTTTTTAACTTAAAGAAGACTGAGAAGAGGCATAACAATGATGCTATGCTAGCTATGATTCTATGAACAACCTCAGGATATATAAATTGCTGCTGCAATTACTTCAAGAGCACTTTGTCTTGAGGGGTGTATATTCCAGGATTCTATAGTACTTCTGTGCTTCTGGTAAGCAAAGCAAGTAATAATACTTAACAGATGTCTAAATTTAGGTCCCATGTGGATCCATTCTCTCCAGTGTAAATGCTTAACCTGTCAGTATTGCACTGTTCCTCAATACGGACCGTATCAAAAGATATTGCAGAATGACAGCCTACATGCTCACAGGTGCCAGTAAGGAAACAGGCTGGTAGAAAGCAAGTTTTAAATAAATGTGGAGTTCTGGGTATGTAAATTATCCTTGCTGCAAAGTGTGGCTCACATTTCTAATAGAAAAGGTCATATCATCTTTACATCTTTAAACTTTTAAAGTTATATATAGTCAGCTGATGGCAGTAGTTGTTTTCATAAGCCTCCAACCTATTTCAGTTATGTACTAATTAAGTTATATCAAATGAAAATGGAAAACAAAGTTGCCCAGAGGGGTTGTGAGTGCCCCATCCCTGGAGATGCTCAAGGTCAGGGCTGGACGAGGCTAATTGCACATGGTCTAGCTATAGGTTTCCCTGTTCATTGCAATGGAGTTGGGCTTGATGGCCTGCAAGGGAGCTCACCAACTCAAACAATTGTACGATAAGGAAAACAAGGGAGAAAAAGGGAAATAAGGATATACATCATGAGAATTGAACTAACATGTGTGATAATGGCATCTGCCTTTTTCTGGTAGAGAACCTCCAGGATAAATGCTTCCTTTCAACCTACATCTGGTCAGCTGCACAGCCCACCCAGCTTCATTAACTTGAACAGGCTTTTAAACACAAAGTTCAATAGGAGACACCCATGTGCCAGCAATTTATCTTGGGGCTAGAATCCTACAAGCGATTTTGCTTATCTTCAGTCCCTGGAGGCTGTCAAGGCAAGACTAAATCAAGCCCTGGGCAACTTGATCTAGTTGTGCACATCCCTGTTCATTGCAGGGGAGTTGGACTAGATGGCCTTTAAATGTCCCTTCCAAGTCTTAAGACTCTATGATTCTGTGAGTCTAAGTCCTCGCTGATAACATGTGAAACACTGCAGTAAAGACTCTCACTGAGTTTCAGAAAGGTGCTGAACTTTTTAAAAGGAAACTTAAATAAAATAAAACAATTGGAAACAGACTTCCATTGCTGTAAGAACTGTGTATATTTATTTTTAATGGCTCATTATTTAGCACTAGGGATGAAGAACAGCATGCCTTACAGCTGCATCTCCATTCTGTTACAATGCTGTGGAGAGGGAACAACTTGTAACAATGACATCCTAAAGAGTCCTGTCCCCAATTGTCTACACTGTGCAGTCTCGCCCTCACATACATCTCAAGTTTTGCAACAGCATTTTAAACAGCATTTGTTTGCACTTCCTCTTACCTAGGTATTAGAAAGAATAGCTTTGCCTCCCCTCTTCTATAAAGAAGCCACTTGTGGTTTTGTAGAAGTTACAAGCTTCTGAGGCAGAGAACATTTTCCAGTAAAACAAATAAAAATCTAGTCATGGAGGCGTTCAAATTCCAAGTGTTATGAGAGGAAAAAAAGCACAAGCAGAAAAGAAAGCACTCTTGCATCCAGCATGCACTTTTCTGCAAACAGTCCTCATAACCTTCAACATGAAGGGCAGCTGAGGAGTACTGCTGTTTGCAGCACTGTTTATTTCCAGGGGCAAAAGCTCTTGCTGTAGCTGAAGTCTCTTTTCAGCTTTTGCAAAAACATTGCCAAGTGATAGCAAGACGTTAACAGAAGGATCAAACAGCATGCAGAATGGTAAATACTGGTTTTCTGGCTGCAAAATAGACAAACTAAAAAGGCCTAAATATTTATTTGAAGTTCTTGGAAAGTGTGTTTAAGTGCCTTGAAGCCACTCAAAGAAATGTTCCTCCAAATGTTTGCATGCGAGCAATTTGTTTCCTTGCCAGTTCAGCATTAATCATGAGAGCTGATTATATTGCACACTGTCATAAAACTGCAGACATAAACTGAATGTTGTATATTTCCTATTTATTAGATCACTTCCCACAAAATCCAGGTGTAGAAAGGCCTTTGCCTGAAAGCCCGTCAAGCTTAAGTTGGAATCCATTCATGCAGAAGCCAGATATAAGAAAACATGAACAAAAATAATCTTGAAGTATTACCTAAAAGAATCTTGCATCTCCACCATGACCAAGCAAATCCACAGAAGAACATTACCACATTTATCCTAGGGAAAGGACAAAAGTATTTGATAAACACATGGTGGAAGGTGGATTTTCTGAAAGGATGGTTATCAGTCATAGAATGGCTTGGGTTGGAAGGAACCTCAAAGATCATCTAGTTCCAGGCCCCTGTCATAGGCTGGTTGCTCCCCACCAGATCAGGCTGTCCAGGACCCCCTCCAACCTAGCACTGAGCACTTTCAGGGATGGGGCATCCACAGCTTCTCTGGGCAACCTCTTCCAGCTCCTCACTGCTCACTAATCAACTGGACTTTTTCCCCTCGACAGGAATGTGTCAGTTCAATAATTTGCATATTTAGCAAGGACACATGGATTTAATTAAAACTTAAAAAGGAAATTCTTCAGTCCTGACTCCCCCCTACACACATTGTCCATAGCAGTGCTTAGAAATGCATTTGACAGGGCTCACATGCTCCCTGCTGTGCAACCAGATGTCTAACAAGCCTAGAAGTCTGAAACTGACTGGAAGTTGCTGCAGTTTCAGCTTCCATAAGTTTCCCTTGCAAGTAATTTGAGTTCAGGTTCATTGGGCAAACCTTTATATTTTGCTTCCAAAGTTGGAGAACATGCTTGAAATGTGATGAGCTCCCATCTTCTCCAAAATATCAGCCTTCAAAGACTAATATTCACATACAGATTACAATCATCTTTTTGTCTGCAACAGAATAACCAGATTCTGATTCAGACCCATCTAACTTTGTCAAAGCTGTAACAAATCAAAAGGCAACCATAGTGACAGTACAGACAAGTACTTACCAGAACAGTTGGCTCATGAGATAGTGGGATTTAGGAAGTTTTTAAGGAGATGTTCTTAAGAACAAGGATGACTGTTATTTGCTGGTAATGGCCTAGGTAGAATTGAGCTTGCTGTAAGAGAGGTCATAGACTTCCTGACCTCAGAAAGCCCTTCTGAGCTCCATTTGCTTTTATTTCAGGTCACTAGATAATGTATCTTGTTCTGTTCCAAACTTCTGGACCACAAAAGCAGTCCTCTGTGTTTGATGCTCTTGAGATCCAAATAGTTTTTAAGAACATTATTTCCAAAGGAAACATTCACCAAAGGGTGAATAAATTGAGCAAGGAGCTTACAAAGGAAAAACTGTGCACAACTTCTCAGCAAATTCTTGCCTTATCACTGGACACACCCCCTTGCTCTCAGGTGAAATAAGTCTTCTTTACTCATCAGGAACATACAAATGAAAAAAATGTGAGCAATTTAAAGGGGAAGGTGAAAATGAGAAGAGAGGCAGATATCAGAATCAGTTTCCCCAAGGAAAAGGTATAAATATGCACTTCCTGCTATTAGTGACAGTAAGCCTGAGGGTACTAAAGTACTTACATCTTTGGCCCTAAGACATTCATGAGAAACACACTTTGGTGCTCTGTACTTTGTTTAAAAGTGAAAAATATATGACTTCTTTCAAGGATACAGCCTGCAGCTTGATTATACTGAAGTCACTAATCTCTGACTAAATGTCAAAGATATGTGCTACAAGGCTAATGCAGCCCTGAGAACGGCTGCCCAAAACCAGTTTCATTTTAGCTCTATTTCTTCTGAGAGCAGGACTCTGTTTGGATAAAATAATCTCACAGCCTGTGATCTTCCACCTTTTGTATGTGCCACCGCTTTCATGTACCAACAGAAAGTGGCCAGAAGTAAGAGACTTCATCCCATGCCATGTGAGCATTTCTATGATATGAGAATGTGTACATTCACTTCCTAAAGTCTGTCTGGGGAGTGCTTACAGTCAAACACAAGGCCTGGTGAATTCCATGAAGAAGTAGGAACCTCATAGGAACCTCAACTGTAATCGTCTCATGTATTTAGTGGAAATAGGACCATTTCATTTTCTTCAATGTAAGAAAGATTCTCATTCAATGTTAGAAGTAGTTAATTCTTTACTGTTATAAATAGCAACTCCTACTTCCTTCCTCAGCTAATTTTTACCAATATGCCAATTTTTTTCAGTTTTAGGGACCAATTTTGTGTACTTACCTACTGACATTACATGGTAGCACAACAACATGAGCTCTAATATGTAATAGTAGTCTATTCATTGTGGCACAAACAAGATAAGAATCTGGCCTTTAAGTACAATTTAAACTTGACCTGGATGATTCATGCCTTTCAGATCTCAAAATGAGATTACCGCAAAGTGCTTTATAGTGGGCTGCCAAAAGGGCTAATCCATTCCCTGAAGCTAATGCACAATAAAGAGACTTGATTGTTATCAGAGGTGGGTAGAGTGGGACCTGCCTACTCACTACTTGTCTGTCAGCATTTACTGCTTTTTGGTACCTAGAAAAGGTCTACAGTTCTGCTTTTAGCTTTTAAAGCTATTAACAGTCTAGAAATTGATGTTGTCAAGGACATCTGTAAATGTGCCTTAGGGACTTATAAATACTTCATAATATTGAATTGTTCCTGCTTTTGCTAGCCACAGAAATCATATCAGACCTGTGAGTGTAATTTCCACCAAATCCTGTCAAACTGAACATGAAAACAAAATGGTGGAAATTGTCACACATTTCACTTGGACAATCTCTGTGAATAACTTGCTATTAATAGGCAGGTAATGAGCTCCTTTTTGGACTAGAAGTCCTCTATCACTCTTTTATGATCAGATTTAAATGAATTTGAACTTGAATCTTCTCATATGAATTTTCTTCTTTCACTAAAAAATTAAACATTTCAGGGTTTTTTTAAATATAAATCAAGATCAAAACACTAGTTCAGTTCCCTAAATTTGTGTCACAATTGCATAACTCTAGGCAGGTTTTGCAATCCAGCATACAGCCAGTGCAGCAGAGATATATTCTGTTCATGGTATTATTTGCCCAGAAATCCCTTCCTCCAAATCCTAGAGTGCAGCAGTCAGCCCCTCCTCCTATTTGTGATAGCATAAGGTGGGTACATCTGAGAAAACACTGGGAAACAAGAAAAAAATAATAATAACGGGTTATTTTCTGCAGTACAAAAGATGTGCAGTGCTAGGCACAGGAGCACAGAATGTGGGTAGAGAGTCTGCAGAACCATTGCAGTGCAGTGCATTTCCCCCACAGTGCACACAGTGATTTTTTGGGAAGCTGAAATTAGTGTGCACTTTATCAGCTCATTTTCTCTAATAATGTCTTTTTTAATAGTAACTGCTGGGTCCCAAGACAATCTCATCATCAATCAATGCTATCAACTATGGTTATGGCATTTAAGATGCTGATTCTTTCCTGAAGTTGCAGAGATTTTGACTTTGGAATTACAAGCCTAGTTTAAGACATCCAAATTTGACATGTTTGACAGAAGAAGATTGTTAAGATTTGCTATCATTTCCAGGATCTACTGGCTGTAAACGGGTTCCAACTCTAGGACATATCTTCACTTCTATTGCACTGACACCCCATAAGAAGTGACTCGATCCTCATGTAGACCAGCAGTTTGCTTATAAAGACAGGGGATGGTGGGTATTAATGGTTACTTAATTCCTCAGTGGAAAAATCTTAGCAATGGTGTCTAAGTACAATACATTTCCGCAATTCAAAGTGAAAAAGAAAAAAAATTCTATTTCTTGTATGTATGAATTTAGGGAATTAAGACTATGCAGTCATATAACCGAATATGCCAAAGACATGAATTAGAATTTCTTTCACACTCATTGCTTTCTTTTTTCTATTTTAGTACTAGATTCACCAAATTTTATTTATTCAGTATACATCCTAAATTATTTTTGTTATAATCTCCAGTTCTAAGTCATTTTTAATCATTCTTCTGGTATAAAATAAGGTTACTGTGACACAAACTATAGAAGTCGATATGTGGAGCCACATCACTTACTTCCTTAGAAAGAGCTGTGGCTTACTAAAACATTCTCTTCAAAAACCATTTAAAAGGATGCACCTTACTTATTTTAACAGACAGAATTAGGGTTTGGATCATATCTCAGACTTAAAAGAAAGTCCCAACAACCATTTTATGTTGTCTTTTCTTTGTTATTGATGAAGCCACTTCTGAAAACTCAAGTCCAGCTTTGGGCTCCTGGTACAAGAGTTCCAGGCTCTCCACAGAAAAGCACAATAGCAACAAAATAGGCAGTGATGACATGATGAAGAAAGGGAAACTAGCTAGACACATGGAGAGCAAAATCACATGGAAAGAGACTAAGTGTGGAAACAATTTACAACAGAGACTGTACAATATTCAGCCTTGGAAATATTCAAAGCTAGGCTGGCTATACTCTGAAATCAGCCTTACTCTCAGTAGTGTGTAGGAATAAATGACTGCACAACTAATTTCTGACCTAAAATATTGTAGGAATCAGTGTATCTGATACATTTTAAGTGTAAAGGTGAGAAGAAACAAAGGTCTCCTTCTAGAGGACGCAAATGTATACATGCATACATGCAAAAATAATTATCTTATTGACAATGAAACAGGAAAATAAAGCAAAATAACAAGAGAAAAAAAAAAAGAGTTGAGGGAAAGAACTATGCAACTCTTCAGATCTTGTAAGTTCTATCACTTTGTTTGTTAACCTCCTTTTCCCTGCTGTTCCTATCTCTTGCTGTGCATTTGCCTGGGCAAATTATACTATAGTTCCTTTATGGAACTGTGCAGTTTCAGTATCTGCAAAGCAGTGAAAACACAAATTCCAAAGGGAAGTAGTCTGCAACAATCTATGGCTGGAACTGTACCATTTCTGGGGGTCCCAGAAATAGCCAAGCTCTTCCTATGAATCAAAGGACAAAGAAAAACACAGTTTAGAGGAAAGGGTAAAATACATGGTTGTGGAAAGATCTATTGCCTCAGTCCAAGACATTTGCTTTCTATAATGGCTTTCACTGTCATTCATTCAAAAGAATTACAGTTATTATGGAGTAAATTCCTATCTCAAAGGCCTATGTGGTATTTAGAGGCCTTAAAATATTTAGTCTCATACAACTAGTTTGGAGTTGCTCTATTTATGCTCTAAATATTTCCCAAGAAATAGAAACTCTCACAGAATTGGACAACTGCACTCTCGCATAAACCCATTAACATGGATGGTTTTTTTTTATTCTCTTTACTTCCTACACAGGGCTTGGTGAAAAGAGTTGAGAATTATCTGAATGTAGGAAAAACACTGACTTGAAATTAAGACAGAACTGAACCTTAGCTAGACTAATAGGAACAATATTCCTCAGTTCATTCCTAGGTTTAACTAACAACAACTTTAAAAGCAAGTTTATGGTCCTTGAAAACTTGTATGGTGTTCTCATGGCCTCTTCTGATGAAGCAATGACAACACACACGATATAAAATTTTTCAGATCATATCATGTGTTTCAGGTACCAAGCATTGTTCCATTTTGTAATGTCTCAGACTAGTTGACTTTACCCTATTTCTTTCCAATAGCTCCCAAAGGGAGCTTCCTAGCTGTATTTTTGTATCCCAGGGAAACTCGGCTTTTCATGTACCCTTCCGCTTAGAACCTATTTATTTTATGAGGATCTGTGCTTCCCCTACTGAAATTCCCTCACTTTTTGCAGACAGGATTTTCCCATAAAAAGCCTCTTACTTGCCTCAAACTTTTAAGTTACCAAAGCTTACAGAATGGGATGCAGCAGCTTTTCACATGCATGTTTTCAGCTTGTGCCAAACCAGCACAACTCAGCAGAGCTCAGTGCTGAGTTAGGGGCAGTCACATTACTCTCCACTATAAGATAGGCGAATGTGTGCAATTACCAATAAACTCTTAACCTCATCATTTGTCAGTCCTCAGAGTAAATATTGATGACCTACATATTACATTATAACTAAAGATTTGGACCAGCTTTTGTGCTTGCCTTGCACTGGGGAGAAAGCCAGAAGACTGAAATCATTGCTGCTCTTTGTGTAACTTCTCCTCAGACTGAACAAGGGGTTCACCTCAGGGACTCCTACCGTCATAATCATTGGCCTATTCAAAAGAACCCAGTAACAAACTGTGTTTTTATAGATCTGATTTTCTATTGAATTTCAATTTGTTGCCATCTGCTTGGCAGAATTTTACAGCTATGCAAACATATTTTGTATCTAAAAGCATTTGTTTAATTTTTCATTGTCCTTGCACTTTAGAGTTGTAAAGATCACTTAATAACACTGACATTTTTCCTGACAAAGAAGATTGAGCAACAGCTTTAGTTTGTGGATTTGAACAAAAATAAATACATAAATCCAGCCTCTGTTTGTGAGTCTTATATTTAAACTTTTTTTGGAGTAGATTTTTAAGTGGTTGAAAATGAAGTAAATTTTTGTTTAATGACCATGGAAAGAACTTCAGAACATGTATTTTCTTTAGGCCCAGGGAAATGTGTCTTTAACAGAGCTACAAAGCATCTGAAGCTGTGCTGAATATCAGTGTTTCCGAGCTTTCAGTCCTCTGGATGTCCAGTTCAGTATCTCCATTAGCAAGAACTAGAAGGTGTACAATACAAGTAAAAATATTCACAGAATTCAAGTTCTGTTCAGATTTTCTTCTGCCTGTGACGAAGCTATAATTATGCCTGTCTGATTATAAGAAAATCTCCTGTAGTTAAGAACTGATATTAGCTTCAACAGCTAAATGACTTTTCTAGAGCCTGTCACTTAATAGCAGTTTCCAACAGACTACTGATAATACAGATCCCTCTTTTTGGAAGGCAGCAATAAAAACCTGTGTTCCAGCAGATAAAATTCTTCACACCAAACCATGACCCAAATGTTTCCCAGGCACCAATGTAAGTAAAATGAGGTTCCACGGTTATAATAATATAGCTCGTAATGTTTTCAGGCTGACAAAACAGATCACTTCAACTGAAGTGTAGAATTTCCTAGATAACTACTCTACAGTGATTTTGTCAGATAAGAGTCATCCCCATACTTTTATTAGCAAACAGCCCTCCATCCGTAGATGCAGTAAATTCAAATAAATTTGAAATTCATAAACTGAGGGTAATTTTAAGTTGAAAACATTTGTTCTATGGTAAAAGTATTAGAGATTCACACTTGAGGAAATAGCTGTTAATACATGGACAACTGTTCTCATCTTTTCTAATATCAGTAACAATTCCCATTGAAATCAACCCACTGTGGCTGTCAACTGATTCATTCAGTTCCCAAATGGCTCAAACATATGCAGAACAATCTCTTATATTTTCTGTACTTGTTTTCTAAGCATTTACTTTATATTCTGGAAATGTATTCTTTTTCCATCATATAAAAAACACTGAAGTTGGAAAAATCAGAAGCATTTATTTGAAGTGGTCTAGATCTGTCCTTTGTAACCATGCCCTTCAATAGAGGAATAAAAATGAATTTAATTTCTTGCAGAAGGGTAATACAAAGCTAGTATGACCAGAGAGGCAACTAAAGTTGAATGATGATCAAGCCCTTGACTTATAAATCAAGGATATCGAAAGTTTCGAGCTGCTCCTAAGGACAGAAAATATGCCTTACTTCCTTTACAACTGTGAGTTTCACTAGTATTTTCCCAAGAGAATTTACAGAGAACTCTTGCAATTAACTAAACATTCAAACAAATACAGTGATTTCAAAACTTGGGCAAATTCTAAACAGTTATTAATTACACTGATGCACTTTAAGAGCTGATAGCATGTTTTTCCTCCTTACAGCAGTTTCTGAAGTTAGCTAATCAGTAGTCATGCAAACCTCTAATTTGCTACAGAAATAGAACTGTGTTCACCCACTCCAGAGACTGCAAGGAAAAAGCAATGCTCCCAGAAAGTGGGTAGGTTAAAATGCTGCAACTCCCTCTTAAATAGTTTGAAATTCTGCCAGCTGGATGCATAGGATAACCTTGCATAACTTCATTTCTAGAAGTAGTAACTGAATTCTTTCCTTGAAACAAAGTCATCCGAATTTGTTTGCCAATTTTTTCTGACGCAGAAATTAAAAAAAAGAAAAAAAGAAAGAGGAAAGCCAAAAAACTCACATTTTGGAGAGGAAAAGAGGAAGTATTGAAAGAGGTATGACAAAATACAAAGTGAGAATTTCAGAGACAGATGAAATTATGACTGTATTTCCTCGGGGAATTTCCTTCAATAACAGATAAGTATGAAGTTTTATTCTGGGCCCATATCACCATTGCGTAACAATCTAAACATTTGGACAAAGTAAACACAGAATACCACCATTTAAATGTGTTGTTTTTTTAAAGCTTCACAGATGGAAGCGATTCCACGAAATGTAAAGCATATTGGAAACAAAATCTGCTGTTTCTCATCCCCAAGTGAGAATCCACACAGTCTCATTCAAATTATGATGTACTACCTAACTGGAACATCTGATGGGGAGAGATGCCCTCTCCAAGTGTGAAAAATCTCCTGCCCTAAGAACTTTTCAATAGTTTTTAAAAAGCACTGAACCCACAAATCAAAAATCGGAATGGGGAAAAGGGTTCTACTGTACTTAGTAATTAATGCAGAAAGAAGATCCAGGGCAGGAAATTTACTTCAAGATTCTGCCAGGAATGCATCAGGTCTTCTGAACCACAGTGAGAAGAAACCATTGCTTGCTGCCTGTGAGTAAATGAATGCAGAGAGCACAGCTCCTCATGGTAGATGCTAACAGTACCTCCTGCATGTGCGCTTGAGCCTCTGCCAAGTTTCTTGCACAGTAAAACACTGAGGTCTGTGCCAGCACACCTGAACTTTGTCCTCACCTGGCAATTTTTCAGCTCACTTCCCACCCAATCTGGAAGCCTTCCCTGAGCGTATGGCACAATAAAGCATCATTTATTTCATAGTGTTTGGCTTCTTTGTAAACAGTTTTAAAGACTTTCCTAAACCTAGCATGGCTTTGCAGAGTTATGCCAGTATTCATGTTCACCTTCTTTCTCAGCACTTCATATGGTCAAGGTAGGGATGGAAAGAGGAGTCTTCTTATATGGGTTTGTTCTGTACTTCTGAAGATTGCCATCCTCAGAAACAACACTGTTCTTCTTTTCCCATCCTCTCTGTGATATTTCCCATGACAGAACATCATTAAAGCAGGAGGCAAAAACCTATAACACACACACTATGTAGATGTCCCCATCACTGGCTGTTCTTTGCTCCATACTTTCCTTCCTATTTGCATCTCCACCTTTTCCACCTATCCCAAATAGAACCATAGAATCACAGAATTTTGAGTTGGACAGGACCTTTAAAGAATATCTAGTCCAACTCCCCTGCAATGAACAGGGACACCTACAGCTCCATCAGGTACTCAGAGCCCTGTCCAGCCTGACCTTGAGTGTCTCCAGGGACATGGTATCTCCCTGGGACACAGGCTCTGGGAAGCCTGTTCCAGTGCTTCCCTGCCCCTATCGTAAAGAAACTGTTCCCTTATATCCAGTCTAAATCTCCTCTCTTTTAGTTTGAAACCATTTTCCCTTGCAGGAAGAGCACAGTACAGGCTAGAAAGGAGAATTTGGTGAGCATGTTCCGGTGGGTAGCACACTTACAAAACTGCTACACTCTTTCTATGTAAAACAGCTATTGCAAAAAGCTCTGATTTGAGGTGGCACAAAACTTCACAGAGCTAAACTAGAAGCACCATCTTTATTTTCAGATGTATCAAGCAGTACAAAATTGCTGTTACGTTGCTTTGAGCCTGGTTAGGCAGCTAAATGAGCCAGAAGTGTGCTTCCAGGGCTCATCACTGCACAGGGCAGAGCTAGCAGAGGCACTGGCATCCCACTCCCAGCAGCACTTGGTACCTGAGAGAGAAAGAGAAAAATTGTGAAGAAAATGGCTCACATCCCTCCCAGCTGCTCCCTTTGCATATCTATTCAGCTCATTTCACAGGAAATGTTTCTATGGTGGGAAATAAAAGGACTGAGGCAAAAATAGGAAGTGGTCAGAGGCAGGAGTTGGACTTGGTGATCCTTATGGGTCCCTTCCAACCTGAGATATTTTACAATAAGCCACATCCATATCCTTATTGCTTTTAGTGATATCCTGCTCCAAGCAGAGCTAGTTTTATTCCAGTCCTTACTTGTTACACCTTAGCAACAATTTCCACAGCATTAAAGAGTTTATGCCATCCCTTGTGAAGCAATGGTGATTGCTTTGTTCAACTGCAGAGATATTTCTGTAAACTATTTATAAATTTGTATGCGAGTACAAATGGCTGTAAATAACCAGTGCCATAAACACAGCTGTGCCACATCACAGTCTGAAAACAAGGGCCTTCCTCTAACCAGTGACCTGAAGTCAGTGCTTTCAATTTCCTAAGTGCTTGTATTTATGGCAGGCGTATAACCAACCTACAGCCCCCCAGATGCTTTTATTTTGGTGGTAGGCTAAACCACACCTGATTCTCAACATACCTCAAATTTCAGCAGAGGAATGAGTCAATACACATTTGTCAGCACAAATAACCAACTCTTTTTTGCTACGATTAAATTGGAGAACAAAGAGAAATCAATCAAAGCTGCTTATGAAAGACCCAGTATATTTAATTAGTCTTTACTGAAATCAGGTGTAATACAAGTCATGCAACTCTGAAGATTCTTATTTTTGTAGAAATAAAAATGGCACAAGGGAATGACTGTAAAACACATTCTACAAAGAAGTGATTGGTCTCTCCTGTATGAACATTCATTTTGACCTTTACTGATATAACATATTGTGAGTTCTGAGATTTTTCCCCAACAAATCTTGAACATACTCCAGAGCAACACGATTTTAAGCCTTCACAGATACAGGTGGCAGGAGGAAAAAAGTCCCAGGCAGTGAAAAGACACTTTTCAAGCTGAAGATGATTCTCATAATGAAGCCATCTGCCACATAGCAAAAGCATGTGGGGAAAAGATGTAGGGAATTATGAAGAGTATGTTTTAGCTTATACCCCCCTCCCCTGCCTAAAAAAAAGTGTCCCTCCTGCCTGCCATAAGCAGACATCAGCTGGGGGGAGAGCATCCTGCAAGCAGTCTGAAGCATCACAGCCGTCCCTGGGCTTCACACACTTAGCTGTAGGTGATAGTTTCTCGTTTCCCAGCACAGATGTTTTACAGACCACTTATTTTTCCCAGCGGTATTGATCAGGAGCTTCTTGTATTTTTGCTCACATCTATTTTCCAAATGCTTGTTATACTGTGACCTCACAGCTGTGCTGAATACTGTAATGCCATTGTCTGATGGTTAGGGGATTTAGCAGAAAGCTTCATTTGGATAGCCACAGATACACCATATCTTGCAGGCAATTAAAGTGCTTGGGATAGCAACATCTATGATGCTGTTGGTGCTGGTGTTGCAGAGGGAGAGAAACTTGCCATCCACTGGTTATGGGGATAATCAAAAAGAAGACACCACAAATATCTTGAAAATTAGCAAATTCTATAATAGGTGGACCCAAAGCCAAACTTTTGCCACTGTTTCAACATCACTGTGATTATTTGACCAAATTAAATTGGTAGAAACAGATTAAGTGTGAGAAATATCTTAGCCACTGTGGTATGCCCTGTGGTGGGTGCTGCCTTTGTACGCCTGAAGTTCAGAGGCTGCCGCTGATCAATTGTACTTTTATCCTCATTACTGCAAAGTCCTAAGTTACAATAAGATAATATAACTGAAACATGTATGTAATCCCTCATGTTCCTTTTTTTTTTAATAATCTTCTCAGTGTAGCTGCAGATGTAATTATTGATGCTGCTAAAACCACAAAATACGTGCTCAGCAACGCAGGGTGAATGTGCCCAGCCTCTCCCCACACCCTCCCACAACCATCTGTTGATCTCTAGGAGCCAAGGAGACCCTCCTGGGGCAGGGGGATACATGGGCCATGGGAACATGTCCAGAAAATACCATGGCCTCCATTAGAAAGATTCATGGTTGGACTAGATGATCTTAGTGGTCTTTTCCAACGTTAGTGATTATATAATTCTGTGATTCTTATCCAGAAAGCCCAGTTTCAACTGTCCTTCCTGCATTTGACACCAAGGAGAACCATTTTGGGGCAGAAGGATGCATGCATTAATATTTATCTGAGAGAAAATCAGTAGACCAGAACCTTATTAACCAGTGTCAATGAAGCTGTGCATTTGTGAATGTGGCCAAGTGCTTGCAAACAATACATTTTGCAGCCAGACTGGTTTTGTGCAGTTTGTCCTCCAGAAATGATATTCTCATGCTTCTTCATTTGCTCTTCTAACAAGTTTAACAAAGAAAGAAAAATAAACTGTGTTGCATTCTCAGCTTAATGTGAAAGAGCTGTCCTCCATTAAAGAAACAATTAAAATTCATCTGTCCACAAATAGAAAGTCCTAAACTAATTAAATGGTCTGCTTATCTCAGATTTGAAATTCAGGCTTCATTTTTCAAAGTGAAAGGTTTGCAGAGGAGAAGGGGGATGGAATATGACAATCTGTCAGGCATATATATGTGCTTGTATTAATCTTTGAATTTCTCCTGTAGAGAGCGAGAAAGTTCATGTATTATGCACAAAATATAGAAAGTAACCAGAAGTGGCTATGATTTGCCCTTCTTCAACATGACCTTGTTCAAGTTCTCTTTGAGAGATAAGATTTTCCAGGGTCACCCAGCTCCTACTTACCTTATCTATTCTAATTCTGGAAACTGCACCATAAGGAACCTGAAAATCAGAGTTTTTTGATGGCAAATGTCTGATCATTTTTGTCCCACTATGACAAGAAGGAGAGCCAACACTGTGCATTTAGGCAGTGTTAAACAGGACCAAGGCTACAGTTTAACACATAGAAAAAAGACAAGGAATAAAGACAGTTTAAATAATTATTAAAAAGGGTACATTTCTATGGCAGCTGGAAGAAACTGAACTGTAAGCTACCAAAAAATGACCTTTTTTTATTCTTTTATTTCCTCAGAGTTGTCTCTGATATCTGGTACTGACTGCTGACAAGAATAAGTTTCTATATTAAACAGATTCCAGCTTCCAACGTGGTATTGAAATTCCTGTGCTGCTCTGGAATGAGAGACACCTTTAAGCTACCTGAACAGTTCTCAATATCTTTTTCCTGTCTTCAGGTCCTCCATCACTGGTTCAGCAATTAAATTGCACAGCTGATCGAGAGATCAGCTCAATACTTAGAGCCAACACGAGCATGCTTTTTTTGTTTAGATTTGAGCACCAATCTAGTGGAGGCCAATGAGAGAGCTGGTAGCAAACAGGGGGTAACTGAAGGGTAGTCTTGGAAATATGAATCCATACTAGAATTTAATCACATATTTTAATTTTATTATTTAATATTATTTTATTTATTGTTGTTATTTTTATTTTTGTTATTTAATTAGTAACATATCTATTGTCATATTTTTACTTTTTATTTTCTTGTCCTTCCTAACAACCCGATGACATACAATCAAACACTAATGTTGGTCAAATATATTAATATTTACTATATTTTCACTGACTTCACTATACTCCTCAAGTATGAGAAATACAGGATTCATCAATTAAGGCACTTCGATAGTTAAACTGGCTAGAAACAGCATGAAGTAACTTGAAGGTAAAATAACAAAAAATGAAATTCCTCACTGAAGTGACAACTGATTATAGATAAGCATAGAATCACTACTTAATCTAGATCTAGCAAAGAGGCTAAGGCAAATAAATATCTTTAAAGCTGTTAAAGCTTCGGCAATCCGAATGATACAGGACTTCAGCATCTGAGGAAGTTTTACCTGGCATCCTCTCCAGGGAACTTCTCTTTCAAAATGAGCTCACAGCAAACTGACATTTCCAAGCTCATTTAATAGCTGAGTAACATAGATATTAAAATACTAAGCTGTATTTAGGCAGATAAATAAGTATAGAACAACACAATGCTACTATTGTCACAAAATATCCATGGACTGGGTGTTTGCAACCACCTTTATTTACTATGAAGATAAAAGTGGGTTTCCAGGCATAAAAAATAGAAGTTATTGAAGAGAAAAAGCACACACACAAATGGCCACAAGTGGAAGGCAAAAGCAAAAGGTCCACTACAGCAGAACAAATTATCTGAAGAGATATCCTGGGGGAAAATCCATTAAGTTGCAAAAAATCCCCAAGAATGATGTTTAAGTGTTTATTAGCGAGGTTCCCACTCCTGCAGCAGCATGCACCCACTTCGAAGTATCTCGTGCAAAATTATGATGGAGTTATGCCTACTGAGAGAAGATACTTCAATTAGAGGTTACATTTATAATGTAATTAAATGTCTAATTTATTAAAAGAAATGCAAATCACATCAGTTACTTAGTGGCAGCAGAGGCATTTAGAGCACACAACGCAACAGATTTGTTTTAATAATTAAACTATGCATGCCCTTGGTAAAAGCAGTTTTAGAATGGCTTGTTGCTCAGTGCTCTATTGAGAAACAGAGCGAATACAAATAATAGCGAATGAGGTGATAACATTTGTGTGAGAGAATTGGGACAGTCATGTTAAACAATGTATGTTGCTTGGTTGTGTGAGGTCTTTTGTCTGTTTTTTATTTGTTTTTACTTTTTATACCAATAATTCATTTACAAATAATTCATTCTGAGTTGGCTCTGAGCAGCTATGTCTTTTGTGCTCATTCCTCAGTAAGTCTCTTTTGTGAAAATGACATCTGTGTGATAGCTATTGCTCCCACTGCAAGATAAGTTCAGATTTGCTGGAATAGAAAGTGCCATAATAACGAAAGAAAATAATTAATAACAAAAGATACATAGAGACAAGCAGCCCTAAAAAAATGGTAAAAATATAAAATAATTTCTACATATTAAATTCATATTTCATGTGTTCCATCATTAGTGACACTGCTGCTTCACCATATGAAGCTATTAATGCATTAGAGACATGTTGGAGACAAAGGCCAAACTACACCAAAATCAATCAGTACTAAAACTTGTTTTAACCAAAGGTGCACTGAGTATCTTCTAGGACCACCATTTACACATCTTTCTCCTCATTTAATAGGGTCCTTTGACATGAGCAGATGTGTAATATGTTGGTGCTATATTCCTGAAAGAAGCAGGAAAAACAATCAAGCATTGAAACTGCACCTCCCCATCAGCCCAAGGGGGAGGTTGTGGTGAAATGAAGACCTTGCCTTGTTATAGAGCTCGTTCCTGGTGAATCATCTGTCACTTCAGATCTTCACCTTTTTCTGTATGTCTGGGGGAGAATCCTTCCAAGTATTTAAGGTGACTGCCCAAATGGAGCCAGGCAAAGTCAGCTGTACATTGATTTTGTAGAATTGTCTCTGCTTGGCTTGCTGTAATTTTAAAGTCAAGTGCCACAGCCTGAAAAACGCAATAAGGGATCCTTCTTTAACATTTTCTACTTAATTTTCCAATATGCTTAGCCTCCTGTTGTTCTTCTCTTGATTACTGTTAGATGATTTAATAAGAAATAAATAACCTTCACCAAAACAAAAGATGAGAAGGTGTCCTGGTTAAAAACTTATTTTTTTTTCCCCTTTGAGTTCAGGCAATCCCATCTAAGGTAACTACTGAAATTCTCTTCTCCAGGCAAAATGTGTCTTATTTAGGCCACAGTAAGAAATAACTCACAGCTGTCTTTTTCAAGTGCTCTATCAACTGTATATTTAATGCCTATTGAAATGTCAGGCTTTCATCCTACTCAGTATATGCACAGAGACCTGATCCAGCAGACTTTTTTCATTTACTATCATTTGGCTATTTAGGATTCAAGAACATTATTGTTTTATATGAAAAAAGACCAAGTTATTATGTGTATACATCTATCTTACATGCTGTAGACTATTTTATTTACGTACTTTGACACCTTTCCAGTATAATGAACAGAGAGATAACATTTATTCTACCTGCTTTTTGTGTGCGTGTGTGTGTTATTCGTATAACATTCTGATAATGCCAAGCAGCCCATTTCTTATATTATAGCATTATAATGCTCATATCTAAAGTGAGGATCACAAAACTGGTGTGGAGAAACATGGACCCTCCATTCCTAACACTTTCATACACTCATTTCAGACTAAGTCATTTTCAATATTGCATCAGTTCATATGTATTTTCTTAGCCCAGGAACAGCAGTAGAAGTGATGTAATATGGAGTTGCAATGAGGTGGTGTTACTTGTTTTCTTTGAATGAAAAGCAAATAGAGTATTCCGTCAGACACACTTGTGCTCTGCTATTACTGTTGAGTAGTGTCCATTGTAAATCCATTTCACCTTGATTAGGATCTTGCTCTTACAGATAGACATCATCTATGTTTTGAGAGTAGGCTAAACTGTACATGAGTTTTCTTCTTCATCCATAAAACACTTGAAGAATATTACATCTGTTTGGAGAGAAACTGAAGCAGATCACTTGTTGGCTTCCAGATGGAACTTAAATATTTAGCTTGGAATATTTTGACGTGAAAAAAGTTCCAGTGGCATATTACCACCAGAACACCCAAAATGTTCCTCTGTTTAGTAGCCTGGCATCAGCCTTGGAAAATAATAATTCTGCTCTAATAAAGCGCAAGAAAGCTGACAAGAAAAAAAAACAATTAAAAAAACCCAAAAACAAGCAAACAAAAAAAAACAAGGATGGTAGCTTCTGCATGAAGAGTCAGAATGAAAACAAAAGTATTGAAAGTCAAGTCTTCAAAAAAATTTTACTAGAACCAACACATTTGATTGGTTCTTTTTTTTTATGTGCCTCTCTCCAATTAAAAATGTACAACACTAAGGGGGAGAAGTATCATTTACTTAGCCAAAGCTCTAGCAGAAGGGGTGGATTCTCTGCCTCGCTCCAGTGAACTGCAGCCAGAAGCTCTGCCTTGTCTCATTCATCATTCTGGGGTGTGCATTCCTCTTCCACCCAAGAGGTATCATATGGGGTTGCATTATCTTCATGCTCAGTAGCTCTGCTACTGCTTTGGATTTTAAAAGTACAAATTACACCAAACCATAACATCTCCAATGAAAAGAAGAAATATATCTCTGAAAATTAAGACACAGAGCCAGGAAATAAAGGAAACGAGACAGACAGCAACTTATTTCCAAGCACACAGTCAGCTACTGAAGGCAATGCCAGCAGGAAAATTACACTCCCTAATGGATTGCTACTAGTGAATCCCACTTAGCGGCTACAGGGCACCTAGGAAGGGTCACTCCCCTTGTCTTAACTCTAAATAAAACATCAATCTAACTCCCTAAATAGGAACTGAAAATTTTTTCACTTCTACCTGAAAAGAACTTGTTTTATTTGGAACTCATCTGTGGAAATGGACCTGGCCAAAGTACTCCTGGAATCCACTGGAACATCAATGTTAAATAATAATGCTGTAACTTCTGCTGCCAGCATCCTTTTAACTTGGCTCTGCTGAAAGAGCACTGCCAGAGGTAGACACCATTACTTGCTTCAATGCTGGTAATATATCAACTGCTTTCATCCCACATTTAGTTCATCAGAACAGTAGGCATGTTCTCCACCATTACTATTAAATGTAAAGAATAGTTTCTTTTTCTTGTTCAGTGTGATGTTTGGACTTGAAATCAGTGAAGACATGCTCCCAAAGAAAATGATTCAGATGAATTGTTTCTCTATTATCCTCTAACTTTAAATGACAGTTGCAGATCTCTCAAGCAACCAACAGTTTTCTTACCATGGTTTACAATTTAAAGGCATTTGGATTTTGCATTTGTGAGTTTTTTATGCTTTTTCTATGTCAGCCACCAGGTTTGGAAGTCAAGTCTTTTAAATCACACAGTTCCTGGAAATGAGTTTCAGACCTGTGAATGCTGACTCACTGACAGCTGAACTCATATTCATAAGTACTTCAGTAACTTCTAAAGCCAGAGATTTCAGAAATAACCTTCTGTGCTATGGATTGTTGACTGTTTAAATCGTGTGCCAGTTTAAGGTAAAACAGAGGACCTCTTTGTCCATCTAAACTGCATTTACTGTACTAATGAATTCAATGACTAGAAATACGAACAGTGTGTACCATACCTGTAAAGGCTCGCAAAGTAACGTAATCTACAGGAATTATATTTACATCAATTATATGCAGCTCACATAACATTCCTGGTTCACATACACATTAGGAACATTACACACAGCCCACACATGGCTCATCTGGCTGTTGCTGCTGTGATATGAAACCACCCAAACCATACAAAGAACTGCCAAACTCTTTAGGCACTAAAATAATGGCTGGGGCTACAATACAGGTATCCTGGATAGACAGTGACCCTGAGCTTGGAAGCCATGTGGAGGGCAAGGCATTTAGGTCTCATGCCTGTTTAGCTTGGAGAAAGCTCTGGGGAGACCTCATGGCGGTCTTCCAGTACTTGAAGGGAGCTTATGAGCAGGAGGGGAATAGACATTTTATGCAGTCTAATGGTGATAGGACAAGGTAGGATGGCTTTTATATCAAAAGAAGGGAAACTTAGGCTAGATGTTAGGAACAAATTTATTGCTCCAAGGGTTTTGCAGGAAAGTAGATATCATTTGACATAGTTACAACATCATCACAGTGGATTTTCTGTTGCTGAGAGGTTCTGCTGTAGCAGACGTTGCTAGGAGCTGCTATGGACCCTGAGCTGGAATTGGCTATCAGTGAGATACAGCATGTACTTTCCATTACTCAAAGGTTTAGAGCAGCTATATGTTATAATGGGTTTTCATTCTTGTACTTCTCTCTCATCTTTAAATGATTCTGCAGTGGGGAGAAAGTCCATCAGAGATTCGCTGAGCAGTAACCTAGTTCATGAGTTGGAGCAGTAACTTCATCCAGCTGGAAAGCCATCTCCTGCCAAGTGTACAGCTGGGCTTCCATCCCACAGACTGGCAAACAGCAAAACAAAGGGGCTTCTGCACGGTGCCAGCTATTCTGACAAAATGCAGACAATACACTGACTTAACTGACAATTGCCTGCAAATGTCTCACACAGGTGAAAGCCTGAACAGTGGAACATGCAGACAGGTAGAGGCAACCTTCAACTTCCCTCTCCCTGGCTGCATCGTACTGCCATGCTTGAGCTGAGAGTATTCAGATGTCATTCTTTCTCTCTATTCCCTTCTCCCCTCTATGCTCCTTGCAAATCCTAGAGACAGTGAAGAAACATATGATGTCAAAACTGTGAGAGACCTGGAAAGAATTATTTTGTTAGGCAGCAGTGTGCAGTTTTGCATTTCCTAGGGTTGGAATATCTGGATATCTGATAGTCTGTAATATAGTATATCCTACATTTAAAAGGATTATCCAATTATTATATCCTTTATTATAGGAACTATTGTATTAATTATTATATTACATTATATAAAAAAAAAAATCTATTATGTAAGATTGTAAGAAACATATTGTATAGAATATCCTGTCCTATAATATTGGATCCTAGCTCACTTCAAGAGCACAGTTCTCTTTCTTCCCTCCATGTCTTGGGGACAAACATGTTACTTCCTGGCAGCTCCCAGCTGTGCATTTTCCCTTAGAATTCACAGTTCCTTGGAGCTCAGAGAGGCTTTCCTTCAGACAGATCATTTACTTAGAAATGCTGAGTCACGAGGAATTGTACAACTTGAGCATTTGGATTAAATTTAGCAATTAGTTCCAGCTCAAGGGAAAACTCACCAAAAGGCAAATATCTTTTCAAATTTTGTCTTAAAAATCATGACAAAATGTGGCTTTATTAAAAAGCAATGATTATCCCCTCGTAGCCTTGCAAAAATAAACAAATAAATCAGATTCTCTTTTCCCATCTGCAAGGGTAAAACAACAACAACAATAATAAAATAGCTCCAACTTTTCATCTGATTTATTCTTCCCTCCCTTTTTCAGTTTGACCGTGGTGTTTTGTTCAGGAGATAAAATTCCCTGACTATACCAAAACCTTAATCAAATACATGTATTGATAAGTAAAAAAAAAACCCTCTAAAGCAACCTTAAAACTAAAACTAGCTCAGTGTGAGCTGAGAAGAACGGAATTTTCCATTTGTTTAGTTTAAGGCCATGCAGTAATAAGGCTACTTTAAATCTGCAAGACAAATGAATGTGCTTTAAAATTAAATGCTTTATCCGTTTCTATTTAGTTACTAGAGAAAAAGCAGGGTAGTACATAAATATCATTGTATAACAGAGCTATTTTGATAGTCCTTATTATAAAGTAGTGGAATTCTCCTAGTCAAATACATTTAATTAAAATAGTATTGCTACTTGCCAGGCGTGCAAACACAGATGATATGGTTAGCACCTCAGCAAATAGCATGGAATAGTATTTACGTAGCAAATAACTCTTAAACAGTTTTTCAAGTGCACAGAAGAACAACAATTTGATGTACGGCAAGACTGCAACAAAGCATAAGGAGCCCTGCCAGCTCAGCACAGGGGCAAGTCACTCCACTGCCCTTCCTTCCTTCTGTAAGTATCAGAGGGAGATGCCCCAACCGAACCTCTGCTTTTAATATTCTCTCTCAATCTGCTCTCTATGCAAGAAACTCACAGCCTGTAACCCAACCAGTGCCCTTACAGGATAGATAAGAACTCTCACATCTCCTTCTTTACAGAGGAATGAAGATGTATAAAGCATGGGTGCTGGGTGAGGGAAGGTGCGTAATACGTATAGCAAAGAAGGAAATGTTTTAGGAAAACCTTACGTTAGTATCATCTAAGTTGGAAGGGATCCTTAAGGGTCACCTGGTCCAACTCCCCTGCAATGAACAGGGGCATCTGCAGCTAAATGTCTCGCCCCTTACATAAGGCTGAATACTCAGAAGAGGTTCTTCTGGGAATGTTTCTCCTAGCACAACACTTCAGTATGGACTTAAGAAAGCACCAAAGTGAAGTGACACTCAAACAATCAAGACATTTAGTTGCACTGGATCTGTAAATGATTTGAGAGCTTTAGAAACCTGAAGTAGTAAGAAAAGGTAAAGGATCACTCATATCAACACACAGCCTGTTCCTAAAGCTCCTGTTTAAGCATTTTCTCATTTAGATTCCTGCCTCTAATGTAAGAGGTGTTGTATTAATTTGCAATACCATCTCAGAACTCTTTTAGGAAATTTTCTGATACCATTAAAAGAGTTCCCAAATTCAATGCATTACAGTGAGAGGGGGTTTTGCTAGTGATACTGCATTTTAAAAGTGTGCTGCAAACCTTTCTTCACACCACTTTCATTGCTATAGCAATGACACGGGTCTGGCTGTATGAGCTTCTTAAGTCCTCCAATTCTTGCTGACAGACATTGTGGTCTTCACTGACTTCCTATAAAATAGGGCTGCCAACAGAGTGGGGAGAGAGGAAGTTTCCCTGACCACAGTGTTGTCCTTTCTTAAGGGTGAGGACCATTTCTCGCTCACTGGGATCCCTGCCCAGCATTCACATGGATTTTGCTGCAAGCACCAATTAGCCAAAGTAACACATAGCAGCTGCTGTGATTTTTTTGGCAGGGACTGGGAATATTTTATATCTACACAAAACACATACAGCTTAGCCAGGGCCACATAGAAGAGACTCTTCTTAAAATGCTGCAAAAGACAAAACCTGGTGTGTGGGGGCAGTTTCACATCGGGTGGCCCAGGATGAGGGGAGAAAAGGAGGGAGGGAAATTAGAGATCATTTCTCCCAAATGACCACTTGTAAAAGCTCCAGCAGTGATGATTATCTCTCTAGACTAGACCAAATGAATAGACAGCATCCTTTAGGGATTTCAACTGTATGATCCAAATGTAACCATTATGACCAATTATTCTCTGTACTGATTTGACTACTTCATTTTTAACGGTACAAGTTAGTAGAGATATTTGCTTGTTCTCTTCCAAAACAAGTTTCGGAGTTGAAGTTTTTTATGCATACATTATCCCTACATTTACTTCCTGATGATCCATTATTTTCAACTGCTGACTTTCCTAGATCTCTCGCCTAGATAAAGCAGCCCCCCACAGTAGCATCTGAAATGGGATCTCAATAAACTGAAAATTAGAGTAAGCACAGCAGGAGCTGAGCATCTAAAAGCTACTTCAGAGCACAGTATTGATTCCAGAGCACAAAACCTTCTCCCCATGGTCCGCACACTTCTGTTTGCAGAGGTATAAGTGCCAGCATCAGGCAGTCACAGCCCTCTGCTTTGTGTTATGAAAATAAAACAATTTATGAACCCACAACATTTTTGCCATTATTCTAGTCTGTTGTCATCCAAAGCTTCCCAAATACTGACTGCTTTTCTTGAAATCAATTTGTGAAAAAAAAAAAAAAAAAAAAAATCAATTACAATTAAAGTCGAGGAAATTTAAATATATTCTGGATGACACTTCAGTGTCTTTCGAGGATTGCAACATTGTGATACCCAAAGCACCTGTAACTAAAGCAAAGCAGCTATTGGTATGTACCCTCACACAAAGTTAATATTTACCTTTTCTACAAGAAACTATGTAGTCTATGCTTTGTTGTTATTCACTTTAATAGAAGACTTAAGCGAGTGCCATTGAAGATTTCATCCACTGCATCTCCTAGGAGCAAAGCTGCAGCATACAGGCATGGATCAATTCACAGTGTTCAAACACACAATCCACAAAGCCCACTAGGAAAAACTATGCCTGCTCTGAAATCTGGTTAGAAATCACAAGTTTCCATTCCAAAAGCAGCAGAGCTTTTCTGCCACGCTAGAGCAGCTGGGCTACTTCAATTATCAAGGCACAGGTATGCCCATGGTACCTCACTAACATGGACAGGTCTCCACAGAACACTGCATGAGGGTGCGATACGAAAATACATTTAATCTCATCCAATGTCAAAGTATCAGGAGGAAAAAAAAAAAAAGAAAAAAAGAAAAGAAAAGAAAAAAAAATGATAGTGCTTTCATTCCCATATCTTCATGGACAACTTGTTGGAAGAAAGGAAATTGAAACTCTTGATCCCTAAGACTAATAGCATGTTTTGTTTCCAAATAAAGCTTAATTATGAGGAAATTAAGTCTCTAACCAAACAGAAATATCATGTGCCCATGTAGAAATACAGAAATAACATGCACCCAGAAGTTGTCTGGTGTTGTGGGAAATGTGAATTAAAGCACATCAGCTCTACTGCCCGATGCTCTAGGAGGAACAACAAGGAGTGGTTTAACCGGGTCAGCCTCAGAGGTGAAGCAAACTCCAAGTGCCAATTTTTATCTGTAGTTACCCTAACCCAGCCCTCTGATTTTCCAGAACAGCCCTGGCCTGCTGCTCCTGGCAGTCACCTCTCCCTGTCGTGTAAGTCTGATTTCTGCTGCTCTTTCACCACTCAGAGGTCTGGAGTAAAACACAACATTTTGCAGATCTACTTGGATGGACCTGAAACCCAGAAGCTAAAAAAGACAGTGGGAATAAGTGTGGTTCCTATTATTTTCCTAACTACAGTGCTTAAAACCAACAGTCTGAAGGAATAAATGTGCAAATCAAAACACATACACACAAAAAAATTAATTAATGAAATGAAAACAATGCTGTAATGAATATTTCATATTCAGGTTTGCCTGTTTCAAAGAGAATATCCATTTCTAAGTCCTTCTAATTTGCTTTCAGGAATGTCTCCATTTCATTTTCAATATTTTACTGCTATTTCCTTTCTGGTTTTTATGGCTTGATGTAAGCAGTAAAATCATTTATTTCCTCAGGTTCTATTTTTCAACATTACACCCTAGTTTCAACCGCACATTTGCAGTAAGCAAATGAGTGATAGCAAAGCTGTCCCTCACAAAGTCACCATAGAAATACAATTAATTTTCTCAAAATAAACTTCCTCAATTACATTTCTGAGAAGAGATGAGGAGAAAAAATTCCATATTGAAGAACTTCATATTTTTAGCTTGGTCCATGCTTATATGTGTGAATGATCTGGCTCAGTTGTCATCAAAAACAGCAGCAACACCTGTTAAGCCAAAGTCAATGGAATTACAATGGTAATGATTTTCTGCAAGCGTGACAGTTATTACACCAAACATCTGGATTTCACAAATATACAGTATTTTTACTTGTGACATAATTATTAAAAAAATGAATTGGTTCTCATTTCCTTATTAACTGGGGAACATGAGAGTAAGAAAAATTGCAGGATGGCACCACTAGAGGGACTCGAGAAGTGGATGAGATATGGTCTAGCAGGTTATTCCCACCCAGGAAGCCAAAGCACATTCATATGGATTCTTCTTAAGGAAAAACAACACTTAACTGTAAAATATCAAGGAAATTAATCAAGTCAGCATTAAGGACCTGCAACACTGCAGAGAGCATCCATGAACAGAGTGCAGGAAAGCAGGAGTATCTCACCTCCCGCACACCACTTTGTCCCTAGGAAAGTAGTTCTGCCTCATTTTTCCAGGTGTAATAGGACGTCTGACGCAACAGTCAAGGTTAATACTAGTACTATCGACTTTTCTTTGCTATTCTGTCCAATATTGGAAAGCCAGAAGTACAGTTTCAGCTAGCAGAAATTTTTCACTCGTTCGATAGCAGCATAAGATGCCCCTGAACAGAAAAGCTGTGTTACTACCCATCCCCTGACCCAGCACAGTGCTTTACTAGCCATGATTCCTTGTTACCAAAGTACACAGTCATTAGGAAAGAAATAACTTCAAATCTCTGTATTTTATCTCATTGCATTCAGCAGGCAAAACTTACTGCTGCAAAAAATGTCAACTCGTTGTGCAAGGAAAACTATTGCTGAGTAGCAATAAACATTTTATCAGTAAAATGATTAAGTTACTGTATAGCCATATTTTACAACTAGGCTAGACAAAACACCAGAGAATTTGCAAAAGGTAGGAGGAATGCTCAGCTAACAATATTAAGAATATTTTTTTTTTTCAGGTGTATTTTATCTGCAGAGATTTTCATGAGTTCGTTGAGAATCCTCATATTTGAGGTGGAAAAGGCCCAGAAGTCTGGCAGCTCTGCATAATAAGCTTATTTAAAAAACAGGAAGACTATAAGGTCCTTTGAGAGCTTGACTGAATGCCTTATGAATCCTAAAACATGCACATTTCAATTCAGTACCTTCTTTCAGCATTCCTTTTAAATATTTTCATAAAGCAAACTGCACACTAATTATTTTAATTGTAGCTAAAATTATTGAAATCTGAAATTCCAACAACTCTTAAAATTATTCACATTTTTAGCAATACTATTTTTCACTGTTCGTGGGATCTTGAAACACAGACATAAATATTGTTGTGTAATTCAGTGAGCTTCAATGAAAAAAATTAGTTTGTAGAAATAAATGAGTATATGCTGAAATTTGACAAGACCCTGACAATGTCCAGGAGAATGTCATTAAAAAAATCTGGTTCTTCATGTTGTGGTTAGGTGAAAGATGATATATAAGAAGTCAAATGAGGAAGAGCCAGATGAGATGCAAGTAATATTTTCCTGCCAGAATAGACCAGCAGCAGGATGGGTCATGATGACCATCATCACTGTCAGCACAATGACTTGTTTCTGATTAGTTAATGAGAAAGCATGGGCATGATTAACAAGGAAGTTGTAATACAGGAGTTTTGGGTTGGACTAAAGGCTATGTTTGGGGTTGAACAGCACTTAGCATGCATTTGGCACTAATATAACAAATTATTATATAAGTTAATAATATTGCTAAGTGAGAGAGGAGCTATTAAAATAACACATTTTCAGAAAAGCCTTAGTTGATTCTACCTAAAACAAAAAAGAAATGAGGCCTTTTCCCTGAGATGTTTTGATGGAGTTTCCCAAAGACACAAGACAAAGGAAACAGATTTATCCTGTGTCCTCTGGTCAGAGGACTGACTCTCAGCCACTCCTCTCCATAGCAGCACACAGCTTTGCAGACCCACATGCCAGTAGACAGCAAAATAGACACAGAACTGCAGAAAAAGATACTGAGAATTCTCAAATTCTGCAGAACACTAGTGGAGATTTTATCTCATGGAACAAGAAACCAGTTAGAACACTAAATTTGACAACTGTAAGCTGTTCAAGTTGTGTAATCATACAGAAAGGCAGCAATGACGATTGCATGGCATACACTTGCTTTCACCTGAGGTCTACTGACTGGTCTATTTCATTTGGGACACATTGAATCCCCTGAGAGCTGTGTGGGCTTTGCTGTTGATAATGACATTCTGAGACAGGGTCCAAAGCAGCAGCAGTGGAGTTGGAGCTCAATGATCTTTAGGATCCCTTCCAACCGGAGCCATTCTAATACTCTATGCTTTGTATTTTGATCTCCATGCACTGTCAGTGTACAGTACTTGGGCTGACATACACAAGTGCAATTTGCAGCTGGAACAGGGTAAAAAAATCTGGTGTGTCATCACTCAAATCCAGCCAGCAGCTGGTGGACAGGCAGTACAACAATTCCTCTCTCAGGAAAAGATTTTTGGACTCCAGATTTAACTACATAAGGTTAATAGTCCAAACTTCATCACCAGTAGTAATATCAAATGGCAAGGCATTGCCTACATCTGGTTACTGTGTGCGTAGAAGAATGCAACATCAAATATCCAAATGACAGAGGAGTGAGTTCAGGCCTAACTTGTGCCTATTTTTTTCATTAGCTATTCCTAAGGCAGACCCGATCTGATAAGAACAAACTGAGTTAGACCAGAGAATCATTTATTAATGACTAATAAGCAAAATCTGTGGGTGTTCTGAATCTCTGTACTGGTTGTAATAGTGGTCTGTATCGTCCTCCAAAAACCATGTTATAAATGTAGAAACTACAGGTGCTCATATTGTCTCTGCAGATATTGGTTTTACCCTTGAGATAAATAAATCTGTACTTTGTGCACCCATGGTGCTCCACCAGCAAACAAAATAGCTGAGCTGAAGGTACCACCAGCTCCATATATCTCCATTCTGTATATGAAGATTGGTAAGCAAAAGCCTTGTGGCACTGGAGGGAAATAATCTGCCAGGTTCCTGTAGGTTAGAGGAGCAATTTTAAAGAAATTTATTCTACTCTCTGATCCTTTCTAAAAATATATAAAATTGTTCCTGCTGTTAAATTACCATTTTCTGTTACCTGGAAGACTCCTAATTGATTCAAGGAAATTAATTCAGTGCAATAAATTATTTCTAAGTGAAGTATCTGAAATATCTACTTTATTAACATTTTTTATTTAAAATTATTATTTTATTCATATGTCTCAAATAACAGCTCATTAAAGTACAGAAGAGTAACTTGAAGGGTGAATAAAACCAATCCCTGGAGGAAAAAAAGCTTACCAAGTACTCATGCCAGCATGGACGTGGGCCAGGATAACTGCTTATCTCACTGGATCGGCACAAATTAAACTTATCCAGACAATGCGGAGTTACTTCCAGCTGAGGAAAAGAAAACCCAGTCATGGTTTGGAAGGAGCTTTTTTTCCCTGCTAAACTAGCTTGACCTTTCCTAGGAAAGTTCAGAATTTCCAGTTAGCAACATTTCAATCAGACCTCCAAAAACAGCCTCTGTGGGAGTGCAGGTTGAGCTTTCTCCCCTCCTATGCTTTGACCTTCCCCAACATGGGGCTCCGCTAAAAGAATTGGGCAAGTCCTGCTGTCCTTCACACCTTCCACAGCAATCCACCTTTCTGTCCACTTCACAGAGGAAGGAAACAGGTGCACCCTGAGTGAAAAGCCTACTAAAAGAAAAATTGGAAATAAAGTGGGTTTGTTTGTTTGTTTGTTTTTATTTTTGTTTTTTTTTTTTTTTTTGTGGGAAACCTTTCAGTAGTAGAAAAAGATAAAAACAGATGTTTTTCTACATTAGGACAGAGAACCAGTTTAGTGGGAAATGCCTTAACTGGATGAGTCATTAGCCACCAGTGATGATTTTCATTAAACTTTGTGGCAGCCTAGAAAGCATGGTGTGGGCAGAATTACAGGTCTCTAGCAATGACTATAGGCTAGTACTGGGTTGCAAAAACAGAACACAACGAAGAAAACATGATTATATGCTGGAAAAAAACAACGATAAAGTAACTCCAATGGGAAATATTCAGTCATCTCTAATACTGCATTTCTTTTGAGAGGAAGTAAGGCTTATGGCTTTGAGGGTTTTAAGAGAACATGTTTTACTTGTGAAAGCTTCTATAATTTAAAAAATACTCCAAGCAAAACTATGTTTTCAGAAAGCCTAAGCACCCAGCACCAACACAGCACCACTTTCATCACTAATAGACACTACAGTTCATCTAATCTCTCTAAATATTATATGAATTTTCCTATCAGTGCCCAGGCATACCTATTATTCATTTGTCTAGTAAACATTCACTTTTTACCCCCAGATAATGATAGATGTGAATTTTTGCCAAAGACTCAAACTTTTCAACTGTCATTAAGAAAGTAGGACAATTCTCCAGCTCACAGTCTGTCATAGGTGCACAGCATAAAAACCACAAGTTATACAAACACTAGGTCTCGTACTTTACAGTTCACTGACCAGAAAGGCCATCTACACACCAAGCTGAAGGGTACAGACAGAAGCTATGCAGGCATATCAAGTTAGATGCGGTCCCAGAGTAAGCTCTCAGGCACTTACTCTTAAATAACTGAGTAGAAACAGATCAATAGATCACTGTTAGCTGCACATGAATAATTCTTAGCTTTCAAAATCATGTAGTTTTCTGATTAAATGAGAATAACTTGAGAAATATTCAATGATAGAATCTCTGCTTACTTGGTTGTTGGTGATGAAATACAGCTGAAATTCAAATTTAACTAATTTATTAACTAATTTTTTAGTTAAATTAGTTTGCAGTCTTTTCTCAAAGGAAAAGGGCTACCCACCTTCAGTTCTTGCCAGTTATCCTGAAAGTTTCCCTCCTTGTTTTTAGTTCACGGCTGCGAATTCAATCATACCTCTAACTGCTGCTAAAGCACTGAATTCTGTGGGAACTCTGAGCACAAATTAAATGCTTAGCTTTGGTTTCTTTGGTAATATCTCAATATGACAATTTGGAAAAATTGTAAAGCATACTTTAGAAAGTAGACAATAAGACACCATCAGTATTCAGACACTTCACACAGCCATGAAATTTCAAGGCTCTGAGGTGATAGAGACCTTTCAATATCTGAAGAGGAGCTACAGGAATGAAGGGGACAGACTGTTTAGCAAGGTCTGTGGTGATAGAACAAGGGGAAATAGTTTCAAGCTTAAAGAGAGTACATTTAGGTTGAATATAAGGAAAAAGACCTTTACAGTGCGGGTGCTGAGGCACTGGTACAGGTTGCCCAGAGATGTGGTGAATGCCCCATCCATGGAGATTTTCAAGGTGAGGCCAGACCAGGGCCTGGGCAGCCTGATCTAGCTGTGCATGTCCCTGTTTATTGCAGGAGAGTAGGCCTAGATGACCTTCAAAGGTCCCTTCCAACTCTGAGGATTCTATGATTCTGTGATTTCAAGCAGAATATGCCCACTACCCAGGGCTGCTCGAGGTCTTTATCCATTCATAGATCCATATTCCAGCAGATTGTATCACATAGAAGAATAGGAAATTCTTCCCCAAAGAAAGCTGAGATAGGTCTAAGCTTGAGCCAGGAAACTCTGACAAATTTGCAGTCCTTGTCAGGCATAGCATAGCTACTATGTATTACCTATGGGTTAAAGACTTTCTTTGAGAGAGAACATTCTCCGTCTCATTTTAATTATTTGCTTCAAAGAAAGTTCCATTAGTAGCTAGAATACACAGGTAGCTGTTGTCCCTCAAGAATTAAAGCACACAGAAGCAACGGACTACAGAAGGAAAAAATTAGCATTGTTCTTGGCTTATAAGTAAAAACCTGACACAAGAGAAAAAAGAAAGACAAAATAGCTACAGCCACAGTATAGAAGGTTTGCTGTTATACATGTATTTCTTCAGTATTCCATTACAGCCTTACTGCTGAGTTGCGCACCTTAGGCTGTACAGCTCCTGTAATTGGAGGAGGCTCAAAAATTATCCAGCAAGTGCTCTTCCAATCATCCTACTATTCTACAGTAAAATTAATCAGGATCCCTGGACATTCTGAGGCTTCGTTACTCATATCACCTCTTTGACAATCTGATTTTAGCAGCTCATTTCCCACATATCATCTTTCTTTCTAACTGCAGGTACCTGCAAGAAATAACAGGGCACAAAAAAGCATTGCAGCTACTCATCCTGAATGCAAATAGATCTGCTAAACAGACAGCCATACAGAAGAGTTTAATTTGGCTCTAATAAAGAAGATCCACATTTCAAAAGCCAGGGAAGTAGGACCAGGGAGAGCATATCTGAAAAACATTCAGTTCAGGAAGGTTATTCCTGGAGTAGATCAAGTTTTTCATCAGACATTAAACCTGGAAATAGTCTGGGAGAATTCTTGAGATTGTTTTCCTTCAGTCAACCAAAAATCTGTTTTTGTAATAAGCAGAGAAATCTATATTCCTACATACTGGCACCAACCAAGAAACACAGAGATGCTGAAGCACAGTTATTTTCACCAGCACTGGAGGAGCACTGAACTTGCCTAATTTTCCCCAAACTCCCCCCAAAACTTCAGAGATTTCAGGGAAAGATTTACACTGACTTTGGACAGGGACAGACAACTGAATGGATGGAAGAGGATACTTTTCATCTTTTTAAAATTGGTATTTTGGAGGCACCAAAGAAATGAATGTAAAAAAGAAATAAAAAGTTTTGAATTGAGAGAAAACAAAATTTTCTATTTTCTGTAAAAAAAAAAAAAAAAAAAAAAAAAGAGGTCAAAGGTCAAATATCTGGGACAAAATGAAGTGAATAGACAAATCATAGGAAGGTATACATGTTTTTCTGCCATAGGCACTGGACATGTATATTGATAAAAAAAATATTTTACAGATTTATCACTAGTGAGTGGAGTACATTTAACGTGACATGAACCATTCTGTAAGATACAAAGAACTGCTACTACATGGTTTTACTTGTCTACAGGCCACTGATTTGTACATCTTCCACTGAAGTAGCAGATACTGACCTCCACCTTTCTGGTGCAGGATGGGGGCTTTGGGTTCCATCAGCTGTGCAATGCATATGCAAAGGGGAATATCATTTTGCAGAAATAATTCAGAACAAAAGCCAGTGAATGACGTGACTAAAACCCACGAAATGTTGAGATATGCTGTTCATTTAAATAGGGGACCTAGCAAAAAAAAAACTAGCAACCAAAGATTAACTTCAACTGGTACCATGGCCTATCTTTCCTTTCATATAAAGATTTGCCTTATTTCCTGGGGGGAAATCTACAATTAAAACAGTAAGTCAAAGATATAAGTAATGCATCATAGGATATTAAACTACTTCCCACACTCGTCAATGTAGAATTCTGTAGGAAGGAGCAGTAGAAATTCAGAGAGGAGGCAGATGGGGACACTGTACATGGGGCTGGTGGAACTCTAACTCATCTGGCATTTCTTTTAACTGCTCACTCAGAATGGTAAAAATAGCTAATACACTTGGACTTCCTAGTTTTGAAATCCACTTTAATTAGTCATTCATAACTATGTGTAAAACAAGCATATTGGGCCCATGATAACATAACCCTTATGGCTAAGAAGTTACGTAAATAGTCCTTGGCTCTCTAAGAAACACCAAAGAGGCAACAGGATGGGAAGAACAATGCAGAACGCTGGTTTATAAAAGGAACAGCAATAGGAAAAGTAGTAAGACTGGGAATCTTCTGAAAGACTCACAGAAAGATGAGAATATCTTTAAGAAGCATGCCTACAGAAGCCCTGTGAGGAAGAGATTGCAGACATCAGTTTCACAAAGCAGTTCATGTTGTCAGCCCTCAACACCTGCCATCTCAGCACCTGAACAGGTATGGTGGGAAACTGGGAATTGCAGGGGAGTGGGGTCTGATTTCCTTCATTTTGTTTCCCCTCACGCCAACTAGACACTGTTTACAAGTGCAGCAGTGCTAATCCTGATAAAAGGCAAAGTAACACAGCTGTATCCTCTAGTTGCACTTCCAAGGATAGAGCAGTTAAGTAAGCTCCTAGGAAAGTGCTTGGTCAGTGAAAGTATATGGAAGAGTGTATATCTTGCTACAGAACATCTGCTTTCACATGCAAAAACAAGTGCAATTGCTTTGGCCAGAGCTTAAACCTGTTTCCTTGCATGGGAAAATCATAATGGTAATCTGCTCTTTTGTACTCACAATCTTCACAGAAAAATACCAGAGTTCAAAACAGAATTTTAATCCCCTTAGAAATCACCCTAATGGAATTGCAGCTACCTTAGTATAGGTTTATGTGACTAGGCAAGAGATCTGTATTTCAGAAGTCAGGATTTCAGAGCCTTACACAGTGTTAAACGTGTTTGCTTCTTAAAACTATTTATTAAATCAAACTGTCACCACTAACAAAGGAAACCAAATGCTGCAGCCTGGTACACTTTGCAAAACAGCAGCTTCTAATCTTAATTAAAATGCAGAAGAGAGCCAGGTTGCTCTATGCTACATCCATGCTTTTGTTGATTGCAGAAGAGGCTGCTGAGAACACAGTACTCTTTATAAAGTCAGGACATTTATTTTTGGTTCATAAATATTTATTCAAGGCACTCAACCTCAAACATTTGAAATTCCTGGGTCTTTTTCTGCTATTATTCATTAAACAATGATATTTTAACAGGAAAAAATAATTAATAGAATATTAATTTTGTTCTACTGACTTGGAATCATTATGAATTTATCTACACGTGGAAAAATACAAGTACATGACTATATCTTAAAAGAAGCAAATGCTTCACTTTACTGTATATAAATATTACGTAAAATATTTGTCTTACATGAAGATGTCAACTTTATTATATATTTTCATTTATATTTTCATATAAATTTCATAATTCATTAGAATTAGGCCTGTAAGACTATCTGAATTTTCCCCAGATGAAGCCTTTATCACAAAAATCGAAGTAAGACAGAGACTCTAATCAGTTTCAGAGGAGAATGAAAATTTTGTCAGGCTGGACAGCAGTGTTTTGCAGAAACCTGATAAAATCTGAAGAGACTGATAATATGCTAACAACATATTGTTTCAGTACCATCACTCATTTGTGAAGGATCATATTACCCTGTAAGAAAGCCCAGTTTCAACAAAACAACAGCAGAAAATCAACAGAAACTTGAGCAGTTTCTAGGTGGGATTCTCACCTGAAGCATGTTTCTAAATCCAGTGAAGGAGGAATTAACAATGCCTGAGAATGTTTCTCAGGGAACCCAAAATTATGTCAAAAGAACAGATCTAAAAATGTTGTCCAGTAAAACTGATCCAAAACATCACACAGGCACCATTACAGTCTTTGTTTCCAAGTGGAAAGACAAGAAAAAGAAAGTCTATGCAGAACAGAGTCATATCTTTTAACCTCCCTCTTCCCTTAAAACTTCAGTGTGTTTTTCTTTATTTTAAAGCACAATACTCATAACATGTAAGAGAAATGAGCTACAAGTGCTCAGTTATCCAATTCCTAAGAAATATCCTTTTCCTTCAGAAATATGGTATTGAACAATTCCATATCAGCAGGACAAGGTGTACAACAACTCAGCATCTGTGGCTGACACATCCTCCTGTTATTCTCCAGTAGATTCCTTGTGTTGCTGTACGAACTAGTGGATCATTCAAGCAAATGAGCAGACTTTGGAGGAACAATCAGGAAGAAGACATTGGGCTTTCCTGCTTTTAAACCATCTTCTGAGAGACAAAGAAAAATCACTCCAAATCCTTGCAGCAGGGATCAAAAAGAGTTATCCCTTACAGGTGTAGTGCAATTCCCCCAGCTCTGCATCCTCCTGCAGCAACCTCCTCCTGGAGGATGTCCAGTCCTTAGAGACACACAAATTCAGGTTGGGCAGGGCTCTGAGCAACCTAATCTAGCTATAGGCATCACTATGCATTGCAGGGGGGTTGGACTAGATGGTCTTTAAGAGTCCCTTCCAACTTCAGAAAAAAAATTCTTTAGAAACCCTAATAAAATGACAAACTTTTGGAAGCTGGAAGGACTGCAATGTCTGTAAAGGTTTTCTGAGCATCTGAACAAGATGTGTTGATCTACTATCAAAACTGCTCAGTTTCTTGGTGTCATTCTCCCTCTGCAAATGTAATTTCCAGCAATTGACTTACTGGTCCTAACGCTGCTGAGTTCTACTCAAACCATAGCACATATGTATGTTTTTCACATCTAAGCAGGAGTACAACATTTCCGTAGGTCACTCATGTATGGAAAAGCAGCAACAAAAGCCCCTATGTAGACAAATTAATCACAAACTGAAATATTTCTTGAGTAGAGGCAACCATAGCTTTCATAACAAGTCAGAAGAATCAATGCAAGTAAAAAAAGTAGGCAAAATTACATTTCCAGCCTCACTTCTAACTCCAGACTCTACTCTGTTTTTACAATGAAAAAAAAAAATTAAGAAAAGTAAGAACATTACCAAGCCTGGAAGCAGAACTGTACTGTAAACTTCACACATGAAAAGAAAAAGCTGTTGGCTACATTCAGAAGTTCTTTCACAACTGACATATGAGACTATAACTTTTTCCATCAAATAGTGGTGTTAAAAAGTACAGTTGGTCAAAGTGTTAGGGCTTCATTTTTAGCACTAAACTTTTAGATGAAGGACTCTGTTCTGGAGCACCACTCAGAGAAAGTACAGCTTGGGGCATTGTTTTGCTCCCACTCTCACATAAATAGGAGGCTCTGAGAAGTGCCAGGCTCCTGGCTTTTTGCAGGGAGCTGCCAAAACAGTGCAATTCACAGCACTCAGGAGGGGATCCTGCAGGAGAACAGGCAGCAGTGAGGCAGAACCAGGCTTGGAAAGCTTTGAGTTTGAAGGTTTTCTAACACCTTATACCCTACATACTGAGTTACTCAGCTGCCCTCTTAATCATGCACAAAACCCACTTCATGACTGTTATTTTAAAACAGCTTTATACCGATAGAGAGCAATTCATGCATGCCCATTTACTGAGCCTTACACCCTCAAAAACAAGGCATTTTTCAACCCCCAGATCCCCCTAACCTTCTAGATTCTCATTTGGCCAATGACTCATCAATTATAGATCTATTAACCAAACTGCAAAGCAGCCCTGTGGACTAAATGACCTGGTAATGTAGAAATCATCCTGGAGCCCTGGAGAAAGCCTTGCTGGTTACCACAAAGAAGTTTCAAACCCTATTGTTTTCCAAAGTAGAAAGGAGGTACAATCCAAGTGGGTAGAACAGAGCTACCCTCTTGGGTGCAAAAGAAACCCAGAGATGGGTAGAAAATGATTTTCAGGTTGAATTTTACTTAAAGTAAGGAGAATTACTTATTTCTGTTTGGTTAATCAAAACCAGTCCCAAGCCTCAAAATCAAATCTTCACAGATTAAATTGAGCTGGAAACACCTATTCAAAAAAAGTCCATTGAAGTCCTAGCACATTCTCAGGAATATAAGAGCGGAGAAAGTTATCCTCATTTCTGTCTTAGGAGTTCTTTATCATTTGTCTAGTCTGGCTAATATGGTTTCTTTAATATATCTGAAACTAATTTTTAAATTAATGAGCACAAATAATTTTATGAAACATTATAAATTCATTAAAATATTAAATGTAACTTCTTTTCAGATTACCAAGCTATTAAATCTCCCATTTGTAAGTTTTATTAAATATATATATATATGAAATCTCATTTTCTATTTGGTTTTAAATGAACAGATTTAAGCTTTCCAATTAAATAATCCTCATGTGGATTCTTGCAAGGGAAAACAGAAGAGTTTCATAATACCTATTTTCAGATGAGGGAATAGACAAGCTATTTTATATGCAAATGTAACTGATTTCATTTAATTGCTCCTGAGGGAAAGCAAAGATCTGCATGTGAACTTTTTGCCAACTGGTAGAGACTTAAATCTCCTAATTTTTCTCTCTTAGAACATTAGTTAATGATTTCCTTCCTAATGGAAGGGATACAGTCCTGCAGAATGCTGTATTGAACACCAGCTCTCAGAGAAATCAGCAGTTGTTGGGAGCTGCGTGACTCAGCCATGAGATCTTGTACATCATGGAGTGCTCAAAGCTTCAGAAGTCCAGAAAAACATAAGTACATTATGTCAAAACAGTGTTGCAAGAAGTATTCCTTACCCTTCCCCTAGGGAATAGAGTTTAGACAGGCACGCAGTGACCCAAATGATCATGTTAATGTAGCTATATGAGGTGTCCTTCATTTATGTTTAAGTTTCGTGCTGCTCCTGCGGCAAGTGGTAGAAACACATAACTCACAGCCATAGTCAGGCACTCAGGCAAGACAAATAACCCATCATCAGGCAACTTAAATTTCATCTCCACCTTTTACCCTGTAGGAAAAAACTACAGGGTGTCTTATGAGGGAAGGCATTTCAAAATTACATTGTCGTACCAACACAAAAGCCATACCATCAATTTGCAGAGACTGCTCTCAAACTGGCACAGCTGGGTTCAGGCTGCATCAAAAAGACCTTTTCCCTATGCTTTCTCATCCCACTGAGCATCTCCATGAGTTTTTCTCAGAGAAAAGCATCCTTGCCTTTTTCCAGTTAATTTGTCTGCTTTATATTTTATTTACAAATCTACATCTCCTCTAACTTAGCTAATACATCATCAACTCCCAGTACTTTACTAACCTCGGAAGAAGGAAGCTTTCCCTCTTTACTCCTATATATAAACCTTAACTGGTAGTTCAGAAAAAGGAGACATCCAAGCACACAGCACAGGGACACTCACTGAGTGTCTCATTTTTACTCACTTGCCACACAGTTTACTTTGTATCACATACCTTTATGTCTACAGATGTGCAGACAAACAGCAAACATTTATTTTGCTTCTGAACTCTCCTCTACCTCCCTGAGCATAGTACAAAAAATCCAAGGAGCCTGTTGAATTCACCAGTCCTGTGGTTTTAAGGATATGTTTCTCTTCAGGTGTATATCATGCTTTTCAGACGAGGTGATTTCATTTGCTTACAGTTGTTCACACCTCATCCCAGGCACATGGAGTCTCTCCTCTGTCCCCAGGTGCCTTTAGCTATCACTCACACAACATTGTCCCGTAAGGGAAGGGGAGTTTGAGTGTTTTTCAGGCTAACAGAGTAATTTTAGCTTCAAGAAAACACCACTGAGTGTTTGGGATGTAATGAATTTAACACTTGGTGGACCAAAGAGGTATGCCAGCTACCAAGTCCCTCCCTGCAATGTTGGTAACCATGTGAGCACATACTTTTTGATACCTTCTGGAGATGCAGTAAATTCATCAGGGTGTTAAAAATGTTTGATTCCTTGCAGTAACATTGAAATCTGTTCTAAAATAAACTTTTCCCCAAAGAGGCCACAACAGAACAATGAATTAAGAAATAACTTTTCTTTCATATTGTTACCTGCAGCAACCTCCAGTCCTCATAAGAGGGCTTCTAGATATGTAATAGTGCATCTAGCTACTTCTGCAACAAGGGATGATATATCTTTTGTTTTCTTTTTTTAATATAAGGCATCAATTGAAATGTGAGAGAAAAAAATAAAAAAATCAACATTCCTGCCTCAGATCACTGATGTCAGCCTAGTGAATGACAGAAGGTGACAAGAAAGACAAGATGCAGACAGTAGTATTATTTGGCATTACTAAACTAAAAGAGGAGAAAACTTAGGTTAGAAAAAATACTTTATTCAGAGGAAGTTGTGGTCCTGGAACAGGCTGCCCAGAGAAGCCATGGGTGATTCCATAGGTGCTCAAGGCCACATTGTATGGAGCCCTGGGCAGCCTGATCTGGTATGGGGCAACCAGCCCACAGCAAAAGGTTTGGAGCTTGATGATCTCTAAGGACCCTTCTGACCTAAGCCATTCTGTGATTCTACGATTACCCTTAAAGCCAGAGTTACGCAGGCATAACAGTACTGTAAAGGAGTGAAGTATTGACAATTTGTGACTAATTCCTTATCACAAGCTCTTCCAGAAGAAAAAGCTGAGTGGACTTTTTCTATTCTGGCGTGAGCTCTTTGTGTCATTCCCCAGCAAATTCAGATTCATAATGAATTATCCTGTGCTGTATTTTCCTTTAAGAGGCAAGATAAGCAGGGTAAAGAAATATCTTATTTCTGTATGAGAAAGTTTTCTTGAGCCTGATCTAGCAAGATTGTCCAAGGTAGAAAGGTGTTCAGTGCAGACACTACAGAGCTTCTCACCTTCACCAGCATCTCTTTCATTGTTGTAAGCAGGTGCCACAGGAGGCTCCAGAGCTGGCAGCAGGAACACAGCTGAAAACTAAAGCAGTTTGTTTGGTTTGAATTTGGCCATAGGAAACTTGCATTTTTTTACCTGGAAAACTTATGACTTTCATTCCACTGCAGCACATTTTCAGTTATGAAATGGAGCAGTTTTGTAAATTGCTTAGATGAATAGACAGTTTTAATAGGTAAATTTAAACTGTTAAAAACCCTATATGCTGCAGATGCTGTGCATTAAATATTTATCTCAAAGTACAGTTGGAACTTAAGCTGCACCTACAGTCAGATTATAGAAAGTGTGCTATATTAGTTATTGTTCAAAATGATTTGAAGATAGGATTTGTTAATTAGAATTTTATCAATGTTAGAAATTCTGCTACATCAGATCCACAACAATCATCTGAAGCAGCTTTGTTATGACTTAAAGGGCATTACATTTCTCATCTCACCCAAAACCATAGGATAGTACAGGGATACTACAGGGATATGTGTATTAAAGCCTTTGCCAACAAAATTCATTATTATATACTTAAATGTGCTACTGAATAAGAGATGGAAGTTGTTATTCAGCTGGAAGTCAGAGAAAAAAGAAAACACCTGCTCCTCTTCTCAGGCATTGCCACTGGTTTCAACTATGATTTTACAGAATTTGTCAGCTTTCCCACCTATATGCACGGTCTAAAAACAGGCTAAAGCCTTAAAATAGAACTGAAAGTTGCTGTGAATCCTGAGAATGGAGATAAGTATGCAAGAAGTACTGATGTAATGAAGTGCTAGCAGGTGCTTGCTTTTTGGATAGCAATTACAACCCACTTATATTTTACAGCAGTCCAGTTTAATGTGCCAGGTTAAATTTTGTATATACCTATACTTGTATACCTGTATTCTAATTCAGAACACTGAAGAAAGAAAGAAAGAAAGAAAGAAAGAAAGAAAGAAAGAAAGAAAGAAAGAAAGAAAGAAAGAAAGAAAGAAAGAAAGAAAGAAAGAAAGAAAGAAAGAAAGAAAGAAAGAAAGAAAGAAAGAAAGAAAGAAAGAAAGAAAGAAAAAGAAAGAGAGAAAGAGAGAAAGAGAGAAAGAGAGAAAGAAAGAAAGAAAGAAGTGGAAGACAGAAAGAAAGAAGTGGAAGACAGAAAGAAAGAAGTGGAAGACAAAAAAAAGTATCTGAAGATCCACATGACTCAGGGCTGAAAAAAATTGAAATTGATAAGTCAATCTGATGTGAAAACTGATAATCAGACAGATAAGATCATGAAGTTTTGTGGCGCTTATAGGATTGAATTGTTACTAGTGTTCAATATGAATTGACTGTAAAGAATTTGGGAGCTCAATAAAACAATTGTCAACTCAGCAGAAATGAGTTTTTCTTAATTTCTATCAGAAGTACCTTATAATAAAATACTGCAACTGCTGGAACTAAGAGTTGGCAGATCAATATTACCTAAAGTTATAATCGTAGAAACCTTACAGTTGGAAGGGACTTTTAAAGGTCCTTTAGTTTAACTCCTCTTTAATGAACAGGGACATGCACAGCTAGATCACATTGCCCAGGGCCTCATCCAGCCTTGCCCTGAAAATCTTCAGGAATGGGGCATCCTCCACATCACTGTGCAACCTGTGCCAGTGCCTCACCACCCTCACAGTAAAAGACTTTTTCCCTTTATCTAACTTCATTTTACCCTCTTTAAGCTTGAAACAATTTCCTATTGTTTTATCTCAATATATCCTTTTAAAGAGTCTGTCCCCTTCTTCTAGATCCTACTAATCTGGGCGCACTACACTTGAAAAGGCATTTTGTACCAACAGTACGAAAGTAGTCAGTGGATTTCATTATGAATTTCATAATGAGCAATTTAACTGTGATTTAGTATTTTACTTTTGTGTGCATTAACTTTTTAACAACAGGAGGTTTGTTCTCACTATATTGTTGTACCTCATTTACTGTAATCACTCAATTATTTGGTTTCCCAGAGGTTCTGGTTCGTCATAGCTCAGACAGAAGTGCAACCAGCAGGCCACTTGACCAGCAAATAGAACAGCTATGCCAAGATTATGTCAGCTTCCAAAGGCCATCTTGGAGCAGCAGACAGAGTCCAAAAGAAAGTTACAACATAGGTCAAATATTCACCTGAAAGGCATGCCAAAAGATAAAATAATTATCATTTTCTGTTTCCTCTCTTATTATTGAATACACTAACAGCATAACTCAGACTGAGGTTCAAGCTTAAATGAGACTCATGGACAAGAGATGGAGAGAGTTCCACAGGTCAGAGCCAGTTAGGCCCATCCATCTCTGGCCCTGGCAGCTGGAAATCAAATGATAATGGCTGTGCAGTTCAGGAATTTATTGAAAATTAGAGATTGTGGAATGGAGAACCGAGGCCTAAAGGTGTCGTGCTGTGTGGAGATACCACGTAATAAACTAAGATTGGAACCTAACAAAGAAAGTGTCAAAGTTCATGACACAAAGAAGGCATATTACACAGTGAATCAAAAGGGGCAGGGAATACAAAACCAGTACAACATAGTTAAAAGAGCAGATGGAATTTGCACACAACATCCCTTCAACGGGTTTAGGTGAAAGTAGCACAAATGGTGCAGTGCAGAGGTGAATGCTCCATAAAAGCTCAGTCAGAGCTGTGAAATCATGCTCTCTGCCCAAGCCTAAATGTTTTTTACCTTTTTTTTTTGTTGTTGCTGGGAGCCTTGGAGCATCATATTCCATCTCTAGGGATAGTCTCAACATTACCTACTAAGCCACTGCTCTCAGGTTATAGTGAGTGGTTTGATGACTGCATAGACTGCACTTTCTGATGACACAGTTGACAATCAACATCATATCACATTTCTGTATTTTCTCTCTCTTTTTTTTTTTTTTTAATAATAAACCTTGCTCTCTATTAAAAAAAAGCAGCAATGCAAAGTATTCATTGGTTTTGAAAATCCAAAATTTAAGTCGCTGTGTCATTTACTCTGGCTCTCCTCATCCCATGAGTTCCTGACTTATGGTACTAGGTAATTTCAGGACAGACATCATCTAACTGAAACTGTGCCCAAATTAGCACACAGATGAGCCTTCTCTGCTGAATCTCTACATTGCACTGCTCACTTGTTAGACAATGAGAGGTCTACAGTGAAAATCAGAATGACAAATTTATACTTTTGACAAAAAAGCAACTGATTGAAAGTTAAGAAAGTAAATTTTTCCAATGCAATATATTCTTATGCATTCTGAATGAGTTAGTCACAAATACATTTTTCCTTAGGTTTGCCTTTACATTTTCTACCTAATCTCTCTCCATATAAAATGAGAAACAAGGGGATGATTTTATTCCAGGAGATGTACAAGTAAATAATAGTTTTCCAAGCTGCTTTTTTCCCCTCTTTCACATAATGAGGAAAAATTGAGGCTTACTGATTGAGCACTCCCTGTCTTCTTCATGAATTCAAGCAGGAAACAATGGGAAAAGCATCTTTATATGTTATATGCAGCTAAAGAACATAAAAGAAAGTCTATTCATTCAAACCTGAATTGAGATAGCATGGAAAAATTTATTCTCATAATTTCCTATTACTGCTTGACTGCACAATCTGCATAGTGTTGCTCTGACATTTCTTTCTGAGTCTGACAAACATACAGTTAATGTGCTCTTATACATACTTAAAGCAAGGTTAATACAACTCCAGCTGGAGATGGCATGCCCTTCAGTTATCCTGATTGAAGTTAGCAAGATGTCCTATGCAAGAACAAGTTTTGTGAACAAAGGTCTATGTTATTTAGATCTCACATTAGGTTATAGTTATAAATATTTCTAGAAATTTGTCTAGCTGTGGGACACTTCTAGAGAATTTTGCAGCATTGAAACATGTAGGATTTGAATTCAATAAACATACTTATCTTAAAAAGTCCAGTACGGAATCAAAATCTAAAGGAGCGATAGCTAAATTCTACTTTTGTCCTTACAAAGACCTCCTTTGACATCTGCTAAGTCTGAGTAGTCTGTACACCTCCTTCATTAATCTACACAGAATATGTTGTGCATCAATATTAAAAGTATCTTAACAAGGAAAGAGAACAGAGAATGAGAGGGAATGCTGTGTGGCAGGTCAACATCAATAAATGATTATGGCATGGAGCAGATCATTTGTACAGTGAGGCTTTTCCTGCACCCATCAATTTCGGTGCTGAGAACGAAATGCAATTTTTATGTTACTTATCGCGACTTGGTTTAATTTTACTTTCCTTCCTCCATCTATTTTTTCTCTGTTCTCTTCAACATTTGTCATTTCTTGCTGGAAACTCAAATCTGTAGGTGATTCAGCTCTTGTCAGTACCCTCTCTCTTTCCTCCCTTCTCTCCTTACTTTGCAGTACTTTTCAGCTTTCTTCCTTTTTTTCCCCCTCTCTCCTTTCTGGCTTCCTCCTACCCATATGTATTTTTCCCTTCTCAAACTCACTTTCCGCTAAAAATAACCACTTTACTCCCATACAATAGAGATAATAAAATGTTTTAAACACCTGATCAATTTATAATTTCTGGTATAGTTTCATAGATTGTTGTGAATCAGGAAAATCTTTAGACCAGATCTAAGTTAAATTTTTTGCAGGATCTTGTCTAGAAAAAGAAAGTGAACTACACTTACTGTGAAAATTTAACATTGTTTCTCACCAAAATTTCTCTGGGCTCAGTGCCCAGAATAGTAAATGATTTTTCTCTTATCTAGTGAGTACCTGTGCAGATGACAGTGCTCCAGCTCTGTGTAACCTGGAGTGGAAATGCTAAATGATAAACCATGCTTCAGAACTCTGTTGTCTGTAAAAAGTCTGTAGATTTAGAAAAGGGAGAAGAAATTGGCAGCGCATTATAGACATCTCTGTACATCTGCATGTTCATTCAACGCTCTTAAGTAAGAATAAATCATTTATTTCAAAGAGCTGTCATCAGAAGGAAAAATGTTTGTGCATTTTCTTCACAGTGATTGCCCTAAAACTTTCACAAGGTCAAATCTAGTCTTACTGAGTGAAAATGATAAAGGTACTACCTTGTTACCTAATGTGGCAGTTTTGATTAATGATTTGCTGGATTGGAAATACTTGTGATAACGAAGAAAAGCTGGATGAGAGAGGAAAATAACGTTTCTGAGGAAAAGGTGCTGTTAATCATTTCTTTTATTATTATTATTGTCATTATGTGACTGTCTCTCTTAAACAGACCAGGGCTGGTTATCCCAGCAAATGAGCTGTCAAGCAAATAATACATTCAGTGGAAAAGAAATTTTTTTTTTCCACTTCTGGCAGAAAGGAGCATGAATTAGCTGGCTTTGAGTTCACAAAGTATAAATACGTTTTTATAGTGCATCTGTATTTGAAAAATATATTCCAAACTGTTTCAACTCTCATCAGACTTCAGCAGTAAACTATAATACCTCATGAGGAAAGCTATTCTCCCAGTTGTGGCTTCTTAGAAGATATTGGATACGTTCTGTAAAGTCATACAAAAGGTCTTCCATGGCAACATGTCATTACTTAAATGAAAACAGTAAACTTTCATTCATACTTACATTCATACTTGTGTCATGTAACACAAATTAAACTTGCATCTCTACAGATGCTGCTAAATGAGTTCCCTTTTAAATAAAGCTCTTTTTATTTCCCGTTTCTATGCAAAATGAATCTTACTGATGTGACTGTTGTACAAGCAAAACTTCTAAAACCAGGCAGCCATTTAATCAGAGTGATTATGAAAATTGCAAGATATGAATTACTTTTTCAACTTAGTAAACAGTTTGTATACACTGTGGTCAGCAGGAAGTTTTAGATTTATCACTGAAGTTGCCCAAATTGTTCTCCTGAGATTTTTGTCTCTTTCTGAAGAGAAAATACAGGCAACAAAACCAGAAAATACTTCACAGATGCAGTATAACTAGAATTCAAATTGAAAGAGTGTTGGATTTGATCTCTCGACACTGAAACTGAGCATGTTACCATCAGACATTAAGGTTTGGGTGTTAATTCTAGAAAGGAAAAAAAAGGTTAATGAACAATGAAGAAGTGCATAACACAGCAATTTGTCTCTAAGGAACCATAATAAGGAAAACCAAAATGCTTGGAGAATGTACATAGACCATGAAAACAAACATGGAGGTCTGTAAGACTGCAAATATGTTTAATATTAATTTAATTGTTCAAATTCTTTCATGCATCCATATTGAAAATAGAGGTTCTGGAGACCAATGATTGCCAGAGCTGCTTACTGCAAAACAATCATTCTTGAGCAAACCTCAGTCAGGGAATAGGCAAATGAAAAAAGAATAGATGGAGAACTGGTTTGACCCTGAATAGAAGTATTTACCCATTGTAAGGAATAAATGATATTTTTTAATAATTAAATTTTTGCTTTGTTTTCTCATTATAGAATTTAACGCATAAAAAAACTACTTGATCTGAAGAAGGCAGACTGCTGACTTCCACTGAGTGATACCGGTGTGAAAACCACTGTTTATCCAAAAGCCGAAGAATATCTTTCAGTTAAAAAAAGGCAATTATTAAGCAATAAGGAGAAGGAGAGACAAATCCTTTGATAAGACTTTCCAAAGCTTAACAACTGTCATAATTAAAAATACATACAATATTTCTCATCTGAATGTAGTTAGCTTTAGTGAGATCTGGCTGTCAGATACTGTTATATGTTTTCTTCTAAAATAGAAAGACTTATGTATCAGAAATCTTTTTCTCTCTGAATAATTTTAGGCTGTGAACATATTAACCTTCCTTTTTCTGAACTTGGTTGCTGGAGGTATTGTAGCTCTCTTCAAGGCAGATTAGCCTTGCAGTTCCAATACCAGTGCAGAGCTACCCTAGAGTGCTTACAAAAGAATTGTACAAATTACAGTATTTATAGAGAGTGTATGGGATTATATATTTTTTTCTTTTAAAGGTTTTCTTTTCCTCCTTCAACCAGACACGTCCAATTTCAGTATATTGGTTGCCCAAGCAACCCCTGCTGCCTGAGCTCTGGGTGCAGGTGTGGGTTTTCAGCTCTCCACCACAAAAGGAATGAAATATGAACAGATAATGTGCATAAGTGGGTTAAGAAAGCCTAATTAGGTGACTGACTGTAGCAATGAGAGTTTTACTTAAAGGTTAACAGTGCTAAAAAATTCATTTATGCAGATAATGTAAAAAAAAATAAAATCACATCATTTGAAAGAAATAGGAGGGAGATCTTTTACATCATTGCATTTCTGAAGCAGAAGTGCAATAGCTAAATGTAATAGAAAGATGTGAGTGACATTTGCCAAACATGTTACTTAAACTAAAACTGATACAGCTCATGTTTCATTATGTGTGTATACACTTCCATTTCAAAAGCATGAGGAGAAACTTCGACTCCAAAAAAAAAAGCTTTTGAGTTGTTCTGAAAGTACATAATGTTGAGACTTGTCTTTTAAATAGAAAATCATTATCTTTACCAAAGTCATTTCAGGTAAACTATGGGTAGATTTGCCATACAAAACTTACATTTCTCTTAAATGATCTGTGGTGGTGCTGTCTTACAGTTGCAGATATTTACTTGCTTATAAAAAGAAGTTGATCAATACAAAAAACTTACTCCAAGAGAGGAAATTTACCCCAAAAGCAAAGTTCTTAATCTCAAACTGGCTTCCAATTAGGATTACAATTCTTCTTAAGCAGACAGTTTTCTTTTGCTCTACAAAAATAATGAATTACATGCATAAAAAACATAGCTGTATCCGGGGATTCAGTCAGTTTGAAGCAGTGTGCTTCTCCTCAGCACAGTGACAATCTGTGAGCTTCTGGGTATTATAGGCTGTTGGTATGTAGGCTGAGTGTAACCTTTGAATTTTAAGTATCAAAAGCATTTAAGCTTATGAAAGCTTTTGACATTTTGCACCTACTACTGAACAATGTGGGTATGGTACTTCAAAAACCTCTCGGGTTACTGATCGCCATTTGGTAGTACAACACTGACTTATGGCATGGCAACACAGAAAGAAAGAATTCTCAAAGATGTTAAAAGCATTTAAAACAATCATAGTCTTTAAAGTAAGCTAGGTCTTTATTTATATAAAGTTAAAAGAACACTACCACCACTCAAAAGAAAGCTGATAAAAAAGGAATCCAGCTGTGTATGCACTGTACATGGGACTTTGGTGCCACTTGAACCCACACACTCCTCCTACAGAAAGCTTGATTTTCTCCAAAGAAAATAATGAATGTTACTTCCAGCTGTCTTGAAACACTCTAGTTTTAACAGTATGGGCTCCAAGAACCAGGAAGTCTTGAGGGCTAAAATATGAGGAAGATTCCAGATAAAGTTCTGGAAAACAAGTACATTCATACAACAGGTACTAATTTAAAGTCCCTAACAACCCAAACGATGCTCCACAATTATTTCCTATTTTCTGGAAATACTATTGTATTGCAGTGCTACAGCTAGCACTGCCAAATCATACTGTGGGAAGGATTTGTGTTACAATGAATAGCATAGACCATGCGTAGAGCAGTAGGCAAGAATTATCAGGGGAAAAGTTCAGCTGGAAAGAAAAGAGACTCACATGGTGCAAGTGAAAGCTACAAGTGTTAAAATAAGATATGGAAGATTCTTACAGATGTTGATGCAGTATTGCCAGCCTGAAAAGTCTATGAACTAAGAGAAATTGAGATTAAAAATAACACCAAAATAAATAATAGGTACTAAACCAAAAGACAAAGGAGTAGTGGGAATAAAAACTTTACAAAAGGGAGTTTGCAATGAGTAGTCTTATTCCAGCCAACCCAGCCTTAGAGGACATAAATCTTCAGGCTGCCTTCAAGGAGAGGAAGACAAGGTGCTATAGTGCCCAAGGCTGGTTGAGGGTTCAATCCTGGTAGACCCCAGCTAGACTCGAAGCTGCCCTGCATGTACTCCCCAGTCTCAGGGATCAGCAAACCTTCAAGACCTCTCTCCCAAGACCTAAGTGACACAATCCACAAAGGCTAACCTCTGCCTGGATGGACAGTTAAGGATCCAGTTGCAGCTAAAATCCTGAGTGTTTTTTTCCCCCAAGAACCCAAACTGCAAGAGCTCTAGATTGGTCCCACTGTATAGGAAATTGTTAGTTACTCCCAGGATCTCAGACAAGTGATTCTGTGCAAAGGTATTGGATTCTGGCTCCGCTCCTACACGTCTTCCCCCTTTGCCTAGCACCCTGTTCCCACAGCTACATGGCTGCTTCAGAACCATTGTTTCTATTTGATAGAATATCTGGAAGAAATGTGGTGGAGCATCTTTTGTGAAACTTCTCGAAGAAACAGTTATCCTATAATAATGTTGTTTAGATGGATAAAGAGAAGTTCTTAAAGATTGATTTTTCTCTGCTGGTTTCTTTTGATTAAAATGTCTTTGTGATAAAATTGCTTTTATGGCAGTACTCAGAAGTCAATTTCACAATTTCACACTGTCCTGAGCTCCATGAGGAAATGAAAGATGCAGTTTCTGGAATTTTCAGTTAATTCCAGCGTAAAAAAAAATAGCTAAAATTAAATTAGAAATAGTCATTAATATGTGATCAATGAAATTAATCTGTTTCATGGATCCCTTTATGTTTTCCTCAAACATGCTGAACAAAATGAAAGTTATCTGAATTATATATGCCTTTTTGCTATAGATGCTTAGACTAAAAAATAACTCTATAAAGACAGAAGTTTAAATAAAGGAATTAACTTAAAAAAATAAAAAAGAAGAAGAGTGTTCTTAGTTTTCATTAATAAACTTTCTATCCAAAATTTGGAGGCTGCAGGGAGGAAAGGCTACACTCATTCCACAGTGCTGATTTTCCTTCACCATCTTGGCTGTAGTAAGGACTTTTTTAAGGCTAATCAGAAAGAAGAGAGATGATAAAAAAAAAAAAGGAAACAAACAAACAAAAAAACACAATTTAAGAAAAAAGAAACCTGGAAGGCTTAGATTTTCAGTATTTTGATTTTAACTCTACTGAAAACTAATTTTAAGTTAAAAAAACAAACAAAAAACAAACAACAAAAAACAGAATTTTCAGCAATGTTATAAATTTTGGAAAAAAAATTGATCCACCTTTTTTTTTTTCTTCTGATTAAGAAGTGCTAATAACATGGATTGAATCCAATATTTACTTTTAATTTATCCTGAGTTGCTGTTTGTCCCTTTCTAACCTTTCAACAGTTGTTCACTGATAACGGTTCTCTAAGACTTGAGTATGCTTGTTACATTATTCATTAATTAGTTCACTAAAAGTGGATTCTAAAATATTTCCTTCAAAAATTCTTTAACTAGACTGTCAAGTAACTCAGACCGTAAGCAAGGAGTGTATTTACCCAACTCAGAATAACAAAGTGGTTTCCAAATTTTGCTGATTTGCAGTTCCTCTAAACTTTCCAATACCAATTAAAGGAGTCCCTCTGTACTTGATTCATTTGGTAACTTAATATTTTCCAGCATTTGAGAGTTTTTTCATTGCAATGCAAACATCCATTTCAGAATTTGAAGCAGCAGAGGAAGAGACTTTTTAAGTTTTTATGATGCTGAGCAGTTTTGTTTTTTTTTTTAGATTTGAGCTACTTTTAGCAGAAAAATAATCAAGAGTTCTATTTGACACTTATTTATAAATACTGTAATTTGGACAGCTGTGAGAACAGCCCTCTAGAAAGTCTGGGGTATCGGTCACATGAAAGGAGACAGGCAGTTTCAAAACATGAAAGGTGAAAATGGGATTAGATCCTTATCTGTAAATACAGACAAAAAACAGTTTCCCTTGAAGTATAATACTGGCACAGGAATAAACAGATAAAAAGATACTATAAACAGATCATGAATGTATTTAGGCTACAAAGATGAAATTTCCTAATTGCTAAAGCATGTCTCTAGTCCATGCTGATGAGACCTCACTTAGAGTACTGTGTCCAGATGTGGAATCCTCAGTACAGGAGAGATTTGGCCCTTGTTAAGAGCATCTAGAGGAGGGGCACTCTGATCCAAGGGTTGGAATGCCTCACCTACAAGGACAGGCTGACAGAGCTGAGGCAGTTCAGTCTGGAGAAGGGAAGGCTCTGGGGAGTCCTGAGAGTGGCCTTTCAGTATCTAAAGGGAGGCTATAAGGAGGAAGAAGACAGACTCTTTAGCAGGGTCTGTTGTGACAGGACTAGGGGAAATTGTTTCAAACTAAAAGAGGGAAAATTTAGATTAGATATAAAGAAGATGTTTTCCACAATAAGGGTGGTGAGTCACCATACATGTTGTGGAGTATTGGTACACAAAACTTCCCATTGAAAAGAGAGGGCCGCTGGAGACATTCAAGGTCTGACTGGAGGTGGCTCTGAGCAAGACGGTCTAGCTGTAGATGCCTCTGTTCATTGCAGGGAAGCTGGGATAAACGACCTTTAAGAGCCCCTTCCAACTCAAAAGATAATATGATTATTTGGTTCTATGTCTAAGTGCAAAAGTCTGGTTTAATTAGTACAAAAAGAGAAAGAATCAAGATAATTTTAGCTTGCTCTAAAATTAGGACAGAATAGGTGCAATATAATCTTTGACATGTCAAAATACATATTCATAGCAGAACATAAACAAAATTACCTAAGAGGAGTTATACGGTATGAATAGGAGAACAGGGTCAGATTCTCCTTTTCTAGTTTGTGTTCTAATTTCAGCCAAAAATCTAATTTCAGAAGTACCTTAAAAATCCACATAACTTCTTATGGTCTGCTTATACGATTTGTCCAGATCTGGATAGAATGCAAACCTGTTGATATTCCTCTGTATGATATTTGTTATTGTATTTCTCCTGTGATTTCCCAATTGTTGAACCCTCCAAACCTGCTGAGCAGCTAGAGGTCTTTTGGGCATTCTCCAGGAATAGCCTCCCTGCTCAGACATGTGATTCCTCTATTCATGGTGTGTTGAATGCCCAGAAAGAAATATTTGTAAGAGACCACTCTGAAACTTGAGCCTGAAACATCTGTAATCGCTCAAAAGGGAGAAGAGGGACATGGTTTAGTGGAGTTGACAAAGACTAGATGGATATTAGTGGCTGGATGTTATTATCTAGTTGGACTAGATGATATTAGTGGTCTTTTCCAACCTCAGTGATTAAATGATTTTATGATTCTAAGAAAGAACAAGTGATGTGAAAGAAAAGGCATTGGAAAACAAAGGAATATACAAATAAAATTGCTATATAGATTGTTTTTTTTCATACTGTTTCCATGTTGGTGAGTTTAAAAATATTATAATCACACCAAGTGGGTGAGGAGATTGTATATGATGGGGTCAGGATTCAAGACAGAGTTATCGCTTAGCTATCAGGAGAACGTGGTAAATATTTATATGGCTGTCAGTCTAGAAACTGTGGCATTTCCAAGTGAAAAAAATGAAATGAATATATTCTTATCAAACAGCTCCAGTAATAACCTTTCATAGCCACTATTGTGCTCACAATTCTTTTTTTTTTTTTTCTTTTATGAATTTTTATGACTTTCAGTGTTTTGTGCTGCATTTTGTAAAGGAAAATTGACATATATACAATTATAAACTGTGGAAAGCAGCTCCAAATTACCATGTTAAAAGAGAAGGACGACATTTAGAAACACCTTAAGGCATGTTCCAGTGGGGTTGTTATTTAAGGACCCAAATTATTAATCCTTTGTTTCTTTCTTCTCAAGATAGAATGCCTCCTATAGAGAGTTTAAATGTATCAGCTACTTCTGTGGTAATTCTTGATTAAGATTAACCAAAATAGTAAAATACTATGTTAATCCAGATCCTTTCCTCTCCCCTTATTAATAATGTAAGTTTTATTTTCATTAAATTGTCTTTTTTCTTTCTTTCCAGCAGACAAAACAGTAATACATTCTGCAAAGTGTGTAGATGTGTTGCCAAGGACAACAGTTTCAGCCATAAATTACTTTTGAACCACAAACCTTTTCATTGCTCTCTATTGAAGGACATCTGTGTGTTATGATAATTTAAGGCTTTCAACTAACCCTTCTGAACGCAGCAATTTGTTTTGTTAGCAAATGTCCATGTTGCAGCTGTTCTTCTTGAAGATATGGCATTAACTTATAGTCTGCAAACAGGTATGCACCAGCATAGCAGCAAGCAAGTTAAACTTCAACCTAAATTCATAAGACAGAGGGAAACATTCTTGAAAGAATAATTTCTGAAGTGTAATTAAAAGGGAATATTCTCCTTAAATAACAATAATAATAATAATAACAGTAAATAAATAAATAAAGAGTTTAATTGCACTAACTTTTTGCTAGCCTGAGACCTGGTTCATGCTTTCTGGTCTGCTTTTCTTTAGAGTTCATAGACATACTCTGTGTCCAGCTAGATCCAATTATAAATTTCCAGGTACATAAACCACTTGGCTTTTGCTCCCTGTATGATGCCAGTAATGCTGTTGAATATGAATCAATTATAAATATTATATTAGTGGGTAAGTTGCAGCTTTGAACACTAGCTTCTTAAAAATGGTCTTTAAATCATTGTAGTCCATAAGGACTTTCTAATTTTTGAGGAAAAAAACTAGAAAGTCTAGTTTGTGAGGGAAAAAAAAAAAGAGATAATTATCCAAGAGTGATCCTATAATACAGCAATACTCAATAGTCACGGAAGAAAAAAACTTCAAAGATGGCAGCAGAGAGAGATGGCAAAGAGTACAATTTCTGCATCTGCCACCAAGTTTAATGTTTCATAAGAACATCCCCTGGAGCTGCTCTTTATCATTTCAGGGACTTTAAGTACAGTTGAATCTAACCTCTTCACATAGCACAAACTTTGTGCCATTTTTGCCTTTTCGGGGCCTTCTTTGCACAGTTCCACAGTTAGGGTCCTGGAGACAGGACAAGTCTGAGATATTTGGTTTGTACTGTGGTTTTAAGAGGACATTAATGTGCTGGGGAAATGGATCTAGAATCTCATGTAAATAAATAAAATAAACAAAGAGAATACTAAATTTTCTACCTGGGAAGAAATATTCCTATGCACCAATACAGCTGGAAAACAGCCCAGCAAAGAAGGATTTGGGTGGCAGATTGAAACTGAGTTGACCGTGAACCAGCAACACACTCTCACCTTCCCAGACTCAGACATTTTGTGGCACTGTTTTCCTTGACACATTTTTATGTCCTCATGAAACATCATCGTGTCACATTTTCTGCAGCCTCACTGAGAATTTACAAAGTGTTAATTTGTCAGTGTCAGTCAGCTGAGGCAAGAACAGCCTGTAACCATCAGAAGGGACATTTGCCCACCCTCTTTCACCTGTTTTTGGGATGGTCTCGTGAATCTGTGATGCTTCCACAGTTTTTACTCTGTAATGCAGATCCTAAGCACCTTGAGAATACCAATGAGAACATTTGTAAGTATAATAAGCCTGGCAGAGAAATTATAATGATGTGGTCTGATCAATAGATGTCTTTCATTGTGCAGCTGAGGATACTGCAATTCAAGAGAAATTAAAGTCTTCAAAGTTGTGGCTGTGCAGCTTAGCAGATGGGTTTCTTCAAAGATTCATTAGCAGTCTCATAGAAAATATAAATATCAAAATGTGAAGTGAACAACCAAAACACACACCTGACTGTTTAAATCCATCAGAAACATGGTCAGCTCTCTGCATCAAAGGAAATGGAGAAAAAAAAAAATCTTGATTGATGAAGAAAACAGGATTAAGCAGCTTGTCTTTATAGCCAAGACACAACAGTAGTTTTCACTATATAAATGATAAAGGAAAATTGGATGTAATTCCATTTCATATCATTTTTAGAAAAAATACCATAGTAAGCCCATTTTTATACAGAGGTTATCATTCTGGGTAACAGGGAATCTCTAAGATCCAGAATTATCCTACAGTACAAAATTTCAGATTCCATTCATTATTGCTCTGCTTCCTCCTTTCCCAGCACAGCTTGTATCTCTACTTCTGGTGCAAAAATAATTTGTACGCTGAGACCCACTCAGCAATGGCTGATTATTTAAAGACTGAAAATGTGAAACAACAGAGGAAAATGTACAGGAAAGGATACTGAACAACTTGACAAGTATAACCAGATGCCAGTTGAAAGGAAATTTGAATGCCTGAACATACACATCTCCAAAATCTTCTCTGTGTTGGGCCAAGAAAAAGCCCTACTGACAGCCATGCTGCTGCCAGACTCACTACCTACACTAGCACTAGCTGAAGCATTTGCATGTGTTGGGATTTCACCATCAATCTGTAGTAGCAAGATAACCCGTAAATAAACTAAATATCAGAGAAGAAAAAGTGAGAACTGGGAAAATACTGCACAGAGTATTCAAATTGGACCTTTACATGAATGGGCACAGAGGCTTTTGACACAGAACAGTCTCACTGCTGATGGATGGGACTATAATTTCTGCCAGAACAAACTGTTCCCAAAGTGAAGGAGAGTGACATTAACTCCTTTCTGGTGTCTGTTGTTCAACCTGCCAGAGAACATCCCTTTGATAATCACCACTGCTGAATGAGTAAGACAGTTTTGAGAAATCACTCTACTTTACCTCCCTGGTGCAGTCTTGAGTTACTTGCACAGATGTGTCCCTTCTTGCTTGGTTGTCCATGTATGGTTATACACAGCTACAATCCCCATCTTGGGCAGCAAGTACAAAGAGAGCCTCCTTCATTTTTGTTCAATCCAGATGTGTTTTTAACTGCTGTATTATATAGTTAACTTAGATAATGTTTTTCATGCAGTGATTTTCTGTGTTTCATCTCTTGGCAATGTTAAGATTTATACTTAAATAGTTTAGCAGAGATCTGGCTTGTTTCACTTTTATTTACCCTCGCCACTTTTCTCTTCATCTGCTGCTATGGCTCTCCTGCTCGTAATGTCGTTGATTATAAGTCTAAGTTTCTTTTTAAACCAATAGGGAGCTTCCCTAGAAAACTATGCTTTTTCCTGCCCACCATGGGTCATCTTGCTCTTAAAAAATAATAATGATGCAAGTTAGATTTTTTTATTGCCCCCTCTGAGACGTCCTGCATCAGTCCTTTGATTATAAAGCACAGCAGCTCTGAGAGTCTCTGGGTGAGATCTGGATCCCTTGTGTTCACAGCATACAGGGCAAGACTGTCCTACTGTGCACTGCCTTTTTAGGTAGTAAGACATGCAGAAGATGGATTATGAAGACGCACTCACAGGTTTCTCTGATGACTGGGTCTTGAGAAACCTGCCACGCAGGATGAACAGACTCTTAGTTTTGGCTGTCCATCTGTAAGACAGAAATAAATCACCCTCTTATCTTTTGGAGGTGTTTTAAGGATTGCTGCACTGAATATTTTTATATACACTCAATTACTATGGTAATACTAATATGATTGATAAAAAATGCATTTATTAATGTTAGTAAAGTTGCATTAAAATGCTGTCAAGCCTCACTGAGCCGCAGACATTGAAAATTCATAGCTGTATATTTGATTTCATACTCACATGGCTGTTTGTATCCATGTTCACACACAGTATTACTCTAGATACATCTTGTGTGGGCTTTTGCCTGGAGGAAAGTAAAGGGAAAAAAGAATGTCAAACTATTGGTTAGGATACTTTTCCAGCAAGACACATCTCTTGAATGGATTGTAGTTATAGATCACAAATACAGGGAGGTACCATGTTGGCCAGGTGCTCTCCTTTCCCCACTGTGTAAGAAAATGCAGAGAAGAAAATTTTCAAACAACAGGAAGATGCTTTCTTTGATATATACACAGCTGGGCACTTTCCACATGTATCTAATCTGTCTGGCTTGTGCTGGCTGGGCTAAGATCCGTGGTGCTTCAAGCAATGCTGGATACCCCACATTCCCCACAGTGTGCTTTCTTTGACTATCACCACCTTTCTGCTCCCATAAGGGAGGTAGTTTCCATTAGAAAAACATTAGTCAGATATTTTAGCTGGGGTTTTAATTAATATTTGTTGGAGCAGCTATGTCAGCGTTCCCAGTGCTTATGTACAGATTCCTTAGAAATGTTATCACAAGTGTGGGAGAAAAAGAAAGGAAGTTTTTGCCAACAGTGTAGGTGGGAAGAGCAAATGAAATAGTCTATTTGAACTCAGAAATATTTATTCCTTTTGAGGAGGAAAAAGAAGGGCATATGAAAAAAAAACCCTGAAATTCCTGAAGGACTCTGCTTAAATATACCCTCCACAGTTTCCCACAAGCACATGATTATATATATAGAGTACATGTTGCTTTCCCTAGAGAGGAAAGGCAATATGACACACGAATAAATTAGCAACAAATGTTCTAAACCACACATATAGAAAAAATATATACATATTCCTCTGTACTACATGAATAGAAACCTGTGTCTTCAGTATAAACTGCTTGAGATCTGGTAAGTCAACAGACATCACAGCAACCCACTTCAAGAAGTGTTATTCCAGCAATGGACAATTGTGTGATATATACTAAATACATTCTTTGACTGCTAGATTCTTCACACAGTGCATACAGCTGCTGGAAAAACTTGCATGTGGTTTTAAGATAAGCTGAAATAAATCCCATTTTCTTCCTATCCTCTCTTTTTTAGAAACCGATCTTACTTAATAAAATAATTCTGATTCTCAATGTGCATCATATATTTTCATAATTTCATTCTCAGAACAATAAAGGAAAAAAATCTGCTTTCCTTGAAAAGTTGTATATAATTCTGGGGTTCCCTGTTTATTTTCATTGAAACGTGGAGAATGAAGATTTGTTAAGAGAGCTCTCCGTAGCTTTTGGAAATGTGAAAATACTTCCCAAGCACAATCAGTAATCCTCAGAGGTCAAGCACAGTCAGTAATACTTGTCTGAACCCTGTGCACACAGTTTGTTGAACAGTGTTGGGGGGGCACATTCGTTTCAATATCCCTGCAGAACCTTTAAAACCTCCTATAAAGTTCACTGTTCCTCAGGCTCCATGTTTCACAATATTCAACAATTGTGTGTTCTAAAAATCAGCAAACCTCAATGTGATTCAAAAAGCCTGGGCTGGAGTTTTTAAGAGAGCCGGCTGTGAGTTTGTTTTTTTTTTTTTTTTTGGCTTTCATCCCTGTTTACAGATGGTAACGTGCATTTAAAACATTCTGTACATTCCCACCCAAAACATAAACAAATAAACAAAACCTGTGCCGAAACCATTTTGACATTTGCAAAATACATCTCCAGAAGTTAAGAACATGCAATGTTCACAATGTGTCACAGTGTAGCCAATTCACAGAACACTCATAAATCAGGTTGCCTGAAATTAGGAGTTTTAAACACTCTAAATTGAAAATGATTATTCATTTCAGGTCAAGAGCAGCTTTACTTTGCTCTTTTTTGTTTGTTTTTTGTTTTTCTACAAAGATCTTTAAAATTCCAGTTTGAAAGCTAGATGTTTCATCAAAAACTGAAGCAAAAATCATTTTCTCTGCTTCCTAACCTCATCCTCTAGCTGCACTAGTGAGTTCACTGGGTATGGAGTGGTTCTGCTGAGATTCATCTGTTGTTCTGCTGCTTCTTTGTCTGACCTTAGTTTTCCATGATTAAATTAGAGGAGAAGAGCCCTACAAAGGACAGATCCAATAGATCCACTATTTTCCCCCTTCTTTGATCTTTTAATGTACAAGTGATTAAATCTGTATGCAGGTTTCAGAAGGACCTATGGCACCTCTGATCTCTGTCTCTAATGGAAGTACATTTTCTGCAAAGGCAACTCTTGCATTTCCACATCAACAGCACTACAGCAGCTCTCAGTGAACCTCAGCCAAATATATATCTTTGTCTTTTTCACCCTGTTGTGAAGTAATGGATGATTACTTCAAAACTAGAAGTCTCATTTCCAGACCTGTGACACTGGGTTCTCCACAGAAAAGTGAAAGTCCCTTCCCATTTCCCCAACCCAAGCCGTCCTGTTCTTTGACTGATACCCAAGGCAGACTCTGTACCAGCTTTCCCCATGATTTTGGTTCATCTGCACAAAGCCAGCCCAGGCCAGCAATGAGCAACAGCTCACACATGACACCACCAGCTACCATCTCTCCCTAGGGCAGTTCATTGCACATTCAATATGATATTACTTTAATATAAAAGACTTATCTTTATTCTGTCCTCTCTCAGCCATACTCAGAGAACCCTCAAGGTGGGTCTGAACAGTACATGCGCTTGTAGAATCACATTCTTTCACATCTCAGATTTTGCAAATTCAGGCTAATCTTCATATATACATATATGTATATATCTAAGTTTATTCCTTGTAATTTTTATGCTGAAATATTCCCCTATGTTATAGGGCTTAGCATTTGTTTATGATGCTGAACACAAATTTCCATAATAGCATTGATATATCACTGTCTACAAGTCATTACCATGACTGAGTTATTTATGTCCCTAAATATTTACGTATTCCATTTCAGCCAGGAACTATTTATCAAACAAAGGCAATCACTGTGAAACAAAGTCAGCTTTCTGCTTGTGAAGAATGGTACAAATATAAGCACTCTCTTCCTTCTGACTACACATTAATCTATGAAATAAAAAGTCTGTCTTTTTTCCAGGGTAGGAGTAGCACAATAATTTCAGACTGCATTTTTTAAGTACTCTGTAGAAAATTGAACTTTTGAGAAATCCTGGTCAACATATTTAGTGCTGTAAGCATATTTCATAGCATGATGATCTATATTAAATGTACATGAGTGCATTATGAGAAACATAGTAGGAAAGCTGCAGTTTTCATACTCATTTATTTGATAACGATCTTGCCTTCAAATGCCAGTATTAGTTATTATTTTACAAAACAAAACAAAACCAATTGGCCAAGCAGATGTCTTTTTTTTTTTTTTTTAACAAAGGGATGAAAAGTTCATCAAGGACTTTGTGGAGTAAGACTGAAAGCATTGGAGCAGGGCCCAGCTTTTGTTCTGGCTGAGTACGCTATGCAGTCATCACGATCAAAAGTCCAGCTGGACCCTCTGGTCAGCATGGCTTACTTGGATCACCACATCCAGGCTTTCCATTTGACCTGGTGTATACAGTCCCTCTCTGCAAAAAGCCTCCCAGAAAACAGAAATCTCTCAAGTGTATCCCTCCGTGCTAAGGCAAGTCCATCCATAACTAAATATTCTTCACAGGCATTTATCTAAGTAGCCCTTGAAAATCTCCCAAATAGAAGTCTCATTAACCAGAAATAACACTCTTCTCTCGTTATTAACAGCAGTGATAAACTTTGCATTTATAATAGGTGTTGTAATCATGTCAATAGAAGGTAAGCATTTAATACTTTGAAAAATCACTTAAAACTTAAATGAGGTACATTATTTTAGATTTATTTCAGGAAGCTGTCATGGCATATAAATGTTAACTTAGCAGTTGCTGCTATTTCAGCATATCTTCTTGGCAATTAGCTTCATTCTCCAGCTACATCTATCTGCATCAAGCCCCACTCCTAAAACTAATGCTTATCCCATCAGGAGTAGGATCCCATCAGGAATAGGATGTAAGGAAAGCACAGTAACTGAGAATATTAACAGTGCAAAACTGTGCTGCTGGATACAGTTCATGGCCAGAGCAATCACTGAATTGTTTTTTATCCACATAAGATATTCTTTTGCTGATTTGCATTTGAATGACATATAACGTTCGGGATTTTATTGTCATCATCTGTTTACTGGTAACTGGGAAACATAAAAGAGCTGAATTCAAGGAAAACATTTTTTGCTGTCAGCAGTCCACTACGCACCATTTTCTGTTACAGCAAGAATACCATTGGTTAGCTTCAGAGGCATTCTTTTTGTGTATATATATTTTTTCTTTTGAATGGTTGGGATTTCCAAAATAAAACAGCTAAGGGAAAGAAATAAAACAAAATAGAAATAGTTGTTCGGCAGAGCTTTCAATAAAACAATGTGTTTCAGACTAATAGTAGCCATGGCCGAGGATGTCCAATTGTGAGGTTTTGCTACGGGTCATTCCTTGTGGGATTCTTGCTACAGACCACTTCTAAATTGCACAATGGCACCAACAAAGAACAGGTTCTCCCATACTGACATTCTGAGCAACAGAAAATTGAAAACAAGAAGGCCAGTGCCATGAATGACTGACATCAGTCCTTGGAGAGCTTCAGAAGAATAAATCAGCAGACAGATTGAAACTAAGAATTCAATAGGCTTTGAAATCCCTGCCTTGTGAGAACAGGATGATGTGTGCATGTGGTAGGAAGCCACGGGATATAAGCAGCAGTGTCTCATTAGAGGCAGCATTTCTTCCAACTAAGACTGTCATGCTATATAGACACAAGTGCCAAGAAAGATATTTTAGTTTCTATTGCCCCAAGACGGTGCACAGAGTTGGGAATTTTGTGAGAATCTAGCAGTAGAGGAAGTATGTGACATGGCTTAACGAGGAATAACAGCTTTTCTTGTGTTCAGCAGCAGTACACAGGTTTCTGCAAGATTCAGAAAGTCACTTCACTGCCAAAGTACCACACTGTTCAGCCATGTAAGCTAAGACATGTTAAAGACACAGTCACACAGTCATAGTCAAGTAAATTTTTAATTACCACCCAAATCTATTAGTGAATCATTTAATTGCTTCAGTGTACAGGCAAGCTGAGATAATTTGAGCCATTCCAGGGCTATGTTAGCTGGACTTCATGCAGAGTAGGTTAGGAAAATTTACATGACCTAAGTTTGTGGCTTAGCCTTGAGATAATGGCATCCACAGACTAGCAGCTTCTGTCCATTCCAACTCAGGGTATTCTGTGAATGCTTGCTCACTTTGTTTTTTTCCTAGTTTTGGTATCACATGGGAAGCTTCCCAAGTAAGGGACTGGCACAGGCAGCATAGACCTGTGCTGTGCCATGCAGATGTGCTCTGCCCTCCTGACCAGCAGCACACCAAAACAAAAGGGTCAGGCTTCCTACCCTGACTCTGAGGGACTAACAAGCCACTGAGCTTTATAATATCACACTGCAGTCCCCAGTTCTCTCATAGTGACTTGTGTTTTATGCAGTGATTCTCTACTTTGTTCTACTCTTCAGGAGCTAAATGACTTACTCTCTTTCCTAAGTCCACAAAGTAATTTTATTTGTTCTGGTAAAGCAGCAAGAATGAAGCAGGCTTGTTATAATTTCTTTTTCTTTTATCAGTTCTACATTTTCTACAGAACGTTTGTCACAGTGCCAGAAAGCCACTGCTTAAAACAGAAAAAAGAAGTCTGCCTCACGGATTGGACTGCTGAGATAATGCTGAAGGGAAAAAAAGAAAAACAAAGGAAAAAAAGCAAGATAACATATCAGAAGCTCAGCTTGCTGGGGGTGCAACTGGTATTGCTTTGAGATGCTAAATTTACTTACAGTTTAGATACCCTATAATATATAATAATAATAATAATAAAATAACACAAATCCAATAAGACTTTGGAAGAAAGAAAGAAGATCCTGGTGGTAAACCTCATAACCTGTGAATGCAGGCTCTCTATCTGTTTCTTGCCATTTAATTCATCAGCTATTAAAAACCAACCGGTCAGTATAATTCTCTACAGCATGTCTGTGAGCATATAGGCGAAAATGAAATGCTTTTAACAAAGCATCCAAAATCTCGCGGCAGAAATGCTAATCTAAACCCTGCTCAGCTCTTTAGCTCCCTGTCTACACCTGTCCTGCCAGCAGTGAGCGTGGTGGCCTCAGCTGGAGACGTCCAATGCATTTCTATGCATGACAGAGCCAGGCAGTGGCTTGCATGGTATAAGTAGAGCAGGTGTGCCCTGAATGTGATTAGTTAGCCTGGCTGGCAAAGCTGATAGTCACTACTGGCACAGGGAGACAGAGCTATTTTTCCTGACCTCTCACGTATCCATAGAACACATATCTCATCAGGATTTGAAAACTATGGCTTAGTTGTATGATATACCAGCAGTCATAACTTACTGTCTTCCCTTACACAGACAATATGGAGCTCCACTACAGAAAAGCTTGTTCAAGAAGCAGACTTCCCTTTTTGTTAATATATTGGCGTAGAAGTGGTAAATCAAGGATGACTGAAATAACTCTTCAGTCAGTTTCAGTATTTTTCATTTTCAATAAATGGGGCAGTATTTTTCAGAAGTACTTTGAAATATTTTACAAATATTAATTGGACAACTTATTTCTTTACTGTCATGTTGTGCCATGCAGCTTTTCCAGGCAATATCAAGAATGTATGCAATAGGAAGAGAAAATCAAATTGTTTTTTATTTTCACCTAATAAATGCATCTGGAGTGTACTCTCACTTTTCATGAGTTGAGATAGCATGTATCACCTCTTGCTGGGATAGCTTTCTCTAAAAACAAACAAACAAACCAAACCAAAACAAATCAAAATAAAATAAAAAAATAAAATAAAATAAAATAAAATGTTTAAAAATCACTATTTAAAAATGATGAGGTAAAATTGTTAATCCAGAGTAATTCACGATGACATTTTATTGGAAAAATAATAGAAGGGGAAATAAAAATTCATCTCTTCAAGGCTGATATGAATAAAAATAATTTGAAGCAAGTACCTCAATTAACACATCTATAAAATTAATTTTATTACTCAAAATTAAAAAAAAACCTAAAATGTCACATTAAAAAGTAGAGTATGCTTAAACTATATTTTATTTTTATTTTGTGAATAGATATGACAGTACATAGTATATTTATATCATTAAAAACAGAGGTTTAAAAACTTGAATACTGCAGTATTTCTTTTCCATTGTCATGAATTCATCCTGAATGAAGATTTCAGCATGATTCAGCATGTTCAAAAGCAATAAATCAGCCCTAGAAAAAGGAGATTTGATTAAAAAAATATGAGAAGAAACTATATGAGCAGACTTTTTGTTCTTAAGATTGCTTTCTGACTTCTAAATGCTTCTGATGCATATTGGTCTCGTGGATTTGGAGCCGCCTCTGCCTTTGCACTCAAGCACATACACATTTTAGAAGCACCACAGCTGACCTAAAACACTCCAGGGGAGCTGCTGCTGCTCCAGGAGGAATGCCAGCCCCTATTTCCCAACAGCATACCCTGGAGGCTCATGACAAGTACCAATTACAGGCTGATGAGGCATGTGATTACCCAGAACAAGTTAATATTATCAATTTATATAATCACAAATTATAAATCGTGCCTCCATCCAAACAGATTACAGAGACTGCAGTGTAGCCCTTGACATGCTACAGCCTCTTTGTAATGAAGGAGAGAAATAACCATCCACAAGTTAAAAATATGCCTCTCTGCAGAATGCTGAAATTTGACCATTTCTTACCAATTCTGTATTTTATCTCATTGCCATAAAGGCCAGATGGCTATGACTTCTGGATTAAGCATCCATGTGCCATCACCCAGGACAGGTGGCAGCTGGAGCCCTTTACACTCAAACTTCCATTGTTTTAGTAGAATTTCTGTGCATTTTCTAACTCAGATTGCTGTGCATGAAGACTGCTGTGTCTCTGTGTTAAGACAGCAGGGTTTTCAATAACTCGAATTGCCCAAATAACCCCCTCACAGATGAGATGTGGAAGGCACAGCCTTCAGAGAGTAGCTACTTTTAAGATAAGTTTGCATGTGTGTATTTTTAACGGAACATTCACTTCATTCCTGAATTATTTAAGGGCTCTGGATGAATCTGCCAATATGACATTTCACTGTGAAAAAGAAAGAGCAAAACAGCAAGAGCTAATAGCACTGTCTGAAAGATCTGATGTAGCCCTGTAAGCCCAGTAAATACCACGTTGCCATTATCAGTAACAAGCCACAGGCCTCCCTATATTTACAAGGTCACAGGGATGAGGCTTTTTAGGCTTTACCTAAGATTTTACGTAGCATCTGCAGTTGTAACACTGATTTTCCTAATGACCAGGTGGTTAATTCCTAACTTGCTATCTAACTATTTAAATATAACCACATCTAACTATTTAAATATAACCACAGTTCTTACGTGGCTTAGTTTGTGGCTGGAGGTAATAAGTAGTTATCTGGTGCAGCATGAAATATGCATGACCCCAATCTAGTGATGTTGTATAGGAAAAGGCAGGCACAATGTGATCATGGGGATGGCCTGTCTGGGTCAGAGCAGTGCCAGCAGGGAAAACTATGGTGCAGACACAGGCTAGCACCAGACATCACAGGCTGCCCATGGTGGTCTAGTAAAGATGTGGAGAATCAGGAACTGCCTGATACTGGTCTCAGCTATAGAGCAAGTATCCAACATTGCAAGACTCTAAATATACACATGTAAACATACGCAGACGTAGCATCACAACCAGAACTGAGGATGCGGTAACCCACAGTGTACCATCAGTGCCCTCTGGGATGGTGGAGTCTGGGAGCACAGGCAAGGGAGGTGAAGAGCAGGAGAAAGGAATATGAGTCAAGAGTCAAGGAGGAAGGGTCAAGAGTTTGCTTGTAACAATGTCAGTTGTATCATTAATTAGAACATTTGTTTCCTTATTCAGCAATTAGATCTGGACTAGTGATAACTCTTTTATCAGACTATTAAGATTTCAGACACACTAATAATAATAAATACTTGAATTTACACATAATTGCTGTGTTTTTCTTTTTTCTTTTTCTTTTTTTTTTGTATTCTTCTCTTCACACACAAGGTATCTTCAGGGTAATACTGGAGATGCAGTGGCTATTCCTGTCTATAATGTAACTGGTATGCTGGGGCAGTAAAGCAGGAAATAAATGGTTATTATGCAATGCCAGTGACAAGGGATTTGGAGAAAGGAAAGAATTCTCTCTCTGGAATTCAAGGGCAAAAGAAGATATTCCAAATTCTGAGGCTGACAGCAGGAAAGGAAAGATGTTAAAGAAGAATTATGACTTTGAACTTTTTCCTTGTTTTTGTGGTAGCTGTCAATGGCTGCATTTTATTGACTACTAAATATTTTTCAATGCTCACTAAATGTCTTTGCAGACTGGTCTGTTACTGTGCACTCATAATAAATTAAAAAAACTTACCCAAAGGCATTCTTCCACATTCTCTACAAAGCTGTCCTCCTGCTAGTGCCCAAAGAACCCTGTATGCACACCCTGAGCATCTCCACTCTGATAGTAACTCCTCAGTACTGCTGGATGAGGCTCTGTTTATTTAGCTGTTTGTCTCATGAAGAGGAATCAGTTTTAAATCTCCACTCCAGGATTCCAAAATACCAAGGGGGGCTGTTTTTCTAATTAAGGCATGGGTTTTAACAGGCAAACATGAGATTCTCTGAGCTACACTGTAGAACAGCTATAACAAAGGGCAAAGCCTTAGTTCTGATCAATGTCCTGTGCTTGACAGCGAAATGGGAACTGCTCACATTCTTGCCATTCCATTGCTGTACTATTTGTTATTGCTAACTCTTGTATTGCTCTTTACTTCTGCAGAAGCCACAAAATGGCAGAGCAAGAAAAAACAAGTTAGCCTGACAGCAATGAGCAGGCAGAACACATATCATTTATGAGAGAAAAAAAGTCCTAATAAATATAGTTAAAACAAGAAATATTACCAAATCTTGATCAGCACAGAATCAATACCTTGAGGTATTTCACTGGAAGATCTTATTCTGTGAATGGCTGTCCTGGAACAACCCCTAATGCAGACTTCATGGCTTCATCTACACCATACAGGAAAAGCAGGCTCACAGTCAGATTCACAAGCTGTCTCAATCCCACAAATCATGAGCCTGCTGTCAATTTCTAAAATACTTGTCACACTTTGGCAGTTTCAATCTAGCATAAAACTCCGTCTTCCTCCATCAGTAACTTCAGCACTAAATGTTTACGGACAAACTGGTTCTCCCATTCTCCCATGTACCTCACCCAGCTGTATTAAGGACCCAGCTCCCTTCAGTGAAATCACCCAGACCTTTCTTATTTATTTTCAGTTTATTTATACCTCAGGTGGCAAATGATTTATTCTCAGTTATCTAATCCAGGCAGATCCTAAACAGGGAAGACTGTTGATGTCCAGCCCCAGCACGTCAGTCCTCACCATCCACTCTTCTGCCTGCTGAGAGCAGCCAGGCACTACCTCATAGCCCCCCATCTCTCTCATTTGTGATATTTCCACTCAAACAGCAAATGATGAAATGTTCCCCTATGTAACCTACATAAGAAAAGGAAAAAAAGAAGGGGTGAAGGTTCAGAAATTTATCAAGATCCAATGTTTGAAATGATTAAAAAAGCTGAAAGAGGGGAAGAGTCCCTTAATGCAACCTGAGGTTGATCTTGGCTGGAAACTGGCAGTGAACACTTTGGAGCAGCCAGATTCATACAATCATAGAATTGTCTGAGTTGAAAAGAACCTTTAAAGGTCACCTAGTCCAGCTACTCTGCCACGAACAGGGACATTTACAGCTAGGTCAGACTAGCCCAGCCTGACCTTGAATGGTGAATGAATCCACCACATTTCTGGGCAACTTACTGCAGTGCCTCACCAACTGCATTGTAAAAAAAGTTTTTCCTTGTATCCAATCTAAATCCCTTATTTTTTATTATTACATATACACGTATGTATAGATCTCTTATAGTTTGGAAACATTTCTCTTTGTCCTATCACAAAAAACCACGCTAAAGAGCCTACAGGTTGAAATTCATAAAAACCTGGCACCTCCAGCTTCAGGTCACTTCTAAAACAGCCATCACCTTAGTGCAGTAGAGACAATCAGAAACAACTGTTTACATTTTTAGATTATACAAATGAGAAGGATTGTATAGACTCTGTACTTACTTAGAATTGCAGGAATAAGTATAACGCTTCCTGCAGTAATGATGATCTTGTAACATAAAGGAGATCATTAGGAAGCACAAAATTAAAGTGACTCATGTAGAAATTTATTAAGAGTGAAGAGTCTGGTTCTTACATGATTTAATAATACATAATTAAATATGGGTCAGAGTAAAAATCTGGGATAAAGTGAGATGGCCATCAAGGACTCCAGTATAGGAACAGCCACTCAGAGCATGCCTTCTTAATTAGGTTTCTCAGAATAGTTCTTAGGAATGAAACATGTGACATCTTTTACATCCTTTTTTTTTTTTTTTTTTTCTTCTGAGCCAATGAATGCATTAGGAGCCCATGATTCAGGCAGAACTTAGTATTTTTGCAAGAGACGTTTTGTGAGATATGAAGGCAGGTGAGATGGGAAGAGATGAGGTGTTGCAGAGGGCATGTGAGTGGGCATCATCAAGACATCCTCTGGCTGTTGGGGTTCTAGAAGCTGTATGAACTGTAAGCAATTACAGTTTAAAAAGGATTCACATGGCTATTATTTTGCATAATCTTTCCAAATGCACCTGTGTTTCTCCCTGGTGTCCTAGAAAAATATTCTTTGATCTTCCAGAAAATTGAACTCAAGCCTGTTAAACTATATGGTTTCTTCTCCTTGGAGAGAGAGAGATTTTTCTGCAGAAGGTAGACAATTTTAGCAAAAGAAAATTGTTTTGCTAAGTGAGTATAAAAGGAAAACATAATTACAACAAACTATTTATGTGTCTCTGTTATGAAGTGTAATCATCCCTAAGTCTCACTGTAACATCAGTATCTCCTCTTGTGTTTAGAGGTCACACAGATCATAAACCCTTCTTTTTGACTGTGATTTTGCTTCCTCATGGTGGAAGGAATCTTGGAAATTTCCTTTCCCTAAACTGGTAAAGGCCATCTCAGAATCACTAAAATAAGCAGCTAGAATAAGCTGCTGTAAGAGTTGAAAGTGTATCTGCTCACACTGCTAAGGGAAAAACTTTCGCATCTCAGAAGTGAGCATGAACATTGTCCGTCTCAGATTTGGCACAGATGTTTCCTTTCTTTGCTACTGAAAATATGCTCCTCTGACAGAAGAACAGGGAATTGTTAAGCTTCTGAAACAAATTGGTCCTGCAGCTCTTGCTGCTGCTGTAATAAAAGAAAAACAATTCCTGGGAAACCTGCTACATTTTTAAAAGTAGAAGAAAATGTCCCCTTTGCTGTAGTAAAATATAAGCTTGATATGTAGCTGAAAAAGCCAAGAATAGTGATTCTGATTCCCAAACCACAAAAATGACCAGAATTGTATATCGTAGCTAGAATCTCCACAGATCCTAGTTAGCTTTACAATGAATGAAAATTTAGGGCAAAACCCATCATTCTCCAATTGTAAATAAAATATTTGTTGGTACATATACTGCACTGAGGTTCTGTTTAATGAAAATAAATGTATCAAAATTTGGCTGTTGCCAATAGCAGCAACATATGAAGTGAAAGCTCATACTCCCAGACACTTACCAAGCTACTCACATTAGAATTATTTCTGATTAACACGGATGTGACTGAGATGAAAATTAAGCGTCACTTCTAGCATGGAGCTAAACATACTGCTGGTGCTTAATATATAAGCGTATTTAAGAAAAATGAATTTTCTGCCTCTATACAACCACTCTTACTAAATGCATCCTTCTAAATGTCAGACTCCCTGATGAAGTAAACACTGTATGAGTCATAAGCTTCTATAAACGCAAAGCCACTATTTGGAGGAAACTGGAAATGACTTTTAATTTTTCCTTTAATTATACTGAAGAGCACATGTATGTAAGATGACCGAGTTTGACATCTGAGGCAGAAGTGCAGATGCAGTTTCTTAATCATCACCCATTTAGAGTTTCTCACTCTAGGACCTAGCTTTAGTGTTTTGGTGTTTTTTTTTTTTCTCTCAGTATTGAATAAATCATATCATGAGATTTAACCATAGCCTTCTGAATGAGTTATGAAATAATCATTGTCTGCTGTATTATTTCTCCTTGATAACTCTGTTAAACAGCAAATCTCCATACAACACCCTTTGATTCAAATAGCAAACTTTTTACTAAGAGAGAAACAACAGCAGCAGCCCATAATAACCTTTTTTTGCTGTGCTCCCAACATCCGATGAAGTTCTTGGTGCTTCTTGTGTTGTGAGGCTGAGGTACACAAGACAGAGAAGTCTCATGAGATTGTCAAGAAAATAAGAACGCGAGGAGGGGAGAGAAAATGAAACATTTATTACTGGATTCTAAACCTGAAACTTCAGAACACGAAGTAAAAAAATGATTCTCTCCCTGGGAGTGAGTCCTACAACAGATTCAAAGCAGAGTGGCCTCCATATCTGGGCAGAATGACCAGATTAATGCAGTGCTTTTATCTTCTTCCAGCCTAGAGTGCTATTTAAGACCTTACTCTTTTCCCTGGCTGGAGTATAACTACCTCCAAAACAGCCCAGGCTCTTAAAAATGATATAGGTGAAATTCGACCATACTACAAGTAAATATACGGAAGAAAATGGAGTCAAGGGGAAGTTACCTATGCTCCATCCTAATAACGTACAATGTAATGACCTGAGCTGCAAACTGCCTTGATTTCCTGCCCAAATACCATCTCAAAATCCCTTTTCACTACAGAGAAAACCATCAACTTTAACCAAGGTGGCTCTCATTTATCCTACATGGGAAAGGGGGAAACCTGGGGAGATGAATGAGTCATTCATCTTACCAGAAGACTTTGCCATTGATCTCCCTTTGCAGTGACATCACATTATGCCTTGCATGCCATCATGGAGTTAAAATACTTTGGTGTCTGGTAATAAAAGACATAACCTACACAGATGCCCTTTCAAAAACATGTTTGCTAAAAGTGTTTCTTGCACCAATTAAAAAAACAGGGTACCACGTGACACATGGAAAATCAAATGAAAAGTAACCCACGATATACAGCTGAACAACACTGAACTCCAGTCCTGAAATAAGGACATGCAAAGAACTTGTATTTCAAAATGCATTTTTGGTAAATTTTGCTAAAGAAATGGATATTTGCTATGTGAATGTACATAGCTACAAAACCCTTAAAACAACATTCGCTAAAGCTGCATTTTATATCAAGACAGGAGAGGAATCATGCATATTCTTCAGTTTTAGAAGCAGATGGGGCTTCTGCTATCCTAAGAAAGGAGCAGACAGCTTAAGCCTTTTCTGTACTGAATGCTGTATCTTGGGTCTTTTCTCTCCGAACTCAGCTCTCAGGCAAGTCCAGATTCCTTCAGAAACAGCACAGACAGAAGTCTGAGCAGAGAAGTGCAAGGGGAGCTGTGCTTTCCAAAGACAGCCTGACTCAACTAGGATCTGATTTATCTGATTTAGAGGAAACAACACTAGCCATTTGAAATAGCATTTTCCTACAATGGAAACAAACAAATAAAAAAATGAAAGTGATAAGTTTGAAAGCTCATCTGTTTGAGAACAGGAAAGAAACTTCAGTTAGTCTGAATCAGAGAAAGCTATCAACATAGAAACAAGTGACAAGGGGTAAGAGTCTATGAATTTAGAGCTTAACCAACTCTTGCAGCTGTGTTCATGCATCTTCCTACTACCTAGAAAAAGCAAAACATTTCACCTCCCTTATCCAGCATTTAACTGCCAGACCTCTGATTAGCCTGGTTTTGCAAAGTCTGCCTCCATCACCTAGGAGTAATGAGTGCACATCTATATGCTAAACACAGTGAACATCTCTGTTAGAAAAGCTACCATCCATTAAGCCCCTCTACCTTTTAATTAGGATTAAAATATTATTGCAGCTTAGCATAATTAACCACCATGGTAAACTGACCAGTGGTGTCTTTAATTCTGAATGTAAGCGTTCACTGACAGACTAACTGCATTTTAATGAAATCAGCATCAAACCAGGGGTCTGCTGCAGACAAACCCCAGAAATCAGGCACTCAGAAGGCGTTAAATGCAAGCACTCACTAGAACAAGCATGTCATGTGCAATAGCTTAGCTCCCTCATGTCATCCACTAAATTATGGTGTCTCATTAAATCATTTTATCTTGTTTGACAGTTAAGACAGTTACATAAAAAACTAGAACTGAGAGACACCTTCACAGTGACTTTTGTTTAAGTGCTTAGTTAAGTGTAAGCTGCCTATGAAGCTCTGGACTCCTGGAATAGTGCATAGGTGGATAAATAAAGGTTAAAGAAAGAAGAGTAAATATCAAATGAAAATGAAATGCAATAAAGGTTATTTTTTATTCATTGTGGTATTTTCCCAGGTTAAGCTATTATGAATTTTGTAAATGGCATCATCTGCTAACTACTTAAGCCAGATAGTAAGCTCCACAAAATATCCTGTTTTTACTGGAAGGACAGTGAAAAAAAAATGAAGCAGTACTGAAATGAAACAACACCGTTCTCCCACACTTAGCATCCTGCTTCAGTTTTACTGGGAAAGACTCATGCAGCTGGAGGGGTGGATCCTGGCGCAGGTCTGCAATTGTAGTAGAGTGGCACCAAGTGACAGCAACTCTGTAGCCCAACACCAGTTCACTGCTTGCCTTCAGGTCACCTTCCCATTGAGACATCCCTCTTGTCTGGGGCATGAGGATTATCCTTGCCATGTCTTTTCTGGGAGGGTAGATCTCTAGGTAGAGACTGAGAACAGAGCAAGCCACACATAATGAAATTTCATCACAAGACTCACCTGTTTGCTGTCATATGAGCTGTTCTCTCACATTCATGGAAACACACAGGTGCTTCAGAAGCTCTAGTATGATTCAAAACTCTTCCAACTGCAGTTTTTGAACTGCATAGCTGATACTGAATAGTCCACCCCCCATAAAGATAGACTAAGTTCTTGAATTCGAGAATGTCTGGAATGCCATCTGCTCAGCACAGATTCACATTATGTATAATCACACACCAAGATGCAGCAGCCTTTTTAAATCACTGTTTCCCCACAGTGTGTCTTGTTAAGCCTGTGCCAGGGCACATGTGTTTTGGTTGAACCACCAGCTGCTTCTCAGAGCATGGTACAGATGATATCCATGGCAAGCTATTCAGAGCTTGCTGCTATCACTACCCTAGGGATTTTCCAACAGAACAGTTTTGGCTTTGAAGAAATCTACTTGTCAAAAACCAATCTGAAACACAAGTACCAATGTGAACAAGAATGGCATTAATGATACGACACTTCACTATAGGATGGCTCTTAAATGGTCCTATGACAAGAAAACACTTCTTGTATCTGACTAGACAAACTTCTTGTTCTTCTGAGATTCTGCCATGATTCATAGCATAGTCCTCACTGGTGGGTGGCAGAAGCAAGCCTTTTAGTTGCTCTTATTAAAGATAGGTAGCCGTTCCCCAAATACTTGTTCAGTATCCTCAGAGTCCAGTGATGCTTAGCTAAGGGTTACTGACAACAACTAGGACCTCCAAGCCAGCCTGAAGCAGCTTCCATCTCCAGCATTCAATGATATAATCCCAGCAGCCTGACTCATCTGCATGAGCTTCTTCCTGAGCTTTTTGACAGTAACCATTTTACAGTAAAGACACAGCCATCCAGCCCTTGGTCCTCCTCCATTCCACCTGAAAGCATTTTGCTTTTTTTATTTATGGAACTATAGGTTTTCTGGCTAAATAGGTACTTATTTGTAAAACGTTAAGCAAAGCTACTCAAAAAATGGAAGTCAAGGACCAGCAAACCTAGCATTCAGTAAATTGCTGTCATAGTTTCAAGTTTTTCTAAGCTTTAGAAAGCTATTTTTTTTTTATCATTCTCAGTTTGATCTGTAGCCTCAGTAAGTTACCTGGATTTTCTGTAACTCAGACTAACTACGAAGGTAAATAACTATTTTATGATTACTCTCCATTAATCCACTTGGCTGCCCCACCACTAGCTCTCCTTGACACTCATCTTCGTCTTCCCCTCCCTAGCCGTGTTCCAGGAATCTAGCCTGTAACAGCCTTTCAGTTCCTATCTGTAGCAGACAAAACTCCTTAAAAAGCTAATCTCAGGTTTTGTTTTCATCTGACACTAACACATTAAGCCTCTGAGAACTCTTTGTATTGAGCTGTCAGCTTACATTTCTCAGTGCTATAGGGCTGAAAAGATGAAAATTAAATGGCAAGTTGCCTTCTTCCACCAGCGTAGGTAGATAGCTGTTTTTCAATCTCATCTCTTCAATGCATTTTTGAAGGCAGTTGAACAGGTTTTCTCCATATACATAAAAAAATTCTAATTTTCTCTCTAGCCGTGATAAATCCCAGACCTGGGGCCCTGCCAGCACAAGATCTCCCAGGGCTCCTCAGCTCAGGCCACAACCACCCATCCACATCAATACCAGCCACATCCTGTCCATGCCATGGGGAACAGAGCCATGCTAAATGCTTCTATTGGGCAGAGTCATTGTGGGCTATCAGCCAGAAAAGGCAGCTAGGCATATTTACTTTTTTCACTCATGACAACAGCCTGCAGCTGATAAAAGATTGTATTTTAAACTGGTTTTCTTCAGTTCAAGCTGTTTTAACAGCATGGACATCATGTTCCCAGCTTCTGTCTGCGTACAGAGCTTTCTTCTACGTGAGGCTGTGGGTGGTTCACAGTGCCTAAGTGCATTTTTGACCTGACATCACATGCCAGTTTAGAGCACCCAGGCAGAAAAAGAAATTTCAGGCTGGTTTTGTGCTAGGGTAAAATGACTGCATGACATACAGAACACAACACTTCCCAAATCACTGTATTTTGTGCTTTCTCTTGACAGGGAAGCTGAGGAGAAAGAAAAGACAACCCTTTAATTTCAACATCTATTCCATACACTAGCCTTCACTACAAGCATCTCAGTGCTGAAATGCAAGAACATTCAGTATAGATTGACTTGTGATTGAGCTGATCATGTGTCACGGTTTTATGATTTTTGTTTTGGGATTCTGTTAATAACTCGACATTGTTCCTTGAAGGCTATCATATGATAACCCAGGACGGTCTTTAAGAACATCTAAGAACTTCTTTAACACCATATAGCAAACATTTTGGCCTGTGCCTCACGCAAATAAAAAGCAAAGATCAATTTTGTTCCATGCATTTTCCAGAGCACTGGCTGCTCACATCTTCCCCTTGAAAAGGGAAGAGACCCTGCAGACAACCAAGGCTGGATGGGGCTCTAAGCAATCTGATCTAGCTGTAGGTGTCCCTGTTCATTACAGGGGAGTTGGATCAGATGACCTTTACAGGTCCCTTCCAACTTGAATGATTCTATAGGAAGCTGCTTACAGAAACCTGCATGCAAGCATATAATGAACTGAGAAGATATTTATCTGTGCAGATAATGTGTATTTATATTTAACAAATGTACTCCGTTTAAACACATTTATATATCTGTATATATAATGCATACAGCAAATGCACTTAAATGGAGTAGATGCTCCCATAATTAGAATATAAATCAATAACTTGTAAATCAATAATGACATGTTGCCCTGTAACTGCTAGAAAATTGGCCAGGTAAAACTGAGTACAGCTCATTTACAATGCATGTTTAAGTAAACTGCCTATGTGTACATACACACTATAATGCCATGAGAAAAGCATAAATAAACACAGTCTGCACAAATTAATCTGTTTTCAGATTAACAGAAAAAAAAAATCAGTAAATGCATAATGTCTGTGTTATTATCCTTTGATTCCTCTCTTTGCAAGATTTTCAGAATTACAAACACTGACTTTTTGATCAGAGCTTATAACGAACAAGCAGAAAAACTGCCTTCAAATATTTATGCCAATGGAAAGAAAAATGAAGCATTTCTTTCAGCTCTTTAATGTGCTGTGTGTTCCTTCCAGAAAAACAGACATCCAAAAGGCTGTTTGCTGCTGCATGTATAAATACAGATATCTCCTGGAAATGTATCCCAGTATTAGCTCTTAATCTAGAGTGAACTCCAGTCAAGTCACAGAGCACATTATTATGGGTAGTTTGTTTTAACAAATATAAAGTAGCAATCCTTTTCCTAAAATGTCTTGAGAGGAAATGCTTACTCTGTGGGGGAATAAACAATGCACCAGTGGGTCTGGAATTGTATTTTAACAAAAACAGCGTCTGGATTCTCAAGCTGCTGTAACTCATATACCATTTACGCCAAAACACAACACAGTGATATAACTAGGGTTCTCTTCGGTGTTGTCTTTTTTTGTTTGTTTGTTTTTGTAAGAAACTTTCTGTTTACACAACATGACCTGAAAAGATGTACTCTGGATGTCATTATGCTCACAGAGGATATTCTACAGCATTTTCATTGCATGAGGATTTCAGTTTTGTCTGAGTGGGTAATAAAACTTTAAATATCACAGCTTTAGTTTTGAACATATAGCCTGCTAAGTGCCTAAATATTGTTCAAGAAAATGTGAGTAATCTTTTTCTGGTTAATTAATTAATGACTCTGGTTACCTACTTCCATTGGATTCCGGTCCAGCAATAGAAAATTTCTCTCAGCAATATACTCTGAGCTGGTTTTCAGCATTTCTGAGGAACACAAAGGAGCCAGCATCAACTGTGCATCCAGCTCACATGAAGACCTACAAGGACAGGCTTTGAGAACCATCGTTACAAAACACAGCATTAACAATGTTTTCATTGCATTAGCATCTGGGGATGAATCCAGCAGAAAAGATGCACAAAAGATCTTTTACCAGCACACAGCTAAGGGCCACTCTGGCAGAGCTCAGGAAATGGTTTGGAGGAGAGTCTGAGGAGAGAGGAAAAAGCAAAGAAGCCAAAGCAGCATGGAAAAGCACTAATCTCCAGCAGTGGACAGGGATTAGCACCAGTTCAAACTGATCAGCTGAAAAACAAATTATTTGCATAAAGTTATATTTACTTCTTAGCATACATTTGCCCATAGAAGTCTCAGGATGCTGTGCCAAGCATGCTATCTCTGATACAACCAGCTCTCAGATTGCACAGAAGCCACTTACTGGGGTTTAGAATGTTCCTTAACCAATGCCACATGTTTAATTATACTAGCAATTGAAAATATTATGACTGTCTCTGACATTTTTAAAGTACTCCCTTGCTAGAAAAGACTGTCAGTAGACAGAGTGCAGTCACCAGGTCCAGCCCAGACTAGTCAGTAATAATCCTGGAGAAGGTGAATCAACCTGTATGTTAAGGTTTGCAACAGTGTTTGGAAAGTAGATTTGTCCTGAAATGAACTTCTTCAAAATATGCAGCTCCTGATCCCATGTGAATTGCCTTTGATGTTTAAACAAATTCAATTTTCAGAAAAGTTTATATGCAACTGGAGTAGACACATCAAAATATTTTTGTCTCCATACGTCCTTTCTCCTGATTGCCAAAAATTTATTTTATTTGGCTACAGAGCCATACTGAAGTCTCATTGAAGTCTAACAGGCAAAGAACTAGCACAGGAAGAGTACCTTCCCTTACTTCAGATATATGGCTTCAGTTTGGACTGCAGAAGCACAGTTTTGTCTACAAGGGAAGAGATTTATGTGGCTACATGCACGCAAGCATACTCATTTTGTTGACTTGCTGAGGCATACACATCAGGTTTCAGAGTGGATAGGCACAAGCTGTACACTAGAGTTTAAGACCCCAAGGGCTGTATCATAGATCATTTTATATTTTGTGGTCCAGAACCTCACACAACCTGCAATACAAAGTTCCTCTTGGACTTTCTTTCCATCAAACATCAATGCTTCAGATATATGAATGCAGGGTACTGGCTAATGCAGGCTCAGAAGAACCACCGTCACAATCCAGTGCTGAACCCATCGCACAACTAGAGATGAGACTACGTACTGTGATAATGATTCACGCACCAACAGCAGTCATTTCTCAAGTCAACCTGGTTTGAGATCCGATTTGGGGAACAGTGAGCTTCCTGGCAGAACAAAGCAGAAACATATAACCCAAAGCCATTTCCATCACCTCATCAGCATGACTAATGAAGGCAATGAGTGCTGAATGAGGTGGTGCTTGAATACAGAGGTAATGATAATTCCTGCCCCTTCTTTATTCCACTGAAGCAAACATTTCCTGTAGGCTCACAACCTAGCCTCATGATTCTTTTTGAGCTGAACAGAAGAATCTACAAAAGACAGAGGTCATGCTGACTACAGCCCTGAGAACACTATTTCTTATTGATTTCCTTTGTCCTCTAAAAGAAAATAAATTTAAGTCCCCAGTCCTCTAGCTCAATGTTTGATCTGTCCAGAACTGCACTCCAGTAGTTGAATAAATCACCCATAAATTTTCAGTACTATACAGTTGTTTTATGTTTAAAAGCCCTAGTATAAAATTTCATTAGCCCATAACTTTTCTGTAGTATGCTGGTTAACATAAGGAGAGTTCTAATCAAGTAAAATATAGTTATGTCATTTTTATTACTCCCATTCCAACAACTAGGCGCAACTTTCAGACCTGATGTAAGAGGAAATATCTTAATCTCAGTCATTAGGGTATGTCTTTATCTCGTGATGTCAAAAGTTAGAAAAATGAAACCTGTTAGATGAAAGGAAATGTCAGTATTTGATATACAACCTTCTTCAAACATATTTCTTGACTATAAAATTTATATCCACAGAAAATCTGAATATTTTTCTAGCACTATTCTCAAGGTTTTATTCCCCAAGCTTTGTCATAAATTTCAGCTAAGAAATTATGGGTTTCATTTACATTTGCTCTAAATCAATATGTTAATTACTTTAGTCTCTATGTGTAGAACAGAATTAATGAGAGGAAAAGAAAACGCATCTTTCAATCCTCTTTATTTTCTGTACACTGAACATCTACAAAAGTTCTTTAACTGAAATCAAAGACAGAATATTCATGGAACAGCTAGTTAATGCACAGATGCCTGAAGTGAGGTCAGAAAATCTATTCCATGGTTACTTATATACAGTTATCATATATACATTTCTGAACATTTAGACAAATGTGCCCAGGGACTCTGGAAAAGGAAAACTAAATCAAGTCATCAGCTACAAGAGAGCAAGCTTCAGTAATGGTTCAATTTCTCACATCCATTTCCACTGCAGGGCAGATAAATTTTCACACTGACAATTACTTACAAGATCCCCTAATTGTAAGCTACCAAATTCACAGGTTTTTTGTTTTTACTTATTTGCTGTGTATCCCAAATGACTAAAAACATGCTTGTCTCAGAAGCAGACCCAACTAAGTAGGCTTACCTCTCTGTTTCCAGTTATATGAATGTATTAACTTTTCTCTTATTCTCTTACTTTCTCTGGTTTAGTGGACAATTTTTTAATACAAAGCAGAACAGTCCAAACATGTGAACCTCACAAAAAGAAAACTTCACCTCTTTCCACCAAAGCGGAAGCAGCTGTGATTCAAATCTTTCCTTCACACTAGTCTACTCAGGTTGGACCCAGGCTCACCATATTTCTGATGAGTTCTCCAAATGTAGGGTTAATAGCTATCGTAAGAGGTCTTTTCTTTACTCTCTATGGAAGCAAAAATAGGATTTAAGAAGGAGAAATTAAGCAGGATTTTGGCCAAACTAAAATGTGAATGAACTTATTTGTTTCTGTCTAGATCATTCAAGTTCTAACAAGCAGCACTCCATATCACTTATGCTAATTCAATTGGTTTTGAGGCTATACCTACAATAGTAAAATACAGACAAATGTTGCCGCAATTGCTCGTATTGCTAAATATTAGCTTCTCTGGTACTGATTTGTCTTGTGCCAGCCACCAATCTCACAGTCAACGTGCAGTTTTGGAAATAACTGAGGCAACTATTTGGGAAGGGAAAAAAGCCAGATGCAAACAATGTTGTCACTTGCCATCAAAGCCACAAAACAGCCTTAGTACACTCTGTACAAATAGTAATTGCAAGCCCGTATTTCCCTTCTTCACAATGTGACAGATTCTCTGTTGCAGGCAGCAGGTTATCTAGAAATTCAGACTTACCTTTTGCAAGTATCTGTGGCAAAACAATATAAACTTTCTCTGTACCTTCCTTCATCAATAGGGTACATATTAATACTTACTCCCTTTGTGGGCATAATTAAGCAGACTGTAAACTGTGATGCATAGTCATCACCTGGCAGCAGCCCAGTTATTGCACAAAAACAGGTGAAAATCTTATCAATTTAGGAATGCATTTATTATTGTCCTTCTAAGGCTACCAGAAAAATGTAAACTACAGCTACCATATGCCCTAGAGACAAGGAAAGACAATTGATTAGTAATTATTTACAAACAAGAACAGAGAGGTCAAATAGCATGATGCTTTTATGTTGGCCTTCTGAAAGACTGCACATAAAAACGTTTGATGTTTAAAACAAGTAGTACTGATCATGATGTAAAGAGCTTATTTCTTTTTCTTTCCAGGGACATTTGCCAATGATATTACCTCGGTTTAGCAAAAAGAATATTCACATATGGGGAAAACAGGTTCACTGGGAAAATGCCAGCAAGATGAAATTAAAGCAGCAAAGGAGTAGGAAGCTTTCAACAAATGAGAAAGTGAATAAAAAAAAAAAAAAAAAAAAAAGAGAAAAAAAAGGCAGCACCTTCTCATCCGTGAGGCTGCCATCTGGGGAGAATTTTTATCCTGTTTGCCTTTCTTTATAGCGACAATAGATGCTGGCTGAAAAAGCAAACAGACTACAATCATTCCCTTTGCAAAATGCAAGCAGTGCTTATGAAGCATTACTTATGAAGCATTGCTTGGGATTTTTCATGCTAGAGGAGGCTTCCCAAGGTGAGGGACCAGCCAGCTTCTGGAGGGGAGAGATTATGGTGCAGCTCTGGGCTGATCCTTGAATGGTGCACTTTGTGTTCCAAGCAGTGTCTGAGGGCACAAAGCAGCCCTCTTTGTATAATTTACTCTGCATATCACTGTTCATTCTGATATACAGATCACTGTATCTTTCTGATAAATCTTTGGTCCTAAAGCTGCAGCTGAAGTTCAGCTCAGTCTCATCGCTGATCTCTAATGTAAGCTGCAGGGAGAAGAGAGAACATTTTATGTTTGGGACACAGTGGTAGATCCTGTCCTACAGTGATGAAAGGGTCAGAGTAAGAAGATGACAGTGAGAAGGAAAATAAATCAGCAGCAAGATTTCTATTTTTTAAGTTTTAAACACTCTTTTGTAAACTTTCTTACAAGTCAATCTAAAAAAGAGCAAATCAAATATAGCTTCTGTGGGGGGAATAAAAGAACAGAAGATTATTTCCTTTATCTTTAATTCCTCAGGGGCAAAACACATTGAAAAGTACCTGCACATTTTTAATGCAATGTAGAAAAACTTCAAGAAGAAAGACTAAGAGAAAGATGGCACAATCATCCTCACACCAGGCCTGGACACCAAAGTATCCAAAAAGTACTCTGGACAGAAAGCTAGTTTCTTTTCTAAGGGTAAATGCCTGCTCCTGGTATCTACATAGATAAAATCCTGGCTACCTTATGGCTGCATCTATGCACTCTTTTTATTGCACTTGAGCAACAAGAACAACATGGAGCCTTTAGAGCTCATATGAGTCATCATCATATTAAGGCTTATCAATAGGAGATATAGGTGTTAAGCATCTTCAAAAATTACACCTTTTTTTATTTTAGGTGCAGTTATAATGCCTTCTTAGTGTTATTTTTTTCTTCTGCTTACCCCTACCTTTTTCCTTTACTTACTGAAACATGATCTGGTTTTGATACTATTATGTCCAGAACTGAAAACAGAATTGTTCTGGTCATAAAATCTACAGAATGAGGAGGCATATCTTTTCAATACATGTTCACATCTTACTACCGGACACATACAGAAAAATCTTTCTACCCATAATTCAGTGCTCACTCAATTATCTTTTAGGAGTCAACAGTTGAACAGTTTTATGGTTAAAGTTCGTATCTGAACTGATATTCTTTAACTATATGCTGAGGAGGACATTTTCATGTTTCTGTCTCAAAGACATACCACATTTTCACTTGATGAATGTTTCTTGGAGCAGGTTTTCTGGTTTAAGCCAGAAAACTGTTTCTCTTGAGAATGCTTTGCTCTCTGAAGAATACATTTAGATGTGTGCCAGCTTTTCAACTGTAAGATCTATAAAATACTGTCATGGCTTTAATACAATACTTTATGAGGATAAAGTTTTATTCTATTGTTTTTAAGTTTCATGAGTACTGGCATGAAAAACATTACAGAAATGACTGAATAAGCTACTCTGACATTCAGAGTTTAAAATTCCTCCTCAGCACTGAGCTTTGCGTTGCTTGGACTACATACTCTTCCTCTTGCATGTGACTTCATGGAATCAACTCTTGACTATTTTCTGTAGATATTTTTAATCCCTCTCATCCTCCTGTTTGACTTATTGACTCTTACTCATTTGAATCAATCTTTTCCAAAAATCATTCAAAGCTCATATCATATGCAGATATCTTTACTGTTGAAGACTTCTTTGTCTGTAAAAAATGCAGAACAGAAGTACATGTCTTTCAAAAGAAAGATGTAAGATAATGGCTTCCTCGAAAATAAAAAAAAAAGAAAGAAAATCTGTTTGCAAGATATCACTAACCAAAATTATTTGAATTATTTCATAGAAATACCAGATATGTATAAATTGTAGATACGAACAACATAGTCAGGTAGATAATACAGACTTGTTTCTCACCTGGCAAGATCTGATTCAGACAGGGAACAACCCATTCCAGTGAATCTTTGCTGACATTCACTTAATTTCCAGGGTCATACATTAACCATCTGTTAAAGTAATTTCACGACATACGAATATCCAAAAGCTTCTGAGAAGTAATAAGTTACATTTATAAACACATATGTTCAAAGAATTTGAGGCCAATAACTTTGTAAATATTGAAAACACATTTACTTAGAGAATCTAATGTCATTTATTGTAGATGTGTCTTCTTTCCAAGCCTACAGTTCTCAGCTGTCAAACTAAGCAGTGTAAATCAAATTTGTTTTGACATGGACTTTAAAAGGCCTCAGTCTTGTGTCTCAGATTGTTAAGGTAAAACTAGGAACACAAAACAAAACTAGACACAAATATCTGTAAGAAACTTTTGTTTTAGATTTCTGGTTCCTGAAGTTTGTATTCATACATATATTTGTATAGCAACACGACCCCATCATGCAAGCTGAAGACATGAATAAAAAATGAAAAAAGAAAATCAAACATTATTTTCCTCCTTTTTCCATAGGACTACCTTGATGAATGTTTGCAGTTTTTCATCTCCTACTATTAACTGGGAAAAAGTAATACAACAGGACTCATCTTACAATTAAATAGTCCAAAATTTTAAACTAGAATTCGTTCACAAAACTGTACTGATTATTATGAGTCATGGAGATACCAGAAGTTCATATATTTTTGTGACATCCTATCACGTCCCTCTACTCACAGAGGACACTGAAGCAAGACAAGATATAACACTAGATATAATGGCTGTTTGACTTTCTAACTGTCTAGAAGTCAGTCAGTGCATATGGATACCATAAAGCATTTCCAATACAATCAGCCATATCTAATAGGCAGCACAGAAAGATAGTGCAAGATTCTGAGAAAAAAATAGCATGTTCTGATTCTCATACCACTGTTTGTGTTCTCCGCTTGATCCCCTTTCTTTTAGTAAGTACCTCATTATCAATACTCCAAGTTAAAAAATGTTATTTCTAATTATTCTCACAGCTATTTCAATTATGGTCAAAAGGATAGAAGTTACTTTAATAGTCTTAATGCTTCAAGTTTTAGAAGATTAGCTCTTGAAACATCTAAAAGTACATCCTCCCCTGCTTTCTCCTTGCTTCCTGGGGAGAGAGAGTTATCTGCCAGTCTACCCTGGTGTTAAAAGAAGGTACACCCCTACTGTCACAGTAGTTCAGAAGATTGCATTCTTGCCATGCTGCTGCAGAAAGAGAATAAGCAGGTGCATATATAAGTGACTTAGAGATCATCACCCATGCTCACACCAGGGATGATGTTTAGCAATCAGAGAGAATGATTCCTTAGCTCTATAGAGGGGCAAGAATGTCTGAGAAGTTAGTTTATTTATTCTTAGGATTTTTCTCCTTTAGAATTTTAGCAGAAACTTAAAGATCTAGAGATTTGACATGGTCCCCCACCAAATCCTTATCTCTAGATTGAAGAGAGATGGATTTGAAGGGTAGACTGTTATTGGATAAGGAATTGATTGGAAGGTCAGAGGACTGTGGGCAATGGCTGTATGTCAAGGTGGAGGCCAGTGATGAGTGGCGTCACCGAGGGCTCCATATCGGAACCCATACACATTTGAACCCGTACACTTTAACATCTTTATCAGTGACATAGATGATGGGATTGTGCACATCCTCAAATAAGCTTGCCGATGATACCAAGCTGAGTGGCGCAGTTGCCCAGAGATGCTGTGGATACCTGATCCCTGGAGATGTTCAAGGCCAGGTAGGGTGGGGCCCTGGTCAATCTCATCTAGTGCTTAATCTTGTAATTGTCAACAATCTTGCATCAGGGACACTGGAACTTGATGACCCTTGAGGTCCCTTCCAACCCAAGCCATTTTATGATTCCACGATTTTTTCCAATTAATCACTTGACTCTTCTTATGATACTTTCAAAATATTTAGGATATGATCAATCTGAAATTTTAACAAAGATTTCCAAGGTGAAATTAATCCTTCTTTGGTAAAAAATAATTATATATAATTAACATTTCATAAATAATTTTATTACATAATTATATAATAATCAAGATGCTGATTTCAGATAACCAAAGTAAAATAGAATATCTTGGTGAATCATTAAAAACATATTAATTTTTCAAGCTAGAAAAGATTGTGTTGAGAGGATTTCCCAATTTTGATTAACATTATGGTGGCAGAAGAGGAAGTTCAAAGAAAATTTTCAACTACCCCTGGTAATAGGAACCAATCCTACACAAGAGTAAAACTTAGGTTACTTTACTTCTGGTGCTCTGTTTAAAAACAAGCATGTATTGCCAAATCTTCTATTACTTCTAAAGCAAACACTATATTGATTCTTCAATAGGTTACTAATAGAAAAAGAAACCTTATATCTGAAATACAGTTGATAGCACAGTGTGGCAAGCATCTCTATTTCATTTCAGTTACATGTCCCCATCTTCACTCTGGTTATAAATACATTGGCAATCCTCCAGAGAAGTGTCATAGCTTAACTGTCACTTTTCTCCTGAACTGTGATAAATATAGAGTAATGTAATTAGTGCAGCAGGAAGAAAAGTGCTGCTCTTTGAGAAGGAGAATTCATAAGTTCCCTCATGTTGTCCTAGCAACTTTGCAGAGCTGACACAGATTCTTCTCTTTAAAGGAGGAGTAGGTATATGTCAGTTAAGAAACAGTGGTGTTATCTGTCAAATTACCTCGAGCACTGAATAAAATAAATATTGTTTTTGCAGTCTGACTTGAAAAAAAAATGCTCTGCATGCAAAAATTTCTAAAATACACAATCAAGCAGATGAACTTCGGTGCATTTCTAAGTTCTCTGAAATAAACAGAAACAGACTGGTCTGTTTCAATAAATTTTAGCTGAAAGTCTAGATTAAGAAATTTAAACACCTGAATCTCTTTATTAATCCCCTCAATAAATTACAAAACAATTATTTCAACAAACGTTAAAAATGTCAGTCCTGCATCACTAATGGGAGAACAAACTACCTCACAATTTAGTGACAGGATAAAAGGAAATAGTTTCAAATTAAGAGAGGGGAGATTTAGATTACGTATTAGGAAGAAAATCCTTTACTCAGAGGGTGGTCAGGCACTGACACAGACTGCTCAAAGAAGCTGTGGATGCTCCATTCCTGGAGGTGCTCAAGGCCAAGTTGGATGGGTCCTGGGCAGCCTGATCTAGTGAACAGCAACCCTGTCCACAGGGTAGGTCCATTTCAACTTAAGTGTTTCTATGATTCTCTGATAATTATTGAAGTTTCTGCCTGTTTCTGGAAACCGCAGACCTCTAAAGAAGAAAGTAAAATGTTTAGTGCTATTGCACATCTATATACAGTGCTATATTGCACTGAGTTTGACCATCCTTCCTTGGGATTATCCTTTGGGTTGAGCTGCTTTCTCTTGTCTAAATACTAGCAACGCACAGCTTTCTTCCTATTCTACTGCACACAAGTGACCTGCTTGTGGTTGATTCCTTTCCTGCTGGAAAGTTTTTGTGCCAGATGAACTTCATTTTAACATCAAATGAAGTCTGTGGTTTCCTTCATTTTCAGTTCTGAGATCATTACCAGCTCCCTGTTCATCCTCCCATCACATGATTCTGCTATTCTGTTTCTTTATCTATTCTTTTAAGGATTTCCTTTCAGTGTTCTTTCTTGGCTTGGATAATTCCTCCTCCACCTGTATGACAGCTGCAGCTCGAATCCTGTCCTCTCTAGAGACTTACTATTCCCCCTCAGTTCCAGACTGCCTCTCATCTTCCTCTGACAATTCCTCAAAAGGCTCAGACTTGATGTAATCCCAGCAGTCTCTCTGTTTCCTGTTCATAGACTGTTGATTTTCACTGCTCCTTTCTGGTTAAAGTAGATTCAGCTTTATTTTCTGCCAATATGAAGACTGAGGTTGCTGCTTTTACAAGATGCTCAATCTGTCCTTGAATTAAAAGGACATGCTCTGAATCTCAAGTATTTGCAGGTTGATTTGACTTCAAAGGAGAATGAAGATATGGACAAAAAATACTTATACCATTCTCCCCTAGAAACATCCACAAAAGGGAAAATATTATGAAACAATTTTACTATAATTTTTCAGGGCTGGCAATGGAGTTCAGAACATATAACATTTTCATGAGTGATTCTGAAATAAGGCTAATGTAATCCTGAAACAGCTACAGATGACAAAAAGAGGTGGAATGAAAAAGAGCAAAGATAGGACACCTATACAGAATGATCTGGAGTACCTCAACATACAATGCTATTAAAATATTTTGTGGTCGTAAATCAAATTCACACTATACATCCAGAAAGAAAAATGCAAATCATATCTACTGAATTGATGCATACTAACAAAGCAGTGAATTAAAATGAATCTAGAACTGAAAGAGAAAAGAAGAGGTCTGAAGGGATGCTGAGTCCAAGCAGGGTCTGTAGTGAAGCAGAGGAAAACCAAGCAGCAGGATAGACAGATCAAGTCAAATTCAAATTGGAAATAAGACTAAGTTTCAGCTGCAACAGTAATTAAACAAGACCTTCAAATCAAGACAGAGCACATCTTTGAAACAAAGACAATCTTGAGTTCTATAAATCTATTCTAGCTTAATGAACAAGCAACCAAAGGAAACAAGGATACAGACTGACGTTGTCAATTTACTGCGCCCTGAAGACCTCAAGGAAAAGTAAAATCCAGAAAGTTTTTACATCTGTAAAGTAGCACCTGAAATTGAAATAGCAGGTTCATTTTCTTCAGTTCAGTCCATTATTTTCCCTGGTTTTTGGCCTTTCTTAGCAAAAAGCTCTAAGAAAAACCAACAGTCAGACTGCATCATAAAGGAGACACAGAATATATCCTGTGTAGACAGAAATAGGCCAGATCCTCTATAACCATAAATCATTGTAGGTAGATTGTTTTCTCTCAGTTGCACAGGCAAATATGGGATTCCTAAAACTGGGCTTTTGCTAGAAAAGATTTTCACATAACCTCGAAGATATATTAACACATACCTCAAATAGTTATAAAGATGCTGCAAAAGATTTTGTGACACTATTCAAGAGGTCTGTTCAAGCCACCCCACATAAGAAAGTGTGGAAGAAACTACAAGAAGATTTCAAATGAATGATCTATTAATTCAACCCAATAGTCCAATTCAGTTAACCAATTCTTGCTTCCCTAAGGTCAGGATGACATCAGAAACACCATACATCTATTGTTTAATTTGCCTGTTACAAAGAACACAAGTTAAAACCCTTCTCTGAATCCCAGTTTGTGTTATTCAACAGTTATTATTAAACTTAGTTCTAAAGAAGGATCTAATGAGGATCACTGTAAAGAGCCAGTGGTAGGGTGTAAATCCAGACTCCCTCTTCAAAAAAATAACACTTTCTTGGCCTATCCAGTCTTAGGAGAAACCAACCAAACCTCACACATCTTGTCACCAGATTATAGCTCTATCAGTATTATGCAGTTAGGAATGAGTCACTGATAGATCTAAAGAACAATACGTAGGTTTCAGAGAAAAGTACCACAAAAAAATTAATCACAGTGTTAAATTAGCTTGGCTCAGGATCCACGCAAGGAGACTTGAGAAACTTTCTCAAGAAACTGTTGATTGCGGGGGTTCCTGATCCTGCTTCTCGAAGTGCCCATATCTGTCTGGGAAAAGACCTTCTAGGATGGCACAAGATTTTCTTAATAGGCTTGTGGAGGTTTGCGCTAGCCCTCAGTAGTGCAAATTTCTATTTGTTCTTTTAGTATCTCTTGGGAAAATAACATTTTTCCCTAAGCAGATAAAGCCTTAATATCTCTCACCACACCTTCCAATGATTGCTAGCAGTAGACAGTATAGACAGTATGACCAGCCCAAACACACAACTAGTTATTTTCTTCTGAAGGCAATCTGGTTCACAGAATGGCTTGGGTTGGAAGGGACCTCAAGGATCATTGAGTTCCAGCACCCCGGCACAGATGACAATTGCTAGATTAAGCACTAGATGAAATTGACCAGGACCCCATCCAACCTGGCCTTGAACATCTCCAGAGATGGGGCATCCACATCATCTCTAGGCAACCTGTTCTAGCACCTCGCCCCCCTCTCAGGGAAACACTTTCCCCTGACATCTAATCTAAATCTTCCCTCCTTTAGTTTAAAACCATTCCCCTCTTGTTCTATCACTATCTACCTGTGTCAAAAGTTGATTCCCCTCCTATTCATAATCACCCTTTAAACACTGGAAGGCTGTAATAAAGTCCCCCAGCAGCCTTCTCTTCCCCAGGCTGAACAAGCCCAGCTCCTTCACTTTGCTTTGTTAAACCTCATTAGGTTCACATGGGCCCATCTCTCAAGTTTATAAAGGTCTCTCTGGAGGGCACCCCTTCTCTCATATCAACTGCATCACTCAGCTTGATGCCATCAGTAAGCTTTCTGCACACACAATTCCATCAAGTACGTCACTAACAAAGAAGGTAAAGTGTATGCATCCCAAGAATGACCTCACGTTACTGGCCTCCAACTGGACATAGAGAAACTGATCGCAACCCTCTGGCTGTGACCTTCCAACCAACTGCTTATCCAGCTGTACTCCTGTAATGCAATGGAAAGCACAGCAGCGAGGACTTACTCAAATACAACAACCTTGAAATACTTGAAGGGAGCGTACAAACAGGAGGGGTAACAACTGTTTACACACGTTAATAGCAATAAGACAAGGGGGAATGCTTATAAACTAAAGACAGAGGAGATTTAGGTTAGATATGAGGAAGTTCTTCACTCAGAGGGTGGTGATGCACTGGAACAGGTTGCTCAGAAAGGTTGCAAAGCCTCATCCCTGAAGACATTCAAGGCAATGTTGGATGTGTCTCTGTGTAAACTGGTCTAGTGGTTGGCAAGCTTGCAAACGGCAGGGAGGTTGAAAGTAGATGATCTTTGAGGTCTTTTTCAACCCAGGTCATTCTATAATTCTATGATTCTATGATATTCCTAGACTAACCGTGGGGGAAGCCTTTTTTCATCATACTAACCTAGACTTCCTTAATGCCAGTGTATAAAAGTATTTAAGGAAATACCTACTTGCATAAAGAATGCTGGAACACTGCAGTGGTGAGCATGAACATTACATGAGTATGCAGATAAATATGAATGCGTAGACCAAAAAAATAGAGGCTTTGCTGTATAGCCCTTTCATGGCACCTTTCCACATCATTAGAAGTTTAGTCACAGCAGCATAGAATTTTGAGCAGAATTAACATTACAAAAAAATTAAAAAGATTGCCAGACTTGTTGAGACCTGTGTCCCTCTACCTCAGTATCCTCCAACAAGGCTAACAGATGTTTTAAAGAAAGACAAGCCCATTTAGGAGAGCTACAGGGCAACATGCTGCTTAAGAAACCAGATTCCTCTATTCAGATATATAAAGGCTGTCTTATGTCCTGAAGTGTGTAGCTTTACGGCCTTTTTTAATAAAGTCTTTATTATTTTAATTTCCTCTAATGTTTCATGAGATTTTCTCATTATCTATTACCCTTTTTTAATCCTATTATGCTTCTGGCTTCAATGATATCAGGAGACAGTAAGGTTCGGAGGTTAATTGTGCCTTGTATTTAAAAAAAGGTACTTCCTTCTTTAACTGTGTTCATCTTTAAATAAAGCTAAAATAGAAAGTGAAAAAAAAATCAATTTAAGATAAAAATGAAAAAAAAAAGTTAAATTATGACACTCAAATAATTCTTTCCTGGATGCCTTGGGGAAAACTTGATGGCACTGAGAATTTTATGCAAATTGCCACAGTTAAGGTTAGATTAAAAAGAGAATTTAAAAAATAACTCTCTTAATCAGCTCCTCAGCTGGTGTGAATCAGCTTAGTTCTTTGGGAGTTAATGAACCTGAAGTGATTTATATCATCTGAAGATCATGCCCTTTGATCTTTAACTGTCTAATCATTTTTATCTATCTCCCGTGGTCTTTAAATATATGTATGTCTTTCTTATGCCACAGTGTACAGAAACAGACATGTACTTCAACCAAGGTCTCACCCTCCTGCTTCTTCTAGATGATCTTCCTGTTCATGAATTCCAGAAGAAAGTTTATCCTTTTTCTACAGCAAACATCACTGATCTCTATTTAGTTTGCACTCCACCCTGCAATTAGTAACTTTCCCTGTCATATTAAAAATGCCCCCCTTCCCGCCTGCACTTGGAATTCCTGAATTTCATCTCACCAATTTCAAACAACTTAAACATTTCATCAAGATTGTTTTGAATTATTTTGAATTATAGTTGCACCCTTCACTTTCATCCCTTCTCTAGGAAGAGAATCCTCCCTAGCTACAAGCAGCTCTGCATCAGAATTGTTTTACTCCAGAAATGTAACAAGTACAACAACACCAGTATACTGCTGGCCAGACAGTTACCTAATGGGACTCACTACACCAAAGCTCAGAATCAAAGACTGTCAGATCTAGTTTGCTATTTTTGTTGATGTGGCTGTTAAAATTCACATAAAAAACACTTCATCCTCTCCATTTTAAGTACTCAGCTATGCCAAGGAGTTCACAGGGCCTTCTGCAAGGTGCAATCTGAAAACATAACATGAATACTCTCAAATGTTACAAAAAAATAATAGGATTCCTAAGACTACCAATTTGTACATAAGGATTGTTAATACATCCTCCAGGTTTTAGATGTTTCAAGAGACTGTATTTCAACCAGCTTGGAGCAAAATTCATGCCATTTACATCTACATGGTTTGATTCATTTGTCATTAATTTATAAGTATCTTGGGGCATTTGACATGCCCTAGGATAAATGATACCCTCACATGAGGCTGACAGATACATTAAAGGACCTAGTGGAAGCCCTATATTCCTCTGGTCCAGGAGACTTGGTGAGAAACCAAGAGATAAGTAGAGATGGGATAACAGCATATTAAGAGGTGCTTCAAGTTCAATAAACTGAATTGTTTTATAGATTTCCATACCTTATTCTAAACACATCATTTAATATCCTGCTGCTTGCTTATGCATAAGCATGACAGAACTGAAAGGGATCTCCAGAGATCATCTAGTCCAACCACCTGCTAAAGAAGGTCCCCTACAGTAGATTACACAGGAAAGTGTCCAGCAAGATTTTGAATATCTTCACAGAAGGAGACTCCACAATCACTCTGCACAGCCTGTTTCAGTGATCTGTTAACCTCAAAGTAAAGAAGTTCTTTCACATGCTCCTGTGGAGCTTCCTGTTCCAGTATGAGACCTTGTCCTGTCACTGGACACTTCTGAAATGAGCCTGGGCCCACACACCTGACTCCTGCTCAAACTTGGATTTGTGTAAAGAATGCTTCTATACAGAGAAAGACTGTATTGCATCCATGCTTTTCTTTTCTGAAAGAAACAGCTTTATGCATCTAGTCTACATTAACTTCTGACAGTTAATGAGTCAAAGAAGAATTGTTCAAAGCTGCTTGATGTATTCTATAAAAAAAAGTCTTTTAAAGAACTGAGCACATAGACCTCATATCTGCCTCCACATCTTCCACTTGCTAGAGGAAAATGACAAAGTGGTTGACATATTAAATGACAAAAAAAGTACAGCATCTCCATTTTCAGTGTCAGCGAGCAACCAGAACTATTCCTGCGGACATATATTTGCAATGTGGGCAACAGTTCGTTTTTTCTGAAAGATCCAAGGAATATGAGTGCAATCTTGCTTTTCATTGTCTCTATAAACCTTTCATTGTGCTCTCCTACTGAGATGTATTTTATCTCTCTTTCTCCTCAGTAGGCACTTGGAGGTGGAAAAGCAAGGTTTCTCTGTCAAGAACATAAAGCTGACTCTGGTTTGCTCTCCACAGATGCAGACATTACTATCCGCAAAATGTCACAATATCTGGAAGAAATTTGTACCCGTGCAGGGAGCAGCAGACTGATCCTGACCCTACAGAAGAAATAACAATGATCCACAGGTGAAAGTACTTTAAATCATTAGCTGGGGCATAGTCTGTTTCTTTCATCAGAAATGTTAGCCTTCTATTCAACAAAATCGTGTGAAAACGTTGGATTATGTTTCACTGATGATTACAGTGACAATCATCACTTGTGAAGGAAACAACAAAAAAGAGCCATCTCCCATTAAGTGAACACATTTAAGAATGTTATTTCCTGACAAAGCTGATCACCTGTTGACAAAATTAAGGAAAAAGTCTGGATTTTATAAAATTAAGTCTGTAATTAACTGAAGTTGAGGGGGAGTGCAATGATAGATGAGTGACAGCAGCAAAGGTCTCCAAAGGAACCTGAATCAAGGCCTGGATCCTGTATCTCAAAAAATTATTAGAAAATAAAATCACTGCTTTAAGGGGCAATTAATAAAATGGTTTACTCAATCACAAAGTATTGCGTAAAGTTTAACACAGCCAGGTATATAAGAAAGGTGATTTGACATTTTTCTCTTACACCAGAAGCTAGCTATAAATAAATGAAGCATGGGAGCTTCCCTTCCAGCTGTGGAGGTACTCTCCCCTGCCATCAGGGCAATCACCAAGGGTCAGATTCCAACTGTGATGCACTGAAGTATAGCTCCATGAACCTGCTTCTGGATTGACAGTGATCTGACACTGATGTGATGCCATATCAAATGCCTTTTATACTGGTTTAAAGCATTTAAAGTCAGAATCTTTCCACTTCGAAGTCAATCTTTCTCTGGGGTATTGCTATAACACTGACAGAGGAGAGACAGAAAGGCACTTAACTGTATCATAAACACACTTCTTCACATAAAGATTCCAAGGGAGGTATTAAATCATAACTGCACAGGATTTTCCTGTTTTGGCCTCTAAAGGTGTTCCAAGAGGCCTTAAAAAAGGAAATAGTGTGACATTTCTATCAGGAGTTATCATAGCACAATTCAGGACCTCCTTACTCACCAGTGGAGAAGAGTCAGACCTTTTTTTTCCCCATCCACTGCTAGACTTGGAACAGTACAGGCATTTTCAGGAAAGAAAATACTTCAGAGGAATGATATTGCACAACATCACTTACATATCAGGTTTCTTTAATAACGATTTGCACTTCAGATCAGAAAAATGACTTGAAATAGTCTAGTGCCTTCCATCTAATCAGGACAATTATGAAAATAACAATTTAGTTGTAAAGCACTAAAAAAATTACTAATGCATTTTTGTTTAGACAATTAAATTCATACAGAACGAAGATCCTAGGGAAAATTGTATGAGTTAGATTTTCAAAAGAATACAATACCTTGGAAGAATGATGAAGTAATCAGTTACTTAAATCACTTGACAACATAGTTACTCTCCCAAACACTGAAAGAAGTAATGCCAGGCTCTTTTGAGCCAAGGTATCTGCAGTTCCTGCAGGAGATGACTGACTGTAGCTTTCTTTTTCACTTCCTCCACCTGCTGGCCATGCTGGAAAGTAGCACAGCACCTACGCAAAAACATCTGACTTCAGTGAATCATATCTAGGTACTTCCATAGGTTATTAATAAGTCTTTCTGTTCTATTTTTTACTGTTAAAAGTGAGATCAGAAACAACACACTCAAACAACACTGAAAGAAAGGACAAAAGTTCATTAAGGTTCTTCAAAAAACAAAACTACACTCACTCTATGCCTTTCCTATCTGCTTAGATTCCAAATGCAAGGAAGAATACAAGTGGTAGACTATACTGGACAGAAAGGGTCAATGTTTGCATTCACAGACTTATCAGAACATTGCTAATAGGTGATGCGTACACTATAGGGTATGAAGTCCCTGAAACAACCTCACAATTTAATGAAACAGATGAGAAAAAAAAAAAAAAAAAAGGACCAGAATGATTAAACCCAATCTGTTACACAGTAAAACATTGATGATGGTAGCAATACCTGTTCTGTGCTCCATGGTGAATCAAAGGCCAGTGAAGGTAGCTGCAGAGTAAAAACCATCATCTCTGGGAAGGTCACACATCCAAAGAAAAATAAAAATAAAATCAAACAAACAAGCATGTATTACTACCAAAAAAATTGGTAACTTGAAAACTCTTATTGTCTCCATATTTTGTCCCTCAGAAAAGGGTAAACAATTTTCCCTTTCTCTCTCAGTTCTGTGTTTATTCACTGCATTCAAAAATACATAGAGCCTAGAGTTTGAAGCAAAACGCTGTTACTTCACAGCTTTTACAGTATTAGTTATACACACCACACAGTATCAATTAGCAGTGAGGAGAGTTGCTATTGCTGTTACAGCAAGTAGTCATCAAAGCATTCAAAATCTAGGGCACGCTTTCTGGGAGACTGCTTTGTTTTTGTACACAGTGCCTGGCTAGCTATCAAACAGCACTGACTGGCAGCTTGACTGATGAGGTTTTTAAAACACAGCAGGTGCACGCAGCTTCTGCAGCCTATGCTTTGCCCTTAAGCATGCACACCACTACCTAAATGGGTAAGGTTGAATTTGCTGAGTCCTTGCACAGTTCCGCATGAGGCACAGTGGGGCTTGTTGGGACACTAGCGCAGATGTGTTCAACAACCCCTGAATTATCAGCATCCTTCTTTGGTGTTACAGATATCAGCCATGACACTCATGCTGCAAAGGAATTTGAAGCTGTACTCACCTATTTAGAGTTGCTGGAAGCTGTTATAAAGAAATTGGGTAGGGAAGAGTAGAGTTGGGTTGTGACTGCTAAGCAGATTTCATCTGGCAGAATTCTAGCAGCACCCCCTTAAAAGCAACTTACAGCAGCAATTGTAAGAAGACAAATCGAGCACTAAAGCAGTTAAGTATTTCTACCTGAAAAATATGAATGTGAAGTCATAATAGAAAGGAACTACACAAGTAACAGTATGTCCAAATCTCAGCAGTCAACAAGAATTACAATTCACAAAGCCCAGACATGAAACCATTACTTCAGAAGAAGAAACAGACCAAAACCTCATTGGAAAAATCTTAAGACACTCCTCACAGATGCAGTATGATACAACAGTCAGTAAAGGTGATCATGAAAAGTATTCCTTGTAATAGGATGATGACATTATATTCTGGGTGAACATCCTAATAACTGCTATTTTTGTGTGAAAATACCTTCAGTCATCCAAATTACCAACAGTAACAAAGTATAACTGAGCAGGTGCAGATGTCTGACTTCAGCTGATGCAAGATGTTTACATACTTTACTGAGACAGGTGTTCACTATCTGATGTAGCTGTCACTTAGGATTGTTTCAGATTTTATTCATCTCTGCTGATTTTGAAATATTTGCCATTATGATGGCAAAGCTGATGACTGCTCACTCTCGCTTACTTTATATCGCTAGATAAAAGTTTGAATTCAGTGTAGAAAATCATGTCCTTAAGATCACTGAAATATTATCATTTAGAACGCTAAATCTGAACAAACAAGCCCCAAAACTTGGCATAATTTTATTACAAAGCATACCTGCGGGCCTGTATTTTTTGTGACGCAAGCTGCAAGGCTTCCTCTAAAGGCTTAAAGCTATCTAATAATTGATAGTATGAAGAACATGCAGTAATCTCATAAAGAAACAATGCAAATGATACAACCAGAAAAATTAACTGGTTTGAAGTGTGCCAGGAAAGACTTCTGAAAATACATACAGAAATTGCACTAGGAAAAATAATTCCTTCTAATTTATTACAGTTCATTATTACAGTTCAGATGAAAACCTAAAATTCAGCCCTTTAATGAGGTAAGAAAAATCTGAGTGGCTTCTCGTATGTCAAATACTGATCTATAGATTTTATGAAAACGTAACTCTTCTACAGATGCATTTACAACAGTTCCAGCTACCAGCATTTCTATGATTGTAACCTGTCATCTAACTCCTCTGCCTCTGCGTTTTGTCATCAACAGCAGCAACTGTTTTCTCTGTACGACAGGTTTCAAATAAAGCTAAATTTACTAATGGGCAGTGATGCCAGTAAAATGAGTGCCACATCAATGACTGAGACTTCAGGCTCAACTCCCTTGTAAAGAGGTTATTAAGAGTTTTAATCCATTACTAGCCTTCACCTATTGCCAAAGTTAAAAGTTATATTAATGACCTTTTAAGTCTGTGGATCATAACCACAGCTACAAGATACTCATACAAAATAAGGCTTTTTTAATACCTTTGGCACTTACCTTCAGATGTATATTTAAACTTTATGTGAAGTTAACATTTCTGTAGAAAAATAAGGAGGAAGAATGTTCTACCAATTCTCCAAACAGAGAAGTTTCTGTAATTAGGTCTGTTGGACAGCTTGCTACCTGCAGCGATATCAAACTGAGAACAGTCATCAAGAATTTGAGATATCTGTGTGGTCTAAAGACTATTCTAAGGAAGCAGTGCTCTATACTAATATATTAACATGCCAGTTACCATAGCATTGCACAAACAAAAGGTGGTTTTAAAACTGTAAGGCTGGAGTATTAGTATGTACATCTGTAACATCAGTAAGTTAGGCACGTATTTCATTCTCCTTTAACTGGAAAGAAGGAAATAAAAACAACCCTTTTCAGCTTCTCAACCCCAATTACATGCAAACCCATCTGACTTACGGCCTGCATGGGTGAGTGAATTCTAACTCAGGAAATCGCGGTTTCAGTCCAACACGTTGTGCCACAGCATGAATCATCAGGGAAGATGGCAATAACTGGAAAACAATTTTAAGTCTGTTTTTGTTTTTTACATATGGAAACAATTTTCATCTGAAGGAGTCACCAAACATAGTAGTAAATAAGCATCTTGGGGAGCTCTTCTTACTCTGCATGTAGCCAAACAAATGCTAAGGCAACCTCACTTGATCACATGCATGTAATACATATAACTCCAACCCTTTTCTTAATTCAACCCCCTCATAAACTAAACATTTTTCAGAAATAGTTACAGCAGTAACTACACATCACCTTACTATGCTGTCCTACTCCAGAGTTATGCTTTAAATGGCTCATGCTATAATCCTTTCACTTATTCCAACAATTTAACTACATCCAAACACTGCTCAAAGTATAAAGTTTCTCTCTTTCAAAATCTTTATGCCCTGTGATCTTTGTAACAAAGCACTGATTACTGTTGCTAGTCAAGACTTTGTACATGCCATCGCAGTCTTTGGGAACAGCTCAGTCAACCACAGCCTCTGTTAGAGGAAGGCAAGGGAACTGTATTGTGCAGCACATTAGATATGTGACACACGATCTACCACAATTATTAGGTTAGTTATCTTCCTCCAGGATCAGAAGAGAAATGTGAAAGGAGAGGAGGGGAACATGGAATGTCAGAGAGTTCTTTGCAATCTGCTACCTGAAAGGCGAGGGAGTAAACAAAGTGACTTTGAAACCGTTTGGAAAATTTTTCCAGTTTCATCTTTCATTGTTCTTCTTCTTGGCCTTCAGTTATTTCCTTCATTTTTCAGACTCCTCGTGTTCTTAGAGAACTCTCAGATGCATTACTCACTCAGCCCTAGATCACTTTGTCCTGTAGTCAGTTCCTAGTTCTAACCTTCATAATTTCTCAGAAAGTTTTTCTTCAAACAAAGAAAACAAACAAAATCTCAAAGAATATATATGTTTTACTGTAACTTTTTCATGTCAATGGTACAGGAACTAAATTACAGGAGAACTTGTAAACTAACAATAAAATATACTGGAATGAGGAAAAAAAAAGTCCAAATTTCTCAGTGCATGAGGGCCTAAGTCCCAAAGTCGGCCAAATTCATTTATGCACACAAGCTTCAAGTGGCAGCACTTTATCATATATGTTTTTTCTTTTTAATAGCCTGAGACTGTCTTAGCTCCTCAGTCCCATGAGCATACGGACAAGATTCTGAAGGCAAAGAACAACCGTCAGGATGATGAATGAAAAACCAACAGAGGCGTGTTTTAAATGCTTCAGCTGAAAGGCATCGTTTTACTTCAGGCTTAGTTTTCCTTGATGGTTTCTCTTTTCTCCAGTCACGAATATGAACTCTCCCATCTAGAACTAAGATTAAAAACAAAAATTCAGCTGTTAATATACAGCCATGGGAATTGTACTGGAAAAAATGCACAGTGACAGACAGCAAATAGCCTTTTTTCAACAAATGGATCAATCAGACAAAAGCAAATGTATCATTTGTACAGAGAGTAGGACACAAGAAACTGAAGTAATATAGAGATAGTCTAAAGAAAAGTAATTTATTTCCCTGTGAGGTGTTTCACTATTATGCTGAGGCATCATTTAAGCATCTTCATAGATGATTTATGCAGGTGGAGTGTTTTTGTTAACTAAAATCAATTAAGATAATCTATACAAATATCCTCAGAATTTAGACTGCATTTTAGATTTTTCAGTCGAGTTTAAATGGATACAAGAGGGAAGATTAACAACTGAAAAAAGCCAACCCAAACAAAAAGACGACTAGTTTATTCCTTACCTTCAAATACTTGATGATTGTTCTTGAGCAGTGTTTGCAGGCCTCCACATTCACTTTTCAGCCTCTTTAACGTCTCCTTATTTAAGTGTTCTGCTACTTCTTTCAAGGAAAGGCTTTCTGCAATAGATAATGGTGTAGTTAAAAAAATACATATATTTAAAGTCCTAGTAGACCCTAAACTTCTGAATAAATTAATGCTTATAAACAGAACCTATGAATTACCTACAAGTAATACAGCAACTCTGTGCAATCAATATCACAAATATAAAACACATTTTCTATGTATATAGTCTGTAAAATGCCAGTTTTCATTCTACAGTGCTGTGTTCTTCAGCAACATACAATCTTCACTGTGCTAAGCACTATTTATATGAATGTAAAAAGAAGAGAAAATCACTCAGAGGTTCTCCTGTAAGAATAATTATATAAACTACAGCAAGTAAATAATAGAACAGACGCAGGAAAAGGGAACTTATTGAACACTATTTAAATAAACAACTTTTTCATTGCAAAGCTAAGACAGCAAAAAATTCCTCATTATACTGTAAACAAATGGCACTTCAAAGTGCTTCTTAGAGAATTATAGCAAGATATGTTATTATCCAAAAATATATTTTAAATCCTTCCCATCTGGATGCAAAGTTACATTTTTGAACACAACAGCTCTGTTGCTTTTTTTTTGTTTTTTAAATTGATTCTGCCCTAGTAAGCATTCAGTAAAAGAAAAACAAGTTTCAAAATACACTTATGTATACTTACACACCTTATTTGCACCCCAGGGTGCAATAAAACATTGTTTAAAAAAAAAAAAAAAAAAGCCACACTTTGTTATTTTACTGTTGTAAGGATAGGAAGTAGGAGATAAAACAGTTCTGGATCACCCAAGAAAGGTAGTAGTTACTACCCAGTAACAAAGAAAGAATAATTCATCCTTTTTGAGGATCACAGATCACTCAACAATCTAAAAGAGGTGATTTCCATGCAGAGATACTTCCCTTGTGGCTGCCAGCCCTTAAATGAGGTTAGGAAGGGCGGCCCCTGGGTCCTTCCAGTCAAACAGGTGAATTAATTCCACCTGTGCTTCCAAGGGCTGGTCACACCCCTTCACCAGGTGCTCAATCACTGGTTCAGGCCACGACTTAACTGTTCCTGTACACTGTTCATGGTATTTTCTAATCTCTATCTCACCTGCTACATTCAACCATAAATTCATCAGGAAATACACCCTCCACCAGCAGAAGCAAATTGTAACAGAGAAGTGTTACAAAGACTCACCTCCTTGATTCCAGGTATTCATATCCTCACCATGTATATTAGAACTTGATTTTGTGGGGACCGCATTTAACAGCAAGTTTGCCACACTCAGAACAACGTCATCTACAAAATCCCGAGGGAGGGCAGCACAATTTCTGGTTTGTTCTACTTTTTCTCTGGGTTGAAATCCAGGCATCCAAATTCTACTCGCAGTCTCCATCACGTTTTCTGGAAGTTCTGAGCTCACTTCTTTGCACACATCAGAGTGGTAGTTATGATTATTATGATTAAATCCATCTTCTCTGTCAGGAGCAACAACAGCACTGGTCTGATGATTACGAATAAACTGTGTTATCTGCTCATCAACCAAAGAACACTCCGTAGGTGGGTAGGTCCTGCTTTTTCCTATAAGGCACACCTGTCTTAACAGAAACAGGTAAATCACTATTTATATTGGAGCATTTATATGGTCTCCTTCCTACATCAGAGTGTGCACCCAACAACCAACATATGTCTTATGCAGGCTTCTTCGCCTAACTGACAGAGATATCCCTAGGAACTCTATGCTCATTAACATCTGAGGGTTAAAAAGAAATCCAGTAACCAAGCCATAATCCATTTTGCCACACAAGCATCCAAAAGATTTACATAATCTGACTTTATTTAAAAAAAAATAATAAAACTGAACACCTCTTTCTGCTCCAGAAACATTTCACTTTGAAATTCATGATAAGAAAACCTACGAAGTTAAGTGCAAGTAACCAGTATTGGTGGATGGAATAATTAAAGCAGAAAGCAAGTGTAAAGAGTTCTCCATCCTTCATAAAAGTATACAATAAATAAGCATAAATCATTTCATTCTCTCTTGTATTTAGGATTGTAACCTGTGAGTCCAAAATTACCCTTTTTGTTGACGGAATTCTAAGGCAGTCTTCTTCCACGTGAAAACCATATACAAAACCCACATCAGCAATAAAATCAAGATATTCTCTGTACTGAGTCTTCTTGCTTTGTCTTCGGCTGTATTTTCCATGGAAATCAAAGAAGCAACAGGGCAGCAGAAAGTACCTACATGAATAGGAAGACCTACAAGAAGGATAATGGACTGCTAAATGGAAAGTTATTTCCAGGAACACAGAAATTTAAGAAATAACTGATCAGATAAAAGCACTGATGAAAAGTTCTATGAAGGGATAGAGCTTCAGGAAATTCGATTTACATGATGCTACCTCAGGACGAGTAAATTATTTGCTGCAGTAAATTACTCTGTCAACTTTGCAGGAATAAATCCCTAGGCATCAAACTATTGCAGCTGGTTGTGACAAGCAGAACAATTTAAGGAAATGGAGGATCAACAACTATTTATTTTTAAATGAGCCTCACATTTAAGAAATAAATAGAAACCTCAGTTTGAACTTCAAAAGCAGAATGCTACACTGAATTCTATAACAAGATATATACAATGTCCATGCTTCTCCAAAGGAAAAAAACCTTGTACAAAATAAATCACTGGCATCATAAGCAATTACATTTCTATTCAATTCTATCTCTCCTGCTTTCCCACTACCACCAAATACCTGGCTGCAATTACAGGTATCCATGGTGTCAATTCATCCGAATGGTTTCCTATCAGCCAGTCAGTATCTGGAAAGAGATGACTGTCACCTGGCACAATAGAAGATTCCTTTAAAGACAAACAAACAAAAAGGTTTTAATAAAAGTCTCTTTAAATTTATTTGTTAATAAAGCACAAAGAAACAATGTAAAGATCCTAAGAGCAGAAAAATATAGGGGGGAATGCAAACCACAGAAGAGAACAGTATTTTTTACAATTTGTACTTTTGCCAAGCAGTAAATTTTTTTGTAGCTACAAAAGATTAATTTAGCAACAACAACCTAGAGCAGAACAATAAGTCTGTTGAAGAAATCTGCTATCTTAAATATACGCAAACAAATATCATACATCACTTAAGATTTCTCACTAAGCACTCGTCATATAGACATTTTTGGACCTACGTGTATTTTAAAGAGTCCTACTTCATTTGCTACATCTTAATTGCAGACCTAGGTGTGTAATCAGAACATAGCTTCCCTATTATCTTCTCCTCTTCCAAAGGCATTTCCTAAATCAAATCTCAGTATACAGAATACCACTCTTCATTAATAATAAACCTAATCCAGACTAACACCTCTTGTGCACTTTGCCATTGCATACTTGTCCAAGTTGTTTTAGAACAACCTTACAACACAAGGAGCAGATGAAGGAATCAACAGATTAGGAAAGAAAGTTTCACTGGTGACCTTTACAATAGCATTCTGCTTATGTAATTTCAGCATATAGAACTAAGGAGACATCACCTCTTGCCACCACATCGTTGACTCAAAGAATAGTTGTTAGCCTTAAAAATACCCTATTCTGATTCTGTTTGTAAAAACAAACAAACAAAAAAATCACCACCACAAAACTCATCAATCACAGGACAAGATCCTAAATTCAAATGTTAGAAGCTCCAAAGTGCCTTTAGCATTTATCTCAGTCGTTCACAAAGAATTCAAAACTGTTAATAGGGAATTGCAGGATTATCAGTCTATTTAGATTCCATTCTTACTCCTGTCATCAGAAAGCACTGTTTTGGGCATTTAAGTATCAATATGGTGCATTGTTGTGTGCCAACGATCAGCTTTTACTTATGCATATAGATGTCCAGACAGCACACCTAACAAATTTCTTTTTGGCAAAGTGGTACATGTTAAAACAAGTGTTTGACAAGTGTTTTCTCATGCTTAGTTAAACAAGTCACTCCTACATTACATTCCAGTTTTGATTATTCAGTTTAGACATGCATCAATGCTAAACTGTGCATTTTGACAGTGACCCATAACTAAATTTGTATTCACCATATCTGACAGCAGTTTGGTGACCCAGAGTGCCACTTGATATGCTCCTTTATACTGTCAGTATTGGCACTGATTGTCACAGATGGCAATATCTATTCTGCAACTCATGTTTTAAATTAAAAACAAAACAAAAATCAACTTCTGATGATAAAAGGCTGTAAGCAGGTGCTTTCTCCTGTGGGTCCTATGGCTACAGAAGCAATGCAAAACCATCCTTCCTGATATTAGGCCACTCCCTCCCACTTTAATTAGTAGTTTCTTCCATGCACTGCATATTCTGGATATTTTCATTTCAGTCTGGCTTTTTCAAGTGTTCAGTATAAATTCTGTTCTACTCCCTTAAACATGACAAATAAAAACCACACTTCATGCTGCAGAGTGGTAATTGTTGCTCAAGAGTCTTATGTGTGCCAGGAAATCTGAGAAATGTTCAGTTTGTAATATGAAAGGAATGTACAAAATTCAAAGATTTCCACAATACAAAAAAAAAAAAAAAAAAAGGGCAGAAAAAGTATATATAACAGAATCACTCAAGTTGAAAAAGACCTCAAAGATCATCAATCACAACATAACCATACTACCCTAACTCTTAACAACCCTCCACTAAATCATGTCCCTGAGCACCACATCCAGAAATGCTGACACAACCACCTCCCTGGGGAGCCTATTCCAGTGCTTAACAACCCTTTCTGTAGATAAATGTTTCCTGATATCCAACCTAAATCTACCCTGCACAACTTAAGGTCATTTCCCCTCATCCTGTCACCAGTGAGAAGAGACAGTTCCACCTCAAAAGCATGAAAGCTGCTGCTCCTTTAGCTTGATCTGACGTAATTTGTCAGAATTCAAAGGTTTGCTGAAGTAACTTTTAAAGAAACCTACTAGAAAAAATGTATTTTTTTTTATAGGAAGCTCACAATCTTTGAGAGAATGAGATGTGAAATACTGGAAATCTAGAGAACAAGAAACTAGGAACACCTCACTTCCAAAGGCAACTGTTCACCACACATTAACAAGCAGCAAACCAAGAACAGACAGGGCTGAACCAAATACTTTTGTGCTCAAATTGTTCCTGTCCTCATAAAAACGAGAACAAGGAACTCAAAATATAATCCCTCTTCCGAACTGAATTTTACTTTCCAGTTTTTTGAAGATTGTTATTGCAATGAGTTACCACAAGGCCAGTACAGAAGAGAGTCATAGAACCATCTGAGTTGAAAGGAACCCTTAAAGGTCATCCAGTCCAATTTCCCTACAATGACCATAGACACCTACAGCTCCATCAGGTGCTCAGAGCCCCAACCAGCCTGACCTTGATCATATCAAAGGTTGGGGCATCCACCACCTTTCTGGGCAAAATGTGCCAGTGCATTACCACCCCTACTGTAAAAAACTCTCCTTATGTCCAATCTTAATCCCCCCTCTTTTAGTTTGAAATCATTTTATCTTGTCCTGTTGCAACAGATCCTGCAAAAGAGCCTGTCCCCCTTCTTATAGCCTCCTTCTACATACTGAAAGGCCACTCTCAGGTCTTCCAAGAGCCTTCTCTTCTCCAGGCTGAACAACCCCAGCTCTCGCAGCCTGTCTTCAGAGGGAAGGTGTTCCAACCCACAGACCATTTTTGTGGCCTTCCTCTAGACATGCTCTAACAGGTCCATATCTCTCCTCTTCCACTGAGCCTCTTTTTAGGTTTAGCAGTTTTGTTACAAAACAGTACAGAGCAGTGCAAGATCAGAGTCACACTCAGAGTGACTCTGTTCTTAATTAACAAATAAACTATTCACAGCTTTGGACACTAACATATTTTATCAAGTACAGCACTGCAAACAAAGCTGCTCAATATTGTACTTTCAGTAAAATCAAGAATTGCCTCATAGTATTAATGTTTGCACAATAGGGAATCACAGCACACTTCTAAGCTGAAAAATAAGCAAACTGCAAGTATGCAAGAACACGTTACTGCATTGCTCTATTAATCCACCCTACATCTTCCTCTAGGACATGTGAGTGGCACTATACCAAACCTATACAGTGCTTTAGACAATTTTCTATTACCCAGTGTGATTAACTATTTTTTATCAACACAGTCTGAAGCAGTGAACAAAGTTACATACATTTGCATAATACCTCTAAATGAGTTTCTGGTCCAAACATGTCCCATATTTTTCTTCTCCTCACATCAATTCCTCGACCCAAATGCTGAAATATTGGAACAACAAAGTATCATTTTTAAGTACTATTTTCAGTAGAAGTTTTCAAACAAGATGACCAAATCTACATATTAACACTTCAGTCAGAACGAAATACAGATTCAATTCAGGCAGAAGTTGCTAGTCTACACAGTCCTTACTGGAAGAACAACCTTCCAACTACTGAACCGAGTTGGCAGAGTCCAAATACACTACCTTTTATGAGTGGATAGGAAAAGGAACAACTGAAAATTAAGTTAGAAACATAAAATGCATTAAGTAGCTGTATTTGAAGTTCAGAATCCTGTGTAGAAATATTTACCCCAAATTAAATACTAATGTCTCACGAAACTTTCAGAGATGACTTTTGACAGACAACTTATCTGTCAATGAGGTACAAAAAAAAAAAAAACTTCTACGGGAAAATACAGTATCTAGTATTAGACCAAATTTTCCTGATCACACAAGAACATAAAGCTTCTTGTATAATGAACACTTCCTCTGCAATTTTTACTTGTTTATCCCCAAAGTTCAAAATGAAGTTTTCTGAGACTGACAGATCCAACATTGCTGAGTTTTCTTGGATCTCAGAGAGCTTTGCTACTTTTGTTTCAAAACACATGCCTCAAGAAACTGAATTTTGCTGTTGCTGAAAAAGCACACAGCCAGAAACAAAGCTCATTGTTGGGCCTTTTCAAAATAAATCCCAGAGCTGCTTTTTATGTACGAAAATGCTTTCAGGCTTTGATGACTTCAGTTTTGATAAAATTAACTTCACAAAAAACTTCTGCTCTAAAGGATTTCACAAGAGAATCCCTGTTTTATAAATGCCCATTTCTTTCTGACAGATTTACAACGTGGTAAAAATATGCCATTACTCTCCTGTTTCCCTGTCATTTCCTCCCTTTTTTCTTACCTCAGAAAAATAAACAGCTTTCAGGACAACAATTTGCACTAATAAAAACAGCTAATTAATCAAAAGTTAATAAAGCTTTGCAAAGACATTTTCTTGGTAACTAGAGAGTAACAACACCTTGTTCTAATAACAAGAATTAACTGAATTTTGGATAGTTGCATGCCAAATTAAATATCTGTTTCGCTTTTCTTTAATCATATTTTTTTAATTATTTAAAAATGCACTCTATTTACCCCCTCGTTGCTTAGAATATGAACCAGCAGACCATTTCCACATCCAAGATCTACAAATGACTGTTTCTTGGCCAATCCTTTTGTCTTTCTCTCTTCTTCCCAGAGAATCTAAGACAAGAAAAGAAAGCATTTTTTACTTATGCTCTCACATTTCCTTGGCAAAAAGGAGACAATGAAAAAGAATGCTGGGAGACAAAGAAGATGTGACAGAAGACAGTTACTGTACTTGTAGGGAAAGCAACTTGAGGGGGAAAAAAAAAAACAATAAAACAAACTCTAGAACTGCTTTGGAGGGAGTGAGATCATGTTTCAGAATGTCAAGCATTTTCTAAGTGTTTAAGCAACCTCCACTCACTTCTAGGAGCACGGAAGTCGAAACTATCCGGAGAGCACAGTGGTAAACAAGCTGATAAAGCAAATGGCACAAGAGATTAATAACAAGAAGCAAGGGGAGTAGCAAGTAAACTTCCAACAGCATATCTGCAAGTAACACTAAGGAAGAATTTATATCCACTGTGTAGAAGAAAGAACCAATGGCAGCGCTAAAAATAAAAACCCAAATGTTCTTTGTAATCAAGTGGGTATAAATTGGTGCATGCAACTTTCCACTGACTAGATACAAAATTTTAATTTACTTCTCAAGAGTCAGCTGCCACAAATCCCAAACCAGCTCAAGGGACCCAAAAGCTCTCACCCCAGTCTAGCCCCTACTCTGTAGATAAGCAGTTACTCTATTCAGAGCTTAATAACTGGATGTCTGCCTGAAAGGTCTGGATTAGACTGCCGCTGCGTCTGTCAAAAACTTTTGCCCTTCAGTGAAGGATGTAGCTTCTTAACAATTTACTCTTATTTTTCCTATGAATAACAGAAATTATAGGGAATATTTAACCATTAAAATTAATATTTGTTATATTTCTACCTGTTAATTTGTCAGCATAGCAAGGGGGAAAGAAGTTGCAGACAGGATCATCAGGTTGCATTTACATTTTAAATGTAACAGTTATTGAACTCCTGCACTCCAGACTGTCTGCTTAAATCAGAACATAAGCAAAAAATAACAAAAACAGACAAAAAAAAACAACCACAAGTACACACACCCTTTTACCACACCTACATCTTTTTCTTTGTATACCTATAACAACTTCAGGTCAATCATAAAACTGCAAGAATTATAAAAACAAAACACCTATTTTCTTCAGAAAGCCTCTTCTATTAGAAAAAACAAGCTCGTAAAATATTAGATGAAACAGGCTGCAAGAATTGGGGTTCTTTACCCTTAAGAATGCTCCAGGGAGACCTTATGGAGCCCTTCAGTACTTAAAGGGATCTATAGGAAAGATGGAGAGGGACTCTTTATCAAGAATTTTAATGGTAAGACAAGGGATATCAACTTTAAACTGAAATAGGGTAGATTTAGATTAGATATTACAAAAAAAGATCTTCACAGTAAGAGTGGTGAGGCACTAGAATAGGTTGCTGCAGAGAAGCTGTGGATGCCCTATGTTGGAGTGTTCTAAGCCAGGTTGGATGGGGCTTTGAACGACCTGGTCCAGTGGGATGAGTACCTGCCCATAGAACTGGGGTTGGGACCAGGCTGCCTTAAAGCTCATATTCAACACAAAACATTCCATGATTCTGTGATTAAGCAAAGCAGCTCCCTACCAGCAAATAAGTTGCAATGGCAACATCTTCATAAACAAACTTCTCAGGATCCGTCACTTCAGGCCATACCTCCAGAAATAAAATAAAACAAAATCATTTTAAACACTTCAGAGAGTACACAATACCTGAGATCTGGATATTCATCTTCTTTAAGACGACTCTGCACTTGACAAATTTTGCATTTTAACCTGATTAATATTAACATAACCCAATTAATATACATAGAAAACTAAAACTGCAAGATTTTCAGAGTCACACAAAATAATGGCATTAAAAAAAGTCTCCTAAAATTTGCAAGAATTTTATGGCTCTGAAGTAAACTGCCATATCTGTTCAGAGTATGCATCCTTTGGCTTATTCTAATTCTTACAGCAAAAATACCAATATTAATCCTATTAAATGCATCAGTATTAGTATGCATACATTTGTTTTCACAATAGATGAGGCACAGAACTACTCTGCCACAACAAAATATGAAGAACCATATTACAAAGCAATATTTTACAACAGCATTTATCAATTTCTTCAGCTAAACTTTGGTCTCTAACAAAATATGCCACACAGCCTTTAAGGTGGTCATCATTGTTTTTAAGTGTTTCCAGGATAAAAAACTAAAACATTGCTCTTCTGATTCAGACAAACTTATCGATGCACCTACTTTAAATAGAGTAGTAAAGGTTTAGCTTGCTTACTAACCACTGCTGCTTCCTGACTCTCTAAGGCTTTGAAGAACATACTACACCTATACTTCATTGTGAAAATGACTTAGTAATTCCATCCACTGATCTACTAACTCCATACATGAAGGCAAGCATTATAATAAATATGGTTCTCCACTGGATATTTGGTGCCAATTCGGCTCAAAATTCTGCTTTCCCAGTTTAGTTCTTTCAAATACTACAAGAAAATATCTTTTGCTCCACGTGTAAAGGTTGAAAAAACAATGCAACAAACTACAGTGCATACAATTCAACTAAATTACTTAAAGAATTTAGAGAAAGTGAAAGAATGATGTCACCACATTTGTCATCTAACTTACCTTTACCATCTCCTTGTATTTTTCTTTCAGGTCTTGATAAACCTTGCAGTATTTTGCTACAGGAATGAGCGACAGTGTGCTCCTGAACGCACTGCACTTTTGCTCCACAGACCACTTCGCCAGTTTGGACAGAAGTACATCTCCAAGCCATGATAGTTTAGGGTATGTTATTCCATCTGAAAACCAATCTTCTGAAGATGGAGCTATAATAGACACAGACCTTAAAAACAGAATAAAAACTTCAGTGAAGTAGAGTGTACTTATACATCTCACTACCTCAAGTGGAAAAAATAAGTAAATCAGAGGATCAAAGGTATAATAGTAGACTGAGGAATAAGGAAAAAGATAATAAACAAACGAAAAGAAGACAAGGAAGTTATGGAATAACAGAACAGTATTCCCTGGGTTCTATTTGCAAGCTCATTATGTGCTAATTTAAGCAGTGTATGAGAAACTATGCTAAATTTACTATCATGACTAAGAACTTGTACGTGATACACAACCTGATTTACCACAATAAACCAAACACTAACAAGTAATAGTGGGTAATTAAAAAAAAAAAATAGGATGCAAATACATCAGTTGATACATTTCGTTGTTTCCTGATTTTTAAAGTTAGATTTCCTAACTTAGGCAAGCTTTCAGCAGGAAAAATCATACAGGAGCAATCATACTCACCACACTCAGGACCAAGCTGTAATGGTCTGCAAATTTTAATGTGTGAAGCTCAGCTGGTTCCAAACAACAGCTCCTAACAGTATTGCAACCTTACTAACACCTACAGAACTTGACATCCATCACAGATATAGACAGCTCTTCTCAGCAAGAAAACACCACACACAGTCTATGTATAGATTCAAAGTTGAGAAATACTTGTACATTGATTTTAGTATTTCATGCATTTCTTTTTAACAGAACACCATAAGATCACACCACCAGTCACTTGGTAATCACACAAATTATGAAAGCCAAATCACCCAGAAAACAATTTTAAACATGATGTGATGCTTGCAATAATTCAGGATTTCCTTTCTCTCTCACTTGCAGCACTTACCATTCCTCATCTTTTATTTGTGTAAGTTGAACTTGATAAACATTGCACTTTTTAATTCGGTATTTTCCTTCACTGTTTTCCTCTAAAGGCAGAAAGGTCACAGTTCCATTGCAAACATCTGAAAAGATTACATGTAAACAGGGATATGTTATTCCGTGGTACAAACTATCTTGTTGAGCACCGAAAAAAACCCTCATTTCCTTACTATATTAACTAAACTTTTGAGGGCAATGCTTCATTGCAGCTTTCTCCTTCCATGCAGTAAATGTGAAGTTCTGGGATTTACATTTCAAGTTAAGGAGATGTATGCACTGCTCTACCATTAGGCAAACACCCAGTGCAATGTGATCAAGTAATCAGTAATACTGTTAGTAACGATTTTGCTTCGTACTGCCTGAGAAGGTCTGTTTTTAGGTAAAGTTGCATGCATTATGTCATGTACTGAGTTATGCTCACCCTGATGATCTCAATGGTATCTCTCACCTGTTGAATAAAACGCTTATGCCCAAGGACAGATTTAGGATGCACTGAGATAAGCAGACTAACAGATGGCCATGCCCCTCAGCATGTCTACCATATTTCAAGAAGATATTCTGCAACTTTTGTCACATTTTCTAACATGACCTATGCACGTATCACAGTCAACACAAATAAGAACAGAAGTGTCTTCTGAAATAACCAATAAAAAGAAATGAGACAGCTGCAAAACACAAACACCATGACACAACCTAGTACTTTAACATCTTAATTTATTCCTTATATCGTTCCTAGATTGACAACCAATGGAATTTGTGCAGTTCTGCACAGCATATGAAATGTATCCATTATATACTTTAGCCTAGTTGGAAAAGTGTTTTAAGCTACTGTTTATCCAAAGGGATTTCTTTAGAATAATGTTTCCTACTCTGATAACTGTCTTTCTACCATCAAAACAAAGTCTAAAAATTGCAAATCTCCAAAATAAGAATACTACATAACTAAAACACCAACGGACTCCAAAAGTTTTTGAGTGAGCTGGGAGAGAATGATTAGCAGTACAGCAAAAAGTAAGGCTTGCTATCTTGGCACATCGTTAACCGAGACTCTCCACGTCCCAGTCTCTCTTAAATCTCCTCCCAGACGTTTTGTTAGTCAAGCTTACAAGGGGTAGCTCAGGAACATCACTGCTCAACAACGGGATTAAAAATACAGCCACATATTTGGTTCGTTAGTGCTTAGGGTTCTTTCTCGGTACTAAAGATCGTCAAAAGTCAACCGTTTCCCATTGCCCAGGGAAACGCACAGCGGCTCGGGCTGGAACTAAACTGGTTTGGATTTTAAACCGTATCAGGGCACGCTTTTGAAAACGCAAATTAAAGAGGCGACAGCCTGAAGCCCACCCCCTTTCTATCAGCAGGACACCACAGAACTCAAGCGCCCGCACGACCCACCTTGCACCACCAGCTCCCTCACGGGCGGGGCGGGAAGCCCTGCGGGCCGCACCCGGGGCAGCAGAGCCCTCAGCACAACACGGAGCTCGAGTCCCGGCCGGACCGCGAGGAAACCCAACAGATCCCCGCGCACCTCCCTCCAGAGCCAGCTCAGCTCCGCACCCCCCGCCGCCTCCTCGCCGCTCCCGAGGAGGGGAGACGCATCTCCGTCCTCCCCGAGCAGCAGCGCTGCCTCCGCCTCGATGGCGGCTCCGCACAGCCTCCTGTTGGCCACCTGCGGCTTGTCCAGCCACACGCGCACCGCCGCCCAGAAGCCGCGGGGCAGCACCGCGCCGTCCGCCCGCACGGCGGCCGCGGCCAGCAGCCCCATGGCCGGCGGGACGAGGCGGGGCGTCGCGGGGCGATGTCGTCACTTCTGGAGGCGGGGACGGCGGAGAGCGGAGGTAAAAAGCGCGTCCGCGCAGCCCTGTAATTAGCTGCGAGCCGGCCGGTTTTGGCGCGGAGCGGTACGGCGTCTTTATCTCTCGATTGGGGATATACTATTAAATGGATAAAGAGTGGCCAGAGGGCTGTAGTCAATGGCTGTACGGCTAGGGTTCCAGTCTTGGGTTCTGTGCTCCGTAACATCTTTAATAATGACGTAGATGGTAGGACTGAACGTACCCTCAGCGAGTTTGCTGGCGACACTAAGCTGAGAGCAATGAGATCTCCCCTGAGAGATCTCCCCAGACTGAACCGTAGAAGGAAAGGATGCCATCCATCCTTTGAACATCTAACCCATGAATAGGGTTAAAAAGGGGTCCCACGTGAACCTAATAAGTAAACAAGGCCAAGAGCAGCTCCTCGCACTTGGGTCAGAGCAGTCACAAGTACAACTATAGACTGGGAGGATAAGTCATTGAGAGCAGCCTTGCCTAAAATGACTTAAGGATTCTGGTGGGTGAAAAGCTGGACGTGAGCCAGCAGTGTGCTCTTGCAACCCAGAAAGTCAATGGTTTCCTGGGCTAAATCTAAAAGGAAACAACCAGCAGAGCAAAAAGGAGATTGTCCCCCTCTACTCTGCCCTCATGAGGCCCATTTGCAGTACTGTGTCCAGGCCTGGGGCCCCCAGATGTGAAGCATTTGGAGTGGGTGCCGAGGAGATGCACATAGATAATCAGAGGGCTGGAGCACCTCTCTTACAAACAAAGGTTGAGGAAGATGGGCATGTTTAGTTTGCAGAAGACTCCAGGAAAATCTCTTTCCTGCCTTCCTATACTTAAAGAGAACTTACAAGCAGGAGGAGGACCAGATTTTGATACAGCGTGATTATGATAGGACAAAGGTGAATCGCATTAAAGAAGAAGGGAGACAGAACCATAGAATCACTAAGGTTGTACTTCCAAGATCATCCAGCCCAACCATCCACCTACCACCAATATATCTCTACTAAACCACGTCCTTAAGTACAAGATATAAACATTTCTTGAACACCTGCAGAAACAGTGACAGAACTACCTCCCTGAGCAGTCTGTTCCAGTGATGACCACTCTCTCAGATAAGAAGTATTTCCTAATGCCCAGTCTGAATCTTCCCTGGCACAACTGAGGCTATTCCCTCTAGTCTTGTCACTAGTTACATGGGAGAAGAGATTGACATCCTCCTCACCACAACCTCCTTTCAGGCAGGAGGTAGAGAACAATGAGATCTCCCCTGAGACCTCCAGACTGAACAGTTCCAGTTACCTCAGCCACTCTTAATAGGCCCAAAACTGAACACAGTACTCAGAGTGCAGCCACACCAGAGCTGAGTACAGAGGTGCATTTTCCTGCTCCTGCTGACAGGATACCATTTGCCTTCTTGGCCACCTGGACAACATCAGACAGTTAGATGTTGAGAAGAAATTCTTTACTCAAGGAGTGGTGAGACACTAACATAGGGTGCCCTGAGAAGCTGTGGGTACCCCATCCCCGGAGGTGCTCACAGACAGGATGGATGGGGTCTGGTAGCTGGTAACTCTACCCATGGCACTGGGATTGCAACTTGATGATATTTTGGTCCCTTCCAACCTAAACCATTGTATGATGCTGTGATAAGGTCCAACTTATGCTGACTGCAATACCTCAGTATAGAAATGCCTTTCTCACTCCTCTTGTTTGAGGAAGCTTATCTCAGCATGCTTTGGTATTAAAAAAAATACCACCTCCTGCCATCATATTTTGCCTTGAATTTTGGCAGTTCAAATAGAGATTCTGCAACTGAAACCCCGAAGAGTGTTGTCCAGTCTAGAACTTGACTTACTAACAGGAGTACCTTCCAGATAAAAACAAACAAACAAACTTTATAACTCAGCACTTTTTGCGTGAGACTAGCAGTTCTCAGTGCACTTCAAGTAATCCATATTATTATTTCCTGCCACATCTGTAGGCCAATTTCAAAATGCCATCAGAACTCAGTTCTGTGGGGCTGAAAGCAGCACAGAGGTGATTCTCCAGGGCCATCTTCATCTGTCTTTCTCATATTGTAGAAGCCTGTTTTGATTTACTAATTAATTTTAAAAGTTGCTTGCTTAGAAGTAACTTGTACCAAAAGGTAGTGGGAAGATATAGGAAAATTGTAACTTACTTTTGCAGTGGGGTAATCTTTTCTTGAAGGCACAGGTTTGATCATTTCAGCAATCTTGTTGATTTGCAACATGAGTAAAACTTGACACATGTTTAAAGAAAAGGCAGTGTTTCAATGCCAGTTTTTCCTCTGTTCTAAGCCAGAAGCTTTGAACTTTCACCTGATTTAACTGCTTTCCTGTTCACTTTTGTTTGCTGGTAGGAGGTGAATGTCTGTGTATTTGGTATCAAGCTGAAACACTCTTTCCCAGTGCCTAAAGTTGGAGTGTTTTTTTGTTTGTTTGTTTTTTTATTTAGTTGCTTTTGCTTGGGTTTGTTTTGTTCCAGCTCGTAACACAATTGAAAGAACAGTGATAGCAGTGGAGTGGCACAAACCTAGGTCACAGCAAATGAGAACAAGCACATATACGGGAGCCACAAACAGAAAGAAAAACTGCTTACCTTTGAAGGACCTCCAGTAGGCAGGGATCTCTATCAGGATGCCATCACTTCTACTGCCAACCCTTAAATGAGGTCTGGGAAGGGGTGGATCCTGGCTCCACCCCTGAGTTGGCCCTGCCTTTCAACCAGGTGCTCAATCACTGTTCCAGGCTGTGCTTTGTTCTCAGCACTGGAACTGCACCTGGAATCAATCTGGAAGTTGCACCCAGAAATATTGTCCTGTAGTCCCCCTCTGCTGCATTCTTATTGTGTTCTTCGTAGGTTGAAGGAAACCAAATGGAGGAAGGAGGAGTATCAAGATGGTGAAGAAAAGGAATGACGGAAAAAGTAGAATGTCAAATTAGTTGTTTCTGCACTTTTCAATAAGCCTAGCTGAGCCCCTTGACCAGCCCTGGGGCCAGATGTCCTTCCAATGGCTTTGGAAATCATCGTACTTAGCCATGCTCCCTGTTCTGGCCATCTCCCATTCCCCTGCACCATCACTGATGCATCTTTGACACCTGAGGCAGACCTTTGCCATCTGAGTGAGGGACAGAAATTGCAAAATGTGATATGAGCAGGTAGTAGCAGAGTACACTGAGCTCTGTTATTACAAACTGATTTTCAGCTTCTTTCCCTAACCACCGTAGGTTTCACATACTGATAATGAATTACTGCTGATTTTGTTAAGTTTTGCAATGTACTGGAGAAATATTATGGCCCACAAAGATAGAGGAAAATGTCATCAGAATTTTTTGGGCTTTGCTGCTTTTGATCGCATCCACAAGGGATTGAGGCCAAGTCAGCACAGATTAAGAGAATTCAGAAAGAAAAAATATGTAGTGGAAAGGTGGAGTACAAAGATTAGAAAGCAAAACCACTAAAATGCAGACATGAGAAGTTAAAAGTTAGAGGAAAAAAAAGGAGAAGAATGACCCTAAGCACTGTATCCCCCCATGCTGACCCAATTGGTTATTTGCCTTGTGTTTTCACAGTGTCATTATCTGTGGATGTCTACTCTTCCTTCTTTCCTGCATCCCAGTTCCAAGCACTCCATGTAATTGACTGAGCTTTTGGCTGATTAAATCAAGCATCCATGAGAGCAACAATTTCAGAGTGCTTTCCGTTCACCTGGCTATTTTATCTGCTTTACATTCACACAAGTTCAGTGACTTTGATCTCACCATCAATTTCAGTCTCTAAACTCTATCCTTATTTACTATTATGTTTTTATAGTTATGTGCACTTCAATGTTTATATTTCTGTGTAAGTCAACAAAATTACAAGAAAATACAGTTGAGACCTGTCCCTGAATTGTGGAAGTCTTGAGAAAGCTTTCTTGATCTTCTTCCCCTACAGAGGAAAGTGGAGCAGAGCACTTTCATAGGCAAAGTTGCACACTAACTACTGGAAGAAGAACAGGTTGGTGTTGGTTGAGTGCAGGGGAGCCACATGACAATGAAGATCCTCCTTTTTTCTATGTTCCTTTGCACACTCAATGGTAATTCTGTACCTTCAGGGTGAAAATGTTATGATGTTATTAATGTCAGCAGTAGATGTTACTACACAATACGATTTGTCTGGAGATCTCTGCAGAAGTTCACAGATCCAAGTATGGATTGATACCTGCAATAACAATATTCTGCCCTGAGTGGCTTTTGAGTGCTAGAGTAGTCAGGCCAGTCACATTCTATCAACTGTTGCCATTTCTGCAATCAGAAAATTAATCATTAAAGAAGATGTAGGGCCTAAGTCTTGATCTGTTGTTTGCCAAACAGCAGAAAAATTCCAGCTGCAGAAAACTAAGGTTTTTTTTTCCAGAGAATATAATGTTCAGAAAAAAAAATACTGTACATAACCCATCTTAGTAAATAGGATTCAACAAATTTTGTAAATTAAATTTGAAAGCTTCATTAAAAATCAATCAGTTTATATTTGCATTGCCCCTGAAAATTCATCTGTAACATTTCTACAGCGATATGAAAATGCTTCCAGTTCATATGCAGTGGTATCTGTCATATCTAGAAATCATTATATAGTCTATAGAAGAATATCTTTTAAAAAGAAAAATTTCTTTGCTCATCTCAGTATGTTCTATATAAAAATCAATTAAGAAGATAGGAGATTAAGAGGAAAAAAGCTTTTTTTCTTATTAAAAAAATTAATATGCTCTTTTCAGTCTTCTGGTGCTAAGAAACATTTTGGCAAGAGAGAAGTGCAGAAGTATGATATCATTATGTTAGGATTTTGCTCATGTATTTGAAAGCACCCTTTGGAGGATTTAGGGTCTTTGTACAGATTTTAGATTGTGGGAAAATTCTGTCAACTTCCCTGACAGCATGAGAAATTTAGCTTATATTCCAAAATAGAACATACAGCCAAATTGGAAAAGAAAGAAAACAACCCCCAAAAAAACCCATAATGTCAAAAAATTGTTTTTTTTTGAGAACTTTGCAGATGTGTGAGTGTAGATGATTATGCCAATCCCTTAACAAAGAACTATGTATACTGCATATCTTCTGGGTTTGGGAATTCTGCTTTCATACCAACTTACTTCATTTCATGCAAACAAAGGAGATGCAAATATGCAGAATTTTGCAGGAGTTTGTTTCTTCTGGTTGGTGTACATAATGTTTTTATTAATATATTTACCCAGTGGTAGGTAAGGGCAGAGCTCCTACCATTTCTCTGAAGTCTTCTGACTCATGTTAATAAGTGAACAGCAGCTCATCTCTTAAGTTATACAAAAGCAAACCTTAACACATAACCAATAATTGTTTAAATGTTAACTAGTAAAGTGGGGATAGTATTGGCATTGCCTGTGTTTGAGCATGGTTTTGTTGTGCTTGTTCGTGTGCTTTTATATTTTATTTTGCATTTCTGGTAGAAGTAAGGTGGCGTAGCAAGGTGGCTAAATCGTTCACGTTATGTTATTTGAAACATCTTCCCTAGATCTTTAATTTACTCTTTCTTAATACAGAATTTTAACCAATGTTGTTCCTGCTTTATATTATGCCTACTTTAAAAGGTTTATATCACACTTTAATAACAAAGACTATATAATTCATTTGCATTTCAACAAAGGCATTTTTTCCTTTGCTAATACAAAGCCAATTGGATTAAAAAATGAACAGCCAAGTTTTTAGTTGACCTGCACTGCTCTACTCACATATTAGAGCAAGTCTGTGGGTTTAATTAACAGCCCTTCTTATTTCTTAATCTGCAGTACCTCGCTTCATGATATAGATCGTCTTTTGTGCAGTTTAACTAAGAATGGCACCCACACTGAATGTGAAAGAAGCCACTGGCAACCAAAGTTCCTGGGATACTTTGCTACCAGATTTCCCTAAAGGGCCACTGTGCAAATACAGAAAGAAAGCTTCCTTCAACTGGAAGGAGATGGCAGTGTTCCTAGATGGTGAAGATATCATCCGGCTTAAGGTAAGCTAGCAAGATGTTAAGCATTTTTACTTTTCAAGTTACCTTGTCAGTAGAAGCAAGTATATGATTCTCAAACACAAAATTTTTAATAATAGTCTGTAGATGTGAAGCATGAAGAAATCATTTTTGCACATTTGTTTTTCAAAGCAGAACTGTATTTTTAAGCAAAATACTTGGCTATCTAATAAGGCATCATCAGGTGCAGCATTACAGGGACGTCGTTGTCCACTTCAAGCTTAGAAGGATCTGTATCTATTGTATTTCTTTATGATAGGCACTAAATCATATGTCTCCTGGTTTTACAATTCACTTAAACTCAGCTGAGCACATGCCAATACTGAACATGTTATTTCTGTCATTCTTTGACCTGACATAAGTTCCTGCTGTCTTTGTGTTTGCACTAATGTTTATGTGGTGTGGGGGGGGGTAGTTTACCTTGCCTTCCTGAATGAAAGCTATCCCTACTTTAATATGCCCTACTTTAATAACAAAAGATGGTGTGGGAATGCATGACTTGGAAGATACAGGAGGAGACAGAATGAACATTTTGATGGTGATATAGGTTTTTTGTGCATTTAAGCTAAGCTTGAAGGTTCATCATAATTATTAAAATATTTGTTGTTCTGCAACTAACTGATACACTTAAAAGAATGTGCAAGAGAACAACTGCTAAGGTAGTTTCAAAATTGTATGGGCAAATCATTAACACAGTGAGATGGAATGACCCTAACATTCAAAGAAGAACATGGGGAGTCTTCTCTTCTTCCTTTTTACAGTGACATCCTCCTCAGAGAATAGGAAAGGCTTAATTGTTTATAAAGATTTTACCTGAGGCACTACAATTATCTTTTCCAAAGTGTCACAAAATACAATTAAAAATGTATGGATATCCTCAAGTCAAAGAGTTCTGAGGTAAAAAATACACCATAGCTTATTCTTGTGAGAACCCATCAGGAGTACTGCATTCAGCTCTGGGGCCCCCAGTATAGGAGGCATGTGGATATGTTGGAGCACGTCCATAGCAGAGCCTGGAGATGATGAGGGATCTCCATTGAATAGAGGATGAAAGAGTTGGGAGTTGTTCAGCCTGGAGAAGAGAAGAATCCAGGAAGATATAGCAACTTTCCAGTACTTAAAGGGGGCCTACAAAAAAAACTGAGAGGGTCTCTTTACAAAGACATGTACTAATAGGACAAGGGGTATTGTTTTGAAATTGAGAGTAGATTTAGATTAGATAGTAGGAGGAAATTATTTATTAGGAGGGTGAAAAGGAACTGGAACAAATTGCCTGGAGAAGCTGTGGATAGCCCATCCCTTGACCCATCAAGACCTACTTGGATGGAGCCCTGTGCAACCTGCTCTAATGGAAGGTGTCCCTGTCCACAGATTGAGGGGTTAGAACTAGATGATCTCCTAAACCACATCATTCAGTTATTTTGTGATTGTCTGAGAAAAAAAAGATCAAAACTAAAACTTCAGAAGTTGCACATCCACATGTAAAATGGGTTCATATGATGATTATGCAAAAGTAGTACATTTCTGCTTTCATATGGGAGCAGAACAGTTGTGGTAGCCTATTGTCTTTACCATTACGACATAACTAAATGCTACCTCTGAAGGTTTTTGTACTCAATCTAAGTACATGTGCTCTTTAAGTCCTGGCTGCAGCTTTATATTGAAATAATGAAGCAGCTATAAAAAAGCTAGTAACTTTTACCAAACATTCAGAGTGAATCAGTCCCACACTTATTATTTAATGGCAAAGGAGCTTTTGTAAAGTTGAGCTTCATGAACAGCATTTATAATGACAGACAATTTTAACAAATTTTTAATTCTGTGTGCTTTTTGCTTTATAAACACATCAACCGATTTTAAAGGCTTGATGTTATCCTAGAACAGTATTAACTTGTTTTGTTAACACTTTTGTATTTGGTCCTCAACTCATTTTTTTCCTTCCTCAAGAGCAGAATCTTCTCTGCCCTAGAAAGTGATCCTCTCTTTGCACATAATCCTGGAGAAGAATTGAGCCGTGAGAAGTATCAGGAGCTGACATTCCTGCGCTGTAAAAGACTCTTTGAGTATGATTTTCTTACTCAGCAAGAGATCATAGAGAACCCACTGAAGATACTGAATATGGTTATCTGTATAGGAATGTATGATTGGTCTCCATGTCTCCAGTTTTTCTTACATTGCGGTGTAAGTACAACTGAAGAAACATTTTTGAATTGAAGTATCTTGTAATACTGTTGTTTGTTCTGTTGTTTTTTGCCTATTTTATTAAAACGATGTATTTTCTCAGCCCATTGTTTTCAATAATAAAATCCAGTTTAGCTGTTTAGGAAACTGACATCTGTGGGGTAACTTTAGTAGGTCTTTGTCAGCTAGTTCGCAGTTGGAAACCTATCTGGTGAGCAGAACAGCATGGGCACAGCTACTATTTTTTCATCTTCGATTCCATCTCCTCAGTGGCAGTAGCAGCCAAAAGAACTAGGTTTTAAGGGCCCTACTTGGTGGCTGTGTTTTTACTACAACTCCATATACAGTTATCAGAAACTTCCTTGCTTCAGTCCCTGGTGTATTGATTCAGGGCATAACACAGACGCGAGTCTGTCTAAAGATGATCACTGACATCAGTGGATTGGGTTCTTGTCATCAGTTTAGATTAGAGATCAGTCTCTCAGAGAATACTTAATGTAGCTGATCAAATATTATTAGCTGAATTATTAACTAAATACACATTGCGGGGCAGGAGAGGTCTGGGATTTAGTTTTGCTGTATGAACATCTGTGTAGAAGACTGAAGGTAGCTCTGAAAACAATCTTTTTGTCTGAACTTGAAGCAGATACCTTCAGTTCCCAGCAAACTAGAATATTCTTAAGGTTTTACTTTATTCAAGAAGATACCATATGCACAAGTGGAAAGTGAGCTCACTAAGCATTTTTAACTGCTTGCCGTGAAGACTTGATCAGATTCGAACAGTGACATTTTACTATTGCAACAATGGGCCATTTAGTCTTTGGTTGCCCTCTTCAGTGTTTTTTCCTCAGAGGGCATTCAGTCCTCTATAAAGATCAAGTCCTGACTTACCTCCTGAAGTTATAGTCCAAGTAGTAGTTTACTGTGCAGGCTACTTAACCTGGTCTCTTTAATGGACATCACTACTACAAATTCCTATACATATACATTTCTGTTTTCCATCACAAGATCACTGATTTCATTAATCATTCTCTGTTTTTGCAGGTATTTGCAGGTACAATTTTGAGTGCTTCAAAAAGGTTTGCAGACTTTGTGAAGAAAGTTTATAACATGGAGGTAAATTTCTTTTGATAGCTTTTTAGAACTAATCATTTTTAGAACTATGGCACTCAAGGCATCTTTGTAGTATTTCTGATCTACAGAGGTACCTAATTATTAATAAATAACGAAGTGAAGGAAGAATGAGGAGCACATTCAGATGTGAGGAGCACTCAGCCCTGAATATCTCAACTACCAATTGTTATTTTTTATCTTTTTCTTTTTGATTGTCATTCACCTTCCTTGCTTATTGAATCTGAAATTCTTTCTCAGCTCGTAACAGCAATATACCTATACATTTTTTATTTTTCATTGTTTTCCAAAGTTTATAACCTAAGAATATATACTATGGGCTGAACCAGACTAGGATGAAGGGGTGTCAAATGCACATTTCAATGTGGCTTTAAATCCAAACAGTAAAGAGAATAACCTGCTAATCATTTAGACTACTTGCCATTGTAAACAGCTTCATTCTACTTTTCCCTTGACTTTGAAAATGAGAACTGTTTGTAATGTAAGCAAACCCACCCATTTTCACTGCACAGCAGTTCTCTCAGCCCAGAGCTGAAAATTTTCCATCTATCCCTGTCTAAATAAATCATCCATCAGCAAAGGATGGCAGCAGGCAGCGTAGGTACTGCCAGTCTTAGGATAATATCTGATTGGCTTCTTTGCAATACAAGTTACTGTCTACCAGTTGAATTTCCAATCATTCACAAATATTATGGTTTTAATTGCCCTGATTAACTAGTCTTGAATTATGCCTTGTATCTCTTTATTTAGATTTTTGGATGTTTTGCTCTTACTGAACTCAGCCATGGAACTAATACAAAAGGCATACGGACCACGGCCACGTTTGATCATGACACTCAGGTTAGTTAATTCACAGTAGTAGTGCTCAATGCTGTTTATCTGAGGTTAGATATTTTTTTTTTACATTCAGAGAGCACAGAACTTGGAACATTGGAATGTTGAAGCTATGTCTGCATTTCAGGGTACATTTATTCTACAGGAAAATGCTCTTAATGGTCCCCTGGTTGTCCAAACTGGGAAATATACTGCCTTTCACACTGTTAAGCAAGCTTTCTCTCTGGAGAAAACTGCACAAGAAGGAGATGGTCATTGTGCTGGTTTCAGCACAGTGTGGACTCAGCTCAACTTAACCCCAGACCCAGGAAATGCTTCAGAGTCCATCACTCTGCTTTGCTATTATAACTGCTTAAGTGGGCAATTTAAAGGCTGAAATTTAGGCCTTACAGTCAAGTCATGGGGTACTTCTGCTCTAAATTTTTCTTAGACACACGTATTCTTTCCTAAGTTGAATATTGCAAGAGAGATCTCAGCGATTGGGGCAGAGGACAGAATGAAACCTTGGTAGTTAATGGAAACTTTCAAAACATCATCGTGAAGAGCTTAATAGAGGTTATCATTTTTATCATTTTGCTCCTCTTTATTTTGTGGCTACAGGAATTTATCATCAATTCTCCTGACTTTGAAGCTGCAAAGTTCTGGGTTGGTAATATGGGTAAACATGCCACGCATGCAGTTGTGTATGCCCAACTCTACACTCCTGATGGGCAATGCCAGGGATTACATTCCTTTATTGTACAGGTAGGATAGAAACATGGTTAAACTTGTGTCTTTTTGTGGGGGTGAGGCACCTTAAAGATTTCTTATTAGTGCTGTTGCTTACGTCTGACCAGCATGTACTTTAAATTATGCTTTCAACATTGCAAATGCAACAAATGCTCTATTTTTATAAGTTCACTGTATTTTTGTGGTGGTTTTACAGACAATTTTATGTCAATTTTATGCAGCTTGAAAATACTGAATAGTTAAGAGGCTCAGAGATTATCACACTGCCAATACAATTCAAATATTGGATGCTTTAGAAAGTCCTAAAACTCTTTGCTTAAGGTGAAAAGTTAAAAAGTTGTACATAGTAAAACAGCCTGAACAGAATTTACTACAGAATCAGGGAATATCTCAAAAGTGAATATTAGACAGAAGTTTTGTTGATTTCCTTCTGTATCTTTGTATACATAAATGAAGTTTCACTGCTAGTTCAATCCATGTTAACATTAACATAGTAATTTAATTGGCCTAAGTAATTATTATGATAGGATCTATGCCCCAAATGAAAGAGTATGTCAGTATGCTTTAAATCCAGGGTTATGTGCTTAGAAATTTAATTTTAGTAACAAAATACAAGTTGGAAATAATTTCATAGTTGAAAAGTTTAATCAAGAACTTTCGTTGTCCTAAATTGAAATACCATTATCTTCCACTTCTATGCAGATTCGAGATACTAAAACTCTCCTACCAATGCCAGGTGTGATGGTTGGGGACATAGGAAAGAAAATTGGGCAGAATGGGTTGGATAATGGGTAAGTCAATCCATTTGAATGAGGAAGCGCTGTACAGTGTATCATGTGTAGTAATACAAGTATCCTGTGTCAGTTCTGTCTATTCTTCTGAGATTGTGAAAGAGCTGAAGTAGCTAGTGTCTTTAATTTGTTCTTATTTAAATTACATATACATATGAATACACACACACACACACACCAATTTTGAAGAACCTTGAATTTCAGTGTTTTCTATTCCTGCAACTTCAGATTTTTTGTTTCATTTACTTTTTAGAATCTGAAGTGCTGCTGCTAACTCTGTGAATGTCCCCAGGCAGTCTTACAGACATAGACTGCAATAATAGTAATGAAATAAAACCATGAATTTATGAACTAAAGTATGTCAGCCTCTAAATTCATCTCAGTGTAAGCTCTAAGTTATCTTCCATGTTATGTTGATTTCCAGCTCACAGCAAGGATAATTGGGGTTCACAGGCAGGGTTTATTGTTATTTAAGATACAAGATTTGTCTGACCCAGTAGGGCTGGAACGTAGATCCAGGTCAGAGACTCATTAGCCTTCTTGTTTAAATCATGGGGATCCTGGACAAATCTTGTCCATTGCAGAGGAGATGGAGAAGGTTAGCTATTTTTTCTGTATTTTTTGTGTGTATATGGTTGAAATAAAGAAGTTCCTGGGCTCCGTTCCTCAGTGATGGTCCGGCAGGAGCAGGTAGGGAAACTGAAGTAGGTTTCAGTGAATGAACTGCTGATTTTTAAAATTATTATTTTAAACTCTGAGTGGTTTATGTAGCTGTATGTAAGGACAGAGACCAAAACAGCAAATAGAGTGGAATTGAGGTTGCTTTTTTTTTTTTGCTTCTGATGTACTTTTTTATGTTGATTCAGTTTGTTTATTCAGTTATTATCCCACATTGTATGCCATTGCAGTAAACAAAGTGTAGACATCCTAAGGTATATTTCTTTGTAATTTCATGGCTTTCACTGCCTTTCCAAAGGATGTAGTTATCCTGTAGGTTTAGTTGTCTGTACCAGCATTCTCCTATTGTCCCAAGCACCTATAATGTTAAAAATGGAACCAAAGTTTATATGTATGCAAACAGTTCTTATCAGTGCTCTGTTATGAAAAGATACAGATGAAAGGGAAAAGAAGACATACAGCAAAGAAAGTTGTAGTGAAAAAATGTGAGAGGTGGCCTGTTAAAGAAGTTCTAGGATGTGTAGTGGGATACTTCTGCATCTGTGTTACAAACTCGTAGCCACCAGATGGCACAACAGCATGAGCAAGAGCATTCCAAAAGTAGTTCAGTTTCATATTTCTGCAGAAATAATAAAATTCTGCTACTCATTCTTAATTTGCAGTATTGTTTTAAGCACAACATAAGGAAAAAAGAAAAAAGATTTTCCATGTAATTTATATGTTCATATGTTTATCTAATAAAGCAGGTTAAATTAGATCCCATTATGCTATGGCTTAATGTGTTACTTTTAGTCTCTACTGTATGCTTTCCCATTTTTTTTCAATGTATGTGTGAAGTCTGGTTCAATTACTATAGGCACTTCAGTGTTACACTCAGGATAAATGGTCAGAGTGTAAATCAGAGAACAGAGAAATTAACAAAGACACCAGAATTTGTTCCTGTACTTGGAGAAGTTTATGCTACTGTTTTTCACTGTGGGTACACAGGTCTAAACAGATACATAGGACATGGGGAAGAAATTCCCCACGCTTGGAAAATGACATTGATTTATGCTATATAAAAGAAAAGAGTAGGTAACTGTAGCAGTCTCTTCTAGTTTTAGAAAAATAATCTCTTAGGTTTTTTGACTGAAGGGTCCTTTACTGCTAATGCAGATCATGTTTTCAGTAGGAGAAAGAACTTGAGAAGTACTGTGGGAGATTTTGGAATGTAGACCCAACTGATTAACCTGCTCTTTCAAAATCTGTCTTTCCAAATAATTCTCAGCATCGTTGCTACAATGTCCTAAAATCATGTATTTTCCAAATCTGTGTGAGTTCAGCTACCCATTAGAAAAGACAAAAACACTTTAAAGCATTTTAAAGTCTGTTTCTTTCTGCCATTCACAAAATGTTCTGTAATATTTGCATGCATGATTAAAGATAGAAGTACAGTAAAATTAGACTCTTTCAGTGTTTTGTTACCAAAAAATAAATCAGGCTGCCACCAGAGGATGCAAGTGCTTCAGTCTTTATTTTCATAATTCAAAGATGTTCAGCACTCTAGCACTCTTTGAAATGCACTGATCACCGAGGTCCAGAAATTGAAATATCTGGGGAAAAAAAAAAAAAAAAAAAAAAAAAAAAAAAAACAGTCGCTAAAAAATTCCTGAGTATTTGGAAATCAGAGGCTTTTCAATAATGTGTGTGACAGGTAGGAGAAAGACATAAGGCAAGAGCTTTGGTAAGTGCTGATGTGTGTTTTTGTTTCTTCTCTTTGGTTTTAGGGCTTTTGTTTTGTTTCTGTCTACTCTGGTTCACGTAGCACTCCCAAAATTATCCATTACTTCAGTGCACATCAGTAAGGGTTTGGCACCAAATCAGTGGTAAACCAATTTCTTGTCCAGTTTTAACTGCTGATTTCCCCATTCAGAAAGAGAAAACGTCCAATATGAGGAAAGAGTCTGAAAATTAATTCGGTGTTTCTGAAGTAGTGCTGAACATACCAATCTTTGTAAAAAATGTTCTGAGGTCATTCAGCTGTATCTACTGCTAGCATGCATGCAGTTTGTTGACTGTACAGAAACTATGGTAAGTGAAGAACCAGTCAAATTAATCTATCAAAATACAGCAAACTACTGCCAAAGAGAAAGCTATTTATTTGAACTGATTTCTTTTTAGGAGAAAAAAGCATCTTTCTGGATGAAGAAGGATTGTTAGCATTGTGTAATTATAATGATGGACTTTAGAAGACTGAACATTTTTCACTAGCAGTTTAACATTTCATATATAGTGAACATGCGATCTCTCTGCAAATACAACCTGCAGAATCATTCAGTGTGTTGTCTAACAATCTCTGAAGCCAGATTCAGTGTTCTTGATACTGGAAAATAAACACAGCACCCAAGAGGAGATGGGTGAAGAGATTTGTTGTTCAGAAAAGCAGTAAGTGATGTAAAAGAATCCCTCCTGGAAGGAGACTGTATCCTGGGCTTTCAGAACCTGCAGTTCCTTGCGTGCTAGAGGGGATGTCATGCATCATACATCCTCAAGTTCTAAGTATTATGTCTTTTAAATGGTTAATTATTTATTGTGTGTTTGGTAGTATTTCAGTTTCAGTGCCAGTAATTCATGAAGATTCTGCTACCACTGTTTTAAGTGTAGACCAAATGAAAGCATACTCTGAACTTCAGAGAGTTTCTGTCTCCCAGTATTTATACCCTTAAATCTTACTTAGATCTCCTAAATGGTTGCAGTTATTTCAGTAAGAAAATAGGAGCTGTAAATTTTAGAGCCTAAATAGTCTCTCAGAGCTTCATTTTACAATCTGAAACAGAAGTTGAAATCAAGTTGTACACTACGCTCCTTTGGGCTTTTGTTTCTACTCCCACACTGCCTTTTCCTTAGTGCTGGAACAAGCATTTGTGTAGCTGTGCAGTGGACACAGCTAAGGAACTGGAACTGTCTGAAAACTAATCTGACAAAAATATGGTCTGTTTTGAAACAGATCATTTGTCAGGTCTGGTTCATTGCAAGGCCACAGATGAGGCTGTTCCTGTACAGGAAAAGGGACAATACAAGGATGTAAATAAGAAAGCAAGTATAGAGATCAGTCCTGCTTCTCAAGTAAATAGTGCTTGTCTGTATTTTTTATTGCCCTTCAGTGCCTGGCCAGTCACAGTCAATTGTGTAAAGAGCAATAATAATGAAGCAGCTATAAAATAAGAGTGGTTGTTAAAAATGCCTTAAGTTATCTGAATGCATTATCATCAATCCTTGTGAACAGTGCCACTTTCAAAGTTAAACCAAATATTTTTTGCAAGACACATCTTGCATCATGCAATTTAAGTCAAAATAGTGACTTTGCATCATTGACATTTCCCTGTTTTGCCCTTTCCACCTAGTTTCTACAGTCAAGGTGAAATACTGTATGGATACACAGGATACTGTGCACATTGCTAACATGTTGTACTGCTGAAGAGAACTGCGTTATCGCCCTCTCATTTTTGTCACTCTCAAGTACCTCAAAAACTGTATAGCTACAGCCAATACTTCGAGATACTTTTAGCACTGGCAGTACTAAAGGGAAAAGGGGGATTGAGATCTGGTCATGCACTTGTTTTATCACCCGCAGAGTTAGGGCTTCACATCTGCAATGCATTTCAGAGAGCCTGTTTTGTTTTTTTTCCTCAGCTGAGCTGTGTCTGCTCTTGACTTCTGCAGGACTCTACACATCCAGAACTCCCTGCCAGACTGGCACTTAAACTCACTTTATGTCGAGTGGGTCTTACTGTCTCCATGAAGTCTATTAAGATAGGATTAGGAGACCTATGTTGTTTTAATACTACTGTTGAGCATTTCTGTTGCAGACCTTCGTTCTTAGTTTAGTATCTTGTTTATAGAAGCTGGAGCTTAAATTCTGCCTTGCAGATTTCCCCAGCCAGTCTATAACTCTTCTCAGCTCTAACCTTCTGTGAGTTTCAGTCGGAATATACAGCTGTTTTCTTTCCCTTCTACAAGTTTTTCACCAAGCCTTTTAAGTGCTATTCTTCCCAAGGTTTACTGTATCCCATAAACATCCATGAGATGACTTGTCTCGCAGCCTTCCATTCACCTGCTTTCTATTTGTGCCTAGAAGGATGGAAGGAACTGTCAGTGTACCGTCTCTAACACAGTCAATAACACAAGCTGGCAGGAAAGGCATTTGTGTGGGATTGAAATTCACCCAAGCATATTTGGGCTATTTGTACCATAGGTAACAGCTTATTAACTTAGTACTGGCAAAAGGAGCTCATGGCTTTTCCAGCTGCTCTTTTTTTATCAGCGTTACTGCACACCAGATGAATTACTATTGCATGATTTAAAGTCAGAAAGATTAACTTTGCTTCAGATGTTCCCTAAACTACTGGCCAAAGAGCCCAAACAAAAATGCTACAATTGGAATAGTTTTTAACTCTGCTCAGCTAATCTAGGTAGAAGTGTACATAATACAGTTGTTTTTACTCATGCAGTAGATTTTTTTAAATTCCGCATTTCTTTAGAGCTCTATGAAGCACATTTGAAGTGACAGCTATCTGTCTTTCCTGCAGAGAGCTCTTAATCTCAGAAACACTAATTGCTATTTAGAAGAGGCCCTAAGTAGGGTAGCTTTCAAGCCTATGGTCTTGTCATCACCATGTGAAATGTAGCCATTTTCCAAACATACCAGTACTTGATATCCCCATGGCTGTATATACAGTTCCATTATTGTTAAGATATTTCTACTTTTCCTCAATTATTTAAGGAGATTTTCCCCTAAATGTGTTGACAGATGTGGTCTGTGTCTATTCACTATGCTTTCTAGGCTAATAACCACTAGAAATGTAAAAGTTGACTTCATTAAATCTTACTATTTATTTTTAATATGTTCTGATATCGAGTTCAAGTTGACCGTAATGTCTAACGTTTTCAAATTGCAAAGTTCTTGGAGAAGTAGAATAACAGCAGTTGACAGTCAACTTACAAGGTTGCCTAGCTCCCAGGACCTATAAGGTTCTGTTTTTATTTTCAACACTGGTACATATAAACAATATATCATATTTCTTTACCTGCTAATGCTCTCTCACTCCTCGGCTTCTCAAAGTTTTTGCCATTTTTCATGCCTCTATTTTGATAGCAGTTTACAGAAAAAGGAAATAAGGATCTGCAATGATCATTATCAACAAAAACAATCTAAACTTTCAAAAATTGTCTTAGTGTATGAATTAATTCTCATATTCAGAAAACAGGTTGTTATATAATAATTGGAAATTTAGTATTATGGCTTACTAGCTATAGAAAAAAGTGATTATAGGAAGGGTATCCCTTTTTAAATCAAAATTATTCTAGGTAACATTTAATAAGCTGCAGAAGTAACTACCTTACATATATGTTTAACAGTATTTTCCAGTAGTTACTGTCTGCTTTAATGTTTGAAAACATTTGCAGCTTCTAATCTAATGCTTAATTTGTAAGATCTAGATGTGCAAGCTTCTACTTGTTCTGTTGATGTTCAACTATCAAAACACATCACTGAACTAGGAACCTAAACATTGCCATGTACATTCAGTTATAATTAAAGTAATGAATCATAATAAAAATAACCCCTCAAGTTCTATCTAGCGTGCATGCTATTGCTTAAAAAATAACAGAATTGCTATACATTTTTATGTGTGATGGATTTTATTTGGTATAGAGTAGAGAGACTGAATTCAACCGTAAGATCTTTCTTGAAGGAGACTTTTTACTTTCAGTGATAAGAAAAACTGTTGATGAAGATGAATGTGACATTTTTTGTAAATTCTATATTTGTTTCTATTACGAAGTAGTGTTGTCTCACTGAAACGTGTACTTTACAAAACACTTCTTAGAGTGGGTAAGGCCAGTTAGCAGCTGATTTCTTGGTTAGGACAACCTGGTTTTCTCTGTGGCTAAGTCTGAAAATACTCTGTATCTCTAAGGCTGAATAAATTCAGTATGCAGATATGTTTCCTTGGAAACAACTCGTAATTTTAAAGCATGTGCAGCAATGCAGCCCGTATGTAATTTATTAATGTGAAAGACGTGGCTCTCATGGGACTTATTAAGTAGATCAGCCTGTATTGGCAGGCAAAAGGAATTTTCTTTGATTACAAATACAGCTTTTCAAGTGCTATTAGATGCTGAGATATTAGTGAGTGGAGCAGATATTACTTCTGTTGAATAAAGTTGTATTGCCCATTTGGGTGAGATAGTTCATATGCTTTCTTCATGAAGAATATGAGTACTTAGGACATTCTGCCAATTCTAATAGCTGATGCTAGAGTGTCACAATTTAGGAAAGATAATGTTACTAATTCCTTCTTAAGATGGCACATTCCAGGGAATAGGAATCCTACTTTAAGGAAAGAGTTTCCATTCAGTTCCTTCTTATTGCACTAATTCAGCTGTGGCCTCATTTGTATTACAACTAATATGAAAGAGCTTCACAGATCTGTATTTCAGAATCACAAAAACGTAGTGTCCGTTTTGAAGTATTTACTGTCTCCAGACTGCACTAGGCAGCACCTCAGTACACCAGTAAGCCATTTGGTTCAGCAGAATTTTATGTGGTGTGGAATTTTTTGGAATGAGATTTGTCCAGTCTAGTTCTAAGTAAGAGAAGGAAGCTGAGTTGCCCATCTTCCCAACCTTTTTAATAACTGAGATAACTAACTTTCCTATGTTCATGCAGACTTAGAGTTCGTTTTAGGTTTATGGGCTGTTGGTGAAAGGGTCTGTTGCACTGACTCTGGATAAGGTCTCTAATAAGTAACTTTACTTACTCTCCCTCCCTTTACAGAGCATACATGGCTCTTCCATTAGTTGTTTTTTTTTCACCTGTGGAATTGCTCAAAAGGTTCCCTCGGTGTTCATTTTCAAGCATCACCTAAATTATTGAAAAAACCTCAAGGTTAAGAGAGATAGCAAATCATAGAATCATAGAATCACCAAGGTTGGAAAATACCTACAATATCATCCAGTCCAACCGTCTACCTGTCACCAATTGCTCTCTTTAAACCATGTCCCTCAACACAGCATCTAAACATTCCACCATTTACCAGCTTGAATTTCCTCTACTGCCCTGAGTACGAAAGCCTTTGTTCTTCCAGGCATACTCTGAATGTCACTTTCCTGGTTTGATGGATTCATTGATAAGCACTGAACAATCTTGTTTTTGTTGTGACTTCTCTTTTCGTAATGTAGACATTCTACTCTGCTTCAATACATTATTTGTGTGTTTGTTTGACCAGGTTTGCCATGTTCCACAATGTCAGGATACCTAAAGAAAACATACTGAATGTAACTGGAGATGTCTCACCTGAAGGGAAATACTCAAGTTCTTTCAAGGTATGGCTTAGTTTTGTTTCATTAATATAGTTCTTTAAATATACGGAGGTTGAGCATGTGACCTTCATAGGTTGGGATACACTAGGTACCTTCACCTAAATGGCTGTGAAGCAGTTTGATGCAAATGCTGACATTCAAATTGCCTCTCAGAGATGACTCAATTCACTTAACTGTTTTTACTGATTTCCTTCTTTTTGAGCTACCCTGGGAGACCCATAGTAGTTTAGAGAAACTACTTTGAATTTTTTCTGAACATTTTAACTCGATGTATCAGTAAATAAAAACTTCCCAGTCCACTGGGCTTCTGATCGTTATACCAGAACTGTATCTTTGAGGCAGGCAGTGAAGTATTAGCCTCACCATTTAGTCTGTGCCTTCTGTTTCCTTAGGATATTAAGGAGCGTTTTAGTGCAGCTCTTGGGTCCTTGTCCACTGGCAGAATTCTGATCACAGCGGTTTCTGTGACCAACTTGAAGCTTGCCTTATCGATAGCCATTCGCTTCTCAGCAACTCGCCATCAGTTTGGACCGACTGATGAAGAAGAAATACCTGTTATTGAATATCAAACACAGGTGAAAACTTTGGACTTTGCGTCTGTAGGCTTTTATATAGTGACACACAGATCCAGAGCTATTGCAAACCAAAATAGTGATTCTGGAGTTGGTGATTTTAAAGTAGTCTATCTCATCTGCAGTGTAGATTTTGTGCAGTTTTGGGTGTTCAGTTCTACTCAGGAGCTCCATACACTGCTTTTGGCCTGATAAAGCTCTTCAGATAAGTTCTTGGAATAGCTAAAATATAACAAAATATTAGTGTCCCTATGAAGTACCTTGAAACATTTTTCTTCTTAGCCAGTAACCTTTACTGAGAAAGACCTTTTTTAAGTGCACAATGGAGTATCAATGAAGAAACTTGCATAAAAAATGACAGTGCATCTTTTGCAGCTATCCTCATTTTGTTTTTCTTAGACTTTATTCTTTAAAAGCATGCAAATCAATGACATTCATTGTGGTGATATCTCAAGCCATCACCAATTTTGATGGAATATTACCAGTATTTTTTTCCAAAGAATATGCAGATGAAAAATACCTTTTGATCTGAAAAACAACAGAACAGGAATAGTTATAGTAAACTGGGGAATAGCAAGAGCTCAGAGCAACTAAGAAAATTTACTATGTAAGAAGTTTTAAAAACAAATTTATCTAGTTTGTCCTTGTGAAGCACGTGCTTTATTTTTTTCCCCTTTGCTTTGCAATGAGTCTTGCAACTTAGGAAGTTTTCACAGCTTTCATGAACTCTAGCAAAAGCTGCTTTCTTTACACCTTACTTGAATGAACCTGGGACAGCATTCCACTTCCTCAAGCCTCTGCTTTGCTCAGGTTCATTCTATTCTGTAAGCTATGTTTGCTGAACCTCTCCTCCCCTTCTTGCTATATCTCAAAAGCTTCCTTAAGCAGCTTCCCTTTTCCTTTTTGGGTTTCCATCTGATTAGGACATTAAGATGTTTTCTCTTCTTCACCCTGTGTTGTTTTTTTTCACAGAATGCCACAAGTGCTAACCTACATTCAGTAATTAACTAAGTGAAACCATTACACCGTCAGTGATGTTGATACTGAAGAAACATATGAATCATGACTGGCCCCTGGCAAGCCAGACGTTGTATAAACACAGAGAAAAAATATGTCATTGGTCCCCAAAGCTACAGTGAACTTTTGCACTGTTTGAACAGGATGTTTATCAGAAATTTATAAAATTCATGGACTGAAATAATGTAACTGTAATTTATTTATAGACTAGTTATGCTTAATTATGTTTATAAATGGTTATTGCTAAGTTGTCTTCACCATAAAATACAGTTTTTCAGTTCTAACAAAGTAAAAATGAATGTGTTGTTTGAAAATTATAAGACAATTACATATATGACTATAAAGTATGTATGTTTATCAATTAGCAGTCAAATCTATTTAATTGTTATTCCAGCAATGGCGTCTCCTTCCATATCTGGCTGCTGCTTATGTCTTAGATTATTTCTCCAAGTCCCTGTTTGAGAACTTCGTGGAATTTTATGCAGGTGTATTGACAAAGCAAAGGAGTCAGAGACAGGTGAGATGTTTACACATTTCACTTAGCTTATTTCTTACTACAACAGACTAGAAAATGTTAAGTGAAGAACCTAATTAGAAGTCATAGGTCACCTTACAATCAGGAGTGACATCTCAGAAATGTGGTAATGCAAAGTGCTGGATAAAATTGCATTCAGAAGAGCACCCAAATGATTTTTGATGGAGTGGTTAAAATTTCATTTGCTTCACTGTATTTTAAGACTATGTTTACTTGCAGAACTGTTTATTGTAATTATATGATAATGTAAATTCATTTTATGACTGTTGTGAATATAGTACCACAGAAGGTATTTATCAAAAACTTTCTGAAATGATACTGTTCTTAATTACTCCACAGACTATGTAAATCTGGCTTGAGTTTGCAATTCATATTCAAGCATTAGGATTACTCTTTTGGAGAAAAACATTAGGATTTTTGAGTTTTAATGCTGAGTTTCTCAGCCACACTCACTCCATCAAAAGTTACCCCTTCATAAATGAAGTAGTTTGATGTATTGGTCTCTGTATAAGGACTGATTCTCAGCCAAAATAACTGCAGAATGAATTTTTATAGCACATAAATTATATATATGAATTTAAATCTTGACAATTTTAACTGTTAGGGCCTACACAGTGGCTGTGTATTGCTAAGATAATTTAAGCATTCATATTTTTCCTACTAAAATAAAGTCTGTGATGTATTTCTGTGCTAGTGGTTAGGTATTCTAACAGAGGAAGAGTCTTATTCAGTTGTTTAATGTTATTTGATTGTTTCATCTCTTGAGATCTCCAGTGCAGTCACTAATCTTAGGCAAAATACTGGCCTTCAAAGACAAATTGTAATAAAGAAAAAATCTGATTCTTGACAATTGTAATAATTTAATCCTTAAGAATTCCCTTTGTTCTAGAGGAGAACAGAAAGAAAAAAAAAAAGCAAAAAGAAACAAAAATGGGGAATTGCTCTCAAACTGTCTTTGTTAGTATTAATCCAGCATCTCCTGAAACTCCTTGTGCTGTGGAAATTCCAAGGAAAGACATCATTATTAGTGTATATGCAGGCTAAAGTTACACTTCGGAAGTTTGGGGAGACCATTAAAATTTTCAAATTCTTGGCAAAAGTGGTGCTTAAAAGATTAATGAAGACCACGGAAGGCAGTAAATAACGTAGTATCCCCTTGTTGACCTGAGAGAAAGGGATTGCTTATATCACAGAGGAGGCAGAAGCTTTCTCTGGACATGCTACCTTCAGATACCTGCCTCGCCATCTTTTGGAGGTAATCAATTCATTATCCCATGCTATATCAGCTAGCACATCCCAGCCACCTATCCATACATCCAGTGCCTGTCACAGATGTTTCCTGTCCCATGAGAATGTTAGAATCCAAAAGCTTTTGTGGCAGGTTACTCTGGGGGGCAGCAAAAGGAAAAAAAATGCTCTGCACTTAAATAGATCTCAGAAAAAATGGATGTATGTATATATTGCAAGTTACTCTTCTTCATAAAGCAGCACACTTTTTTAGCTATGGCTTTAATTGGTCACAAACTTTGTGAAAAAGTTACTGCTGACTTGTAACTTGTTTTTGCAAAGGTTGATTTGGGACGTGAGATTCATGCCTTATCTGCTGCCAGCAAACCCCTGTCTTCTTGGACTGCTCAGCAGGCAGCCCAGGAGTGTCGAGAAGCTTGTGGAGGACATGGTTACCTTGCCAGTAAGTCACAAACTACTACATGTACTGATCAGGAGAACGTTTTCATTCACATGTAGACTGTTGTTCAGACAGTCATAGAATGATCTGGGTTGGAAGGGACCTTCAAGATCATCTAGTCCAACCCTTCTGCTGTAGGGAGGGACACCTCCCAGTAGACCAGGTTGCTCTAAGCCCCATCCAGCCTGTCTTTGAACACCTCCAGGGAAAAAGCAATCACAGCCTCTCTGTGCAACCTGTTCTAATGTCTCGCCACCCTCACAGTAAAGAATTTCTTCCAGAAATTCTCCAGAAATACAGAATTGTAGGGGTTGGAAGGGATCTCTAAAGATCATTTAATCCAGCGCTCCTCCCACAGCAGGCATCCTTGAATAGGCTGCACAGGTAGGTATCCAGGAAGGTCTTGAATGCCTCTGGAGAAGGAGACTCCACAACCTCTCTGTGCAGCCTGTGCCAGTGCTCTGTCACTGCACTGTGAAGAAGTTCTTACTCCCATTTGTGAGGAACTTCCTGTGGTTCAGTTTGTGGCCACTTCCCCTCATCCTATCACTATGCACCGCTGAAAAGAGTCTGGCCTCGTCCCTTTGCCTCCTGCTCCTTAGATATTTGTAGACATGGATCAGATCCACCCTGAGTTTTCTTTTCTCAGTGCTGAACAGACCCAGGTCTCTCAGCCTTTCCTCATAAGAGAGGTGCACCATGTCCTTTGTCACCTTTGTGGCCCTCCACTGGACTCTTTCCAGGAGATCCCTGTCTTTTTTTGTACTGGGGAGCCCAGAACTGGCCACAACACTCCAGGTGAGGCCTTACCGTGGCAGGGTAATATCTAGTCTATGTTTCTGACATGATGTCTTAATGTTAGGAATATGTTCAGAAAGGGCTTTTTCCCTCATATCTGTATTTTAACATTTCTTTTATACCAGATAGCACAATAAAAAGAACTAAACCTGTGCAGTATCTACTTCAGCATATGGACAGAATAAGAGTCCGTATAATTCAGTGTTAATTCCAAAACAAAAGATGCATATTGTACTGAGAATTCCTCTTCTAAGATGAATGCCTCTTTTCTAAAATCTCAGTATATTCATTTGCACAAGCTAAGCAGTGAAATCCCAAGCTCAGCTGTTGGTAAGAATGTCTAGACATACAGGAGCAGACAACTCTTTTACGTTTTGTCACAGAATAATTACTTAGTCCCTCATAGTTTCCATTGATACAGAACAATATATTAAAATGTGCACTTTCTTTAAAAAGTGAATCGTTTGGGTGAAATCCGGAATGACAATGATCCAAACTGCACATATGAGGGAGATAACAACGTCCTGCTTCAGCAAACCAGCAACTACTTAATGAGCTGGATGAATTACATTAGAGGTAAGTTTTTATTCTGGAATCATGTGTTGGACTCAGCAGTGAGTAGATAATGGAATTAAGAGAGATTTTCTGACTGAAAGCAACTGAGAGTCATTTAATCATTTTGTAGAGCATAAATAACGTGCTACAGACTCCATCATATGATACATTCACAAATACACAGATATGTACTGCAGGAAATATCGTTGAGTCACGTGGAAGCTAGCTAGATGTTTGTAGCCATCCCTAATTATGTGAGGTAACATCTTTCTTCTTGAGAAGTGCAGTTTTGGTCCTTGAAACTACTCCTGACATTGTTGTAAGTCATATCTGACTTTTTAGCAGTCTCCTCCATCAGTACATTTTGTAGTTCTGTAGATAAATGACTTTGTTTCAGTTTTCTAGCAGTGTTTTTCACTGGCTAGAAAAGTTAGTGATAGGAATTGAATCTTATGGGACTCATAGGCACTGATGTCAGTTTCTTCAGCAGTTGTCCACCAGTTCTCACTTGCTTGGAGTAGGCCATAACAAAATGAGTATTGTCTGTTAATTACATGTGACCTGTCTAGAGAATGCATGGCTTTATAGTGGGCTTTTCGTTCAAAAGAGTTGGATTTATTTTCTTGTAAGTCATTTTTATTTTCCTTGTTTTTTCAGATAAAGTGCCTTTTGAATCTCCTCTTGGAACAGTAAACTTTTTGCAAGACTACCATCGTATCATTGGCTGGAAATTCAAAGCCAATAGTGTTGATGATTGTATGGACTCCTCAGGTAGCCTTTTGATGTTGTTAAACTCATAGTAGAATCTTAAATTTCTTTCAGATTCAGAGATTTGATATTATAAGATATTTGTCACTTTACTATTTAATGACTTTCCTCATATTAAATACATTTCATTTTAAAATAGCATTCTAGAATATCGTTTGTGATTAGGCTTTTTGCCACTATATTGCTGTTTTCAAGAGAAACTGTGAAGGAGCAGGCTCACAAAATGTAGACTTTCTTCTATTCTTCTATTTTTGGTAGAGACTAAGTACCTTGTAGACTTAAATCTTAATATAGAAGGGAATATAACAAGGTAAAAAAAATCATGAAATCAGAAAATGCTTGTATTAAAACTGAACTGTGTATATACCTTGTCTTCTAGCTCTAGCTCACTGTGAACTAGCGTATGGACGGGCATGATATGTCATCAGTGTGACTTTACAGTCTACCTTACTCAGCATTTATTTATTCCAGCTTCTGTAATAGGCAAAGTGTTACATTAATGGATTAATTAACAACACTTTCACTTTTCTCATCTAACAAATGAGACTGCAGTAGAATCTGTATGTGACTTTCAGTGTTATAAATGTCAGTATTAAGAATGTTGGCTTTCTTCTCTTTTGCACAGTTCCTTTAGCTGCATACAAATGGCTGGTTTGCTATCTGCTCCGAGAAAGTGACCTAAAGCTGAGGAAGGAGAAGCAGTCTGGGCAAAGTGATTTTGAGGCAAAAAACAACTGTCAGGTAGTGCTCATTCAGCTTTCTTACTTTACTTGATTATTTTCATCCATGATTGACAGATGCTGTTCATTTTTCTCTTGTGTCATTAAGTACAATTTCCTCAAGCACAAGGCAGCAAATCATCTAACTAATAATATGTAATTCCTGTCCATTTGCATTGTACTGAACATGACAGGAAGAGGCCAGTTATGACCAGCAGAAGTTTTCAAAAATATATTTCCTTTCAGGAAAGTTGCAAGCGTTTGCTGGGTGGTGTATGTAAGTTTTGTATCATACCTCTGAAAATTGAATCTACTACTATTAAATCTACTGTGACATCTGATTATTACATCTCCATCTGCTCTTGTGGCCAAATACATACTGTAGGAAAGAATCCTGCTCTGGCAGGTAGGTAAAGTAGATGACCTAATAGGTCTTTTCCATCTCCAATTTCTATAGTGCAAAGTACTCATGAAAGATACCAGACTGACAGCATTGGAACCTGAAAAGGAAACACTGACAATCTACAAATAGCAGATCTGCTCTTTCACCAGAGAGTTTTAACAGCTAGTAGTGGCTTAACTCTAAATTTCAGCTTTTATCCCCAAATTCTTCTGTTACCTCCATGAGAAATGGGTTTGTATCCAAGAAAAGGAAACTTGCAATTTGTTACTGAACAGAGAAATCTGTTCCCTGAAGATGGACAGAGTGGTTCACCTTACCTGCAAAGCTTATTAAAAGCAGCGTGAAGGAATATTCAGATATTCACCTTTAAAAAGCTAACCTGGCTTCAAAAACGGTTGGTATCTGTAAAACCACTGGTGAAGGAAACCTTTCCTACTATTACCCTTGTAGCAACCTATCACAGGTGCCCCTCAGGGTCACATCCAGAATGAGAATTGCTTTCTAGTTGAATGCGAGGTAAGTTCCAGAAATTCAAATTTGATTGCTTGTCACCTGGCCAGCTCTTGAAAGGCTGATGCCAGAGTCACTGTGTTAGAGAAGATGGTTTACATAGCAATATGAATGTTATTCAGCTCACTTCTCTTTTACGTTAGTTGTGCTAAATTGTGAAGAAATGTAGACACGCAGCTGCTTCTCAGATACAGCTCAGGTCATTAGATTTTCTTTTCTCCCTACAATTTGTCTCCAGGACAAGAGGATTTGTTATTTTAAACAACATACATCAAAAACATCCAAAAACGATTTCCAAGCTGTGCTTTAATTCATATTTGATTTTAATGTTTCTGAGCATGAAGAAACACTTCTCTGTCAGCTCAGTGGCTGACTAATATATAGTGTTTACTCTTGCTATGGGAAATCTGAAGGAGATTCCTAACCTATGTTCCAATGGCAGAATGGAGAAATAGCTTTATATTACTTGTCTATGATGTCTCACACTGGCTGGAAGATTACCAACCTCAGGAATTAGGAAGATCTATTTATTTTCAGCCAGGATCTTGATAGAAATAATACAGAAATGTAAGCAAAGGTAAAGGAGGAAATAGAATTTGTAGGAGAGAATAGGGAATTAATGCTTCATTGGGCTCTATTTCAGTCTCATTAGAGAATTAACATTGAAATGTTCTGATGTAAATAAGTTCATCTAGTAAGGGGGAAGTCATCCCTAAGCTTGAAGGAAGAAGACATTTTGCAGTTCATATCTGTATCTGAGATTGAGCACAAGTATGCCAGTGTACTGTTAGTAAGAAAGAGACAGTGATCTTTGGAATATTCCTTTTAGAATCTTACAGTGGATTTAAATGCAAAGATGATGCAAGTATTTAAAAAAAAAAAAAAGAGAACTAATTGATTAATTCTAAACACTACAAACTGAATAAATGAGCTTGAATAAATTAGCTAAAAAGAAACAGTTCATAGAACAGAATCACAGAATTGTAGGGGTTGGAAGGGACCTCCGGAGAGTCCAACCCCATTGCCAAAGCAGCTCCCTTTACCAGGTTCCTCAGGTTGGCATCCAGGTAGGTCCTGAACCTCTCCAGAGAAGACATTGTGTTTGTAGCCCTCATCTGGACTCTTTTCAGGAGATCCCTGTCTTTTTTGTACTGGGGAATCCAGAACTGGTTGCAGTACTCGAGGTGAGGCCTCACCAGGGCAGAGTAGATGGGAGAAGATCACCTCCCTTGACCTGCTGGCCACACACCTCAGGATAATATTGGCCTTCTTGGTCACCAGGCACACTGCTGGCTCATGGCCAACATGTCATCCACCAGGACACCCAGGTCCATCTCCTCAGAGCTCCTCTCCAGCAGCTCATCCCCCAACCTGTACCAGTGCATGCATTTATTCCTCCCTAAGTGCAAGACCCTATGCTTGCTCTTTTTAAACCTCATCTGGCACCTCCACTCATGCTTACATGATCAGATTTTATTATTGCAGTGAACTGTATTTATTTTTCAAGGGATTACTGAACCTATTATCATCTTTATAAATTTCTAGATAAACGTAAGGCTACCTTTGTCATTCTAGAGTTATTTAGGTTTATTAATGACCCTTAATTTAACGCATGGTCTTCTCTCTAATGTAGCTACTTGCTCCTGTTCACTCTAGGTGCAACAAGCATTGCCAAAATGTTGTTTATATTTTAGGCATACAGTATGTGATCCCTTTAAATTGATAAAAGAGAATACTTAAAGTGGAAAAAAGTGGAAAATTAACATCTTATTTCTTAGAGGCATTTCATGTGGCATTTTATAACTAAACTTTGCAAAGTAAGAGTGGAAAGACTTTACTCCTAGAGTTTCTTTTTGGACTTTATTTAATCTCAAGCTGCATCAGCAGATCTAAATCAACAAATCTCCACTGATGTCACCACAGAAACACTATATTGCTGCAGCTGGGAGTTGTTTCCTTGTATTTTGCTGCTCAGTATCCTTCTCTGCTTTTTCCTAAGGTGTATTACTGTCGATCATTAGCCATTGCTTTTATTGAACAAACAGTCTTACAGAGATACCATGACTACACTCACGACCCCAACATACCATCTACTCTGCAGCCAGTGCTTAAGAATCTCAACACTCTGTATGGACTCTGGTCTTTAAGTAAACATCTGGCTGTGCTCTATCAAGGTGAGACAACTCCCTGAATGCATTATGCATGTCATTTTATAACAGCCCTAACTTAAAGATTAGAGACTTTTTCCCATGTTGTACTTTAGCAAGGGGAGGGACCCATTGTTAGGATTTAGGTTATAGCATTTTCTTACTGCCCGCATAATTTAAAACATTTATTCTGGACAAAGTTTTCAGGAGCAAGGATCTGGAGCTAGAAGTGAACCCACAAGACTCTCTCGTAGTTTAGAGATGACTAAGAGCTCACAGATTTCATTGTGGTTAAGTGCGTGGGGCAAAAAAAAGAGGATCCAGATGTCTTAGCCTAATGGTTTTGTAGTCAGCTCATTAGTAAAAGGCAGTAAATGCAATTACAGATGAGCATCTATTTAGTCTATCAAATAGTGTATGAATAAATTCCTTAGTAAAAGGATTTTAATTCTGTGAGCTTCTTTGAAAATTTTATTGCGGATACATTTGCAGGTGGCTATGTCTCAGGTGAAGCTGGTAGATTTATTCAAAATGCTATTCTGGAGCTCTGCAGAAGGGTAAGTGCTTCAATATTATTTGTTGTGTTTAAATAATAATACAGTATACATATCATTCATTCCATACTTGAACAGCTAAATTGGAATGACTGAATCAACAGTTTCCAAGTAACTTGATATAAGAGAAGATTAGTAACTGGTTTAGTAACTGGTTGACCCTAAATCTAGTCCTATTTTATTTACTAGAAAATTGGAAATAATATAATTTAAAAAATAGTGATCTTTGATTAGTTGCCACTGGGAAGCCAGCAAAATACTGTGATTCACTTCAATTCACTTCACTGTTGTGTTAGCTCCTGAATTAGTCTTGTAAACCAAAAAAAGGTTTTAGGAGTGCATTTTTTTTATTTTTTTTAGGTAAGCAAAACTTAAATAAGAACCTAGAAATTATGTTTTTAAATTTCGAAATTCTGTGTTTTTATATGTAGAAATCTCTGTTAAATATGCTTTAAAACTCCTACGCAAAGAAAGAAGACCCTTAAAGTGTAGATTCTTTTTGACAATTGCACCAAGGGAAAAGAGCAAAGTAAACTGTGTCTTCTTATTGTTAATTTCTCTTAAGTTGCCTCTAGCTGGTACTTTATGAAAATAATCTCTATGATGGTCCGTAGTTCACAGGTAACCATAGACTACTGTAGGACTTACCAAATGTATGTCTTTTCTTTTTAAACAGTTGAAAGATGATGCAGTTGCCCTTGTTGATGTCTTTGCTCCTCCTGACTTCATTCTCAACTCTCCCATTGGTAAAGCTAGTGGAGAGGTAAGCCTTCTTGTACTTCGTATTTATGCCTTTTATTCTTGTGTCATTCATAAAGGGAATGTGCATAAAGGGACACAAGCAAATTTCCTATTCCTCATTTTTTCTTGTCCTATTTGTATCGTAATGGGCAGGCTTTTGCAGTCTGCTTCAGATGGCATTTTGGTCTACGGTGTTTTAAATACCTGACTTCTTTTGGTCCCAGTTTTACTAGGTAGCTTTTTGTTGTTATTATCTACTATTTTCCAATAAACAATACAATCCCACTGACCTGTGCTAAAGCCAGAATTCTCTCAGCCATGGACTGTCATTAATTCGCTTGTCTTTAAGCAATATTCTTATAATAACATTATTTATCTGAATTATATCTTCTGTTCAGGAGAGTCTTGAGTTCTTAGGAAGAGTTCTGTTTCCAGACTTGTACTTACCAGATTCTGGAAGAGTGAGGTCCAGATTCCACTTATATTTTACCCAGGCAAATTTGTGAAACTGATCATAGAACACAACTCAGATGAGTGCATACTTAGGCACTGGAAACAATCGTACAAATGACAGTAGAGCCCGCAAAGCCTTGCAAAGGAACATACAGATATTTTTAACTTGGGCAGAAACTAGAGTGTTCAGAGTGTTTCACACCTGTGGAATTTTAACTGAATTAGAGTGTTTTTCCCAAAACACCTCCACTTTCAGTCTAAAGCTTTTCCTCAGTGTTGAGCTGAAGGAGATCTGAATCCTTTGACCTAAGGCGTAAATTTTTTTGAAAAGTTCTTTGGCTATTTTTGTGCATTTTCAGGAGTTCAGAGTGCACGTAGGTTCTCAAAGAAAAAAAATATATAACCTTGAGTACACCTGTAAATCCATTAAGAATTAGCACTTGTTCTTCCAGAGCATTTGTAATTCTTTAGAATGTGACTGTTTCAGGTGCTTACAAAACAGCACTGTGAACATCCTGTCTTCTCTCTGAAGTGTCACTGCAGAGACTTCTGGTATATAGGTTGCACTGTACAAACACTGACTAGGGAACCGCTTTGTTAGATGTAAGGTTAACAGAATAAATAACACCAAATGGTATTATAGCCAAGATACTTTGTAGATGGTGTAATTAGACAGATTATTGCAATGGAAAAACAGACAATTGAAACAAAGGGAAAAATGCTCACACATGTCCTAGGCCTGCAATAGAAAACTCCAAAGAAGAAATCTCCAAGAAGAGATCCTTCCCCAATAGTGGTCAGCCCTTAAATGGGGTCTGGGAGAGGTGGAGTCAGACTCCACTCCTTCCAGTCATACAGGTGAATTGCCTTCACCTGTGCTCCTGTGCTCACCTTCAGTGCTCACCTCAGGTGATCGATCAGTGGTTTAGGCTGTGATTCAGCGGTTCCCATACAGCGTTCATTTATGACTTTGAAACATGCCTTCAGTTGAAGAAGACTCTGTTTTGGACTAGCCAGAATGGAGACTGGGTGGTCAGTCACTCAAAGTGCAGTGATACCTTTGTAACAACTGTTCTCAGAGGGGGTTTTTGGTAAAATACCAACTTCCTTCCTGTGTTCTCAGTTATTCTACAACTAAAGGAAAATTGAAAAGCAGCGTGAATGCTTTGCTCTTTGTACTCATGCCTTTGAGGAAAGGCAAGCAATATTTGCATTGAATGCATAAAAACAGAAGAGAGAAAAGTATAGATGAGCATATTCAAGGTAGAAATATTTCTACTGTGGATTATGCGTAATTCTGAAGAACTTCAGTTGTGAGTAAATAATTTTCGGTTTGGGCTGTAGTAACTGAGCCTTTTAGTAGTGACAACAGGAAAAATTAGTGGAGAGTTCCAGCACAGCATAGTGACTTCATGTGGCTTACTTGTTAACCTGTAGGAAAGAGCATTGAATGGTAGATCTATCCTTTCAATTATTCAATTATATTTGAAGATGCACTTTTAAAAATTCAAATGTTTAATTATTTTTCAAGAAAAATATAAATAATGGATAGATTCAGAGAAGTCAACATCTCTTCCTTACTCTCACTGTTCTACTCTGCTCTGACCAACTCAGAACTGTCAGGAATTGCTTCCCAGGTGTCATGCTAAGCAGTATGTATCAGTTTGGTACTAACCAGTACAAAGACCGGCATTATTACAGGGATCTTAATACAAACGTGAAAGAAGGTGTTTTATCAGCACCTCTCCTTAATTTAATGAGTATATAACCTATCCTCAAGTTCTGAGATATCCTTTCAGAGGTGTCATAACCAGACCTCCAGGCAGGATTCAGGATGTGGCTGTACTGTGGATTTGGCTTTACAGGTCATGGATCCTCTGTGCTTTTTTTTTTTTTGCTTTTTTTTTTTTTCCTGACATACTTAAAGAGCTCTATTTCACTGCAAAGCCTTAGCAAACCAAAATTCTTGCTTATAGGCCAACCCTATTCAGCAGGCCAAGCTGTGGGATAACTATTATGTAGAGACTGATGTCACAGTACAGCAGTTTGGTTTAGTGTGGAGAGACCCTGCAGAGAATCATTGGAGCCTGGGGAGACTGCCAGGAAGTTTGACAGGATTGCTGAGTCAAGAGTACACGATGCTTTTCAATACTCTTTGTCTGTGTCTTCATGTCTAAAGTTGATCATTGTTCCCATGGTGATCAAGAAATACAGAGGGCGGCCCAGATGTTTCTAAAGAGACTCTGACCTAACAGCGATTACTTTGGTAACACAGTCTCTACAAATAAAGGAGGAAGGGCTTGCTCTGCATATCCAGCCACCTCGACAAAAGGACTGTGATTATCACTGGAAACATTTTTTCCCTTTCTGTAGATTTTTGAGGCTTAAATTAATGAAGGCTCCCAAGGTAATTCTAAAAGAAGGAACATAATATGTAAGACTCTTAAGTATATCTGCATTGGCCAAAAGCCCATTTGTACCTAATGTTCTCTCTCACACAGAAGTTGTGGATGCTATAGCCAAGAATATAAAGTATGGGGCAAATACAAAGCGATCCGTTCCTACAATACTACCTCCTTTCTGGCAGTCAGCTGGAGATTGCTTATCAGTAGCTGATAAAGCTGTCATGTAATGGATTTGGCTAGCCTCTCTTTGGGTTATTTTGTGCACTCCAACAAAAAGTTTGGATTGATTTCTCACACAAATACAAAAGCCTCAGGGACTTATTAATGTTAGGGATTAGTATTAAGAATTTGGAACTGTTTTATGTCACACACGTAACTGAAATTAATACAATTTATACACTTCTTACAGAATTTATTTAGTTTATTAAATAGAATATGAGAGAGTGATGTCAATTTATTCTGGTAACTGTGTATCTTAGCTGAAGCTGAATTTAACCTTGCTTACAAAAGTTTACTTTCGATAATACAAATCACATCAAATTGCAAAAAAAATTAAAAAAATTGTAAGAATTACTGTTCTTAGTCCATGGATGGTGTAAATGATTTATACAGATACCTGATTCTCACAGCATTCTGAAATTTTGGGCTTTGTATTTACTCTTACCTGGACATAATTATTCACATTGATTATCTAAGAAATCAGCCACAGACTTATTTCAACTAGTATGTTTGATAATTTGTCTTGCAGAAGTCTTCCTGGTCTTATTTTTGGTGTAAGTTAGTCTTTTCATTTTCTTTTTTTTTTTTTTTTTACCAGTTATATAAAAATATGTGGTCCGAGATCCTTCAAGGCAACAAAGTTCTGAACAGACCTTCATGGTGGGCAGAATTTTGTATTAATAAACCTGTTACAGGAAGGCTGAGTTCAAGATTGTAAGCCAAACAACTTGTAAGAAGCTGGAGGATAGGCCTGAGATGGATACCATATTTCAAACATCAGGAGGAAATGAGACCGTATGTCAAACACTGAAAGAGATTTTTGTCAAAACGTGCCAAGTTTTAAAATAACTTTGAAATAAAGTCCGACTTTTCTCAAGGACTCTGAACATAATAATGGCAGGAGTGGGAGCAACACATCTGTACACTATTCATGTTTACTCAAATACCAAGAATGAAGATTCATTATGATTATTTCTTCAAAAAGTTTCTATAAGTAAGATGTTCCAATCATTCTCTTGACTTCACAGGCATATTACGGATGTTAGATAATTAACAAACATTTCCACTAGGGTTTATGAGCAAGCTGAACAGAAGTATTTTTTTCAAGATTCTGGGATAGTATTTTTGAAATGAAAAAGAATCTGAGGGAAGAAATGAAAAAAGCATCGAGAACATCGGTGGTGATAAACCTGTAGAAAGGGATGGGAATCATTTCCCACAGCTGCTTTGGAGTCCTTGAAGCACTTCTGATTTGCTTCATGTGCTGTATGCTAAACGGATGGATTGCCCTTTCAGTGCAGAAGTGGACTGGAATTTTTTTTAGTTTATCTGCCTTCAAATTGTGTATATCTCAGTACAAACAATTAATTGAATGTGACTCATTTCAACATTTCAAAACGAAAGATACTAGAAACAAAAAACTCTTGTATATGTTCTTTGCTGATTGTAACATTTTCTCTACTGAAAAGCTAATGTCAAGCTTGGGATACATTGCAAAAGAAATTGCACCTATGTTTTGGGTCAGAATGAGTTGCCATAAAAAGATTGTTATAAATGTGGTGTTATAAGAACATGGGACAGTGATAGGCTTTATTGGATGTCTTGGGATTTTTCTCTTTCAGCTGTCCTAAGTCTAAAGTTACAATTTTCTTCAGAAGTGGAGAAGACTTTTAGACGTTGTGCTGAAGGATATGGTTTAGAGAGAATGATTGGTGATAGGTGGACAGTTGGACTGGATGATCTTATAGGTCTTTTTCAACTTTGGTGATTCTGTGATTCTATTAAATTTTGTTGAATGTTTTATGCTGCGAAATATATTTAATATATGCAATGAAAAACTGTTTCCTATTTTCCTTTATTATGTCTATGAAATGATGTTATTGTTATGCATAACCTCTATTTTCCTTTTTTTAGTAAACAATAATTTCAGTCCAAAGAGAGTATTTATCTTTTATAAGTTGAGTATTATTTATGATTAATGATGGCTAATTTTTGGCTTGGGCTGTTAAATGAATGTGAGTTACTTGAGTGTTGAACACCACTTGAGCAGAATCAGACTCTTTTCTGTAAGGAGTTTTACAGTCTCCTCGGTAGTTGCTACGTCAGTATTTGAAAGTTTTTAAGTAAGTCTTTATGCACAATGTGATCAAGTAGTTCTGCAGAGGTTTCTGCAATTCCATCCATATCTCACCGAGCAGAGGCAACGTGGTTTCTCAGAGTACCTGGAGGTACTATATTCTCTGAAATATTTTGCTTTTCTAAAAATATCCAATAGGTGGCATCTTCCGATGGAAAAAAATAGATCATGGAGCCATGATTATCTTTGCCAGTTTTCTATATCTCCAGGAAATCCAGCAAGTGTCTACTTGCATTTGTGCAGACCTGATGGAAGCAGGCAGAGCACAGCACACCCAATATCCAGTGTCAGCACCAGAACCTCTGACGTGGGACAAAAGTGGGAAGAGATGCCCCACTGCACAAAATGCAGAGACCAGCAGCGTCGATCTGCCACTCCATATTCTCTGTTATTGATTGATCTGCCGCATTATTTAGTATTCTTAGTTGTGAGCTATTTCACCATCAACTCAAGAAAAAGAGTTCTGGGTACATTTTCTTAATCAAAAAAGCACTAAGAAATCAGCTGTGCTGTAGTAGAACTGAACTGAAGACACAGCAAGCCCCAGAAAACACAACAGGAAAAAGTCATATCACCTCTGTAGAAGTATATCCCTAAGCAGTTCCTGCTGATTTTATTTATGACTACAACTTAGTCAGCATCCACAAGACCTGATGAAAGCTGAGCCCTCTGTGCTGATAAGGGCTGTACAGTGACAGGGAAGTGTGCTGTTTGTGCTGAAAAGCTCCTAACTTTGACTATAGCAAGCACTGAGTGGAGTCCATCAGCAAGAATATGATTATGGACAGTTGGAATTGCACACTCAGTAAAATGTCATGCTTCTGGACACTAATATGAACTGTGCAAGTCTTTCATATAGCTTGTACCAAATTAAGAGTTTCATCAAGGTCCTTGAGTGTCCATACGGTTCATGGAAGGAGTTTGCCACCCAAACATTTTAACCATGCTCTGGATGACAAAGTACCAAAGCTGGAATAAGTAGAAGTGAAGCAGGTGTGCAAGAAACCCATGGGGAGTTGCTGTTTGTAACACCCCACATCTGTGTACCCCCACGCAGGGACTTTGCAAGCCAGGTGGTTAGCAGCTGCTGGGCTTTATATGCTGCCAGCAAAGGCTATCTCCATTTACTCACATCCAGTGCAAAGCCAGAGTGCAGCAAGAGGCCAGCTCATTCTGTGAGCTCAATGAAGGCTTAACATTTTTACATGAATATCTGGAAGAACATTCTTCAGTCAGTTATGAATTTCTGACTTGTATGTTAATGCAGATCAACAAAAACAGATAAGAAAAATATCCTTTTCCACTGAAGTCACCCATAATCCAAAGGTTCTAGAGGTCTCCTATATCAGCTCTTTCAGAGCAGATGAAATTGTGTGAACTTACTGAGTTGCAGCATGGAGGAAGAAAGATGTAATGAAATTTGGCATCCAGTTCTCTTCTAAGTCATAGGCCAATAATTTAACACCTACCACAAGATGTCATTATTATATGCAGCTTGCTCCTCTTTATAGGACATTAAATAAGAGACCTCTGGCTGAGCAGAAAAGTCATTTCCTTCTCGGTTCAAATGCCAGATATTGTTGGATGTAACATTTTAACTTGGTCAGGGAGCTGGGTCAAAGGCTGTCAAAATAGCTTCAGCACGGAACAATTTGGCTATGGGAATCTGTTCTTTCAAGCTGCCACATGAAGGCAGGCAGCTAAGCCTGGTGCCAGAAAGCAGAAGCCAAGCAGATGTCTGAAGGAGCCCTGAACTATCGCTTTTGCTGTGCCCACTGTAGCTTGTCCCCTGGATGGTGGCATTTCTCTTCCTTGTGACTTTGTCAAACTTCCTGCTCACCGAGAGTATTTCAAATTGGTTTCCCCTCTGATGTGATCTTTGTGGTGACAGTGACTCAACTAAACCAAAAAAGTTGTTTTCTATCAGAAAAAAACAAACTGTTCGTATGCAATAGGGCACTGAATACACACTCCTCCCTTGCTTATGTGGCGCAATACATAGATGGACATTTCACATTGCATTTAGTAGCAGCAGTGGTGTCAGAAGAAGTGACAAGGAGTCAGAAGGAATCCTACCAGCTTCAGAGCCTCACATTTGTCAGTACAGCTTTCCCACAGGTGCTTGTTTTCTGCCCAGAGGCATGGACACATATACTGCTGTTTCTGTCTGTAATCCTCATTCCCACAGTAGTTAATGTTTTCTCTTGTGTTCTGCAGTATGGCAAGTATCTCCTCTGTTTGCCTTTATTCATCTATTTTCTTTTCTGACCTAACGTGTTTTCAGACCTGAGTGGTGATTTAATGCTAGTACATACTGCTGTCAGATGCACAAACATCCTGGAGCCTGTGCTTCCTCCTGGAGTACTGAACTCCACAGGTCTTGGTAGTGTTTTGTTATTCCTGATTCTCATTAGCCTGAGATCAGAGTAAGGCTCCAGATCATTTCAGCTCGGTTCACTGGCCTAAGGAGAACTGTAAGCAGAGGGGAGCACACAGCATGAGGCAACCATGTGACAGTATAATCTGAGACAGATGGATCCAGCCAAGGGAAGGTCAGCCATGATCACAGCAGGCTGCCCCCAACAGTGTCAGTGGGAACAGAAGCATCGAGCCTCACTTCCCCAGGCAAGTCAGGCCACAGGCTTATCAGACACAAGCGGAACATTTCACATCATTTCCTTTCAGAGGCAGAAAGATAGATAGCTATAATGTTTGATGAAAGCAAAAATTTTGCTGGCTACTGTGACTTCTTTCAGAATTTGGTATTGGAGTTGCACTTGTTCAGTCTTTCCTCAGCACGAATCTCTTGAATAAGTGCTTCCTTCACCGTGTTTGTTAAAGAGCAGGCCAGCGGGTGTGTGGCTAGAATGACTTCCAGTGGATTTCCTGAAACATATTTACTGCTGTAAACTTTAGTATCCAACATCTGCCGAGATGTGCAGAAGATTCCAAAGACCAGAGTCAGTGGTAGATCACAGCTCCATTGTCACACACTCTTCCTTCTTCATGTAGGGTGTCCTCCCCAGCTCATGTCACTCACCTGTTACCTTCTCTGCATTCATGGTTTTGCTGTAAACCCACTTTTTGCCAAATCATTAAATATTCATCATTATTCCTCCTTTTCTGCAAAGAATGTATTTAGTTAGCAAAGTATTTGATAGAGAAAATGGCTCAATTCATGATGATTTTACTTGGAAGGGCAATTGCTTGCGAGGTGTATGCCACAGAGAGGTAACCCACAGTTAGAAGATAGCCTGGGTAAGGACCAACTCAGAGCTCTAGTAATAGTAATACAATGTATACAGCAATAACAATAAATATCAGTTCAAAAATTCATAGAAAATAGTTGATGTCAGACAAACTTGATTTCGTTCTTGGAGAGTTTTCTAGTTATCTTCAAAAATTTTTTTTTTGTTAAAATATATGTGACACGTGATGCACATACATACCTCTAAGACACTATAGTTGCTGTCACCTTACACTGTGATTTAAAAGAAACAGAATTCCATACATGAGTAGCACACATAAATTGGATTAAGAACATCCTAACTGAGAAGGTCTCAGAAAGCCATCAGTGAGGAAATTGTGTTGCTGTAGGGACATTATTAAGGATAATTCTAGACCTGCTACTGCTTTTTGTTTCCATGAGTGAGCTGGAAGTATGTGTAAATTCTCTTCTATTGAAATGTGCAGAATTGGTGGACTGATAAATAAAGCTGTGAACAGACTTGGGGTACAGCACAGTCTGAATGGTCTGGTAAGTTTAACAGGCATTTTTTCTGATCCCACTATTGCAACAGCTTCCTCAAAAAACAGAGGTAGAGGTAGATTTTGTCATTCTAGGTGAGATAGGGCTGAGATAAAAGCGAATGCCTGCCTCTCCGCAGCGGTTGAATGCTGTCATCAGCAACTGTTCTGCATTTATGTATTTGGGAGAGAAGTGTGTGTTTTTTTAAAGGTTATGGAAGTGTCACAAAAAGAGGGAGAAAAGATGAGATCCTCACAACTTTTTTTCTTGTCTAGACCATCACATCCAGAGTTAGACCCATGAAAATGTAGGTCTGCACGGAGAATAGAAACTGTATGGTGGGCAGTGAAGATTCGTTTATAAGAGCAACTCAAGGCAGTCAAGGTGGTCAGGCAACTAGGTGTGATCTCCTCATTCAGTGCACTAGCAAAGAGTCATGTAACTCTTTTCAGACATTGTTAATTTAAGAGAGTGTTGTGTAGGAGGGTAGTTTTGTCTCTGTGCTCTCCTATACCAGATTCCAGACAACTGCTTCCTCAGTTCAAAAACCAGAAAAAGGATGCAAAAGGAGCAACAATGTTGACTTCAAAGCAGGAGAAAAGTGTAGTACAAGGGGAAGGAGGAGGAACTCAATGTTTAGCACATCAAAGAGGAGATTAAAATACGATACAATTACACTAGTGGCTTGTCCAAAAGTGGAACAAAATGTTGAGTGTCAAAACAAACCCAATTTGTGTCCAGTGACTAAGGAGAGGTTTAAGGAAATGGTTTACTTTGAAGGAAAATGTGTGCATATACACACATTATTTGGGACAACCAAACAATGGTCTATGGTTTTGTTACATGGTGTACATAGTAAATCTTTTTCAGAACAGCTGTTGCCATTTGAACTGCTGTCCCAAAATGTACTTCTGTGAGTGTCATTAAATAATGACTTTTTATAGCCCACACAAACTCTTGGCTTTTTCCATCTAGTTTATCAATGACGAGTGTTGGTGAAGTTGAAAACTGAGCACTGGCTGGATTATACTGTGTGATGGAGGAGCCAGGAAAAACATATCTCCTGGGGAGTATTCCCACTTGTAAATTTATTTTTGATACTTATAGGGTGGAATTGGGTTTTTGCGCTTGTTTTGATATCTTTACAAATTCTTGTTGAAAGAATGTCTTCCAGCTTCAGAGGAACTGCGTATTCCGTTCCAGTCCAAAACTATGGACAAGCTTCAGAGCCAGAAGCACAGGCCAGGAGGAGCACAGTTTTCACGCACTGTAGAAAAACTGCCTTCACCATCTGAGGAAGGGTAGTGCCAAGCAGTCTTTGACAGGGTCACAAAGGGGAAGAAAAACCCACGTGTTTAAAAAGAACAAGCAACCTGCAGCCCAGCTATTTGTCCAACAGAAGCATTCATGGGGATGAGTTGTGCAATGCAGCAGATAAAACCAGGTATTTTTTCACAGCAGTTACATGGAGCGCCATTTAGCCAAGGAAAGAGACAGCATTACTTAGCCATGTCCAGTCCCCCCCAGACAGTGTCCACTTTCCTAGTTTCTCTTCAGTATGAGTCCAATTCTGCAGCAAAATTTGGACCATTTGCAGTTTCACTTCTGTTGCCAGTTCCCTGTTTATTGTGGGAGGATTCCATATGCAACCAGAGGATGACTTTCCCGTGTGTTAAGAAATAGTCCTGGCACTAAACTGTTTGAGTCATCTTTCTGTTTGCTTGACTTCTCCCATAATACCATTATCCAAATCTTGATTCACAAGCCAATCTCACAAGACAGGATTTTAGACATTCAGAGAAATTTTTTTTTTTTCTTTTTGACCTAAGAAAGGTCACAGTTGAAAAATGTTTTACTCCAACTGAGATTAGAGAGCAAAATCTATAAAATGTATGTTTATGAGATGTTCACTTATGACATGATCAATTATTGCTTGTTTTATCTCAGAGGGACGCAGTAGCGCTGTCGTTAATAATGAGGTATGTTTTACCACTTCTCAGAGCCATTCCATTACTTCTTTAGAACAGAATGTTTCTCTCCTGTGCATTCAAATTCCCATTCAGACAGGAGATAATAGATGGAAGAAGAAAAAAAAAAGTAATTAAAAGTTAATAGATGTTTTTACATCATAAGACTTCAGATTTCATCTGTTCTTCAAGGCAACATTAACTGCGTCTGTGTATAAACATTAAATCTGACATTTTCTCAAATACAGATTCAATGTTCAATTGTAATTAACATTCTGGAACAGTCTAGCGTGGTTTTTAGTGTAAGTCTAGTATTTTTTTATTGCATGTTTTTGTGGGATTCTTGGTGTAGAGAGAATGAGGACTTGCTGAAATGCTTTGGAAGATGAAGTCACAGACCAGGATCCCACCATCGTTAACTACTGTATGAAGCTCTCACAAATGAATTTCCCATTATCTTCAGACCATTGCAATATAAATAGAGGACAATAAATAAATGCATTGTGAGCAAATTAACATCAATATTAGATAGCACTGTGGACAGCAATCTTAGTGTTCCAGTTGCCTACTTTGGCCACGTTTTCCTTATAAGCTCAATGTCATGGGAGTTTAAAGGTGAGATGTAAACACAGATGATGGGACAGTTCTCTGGAAATTTTCTGAAACCTTCCTAATTCAGAATTATGAGAAAAAAGGTAACCAGTACTTGTTATCAAAGATGTTATCAAAGGTGGCATCGTGCAGGTTGAAGTATATAAATTATCAGTGAATGAAAGATTTCAAAATTAAGATTACACTATGATGAGTCTTGAGAGTGAAGACCAACAAGTCAAACTTGGTCTAGTATAGAAGACCCTGGAAGGATACAGAGAACAAGAAACAATGCTAAGAGGTCCTGTGCTAAGAGAATGTGCAAATAATTTCTTATATTTGGCATGGAAATGATATGGATAGAGCTGCATTTGTCAAGGCCAGAAGAAAAATAATGGATACATAAAAGATTGAGTAGATTTTTCTGTGGGTGAGAGAAAAGTCAACAGTTACTGCATGAAACTCCTTAAAAATTGTTGTGTGTTTGGACATAAGGTCCGTAAGTCTGACAGTAGGTTTTCATCCGCAATGGAAGTCTCTACTTAAGTATAATTACATCTATGACATTTCTTTTTCAGTTATTTTTTTGCTTCCATATGTATCTAGGCAACACCTGGAATAATATTATTCACTAAAAACATCTAAAAATCCAGTGGTTCATTGCAGAATGTTGCAACATTTAATAGATGCAGATTTCATAAACACATGGACACACATGGACACACACCAGCACACACATTTATTTGCAACTCAATCCATTCACACATATCTACAGACAAAAAGTAAGTGACTTTTAAGTGCTTGTACAAAACTGGCTTAACCAAGTAATATTCCCTCTAGCTGTTAATTCTTATTGTCAGAATTCAGCCAGAAATGAATGCATAAGGTTAGGCTTATGTGTGCAACTGTACTAAGTGTTTTTTAACAAGGAGTCATAATATTATCAGAGCAATTATCTCCTTAGTAAAACATTATGAATGGCAAAGAGATAGTAAGGAGTAATTTGTGAGGTGGTGTACTAATTATACTTAAAATGAAGGCTAATAACACTATTATCACAAGAGTAACACTAAAAATGGGAGAGGGAACTTTCCATTTAGCTTTAAGAGTCACATCAGAATTGCAAGCATAGTTTACACTTTAAGTTTATGTGAAAATTTTGGATCATCTCATTGGTCTATTGAAGTTGCAGTTATACTTTTGAGTAGTAAAGTCACAGAAGGGATTTAGTGTTGCTTTAACAAATGCATCCTACAGAAGATATTATAGTTTTAATTACCTCAACATGGTTAGAGCGTAGAACAAGCTATTTCATTTTAATTAAGAATCTGAGGACCTAATAGCAGTGGTATGCCTAAATAGCCCAGGGAAATCATTTGTTGTTTTGTGGTTGCTATGAGAAAACTCAGAACTATATAATGTCCATGGATTAACATACAGGGATGTAAATTCAAGATGTGTTTAAAAGCTTGAAGCTTCCATGCATTTAAATACAGCTACTCTAATTGCTTAAGCACATTTCAATGTGTTTTAAATGATTACATTTCTACATTTCAAAGAGAAACTCACTCTAAAACGCTTCCTTATTACAAAGGATATGAATTATACTACTGTGTGCACCTATGCAAACTCTGCCATGTCTCATACAGATTACAGTGGGAAAGAAAGCAAGTCAGCATATAATCAAGAACTGAACTGAAAAGATGAAGAAACTAGAGTGAGTTTTACAATACCTTGTTTATTTGCCCTCAAACTGTTTAAAGGTGACGAAAATCACGTGTATGTGTTACTTTTAAGTAGCCACGATGTGGGTTTTGGAAGAGGCAGGTGGAAGTGTTGAGAAGACAGTCATGGAAGGAAAACAAGGTTTTCCTTTCAGGCAACAGCAAAGCACAGGACATGATCTGAAAGCAGCATCTCTGACAGTGTGCTGGGCCTGTACCTCCCCACTGCCAGTGGTCCAGACAGTAACAGCACCTGCGGAGGCTTGAGCTGAAACACAGTTTACACAGTTCACCAAATGTTACCAAACTACTGAAGCAGTCTGTGATTCAGGAGAAGGACTTGTGGTGAAATGTATGGGAAAAACCTTTTTATCTGTGCTGCAGCATGACCAGAAGCAGTTTTATGTTTGCACTGGATTGTTTATGCAGCAGTGGGACAGCTGACACAGCTGTTTTCTCCTCCCACGTTGTGGAAATTCATTTTCTTTCTGGTTATTTTGTCATTTTCATTATTTTTATAAAATACATTTTACCGTACTGCATTCCTGCCTTCTGGGGGGAATCGCTAAGTACAGAAAGAAAGCTCTGTTCAAAGCTGCAACTTTGTACAGCTAAGTAATGCCCTCCAAGGACATTACAGCAGTGGCTCTGTATGATGGAGCAGGGCTCTGCCTTGCCTATCACCTCGCCTAAAAATGTTCCTATCTCCAGGAAACAATATCAGATATACAGTCATCCATCTGCTGCCAGCTAGCGTTCTCAGCCTCAGTAGATAAGCCAAAAGACAGCCACTGTGGCTGGACAGCAAGATTTCTGTTTTGCATGCAGTTTTGGTCCAATTTGAACAATTACCATGTTTCTTTCTAATTTCCCACAAACTACTCCTCAGAAAATCAGTTGCAGAAGCTCTGTTATGTGGTCTTCCAGACACCACATTCCAGAATCCTCCTACTCCTTTGCAACTGGCCTATTATTGTGACAGAATGTTTCAGAAGCTTTGTCTCTGCGTAGAACACGCACATAAGCAAAGATTCTTTGGGCCTTCAGCGTTTTTAAACCTTCAGCTGTATATAAACTCACTCCTTTTCCCAGACAAGTTCAGTGGCAGGGTCACATCCATCACTGTCACCTGTAGCAGCACCTATAGCACCATACTGGTGGGACACCCATTCATGTCTCTACTTCTTTCACATGGGTTTCTCCTGCCAGAACCTTAGCTCAACCAGTCACATGCCCTCCAGTGCCTTAACTTCCCAGCATGAGGATCTGTACACAAAGTCACATAATGCTTCAGATACACATCTATGAGTTTGTATGGTACAGGATGGTGAAGGAGTGCAACACAGTGCAATAGGTGCTGCCCGTAGGCATGACATAGTGCACAACTTGCTTGCTACATGCTCTGGTCCTGCTTTGGGGTGCAAAGCTGGATTCAGTCAGTGTACAGATTTATGTGCTACTATACTATGTGGTTGGTAAAATATCTGCAGTGTGCCTGGGATCTGCTCACCAGGATGCAGGACTCTCCAGGGTAGCATATCATGGGCTTCCAGTAATTCAACTTGTATTCTGTCTCAGCAGTCCTTAACATCTGGCCTACCCGAGAAGGAAAAGCAAGAATTTCATTTGCCGAGTTAAAGTTAAATGGATGCAGGTTTGGCTTTGGAAAGACACCTGCTGATGTCCCATAGCACCCACAGCTGTGAGGCAGCCCATACCACCTCAGCTACATTGCCCTCATCTCAGTGCAGTTTTCCTGGCATTAAGCTGTCTGCACCTCAACTCTTTGCTGAAACTGCTTTTGATACAGTTTACCAAAAGAGTCAGAATGCGCAGTAGCATCATCTTGCACACACAAGCAAATAATAAAAGGACAACTCATAAAGCAGCTGTCACCATTTTTCTTTCTCCTTCCACCCACTGTGGAAGAAACAAGGAAGAACCTCCTAAGCATCCCTCTGCAATTACTGAGAAACTCTCTACATGTTAAATATTCCTCATACTAGAAACTCTACAGGGACATTGGGTTGAAATTATATCTTCACACTTGAAAGTCTAATCACCCACCTGTACTGCATGGCAATGAAAGCTTCACCATCACAAGAGCACTTTTTTCAGCATCTTAAAGGAGCTGAGCATTGGGGTAAGAGTACATAAATTGATAGTTTCTATGGCAAGATATTTTTTTTATCCAAGATAAAGGTCAAGCACATCTGGAAGACATAATAGCTGTGTCCTATGGAGACTACATCAACTATCTTGCTGCCAAAATCTACTATAAACAGGCACAAAGGGCCAATCTGCTGATTTTCCCAGCTGTCACTGGTTTATTTAAGAGGCTAAGTCCGTTTTCAATTATCATTCTGTTAAAAAAAAAAGAAAAAGAAATGAAATCTATTGTGGAAGCTCTGTGCCAAATTACCACTGCTGCATGCTACATTTCCTTGAATTTGGAAAAGTTCTTTTTCTGTTGTCCGGTTTATCTCCTTGGATTGTATATAATAATCAGATGGTCCCTAAAATAAGAAGGTAAGTCACAGAAAAAACTAAAATATCTCCTTGAAATAACGTGGAATCTGCTTTAAATGGAAAAGAGAACATCTGTGCCAGTCTAAGCTGTTCAATACACATTTTGAACATATCAGTATCCATTCTTACTGTAATTATGCCACTCAAAACTGTTCAGTACAACTGTGGGTGAAAAAGGTTGTCATATGCAAAAGGGTAAATATAAGAAATTTTACGTACTATAAGTATGTAAGCATGCTTCTATGATATATGGGTATGTATTGTATTGTAAATAGGAATAAGAAATGCTGTCCTAGGGTAACAACTTTTTCAAAACAGCATTTGAAATCTGAGCAAATAAGGTGAATCAGAGCCTTATCTGTCTGGTTGTGTATAATGGAACTGAAAATAGCAGAGGAAGGATCAGAAGAGAAGATCATGAGTGACCATTTATGTGCCTAAAGCACTTGGCTGTGGTATTGTGTGAAAGAGATCAAGAATATGCCCAGGCAGAAACTGCCATTGCTTCTTTTGTCACCAGTAATAGTATTTCTTCAGGGAGGTAAAGAAAAGAGTCACACAAAGTAGATGAGAAAAGAGGAATCAAATTAACATTTGCTTGTAATTTCTTCCACTTGTTAAATGAAAAGATAACACTTGATGAAAAATCTACCATATGTGTTTGATATGGATTTTCAGCACATCCCTGTGCAGTTGCTGCCCACATATTTCATCATGGCCTCAGCTAACTTTTAGACTGCTAATTGGGCCCTTAGTGGACTTTTGTTTGTCTCCAAATGTAATTGATATACTGACAGTGTAGACTTATAGTACGCATGAACATGCAGATGAGAAACAAACTTTCTTCTGCTCATAGGTCAGAATCACTATGGTCTCTGGTTGGTTACACTTCGTTATAAAGAGACAAAAAGCTAAGTCTTGATAAAATTTATAAAATTCTTTTTATGCCTTTATTTAATAGTCTAGAGAGAGTTAAAATTTGCAAAAATGAACAATTCCTTCATTTACACAGAATCTCTGTGGATCACTAGAGGTGGAGGATGATTAAATGTCTGCCTTATGAGGTGATTGAGGAAGAGTGATTTGTTTTCCGAGGAACCCTGAATTATAGGAGATGATGAAGTCTGGCCTCAGACCCAGGAGAAAGGGAAAGAGTGAACCAGAGTGCAAGGGGAAAAGTTTGGATGAATCAGCACATCGGGAACAACAGCAAAGCATGACCACAACTGATATGTAAACTGGGATCTGGTGGAGCAGCAGGTGCACATTAATCAGCAACTACCAGGAAAATTCACAGATAAAAATCCGGGCATTTCCAGAATTAATTCTCTGAACATAATTCTGTCTCTTGAAAAAGTGCCAAATTGGAAAAATCCTAAAATACCAAACTGTGATGCAGTTGATATGCCCGAGGGACAGGATGCGATCCAGAGAGACCCAGATAGACTCAAGCAGTGAACCCAGGTGAATCTCGTGAGGTTCACAAATCCAAGTGCAATGCCTTGCACCTGAGTTGTGGCAATCCCTACTATCAGTATAAGTTGGGAGGTGTAAGGATGGAGCATGGCCCTGCTGAAAAGGATTTGGGGAACTGGTGGATGGCAAGCTGGATATGAGCCAGCAATGTGCCCTCACAGCACAGAGAGCCAACTGTATCCTGGACTGCATCAAAAGAAGAGTGGCCAGAAGGGTGAGGGAGGTGATCCTGCCCCTCTGCTCTGTGCTGGTGAGATTCACCTGGAGAACTGCACCCAGATATGGAGTCCTTAGTACAGGAGAGATGTGGATCTATTGAGAGCACATCCAGAGAAGGGCCACAGGATTGGTCTGAGGCATGGAACACTTCCCCTATAAGGTCGGGCTGAGACAGCTGGGTCTGTCCAGCCTGGAGAAGGGAAGGCTCCAAGTTGATCTGATTGTTCCATGTTCACCTACAGTTTCACAGTGGTTTGGCATCTGATCCAACCTCTCCTGGCCTTATGTATTAATCAGATACATATACATGATTGTATTCAAGTCCCTTTAGAATCTGAATAGAAACAGGCACTTAAATGGTATAGTTCATCACACGTGTTTCAAATGTGAGGTGAGTGGATTCCCTACTGAGTGGGAAGATCTAAAGCACTATGAAAGGTATTCGTTAGCTGGAATATCTGCTAGGTGAGATACCTGTAAACCTGCATTTGCACTTTAAACTGCATTTGCATGTCTCCAGATCTGCAGCCAGCCAGCTTCAGTGAGACCCAGAAATGAGTTTTTGATATCTATCCAGGGCTTTTGTCCTTTTCATCCCACTGATGGAGGAGCTTACCTCTGCTCCTGAGTTGCTGTTATTGAGCAAAAATATGCACACAAGCCAGAGAGAGAGGAAGATGGAAGCAATAGCATTTCAGATTAGTTCACTTTGAGTATGTCTCAAGGCATGAAATTTTAGGTGACAACTAATATTGTTTGGGCGGTTCTCTTTTGTGTATAGGAGTTTTTTTGGAGTTACAAAATGCCAGTTCAGCAGGGCACAATCTCTCATCCAGAGCCTAACACATGAGATGAATCAGTTCCATTCCTCTCTAATCCTTATTATCAACAGAAGATAAAATCACACAAATCCGACCTGCGACTGCCAGTAAAAGGCACTATTTTGAACTATGTTGCACCTCTGCTAGTAAATAAAACAAATTTGGAGTGCTGTCATGCTGGCACAGATCAAGCTGTCTGCTCATAAGCTCTCATTACCTCTGGGATGGGGCAGCTGTGAGAAGGGAATGGCACCTGGAGGAGCTGGGACACTGCTGAGGAGCACTGCACAAGTCTACAAAAAGAGATTTCAGCTGTAATTTTCAGAAATGAAGTAGCCAATGGCATACAAACTTATTCTTTGGAAGTGGCAACACAGAATGAAAATCTCCCTCTTATACAAAGAAATAATGCTGTCAAATTCCCTGTGATCATCAGAAATGGGTGACAGTAAAGAGGTCTGTCTTTCATAGTCTGTAAACGTGCTTTGACTTCAGAGCTGGAAAAATATCCAGTACTCCAGATGTGGAGCTAACTGAAAAACATTCTCTGTTTATATTTATTTATTCAATCTGGTGGTGTCCTTGGTTGCCCAGAGGAGCTACTGAGAGTAGTTTCTACTGTGCTGGTGGTTAGAGTTAGGTTACACACGCTTTCAGAAATTCAGCTCTCTGCCACTAATGAATTGTTCAGCGTGGCTTCAGGGTAATGACGCAGTCAGCAGAAGCAGGCCAAATCCGTCCCAGGTGAAACTCCACTGATGTCAGTGGTTTTATTTTTGATGATGCGCTTGTTCCAGTGCATGTAGAAAACATGTAGAAAGAAAAGTCTTACACAAGGACTTACATGGATTTCCTTTGCCTTTTCTAATAGAAATCCTACGGTACACTGAATGAAATGTAAAATAGCAATATTTGCATTCACAGCAACAGTGCATTTCTGTGGACCAACTCAAAAGTACAGTCCATTAACAACTGTTATCTGTTTTTAACTGTGTCCCTTACAATTACAACTATAGGTATATAAAACAGTTGTTCCTTTCCTTAAGCGCATGCTATATTTTTGAGTGTACAAAAGTAACAAAAGTATTTAGTTTTTCCTATTGCTGTCTGTTTTATACACAGATTTTCTTCAGCCAAACCCATGTCTACGGCATGGCAGGCCAAAGGAAGAGTGAATCCTGCCTTCATTTCTCTCTTGAATGGGGCATTGTATGAAATAATGTAATAGGTTTTTCCTGTCCAAAGACCTTTATAGTCCCACCACCAATTATTTGTAGACAGGATTTTTGCAGTGATGCTACCATGGCTGAAAGACTTGAATCCTAACGGGAGAGAAAAGATATACAGATCAAAATTAAAAGCACAGAACAGCCATTTAACATCACCACCTGAGATTGTGATGATACCCAAGAAAATCATGGACCTGGTCAAGACTTTGTCCAGAGGCCACCAGTGGGGGGCTAGCGTCATAAGTAAAGAACCATCCTTCCTCTTCCTATTGCTTTCTAAACAGTGATGGCAATGAGGGCAAATTTATGACTATCCGGGTAGTACACTTGGTGCTAATCCAGAAAGTACAACCTTCACTTTTATTATCCCTGGAAAAAAGAAAAAAAGTAGTATTTTTATAATGGATCTGCTTAAGTGTGACCTCTTACATTATCTCTGCTAGTGGGCTGTAGCAACAGTTCCCCAGCTGTGCTGTTATTCATCAGTAACCATAGAAATTAAAGTGCTGCCAAGTATGTGCTCTTTGTTTTTTTTTGAAGAGCTGAAAGATGATGCGGTGATGTCTTTGCCCCTCCTGACTTAATTGTGAACTCACCCACTGGCAGACCTGATGGAGAGGTAAAGGCTGAGCTTGCTTTCATTGGAAAGCTCAGCTGCCAGCAAGGTCAGGCAACAGCACCAGTTCTGTTGGTGAATTTTTCAAAAAGCCTACAGTTAGAAAGTCGTATCCTGTTATTCAGTAGTTGTAGTCTTAAATGAAAGTCTTTCTTGCTTGTTTACATATATATATTTTTTTAATTGAACTGAAGCAGTGCTGGCATTATTAGCCAAATGTTTTATTTTGGAAAGAAAGAATTATAAAAAGCTCTCCTAAATGAATGCCTCCAAATTGGTTATTGCTCCACATAAAATTTTGATAGTAAGTATATATGGGTCATTCTATCACCAGGAGAGGATTCTTTGCTTCTGTTTTTAGATACCTCTGAACTGGCATCTGGGCTTTTTCAATAGTCAGTAGAGAGAGAAACACTTCTATTAGGCAGCACTAAACATTGTAGTGTTAAAATGAGATGAATTGTCTTTCTCCCCAGTTATAAAGGAAAACAATTAGCTGATTCTAGACTCCTAATTTTAGGCAGATACAGGCTATTCTTATCGTGTTTCTGCCCCTTTATTGGGCAATGTAAAGACTAAGAAGCATTGGTACTTCAATTTGCATTCCACTGTTACTGTGTGTACCTGTTCTGCTGTGCCTTGTATCACCCAATGGTAGCTGGTTATCCATAGGCCATGTCTCACCCTGCACACTCTTGTCCTTTGTTGAGTAAGCAATATCTATCCTACAGAAACGGCTTCTTGTCTGCCCGGGAGTATTAAGAAAAGGTCTACATCTGCAAAGAAGTGTGGCACAAAGATTTCTGCAGGAGCTTTTCAAAGCAGGAAATCACTCATGGTCTTTCTAGTTTGGTCGGGCAGCAATGAACAGTTGTGCACCAACATCAAGTGTCCCTGAGCACTTGAGATTAATATGGGAGGAAGCATCTCGTGTACCTCTATAATCAGAATAAAGGTAACACCATACTGGACTTGCTTATCACAATTAAACAAAAAGACAAATAAATGGCAAAAATATGTGGTTCCTTCTGCCATCATTTCACTAACATCCAGTTTGATTTCTTTCTCTCAAGAAAGTGTAGGGGGCAAAGTCTGATTTTATATTTTTACTCATTAGATTGTCCATGCTGATGTGTACCAAATGCATTGGATCACTGAAATGCTTGGACTTCGAAAATAAAAAGAAACACCATTTCATATTGGTTCAAATAAGGAAATGAGTATAAATACCACAATGAAACTGCCAACTCCAAATTCTCATCAAATTAAGAAGTCTATATTTAGCTCCTGCTCTTTCTTTTTCAATTATAAAACATTTATTGTTGAATACACATCACCATCTCAAATGCTCCACTCTACATAGTTGCTTGAAGCCCTATAATTTATCTCTAGTTTTAGTTTGCTAAGAGATAATGGCAAAGGACAGCAAGCTAGTGTTTCTACAGGGCATACACAATTGCTGCTTGTGGGATTTCTCTGGAAGAGATCCAAACGTGGGCTGATTTCCATCAAACAATTTCTCCTACAAAGGTACCTATCACAGCTCAAGCAACTCTTCCCCAGCTTTTGGGGAGGGTGGAAGAAAAGGGCTCCTTTTGTACAGCAGAAGTTTTTCTCAGTAGATACCTGACTTATTAGATGGCATTCTGTGGCAGTGAATGGAAGAATCGAGATGGTCGCACCTTGAGTGAGAGACATTTAATTTACATACCAGGCCTGAACATTAAAGGAGTATTTGTCTGTTGGAGTTTTTATTCCAACTATTCAGGTTTTCATGAAAAATTTGCTATTTCCTAATTGCACATATGAAATAAGAGTATTTCAATCCTATCATAAACCTCAACTTCTTTCCACAGTACTCAGCACATGGTCCGTGTAGCCTGCAGTATGCCACAAAGGATTTCTAATTTACCTGTACTCAAGAAGCGAAACAAGGATTGAAAAAAGAAATAAAATTCAGTCCTCTTTGTGGTAAATAACAGTGGCAGCAATGGATAGAACAGCTTTTCTATTTGCTAAAAATGCAGTGCAGTTTTTTAAGTAGAAAAATAAATTTCTTAGCAGCTGGTACAAAGAGTAATTAAGCTGTAGGAAAGTCTGGCTAAGATGATGGAGGTACTGACCCAAGCTGTGAGCATTCACTCAGATCTGTGCCAAGATGTGAAGGTGTTTGGGTCTCAGAAACCCAATTCAACACTTTAGCTTTACCACTCAGCCACGTGCATGGGGCTTTTCCAAGTTCAAGGGAAATTAGACTCATCAAACTTGAACTTAGCCAGTGCAAATTTAGCCAGACTAGGTTTGGCTCTCTTGCCTGGTGTAATTAAATGAGCTCTCATAGGATGAAGTTAGGAAAATTTAAATTGGAATACCACTTCTACTGTTAGAATGAAATGTGATTCTTTTGTCCAAGGTCTTTCAAATCTGGACCACACAAAGTCCTAAGTACTTCTCCCAGGAACAATCATCCATTGGCAGGAATATGGAAGGGGTGAGGTAATATAGCATAGATATGAAAATCTCTCTTGAAGGTACAAAAAGGGAGTTACATATCCCCAGTACTGAGTGAAAGATAGGTGGAGAGGTTAAAGGGCAGCTCCAAAAAAAGTCAGATACAACTGAGTAATAAAATAAATTCGTAGGTGTGATGTAAAAACATCTCATTCAGCTGCTGTTAATCCTGGCAACAACTGAGTTTTGCTGTTAGCTCAGTTTTTCTCTATATATGCTTGTAAGTGCACATCCATGCTTTCCCCTTCACAGCAGCCCAGAGGTAAAGCATGACAAGAAGCCCTCTTAGGTTGCAGGTAAATTTGGAAACCTTCAAAAAATTATAAGGGAAAAAAAAAAAAAAGGAAAACCAGTTCACTTATCTTGTTTCCTATCACAATATATTGTCATTAGGATATGACTTGAAAAGTTAGAACACATCCTGTGGCCTCCAGTGAGGCTCTCAGAAAAGTCTGCATGAGAGGGCTCTGAAGCCCAGTGGTTCTCAGTGCCTGTACATGGTGCTAGGTGTGCATCACATGTCACAAACCTCATTCTGTGTTGCAAGTCCAATACGTTTCATTTCTAGCCCTGCCAAAGTTTAATAAATTCATTAAGAAGTTTGAATTTCAGTCTTAATTTAGCTACCCCATTAAATACAGCTTAAAAAGTTAGAGCTGCAGACGAGATCAGACACAGCATTACTGTATATCCAAACTCATACCAAGATATTAAACTACTTAACTATACTGGAGTATGTGTATACAAGTTGTCTAGGAGGTAGAAGATAAATGCTAATGTCTTAATGTTTATATGAAAGTAACAGCCATTTCTTCAAGTAAGTATGAAGCTTGCAATACAAAACATTCACTAGTATATTTTGAGAAAGAATTATTTCTATTGGAAGGGTTTTGGGAAGTAGCATTAAGTTGAAATAGCCACATATCAAACAGCTACTACCTCATTAAAGAATATAACTCTGTATACCAATATGTCACTTACAGGCCATGTTAACAAAAATGTCATTGATCTTGCAGACAATATACAACTGGGTGGGAGTGACCAATTCACCAGAGGGCTGTGTTGCTATCCAGAGAGATATCAAAGGTTGAGGAGGGAGAATGACAAGAACTTTGTAAAGTTCAACCAGGAGAAGTACTGACTTCTTTACTCAAGGGGGGGGAACAACCCCAGGCACCAGGGCATGCTGGGATCACCCAACTGGAAAGCAGCCCTGCAGGGGCATAGATATAATGAAAATAGTCCAATGTAAAGTAACCAAGGTGATAGAGGGACTGGAACACATCTGCTGAGAGGAGAGGCTGGGATCATTCAGCCCACAGAGAGGAGGCTCAAGGGGATCTCATCAATGTCCATGAATATACAGACATGGGAAAAAGAGTATGGAGCCAAGCTCGCTTCAGTGATGTGCTGTGATAGGTTAAGAGGGAATGAGCACAAAGTGGAGTACAGGAGGTTCCTTTTGAACACCAGGAAACACTTTACTGCATGGGAGATGGAGTGCTGGCTCAGGCTGCTCAGAGGTTGTGGTGTCTCCTTGGAGTTTTTTAAAACTTCTGTGGGCACGGGCCTGGGTATCTTGCTCCGCATGACCCTGCTGAAACAAGGGATGAGTAAGAGGGACCCAGAGGTTCCTTCCAACCTCCCTCATTCTGTGATTCTGTCTTCTATTCTAGTCAGTATTAAAATAAATATTTTTAAAACAATTTGAAAATTAAGAAATCAGCGCAGCAATGTATTTGCAGCAGCACATCTCAAAAATAGCCAGAGAATGAGAAGAGTATTTCAGGAATATGAAATATCTTTTTAATAAAGGGTGATGGAGCACTGGAACAGGCTGCCCAGAGAGTTTGTGGAGTCTCCTTCCCTGGAGATGCTAAAGACCTGCCTGTATGCCTACCTGTGCAACTTGGTCCAGGGAGCTGCTTTGGCAGTGGGGGTGGACTAGATGGTCTCTAGAGGTCCCTCCAACCCCTACAATTCTGTGATTCTGTGAAACAAACAAGGAGGGGGAAAAGGAACAAAGAAAAACAATACTGACAATTTTACTATGACCACAGACTTTAACAGAATGCTGACTTTGCACTTGCAAAGATATTTGCTTTGCAAAATATAAAATTTGCTGTAGTCTGTTCTGAACTTCTTATGACTATCACATTTGTTTTATCAGTGTTCAAATTGCATCTGATGTCGCTGATCCCCTGGAAGATATTTGTTTTGTAGAGCTTATCCAAGTCCACACACCCAGTGATGTCTAGTAAACTCCTTCTACTTCTATGACAGACCGATTTTTCATGCGGTGCAGCAAATTCCTGAAAACATACAGCAGACTGGAAATCTTCCTAACTAAACTGCTGCTTCTCGGAATGACACGTACTGACTGACTGAATTATGAAGGCCTGAAAATATACAACCGCATTTTGTCATATGTTGTCCCAAAGCCATTCCTCCAAGGATTTTTACTCTCCTCAAACTGATATCATACATCCATTTCATCTTGGGTTGAAAACTGAGCAATGTAATGAAGCATGGAAGCACAGGCATTGTGCGTGCAGAGTAATCAAAAGGCCAGACCAGTGATAATGAAATAGAGCAGAGAAGCATCCATAGATCTCAATTTACTTTGAGTCTGACCTTGAAAATCTGTTGGTTGTCACAGCTTTTTCTCCTCCAAGGACTCAAATTAAAAAGAAATTAATTGGGTTTATATCTAACAAATTCACTCCTGAGAAAAAAAGTAAGATCACTTGAGGCATTAGGAGTAAAATTCTCATTATTTTATAAGATGATTTTCTCCACCCATAGATGTATTCACGCCTAACTTCTATTACCTATTAGCTGATCATCTGAGCTGCGAATAATACCATGGACAGATAGACGATGAAGCTCAATCATTATGGATTCTTTAGAGTTGTTTTTGAGCCACATCTCTTCACCGATTCTCTTTACAGACGTGATTTTGATGTTTCTGGTCCTAAATTGACACCATGTATTAGTACAGAAGCACTGCTGGGTGAAAGCTATGCTCTCACAGGATAGTAGTGACCTACAGTTCAGTTGTGCAAGAGCCAATTCACATCCATGCGTTTCCTTTTTCATCTTAATGTCCTTGACATTCATTACCCTTCAGCTGGATATCTGGCTGCAAATGAAATAGAATAGGGTTTTATTGACTGAAGTTTATTGTTGTATTTTCCCTAAAGAACTAAAGCATAAAGGATTCATCAAAGCATGGCTGTGCTTGTTTTATACAAAATCAGATTGCAAACAACACATCTGTAAGTGCTAGTGTCAGACTACCAACATCAAACACTTGGCATACTTGCCATAACTTGCCTTTGAAAACGCTGCATTGAATGTTTCCAATGCCTCTTTTGGAAGAAAGTCATCTCTTGAAACATGCTCTCTTAAGGATTATTCCCCAAATGTAAGGAAATAAAACATGGTTTATTATTTATTCACAAAAAAGTTCAGATCCCTAAACATTGAGGTATTTTGGTCGGTGTCATTTTGGTTTGCTCTGAAGAGATGAAAGAATTACACTTGCCTAGACGAAGCACTATCCATCTTCAGCTGTGCCTGTAATGGTATAAACATAGCTGTTCTTGTAGGCATGCACTTACACTTGCATAGATGATTTTGGCCAGAGAAAGAATTACACCAGTAAAAAAACCTTGTTATAAATATACATTTTTATCTCTCTCCAAACCAGCATTATGCCAGCATATATACATTGGAAAAATAATAACATTCTTAAGCAATCCCAGCCTCATGATTATAAGCATTGCCTGTTTCCTTTGATGGGTACTCAAGTAACTTTTAATCCCTTTTCTTATTTCAAAGATGAAACATATAAAAGCGGATTGCTCTCTGTATCTCCCACAGAAAACGCTGTATGGTATGGTCCATTTAATGCCTTGAAATAACATTACATGAACAAAAAGAAGTTGGATTTGGCAAGTGACACATTCATAAATCAGCTTTTCATTGCATCAAATCTTCCATTATTTTTAACAATAAATTGATGTTGCAGCCCTTGCCTAAAGTAAAATAATCTCTTAAAATCATGGAATATTTCAAACAGATATTCAAAGAAGGATCTGGCTTTTTTTGCTATATTTTTTGTGCTTAGAAGCTGAGAAAATTCTTGATCAAATGGAAGCCAACAAAAGATTTCCCAGGGACCTTTGGATGTGTTGGCAGCTATTCTACAGAGCAGGTGCAAGCAGGTGTGCGTGGTCAGGAGACTTCCCAGAGCAAAGCAGTCAGATGGGGTCATCTCACCCTCCCTTGCTTTCTCCATCCTTAGAAATGTCTTTGCATATTAAGATGACTCCAAAATAATTTTTTGCTGATTGTAAGAACTGTTTGAATTTCTAAACAATAACGCATGCCCCAAATAACGTTCAAACCCTCATTTGCTATTTTTGCAAGGTTATTTTCTAGGATTTTTTGGCATCTTAGAAAATTTCTACTGCAGCTGCAAGTACTTCTATTTGAACATCTGAAATTCCATAGCTATCAGCACATTAACTCAAGCCTTGGTGACTCGTAAATCTTTCTCAGCACTTTATTTCAGGAGGTCTGAAGGTTCAAGCATTAAATGGAAATTACATTTTGCAAAGAGTAGAGTGGCATAACTTAAAGAGAGGCAAATGGTTATTCACTTTAAAAGCTTGTCCAGGTACATTCTAGGGACCATTCAAAAAAGCAAATATGTGTTTTGAGCTAGACAAAGTAATATAGCAGGTCCTTAACAGAATAAAAGTCAGAGACATTTTTATCATCAGTAACAACATCAAACACCACAGATATCCGAAGATCCGAGACAAGAACACATTGTCTAAAAATCTAAACTTGAAGGCAGGCACAGGCCAGAAACAGCATATACCTTGCCAAAAGCTGGTGACAAGCAGACCCACCCACCCAAAGAATGCTGTTTCAATTCCCACTTCTTCAGACTTGCTTTAACACACCCTGCAGACAGTGGGATGGCTGCCTGCAGGAACTGGAGGCTATGATGGGCTGTATGAGCCTATGTAAGTGCTTTATAAACATACATCCCAAGTTGACCTATGACATAGGTAGTCCCTGGACATTGAGAGCCATGGTCTACTCATGCTTGTTTAGAGAACCAGGTTTGTTTTTTTCCCTACATCACTGTTGCATGAGTGCATTAACTCATTCTAGCACAACCCCTGTGGGTATTCAACCTTTGGATTTGCCTGAGCACATTGAGTGAAGAGGAATTTTCTTGGACTTCATGAAAAACGTGTAATATAGTTAATGCATATAAGTAATAAAGGTTCTTTATTTTTTTATTTTTTTAATAAAATGTAGAAAAAAGAGGGCAACAAAAACATAAAGCTTACAGATTGGACATGTATACGACTATTGGTTAGGGATGCATGGACTTGAAACTTCCCAGGCTTTAGAGAATCTAGATCAAATCATCTACTTTCTGTTCCATCACTGGCATATACATTAATTGCCACATTCTTCATAGTGTAGGGGTTTGGTCCCCTTATGAATAACTTATGCCTGTAATGAGACCCAGGTTGGCCCATCACTGTTTTCACAAAGCACCTTAAATGAAGTTGCAGATGCCTCTCACTGACTAATATCAACACTATCAGAGCACTCATCTAGATAGAAAAGATAGTTATGTACAGTCTACACACGAGACATCAGGTGATTGAACAGACAATTTTTCCACAGCTTTGCTCCATAATCGAGTGATTGTTCAATACCTATATGCACAGTGCAGTACTCCCCCACAGAACACAGTAGAAGCCCAATGGTTGTTTCTGACAAGCCAGCATGCACTTTGGCATGCTCTTTGAAAGAAAATATTCCCAAAAGATTGAGGTGAGCTGCAGATAGGCTTCAATGACCTCTGTGAACACAGGTATATATCAGCAAGGATGGCTGAGCTGGCTAGACAATGGGAATATTTCCATCCCTGGAGCATTCTGTCAAGGATTTAAAAGAGATTTCACCTCTTCCTTATGATTTTCTCTGCACAGAATTGGAACATGACCTGATAGGGAGGGAACACGGGACATGGGCCTCATGACAGGGACTTAAAGAACTATTGGAGCCTGGGAGCCCTAAGAGAACTTAAATGCTGGCCTGCCATCAGAAATAAATATTGAAATAAATCCATATTTCCAACACTAGAAAGGTAGACATCTAGAAATCTGCACTGATGGGAATCCAATTTCTGTGAAAGATATGAAAAAGTTCCAAGAATCTATCTTTGGGATTGAAGTACCTTGTCAGACTTTGTCCTTTCCTTTTTATCTCTCACACTGATGTTATTCACGGCTTGCAGACTTTTACAGCAAAAGTGACATAGTAGTCTACTATTTACAGTCTATGAAAATTCTATCAGAACTGCAAAAGGAAAAGGTCTTTTTATTTCATTTTATCTTAAACTATGAACAGGAATTCTGTGTTATTTAATGGACTACCCCGCAGTACAGGGAATTGCTTTTGGCATAGGTAGAAATATGGTCCCAAACTCCTGCCTGTATTCAAAGCAAATTGTTTCCAGACAAATACAAATCTTTCAGGATTAATAACAAAGTTGTTATTAATCTATGTGTAATTAAGCACATAGATAGCCTTCGGAGAGATAAATTCACCAGCTTTGTTTCCTGAAAACCAGCTCTGGATCTTGTATTGACTGTGGGACCATCCTGTGCAGTGAACTTTGAGGTAGATAACAGCTGTCAGCACATTATGCTTTTCAGAATCGGTGATAAAAATTCAGATGTGGGACACAAGTTGCAGTTAGGTGCTTAACTCCAAAATGGTGGCCCTTTGGTGCCTCCATTTGAACCAGTAACTTATAAACCTGGTCAGTACAGCCTATATATTCTCCAGCACCGACAATGAAGAAAAGTCCAACACATCTGTTACCCCAGAAGACAACACATATATTTCTGTCTCTCTTATATATTAAAGATTTTTGCAGAACATCTACTGGACAAGGTTCTTCATTGAAATCCAGTAAAGGATTTGGCGGTTCTAGGGTTGGTTTGTCATCCATTAATGTGGTGGACAGAGCACTCACACATACTATGAAACACCTACTTCTAGTTGTTTTCTTAGCCTAATGAATATCAAATGCATGTGTCCCAGGAATGGGATCTAAACATTGAACTGCTGGAGAATGACTTCATACACCACACTAGCCAGCTAACTTTCCCTGAAGTTATAAAAGAATCACTAGGCCAAGTGAATATTCTTCTTTTTTCAGTTTAAAGAATTCCTTTGCAACACTGGACGTGGGTTCCACTCTAACTGTAATCTGTTTAGGTATCTTGTCTAGTTGCTGAGGATTCTGTAGAAATAGGATGCACAGTTCTCAAATGCAGTAGAGTTGTGTCTTCCCAACTTTTAGGGAAGGTACTCAACCACTAGATTAGTGTGTTAATTCCATTATGTCTTCTTTCTTTCATTTTTCCTCAGGCAAGCCCAACTGTGGTCAATACTTACTGCATTCTTACTTTACATTCTTAAACACAATTTTTTCTTTCTTCTTTAAAGGGCCACATTCACATTTCACTTAATTTCTAACTTGCCCATGCCATAGGCACAGTAAAAGGGCACACTCTACAGTGTGCTCTCATTCTTTTTATAAAACTAATTGAAAATAATGAAACTAAACAAATAATTAAAAAGTCTGATGTTATTGAACTTCCATTCTCTTTCTTGCAAAATATTTTGGCCAAAGATGTTTATCGTTAAGCAGTTCTTTTAAGACTCAGCTCATATTTATGCTGAGTTCATCCTCCTTACTCATGTCTGTTGGGCTATCACTCCCCATGCTATTTTCATCTCTAAATAAATATCTAGTGGGTTTTCTTTTCCCTCTTAGTCACCATGTGGCCAATCTTAATTATTCTAAAGCTTTCAATATATGTTTTGTTGATCTAAACATTTGACTTCTCATTCAATACTGTTGCTCTTCAAAATATTTTTTATTACATTTCAATTTTAATACCTATCTGATTTTTACATATGAAATCCTAATACACCTGACACTGGATCTATTTACTGTTAAAAGTTCATTCTCGCTTTTTGACCCTTGTTGAAACTTCATTATTGAAGCTAAGATTTCAAAGCATTTTTCTCCAACTCAGTGTCATAGTTCAAAGCAAATCAAATGGGAAATTTAATTTAATCCTTTACCAAATTTAATTTTATTCATTCATTCTGAAAGCACTCCAGTTATCAAACAGCTACATTCATGTGTTTTCTGAAGTCTCTCCATTTTTATCAGGAGAATTTAGAATGTTGTCATGTTCTAAGGAAGCAGTGCTCAGATGGCTGGATGTAGGCAAGATGACTTCTCCATCTTTCTCAGGTTTTGGCAAGTATTCGACTTCAGCGTTCTTCAGTTTCCATTAACATAATAAATAATGTCTTTTAGTAAAGCTGGGCCTAGCACCAATTTTTACAATACTCCTTATGTTCTTCTTCCCTTCCAAATTGGTACATTGCCATTATCATTAACCTTGATTTATGGTCAGTTGTCTGCTTGCCAACTTACTTGAAAGTATAGTCATCCAAGTCTTTTTTAAAGTGAGACTCCATGCCATGCTATTATAGAGTCCAGATTCAGCACATAGTCTGAATTCCCGGTGTGTATTAATCCTGCCACTCTATTTTACCAGAGATGTCAGTTTGAGGAGAACAGAAAACCTAAGCAATATTAAGAACCAGCATTCCCAGAACAGCAAGAATAGGGGAAATATGCCTGACAGGTTGAAGACATTACTCTAGCATTTAGAAATACTCATATGCCTTTTGTGTACAAAAGTAGAGACCTACTGCTTTATTATTATGCCAAGGAGCTAGCACCAAATTGCAGTTATTCATTTTTTTCTCAAGAAATCACAAGCCTAAAGTCCATCAATCTATGTTATTAGAAATCTAGTCCATTTATATTGGTATTTGTCTTCTAAATACCTTCTAAATATCTTCTAAATTCTTCAGGAAAGTTGGCATTCTGAGGAGGATTTAGTTTAGTATGCTTATCCTCGATTTATTCAATATGGTTTTGTTGTGCTCTAAGGACTAAATCTTTCTCTTTTTCAAAGTATTTTTTTACAATAGCAATTGCTATCAGAGATCTTCAGGTTACATTAAAGTTACCCTGCCCCACTACACCATTATTACTTTTAATATTTTTATTACTCTTTAATAATCAGTAAGAGAGGTACTTAAGCTTTATCCTTACTGAAAATCTATCTCTGCCTTGTTTCTTATCATCTTTGTTGAGAAGAGAAGGGGAAGGAATTGAAAAATCTGATTGATACATAACAGAAAAAACACTAAACCTAAGCAAGGGAAGTCCATTACTCTGCAGCAGAAGAAACCAACAATACACCATCCACACTGATAAGTGTAAGAATGCAACCCAGTGGCAGCAGTTATGCACAGTGCTGTCTGTTACCCATCAAACAAAACAGTTCACTGCCTTATTTCTTACCACTAGCATAACCTCTCACCACCTAAACCCTCACAATCCAACAGCTAACACCTAACCACTGCCCAAGCAACTCCCCACAGTTTTATAGTCTTCCACATTCTGTAACCTGGTATGGAATAATCTCCTGCCTAGTTCAGGCCAGGTGTCCTGGCTCCACCCCCAGCCCCTGCTGCCACACCATAAAGACAATAGCTCTACCCCACTGAATGGTCTAGCCTGATGTGCTTCCATCACTCAACAACTACCAAAACATTCATGTGTCCTATTAGCAGCATCTTAGGTGAAACCAGGACTTTTTCACATTAATGGAGAATGTGAATTAAGTTCTTTGTCCTTAAAGTGGTAAAAAAAAAAAAAAAAAAGTATTTTCTTCCATTTTGAAGAAGAAAAAGTAACCACTGTCTGTTTTTGTGTTTCACTAATGTGAAGAACTAGAACTGGAGACACAAATACATTAGAAAGATATTTGTGGTGTAAAGCATTTCAAATAAAGTTCAGACAACAGCCTGTTAGTCCTGTACCAGAAGCTGTAAATCTCTAGTCTTTTCTTAAAGGTGTTCAAGAATATAAATAAAAGTAGGAATAAATTATCAAGCAGAGCTTCCTACTTAACAGTATTCTTCATTCTTTCTTCCATCATCCCTGTGAACCTTGTTGTGCAGGAAACTCACAGTCTGACAGTCTGTATTTACAGTTAAATGTACTAATAAAATTGTTCAGGGACTATTTATCAGTAGGTTGGTGCTGGAGAGATTCTTGCATTTACTGACTGATTCTGATTCACATCAATAGGAGAAGGTAAAGAAGGGTAAGGCATCATTCTCAGTTTCCAGCCTATAATATCATCTCTCTCCAGGACCTGGAGCACAAAATCTCATCAGATACATTTTGATCCAACAAAGTGATATCACTGTTCTGAACTTCAAGTTGGTACTTACAGCTGTTTACGTGCAATAAGATTAAAGCAGAATAGGAACCTTATGTGGGCATAATAAATTATTTATCTATATATATTTATATCTATATAGATAGATAGATAATATATATTATGCAAAGGAGGTGAAAGGAAAAGAAAGAAGAGAAGAAAGGAAGTTAGGGATCCATGATAAGGTTAGGGAGTAGTTGAACTTGTTAGAAGAAACAACATGATTTGGATACTTCTGTCCTGAGGCAATGAGAGGCAGGAGAGTATCTTGCTTTCCTGGTTGATGTTGAATTATGATAAGAAAATCAGCTTTTACCAATCTATCTGAGAAAGTGGGAGAAAGGTATATAGAGAAGTGCATTATTATGTTGTTGGATTTATCTACCAGCTTTATCTCCTGACTGAGATTGCTAATTTTTTGTTCTGTTTTCCCTCTGCTTATCCAGCAGAGTTTCAGCATACACTTAGGGAAAAACTGGAGTGCCTATTTGTCTGAAGAAACATGCTCTCATCTTTATTTTCGTCCCATTAACAGATGCTTTCAAGCAACTGAGAAAAAATTTGGATCTGTTAGATGTTACTTATTACACAGCTCTCTTGCTCCAAACTCCATATGTACACCCTGATCATATCCCTTATCTTATAAAACATCATAGATATTATAGTGCACGGCTAGAGTTACAGTAAAACTGTTTCTACATACAGAGGTTCTTATTCAGCTATTGCTCAATACTCACTCAGGGAAGCTTGACTTCAGTGGGAGTTGGTCCATGCAATGGCTGAGCAAAGATTTCAGGGCATGACCTTAAGAGTGCAGGAACTCCCATGGAAATTTTGTTCAGAAGATCAAGGTAGTGAAACTTAGCCAACAGGCTGCTGTGGGAATTAGAGAAACCAAAAGTGAAATGTTTGACTTCCGCCTCGTAGTATATATAGCCAGATCAGAACCTAAATTTATATATCAGCTTATGTATGTAAAACTTTTTACAACATTTCAGATTCTATATAAACATGTTTGTTATTGTTCTAGTATTACTTTTGCCATGATCAAATTTATAGACCTAATAGATTTAAGGTATATTATAGGTGGAGTTGGTAGCATTGCCTACTTTGCTAACACTTCCACTTATAAGACTCCTTTTTTAACAGCTGATAGCATTGCCAGACCTGAACAATTTGTGCTGAAATTTTACACGTTGCATGGAAAATTTAGCCTTAGGCTGAATTTAACTGGAAAGTATCAGCCAAAATTGTGTAACTGTTCAGCTTTTTCCGAGAATGAAATTAGGAAAATAAAATATTATTTGTGATGTTTAAAGTATACAGACATTTTCTCAGAGAGCTTGCAAACCTATATTATGATACGTATTGGAAACATGTTGAAAAGTAGGCCCTCTTACAGAGAGCATGTTTTCACTGTTTTCCACCAAATATCTAGACAAAGTTTTATAAGATATAAATTTATATGAAATCACAGCTTAAATAGGCTCAGCTTCATTTTAAAAGCTAAATAGCACCAACTGTCCTCTTTCTCATAATGATGGGCTTTCAGAACAAGAAACAGGGTTTCTGTCTTCAAATTTCCCCTTTTATTTGGAGTGCAGACATTTTAGCAGGGAAATCCAGGTGATACAGGTGAGGGGGAAATATGAACTTGGATGTGCGGGAACAGAGAGGAGAAATTGTCTGTGGAGACTGGAAGTGAAGACAAACAGACCAGGGAAGGGAATGAAACTCTGAAAATGCTTGAACAAATGTTTAAATCTTTGCTGGAGAATGAGAATCAATACATGGAATAAGAAGCCCAAGAGAATTAATGCAGTCATAGGAACATGTTAAAGAACATGAGACACAAAGTAAGAAGCAAGGGGTCATAACGTATTTCTTTTAGCTTGCAATGGACACCGATCTTCCTAAGCCTCACACTTCTCTGTTGCCAGATAGTAGCTGTGAGACTCATCGGTAATCTTATGTGTATTTTCTTCCTCTGCAGCTGGTCTCTCTGAATGATGTCAATCTACCTTTGCTATAAATTATTAAGCTATTTGACAGCACCCTGCTGAGTTCAGCAATGACATACAATGAAATATCTGTATTTCTTTTTCAAGAAAAGACATAGGAAATCACGCCTGGCCAAAAGTGGTTAAGGTAGTTTAAGGTGGTACTGCCCACTCTGCCAAAAGTTTATTATTATTTCTCCTGTGGTTTTATTTGTCACCACAGTTGGGTAATCACAAGATGAAGTGTCAAAAAATTTGTCTTCCATGTCATTTCAAATTCTTCTTGCTGAAAGCTGCTCAGACATGACTGATTTTGTACTGACCCAGGCAAGGAATCCTCACACAATGCATTAATGTCATTTATAACAGTAACCTCCAGCTAGAACATGGCCTTAAAGCATAATAAATAACAAAATAATAGTACATAGTCCAAAACTCAGAAGTCAGAGGAAAAATAATAGGCCTTTGTTAGATCATTTGGTAACAGAATGGTGTAAGGGGCCAATAAAAAAAAAAAAACCTGCATAATATCTGCAGAAGAAACTGTTTATGTGTAAAGAATAATATTTTGAGTATTTTGATTTGAGTACCTGATTTTGGTCTACATATTTATCTGTTGCATATTAATATATTCTGTATGAATTTACACATATTGTAGAATCAAGTTCATAAAAGACCACTAAGTTATTCTAGTCCAGATATCAAATTGCCTCCACCATGGCCACTAAACCATGTCTCTCACTGCCAGATCTACATGCTTCTTTGAACACCTCTGGGGACAGTGACCCCGACACCTCCCTGGGCAGCCTGTTCCAAGGCATTATCACTCCCTTATTTCTTAATATCCAACCTGAACCTCCCCTGGCACAACTTGAGGCCATTCACTCTGGCCTTATCACTGGTTACTCAGGAGGAGAGGCCAACCCCCACCTCTCCACAACCTCCTCTGAGGGAGTCGTAAAGAGCAATTTGTTGCCCTTCTCTGGACACACTCCAGGGCCTCAGTGTCCTTATTGTAGTGAGGGGCCCAAAAGTGAACACAGTGCTCAAGGTGCTGCCTCACCAGTGCCGAGTACAGACTGACAAACACCTCCCTGGTCCTGTTGACTGCATTGTGTCTGGTACATGCCATCCAAGTATGTTGTTGACCTTCTTGGCCACCTCAGCATGCTTCTGGCTCATGTTCAGCTGGCTTTTGATCAACACTCCCATACGAACTGTCCCTTGTGCAACACTTTTTTCATCACATCAGCTTTTCTTACCTGTGTCTCTGGTATTAGGAACTTAAAAGTTTACACTACCCAGAATTCAGTGCAGTGTTCAGTTATTTATTTGTGTACAAAATATTGAGGTACAAAATGACTAATCACTGGATAATTTTTCTGACTTTAACATACCAGACAACAACAACAACAACAACAAAATCTGATTTTTTTGGAAACATCTAAGGTTGTTTTTCTTCTACAGCTGCACCTAAGAGTCCTTTGTTGTTATTCCCACTATTTGGCTGGGCTTCTCAGCTTACACATTCTTTCTTTGTTGCCTGCAGGTGCTAGCAAAGCTTTCCCTTTAATTCAGCATTGAACACAAAAAAAACCTCGGCTCTGTAAGTTCTTCCTCAAGGAGAAAGGCTTGAGGCCTATCGAGCAAAACAGCTTATATTTTGTCTTTACTCTCCAGAGCTTCATACACTGAGGCTCATCAGAAAGGTTTCAATTACCTGATGGCTCTCTGATTGAGATCCACTGTTCTGGGGTTTTCATAGGAAAGCTTTTGCACCTTCTTGAAATGGAGGAACTGTTATCAGAGGAGAAAATCTGAGAAAAATTATCAGAGGAGGAAAACATCAACAAGTCTGAGAGCTTCCAGGCTGGCTACTAAAATAGCACTGCGTGTTTGAGGAGCAATGGCCTTGGCTGTAGGATAGGCCTAAGTTATATGGATTCAGTCTTTCATTTAAACAGTGTAGATTTAAGTAAGCCATTTAGAACTACAGCCAAGAAAGACCTTATAGAATCACAGAATCATGGAATCATCTAGGTAGAAAAACACTTTCAGGATCATCAAGTCCAACCATCACTTGAACTACATCCTTTAGTGGTACTTAGCATACAAAGTGAGGATTTGGGGGGAACAAAGGATCCAGTGCCCAAAAGTTTCCAAAAGCTCAAAAGCACTCGTTTAGCTGATGCCTGCAATCCAAGCACCACTTGGTTCACCTGAGCAGTTTTTGAGCATTCAGAACTGTCAAAACTGAGGCATCATGCTGGCCCAGTGCCTATCTGGGATACAGGAAAAAATAATTCCTGCCCACAAAGGTCCAGGCAGCTAATTCTGAGAGATTTCTAACTGCAAGAAAATCCCAATCATAAAAGAAGACACATTACTCATTGCGTATTTTGTAGAGGTTTTCTTCCCTTACTCTGTTCAAAGAAATTGTAGGGCAAATTTTAGCTGTACTGAAAGACTCCCCTCCTCCACACTGAGCACAAGTTGTGTACCTCTCTCACCTTGCTCCCTTTTGGACTGTGTATTCCTTCTGGCACAGTGGAAAAGGAAAGGGTAAGCTCTAGCTCTCCACAGCAGAAACCATTAATAAACAATATGGTTAAATGCCTTACATTCAGTGCCCATCTGGACCAGTAGTCTCTCATTTCCCTGGTAATCCTTTGAGCATATTATTATATAGAAAAAGACTGCCATTTTTGTCTTCATGAGTTCTTATAAAAGAAAAGCAAGAGTCTTATTCTTTCAAAAAACAGACATAAGTGTCTAGCCATGGAAGACCCTAGGCTCTAAAATGAATGGATACACCATTCCATGGGCTTCAATCCAGGGCCTGTGCTCTGGAGGGGGATAGTATTCATAACATATAAAAACTCTGTTCTTAATTTTTCCTATTGGTTAACATCAATCTGCTCCCCACTCAACACACGTTATGTATTTTCCAACTAGTTTAATTTCCCCCTGCTTTTCAAAGTGAACCTGTGTACTTCATATACATTTCTTTGTACTCATAGGGTCAATGAACTAAGAATGCAGTGTCTATATGTACCGAAGTCTTCATAGTAAACCTATCTGAAAAACAGTCCAAAGTCTCATCATCAAATGTGACAACCAGAATATTTACAAAACATCTTACACAACCTAAATACTCATCTTTCAGATACAGAACAGGATGAAGGCTTTCTATAGCAGTCAAGGCAAAACACTGTCTGGAGCATTGGCCATTTTGCAGTTCTGATTAAACACTTTTCCATCTGCCTGTTGAAGCCATCCAGCATATTTCACTGAAGCCTGAGCAACTGATTTGCTCAATACTGAACTGGCTGAACTAGCTCAATCTATTATAGATTATCCTTAACATAAATGGGACAACAGAGACGAATACTAATATACCAGATACACATTTTCCAGCTACACTCTTAAGTGTTACGAATTCCTCACCAGAAGAAATGAAATTTCTATTTCAGCTTGTCTCGACAACATTAGTTATTCTAGAATCACAGAAATATTGATTGTAAAGGACCTCTGAAGTAATCTTGGCCAGCTTCCCACTGAAAAGCAAGGTGGGCATCAATGCTGTATCAAGCTTCCTCTATCTTTGTCCAAACTTTTCTTGGAAGCCTCTAAGAATTAAGACTTGTAGAGTCTTAAGACTGTGCAACCAGAAGTCAGTCTAACCAAAGAAGCCTGGCAATTTATCACTGTCTGGAACTTACAGTCTTGGAGTGAGAACTGAGAATACTCTCCAAATGGAGAATACTTAGCTAAAGGCTCCTTTATTCTTTCTGTACCCTCTAAACCCATTATCTGTGCTCATTTGAAAAACATCCTGAAAATTGTGTTTGAATCACAATCTTTAGTCCCATACTATCGAGAAAGACAAATCTTCCAAGGATAGATCTTAATCACATATATCAAGTCAGAAAGGTAGGCCAAAACATTTAAGAAGGATTTTGTTGATCTCAATCTACTACATTATTGGTTGCTCAAGGTAGTCCTAAAAGTTGTTCTATCATCTTTACATCTCTTTGCCTTTTCTTCAGTAATGCCACTGCTAAAAAGTTTAAGTGTTTACCTAATTAAGAGTTAAAATCTTCATTTGTCATGCTAACAAATGTCATTAATAACTACTCAGATAAAAAAATCAAAATTGCATCATTACATATTTGAGATACACATGTTAAAAACAATGGCTAAGATCAATTCATACAGTAGAGAATTATGGCAAATAAATAAAACACAATTCCTAATTTAATAATATATTTTAAATTGTGAATAGTTATTCTGCTTCCAAATCATTGAAGAGCAGATAATAACACTTAGACACTGAAGAACAGAATGAATATAAAATTATGAAGACAACAAATTCTGGTAAATTCTCTTTTTCATCATTTTCTTCTTTCTGTGTCTGTATTGTTTACGCACCCTTTGGTTCCTCCTTCCCTGACTCAGACATGCATCATCCCTATTTCTGGGAAAATATTATTGACATCCAGTCCTTGGGTATCTGTCACTGGTGGGGGCAGGGTGAGACTATTTAATGCATGGAATGTAGGTCATGTAAAGCTGAGGGCATTCAAGATGTTTTGTTTTTGAACCAGAAAACAGGCTTTACTGGAATGGGAAAATAAGAAATCAGACAGCTTTTTGTGATTTAATTTTAGATGCTTCATTGAAACATCACAGCTGCCTCCCTGGTAATGTCTTCTCTGGAGACAATGAGCTGTATGTTCTTACAATGGCTTACTGCTTGTAGGCAAACTGGGCAAAATTCGGTAATAATACATAAGCCTTTCTCTTTTTATTTTATTTTATTTTATTTTATTTTATTTTATTTTATTTTATTTTATTTTATTTTTATTCTTATTTATTTATTTTTCCAGAAATACTGGAGACTCATCACCCTTTTTCTCTGGTTCATCTTCAGTGTGCATGAAAGCTGCTACAGACATGCTGGAGCTTAGACACTACCTCATCACCTCCAGACCAGTACCAGGTGATTGATAAAGGGCATTCTACTTCATTAATGAAGGAATTTTGGACAGTTGGAAAGTGCTTCACAATTTTTTTCCATTCCAGTTCTTCTTTCTGGGCATTCCTTACCAGTGCCTGCTTTGGGCTTTGGCTCTTCTCTACCCAAAATGGCCAGAAAAACTCCAGTTACATAATGTTTTCCAGACACTCCTCTGTTCTTCAGACATGCTCTTCCTTTTCACCATGTTACCTTAGATTTCCTATATGCCTTAACATTTCCTCCTTTCTTTACTGTATCAAATTCACTCCTCATCTGTCATTATATCTATGATATCCTCTACATCATAACTGTGATTGTTTTGCATCCTTAACTCTTGCTTCTGGACTCCAAAGTTATATCAGTTTTGCTCTCCCTCTGATCAAACTCAAACAAGTACTTAACAAGATTCAAAGGAGATATTCATATCTTTACTGTCTGTGCCTACCTTAGGAAATTTTCACTTTCCATAGTCAGTAGCGAGAAACAATTTTTCTAACTTGGGTATATAGTGGGTATCTCTACATAATCCAAAACAGGTGACACTGAAGCCTTGGAAACATTCAAGTAGGAAACAGAATTTCCTTCTAGGAAAGCAGAAACCTCGTTTCTATGATTCTGTATTCCTGTTAAATTTTTGAGTAGTGAAAAGGAATGATGACTTGTGATATAGAAATGTAATGCTATTGGTTCGTGCTAGTAGTTCTTTTGATGTTCTGCTCCTGTCCCTCCACCCTCACTGAGTGATGTGTGAAGAGCATCCCTCTGGCTGCCAGCTCAGGTGTTAGTCATAGCCTGGGCATGATCCTGAACCCACAGCTCCCAACGGTCACTCATGTCCTGAAGTTAAGCTTACACTTCTAATTTCTAACGGTATCTCGGTGGTTACTGAGGATTTTGAAGACTTCTGAGCCTAGTGATGTCCAAACCAATGTTTATACAAATGGGAGGCACAGGATGTTTAATGTCTGTCTGGTACACTTCAAGTGCAGCTGCCAGAAATCATGCAAAACCATGCAGTCCTGTATCATTATTTAATAGCTCATTTGAAAATAAAAAGGTGATTCCCTTTTCAACTGTCGTGAACCAAAAAATATAAGATTACTTCACTTCAATCACCTATTGACAGCTTACAGGAGATTTAGGACATTTGGGGTAGAAGATTCTGATTGAATGTGTCTAATTTTAAACTAAGCAGCCTAAAACATCATCAGGAAATGAGAGACATTCTTCAGGAGCTACAGACAAATGTATATTGCAGGTAATTCCTCAGGAAAAAAATTTCCTATTACAAATCCTCAAGTTAGTCTGCAAATGTAATAATGTGAAAGAGAGGAAACAATGTTGTAGATAAATGACACACAAAGATCTCTGTACCGGCAGTGAGAAAAATTATACCATGCAGTCATTTGAAGATATGCACTGTTTGGCTATCTCATTTTTAATATAAGGGGAAAGAATTAAGAAGAATAATTTTTAAGGCGGCAATTCATATTTACATATGTTATAGTAGATCAAGTTAATTCTTACAAGGTCTGGAAGGGAACTATTGCAAAGGGTAAAGTAGATTAGTGTGTCATTGAAGATGAATAAATGAATTCACACACAGAAATCACTTCTGAAAATAGCATATTCAAAGCCTAGACATTTCATATCTCCTGTAATATCCAAAGACAAGAGAATATACTAAGCTGACATTCAGCCCAGGAGGAAAAATTTGGATAGAGGCACTCATTCAACAGAATGTAGCTGCAAAGATGAGTGAGGCTGTCAGCATATATTTCCTGGGTAATTAATCCACAGAGGGGACAAGTTTGGAGGTAAAACTTTGGCTGCACCAAACTGGAAGAGAAGTGAGAGAGAAGTGACATCAAAACATTTCAGTTACTGACATAACTGTTTTTCATCTCTACTTTGTCACCTGAGTAGGTACCAACAAATAATCTAGCAAATGAGAAGTATTATGTCCAGTACAAAATATAAGATAAACCCTAATTTAAAAAATGAGTAATTCTGATTTGGCAAAATATGATACTTAAAACTCTCCAATTGTTAACTTCTATTCCAGTTGGTCAGTTAAAGCTTGAAGTGGAACCTTTGAAAATTAACAGACACCCACAGGAATGCAGAATTTCAAACTCCAGTACTGTTGCATGTCTTTTTCCACTCATCTACCTGATATAAAACTAATAGATTAAAGTAGGATAGCGTAAGGGTTTAAATTTTAGAAATCTGGAGATGTTATTAAATGTAGACAATATTCAGTAGCAAGCAAAGGAGGAAAATTGTTCAATTCAAGCTTCTTTTCAGTAACAGTTTTGCAGTTCTCTTTGTACAGACAGAGCTCCCCCCAGTTCAGACTATCCCCTCTAACTCTACAGTGATGCAGTCTCCAGGCATGTTAAGGACCAAAGCCCACAGCCATACATAACCATACTTGGAAACCAAGCCTCTGTCTGCTTTTTACAGGAGCAAGTGTGACAACATCAACTTCTCAGACCTGAATAGGGGCATTCTGAAACAAAACCCTTGAGCACACCATTCATAATGAAACCATAGCTGATACATGTGGCCTGAAAACAAGAGATGTCAGAGCTCTAACACTTCTAAATTGGTGTTTGTATTATATAGTTAATTGGCAACAACTTTATTTGAACAATAAATCTGACATCTCTTTTACTTGGCTGAGTATCAGGTGACCCAGTTAAAGAAATTAAGTGCCTGCAAGGCTGAAAAGTCCTCAAACTGATAAGAGGCTTACTATTGAAACAACTTCATGACAGATTTCAACCACACAGAATGCATGTGATAGGTAACTTGGACATCTGTTAAAGGCCTTCCTCAGCTGTTTCACTTTGTATTATGCTTTCTTTTGAAGACAAAAATCATAGGTTTTATAACTTTTATCTCTAGAAAACTTCCCCTTTCCAATGACTGATTTCTGAAGAAAATAGAAAATTACTTTCCCTTGGAGTCGAGCTGACAGGGGAATATCAGTATCTATGGCTCTAGAAAACTTGTGATATTGCAAGTTCTTGCCTCTTTATCTCCATTTTCACATACAGTTCCTCCATAATAAAGCTGAAAGGCACTGAGATTTCTCCCTGACTGCTTGCAGTGTCTACACTATGGAATGAACACAGTCACCAGAGCAGTAAGATTGGCCAACGGCTTTCATGCTGAAACTAATAAGGTTCCTGGTATAATTTCCATACCCCCACTAAGCTGATGCTATAAATAACAACCAATGCAGCCTTACATGGCTTGGTCTTGATAAAGTTTCTGATGGTGCCAAAATATCGCATTTCTCTGTGTGCCAGATGCTTTTAATAAAGCAACTTCTATCAAATGGAACTCTGTTTGCATTACTCTCATCCCTCTGAGCTGCTTGCTTGATGGCTAGCTTCAGGTCAGCTTTTATCTTCTTTCTTGCACTTTTATCTATGTATAAGCAACAGCATCATTACTCTCTGGAGCCACCCACAATGCACATGTACAGACAGCCTCTTTCTCAGTACATTACTCATTGATTTAGGACATTGTTCCATCAACAGAACCCATTCAGGGCTCCCTTTAGGGAAAGCTCTCTAAAAATTTTCAGTAACACAGTAAGATTAAAAAAAAATCAGGTGAAAAATCTCTAAAGCTAAAAAAATCTCTAAATTAACACAGGGATGTTGTGTCTGAGTGACCTGCTGCAGAGTGATGATACCAGAGCTGAGTCCAGAACTCTGATAGCCCTTAAGGACCTGAGGAGCATCTCACTTATGACTGTCTTTGGATAAAATTCGTTAACACTCAAGGATCAAGCCTGCCACTGTGCATACTAAACAAGAGTCAGCCTTGTTTTGCCCTTATTCAGAGATGACAATTCTTTAATCTTTTTTACTACAGAAACAGAGGTTTCACCATTTTCTCTGTCAGTGTTTTAGTTAAGGCAATTCACTTGGAAATGAAAGAGATAAGTCAGAATCCCTTAAGCACAGAATTTAATCAAAGCCTGATTCCACATTTCCTGGGCAAGAGGCAATGTCACATGTATACTGTATTGAAAGGGTGTGTTTCCTCCTAAACATGTATTTTTCTTATTCTCGATTTCCTTTAAAAAAGAGGCATTGAGTTTAGACACTGCTCAGCATTGATGACACTTTAGAGTGGTTTCAACAATTTGATGCAGGACCTCAGTACTGAATTTCAATTGAGGTTTATTTGAGATAGCTCCTCAGATCATAGTCCTCATAATCTAGTCTGACCAGGTCTTTGTTTTTTCTCTTGGAACAAGAATTACATGGTTTTCTTATCAGATTCCATTTCTTACTCAGTATGAGGATTCTTTCTTCTAGTGCAATTGTCTAGCATATTTATTGTGATTCATTAATCTGTTGAGATTTCATAGAATCATGGAATCCTTTGAGTCGGAAGGGACCTTTTAAAGTTTCCCTGCAATGAACAGGGATATCCACAGCTAGATCAGGTTGCCCAGATCCTTATCCATCCTTGCCTTGAAATTCTCCAGGGATGAGGCAAACCTCATCTCTCTGGGCAGCCTGTTCCAGTGCCTTACCACCCTCAATGTAGAAGACTTTTTCCTTATATCGAACCTAAATCTGCTCTCCTTAGGTTTGAAATCAATCAAATGAATAAACATGAAAAGAGAGAGGAAGAGAAGAGGAGAGGAGAGGAAGAGAAGAGGAGAGGAGAGGAGAGGAGAGGAGAGGAGAGGAGAGGAGAGGAGAGGAGAGGAGAGGAGAGGAGAGGAGAGGAGAGGAGAGGAGAGGAGAGGAGAGGAGAGGAGAGGAGAGGAGAGGAGAGGAGAGGAGAGGAGAGGAGAGGAGAGGAGAGGAGAGGAGAGGAGAGGAGAGGAGAGGAGAGGAGAGGAGAGGAGAGGAGAAGAGAAGAGAGGAGAGGAGAGGAGAGGAGAGGAGAAGAGAGGAGAAGAGAGGAGAAGAGAGGAGAAGAGAGGAGAAGAGAGGAGAAGAGAAGAGAAGAGAAGAGAAGAGAAGAGAAGAGAAGAGAAGAGAAGAGAAGAGAAGAGAAGAGAAGAGAAGAGAAGAGAAGAGAAGAGAAGAGAAGAGAAGAGAAGAGAAGAGAAGAGAAGAGAAGAGAAGAGAAGAGAAGGAAAAAGGAAAAGGCAGCACAACAAAGCTTTTCCATAACGTAATATTTGTTTTCAACTGAGTACAAAAGTGAGGCAAATTGCTCTTCTTCCTGCTCTCAGTGAGTGAGGTTTGACCTGACTACAGCATGTATGCTGTATGGGCTGGACTGACAGGCCATAACCCACACTGGGATAAGGTCTTCAGTGCAACATCAGGGAAGCTGAGGTAGAGATGAGGGCCTGCTTGCAAGCTGGAAGAATGACCCCATAACTGCTCAGTCCATGACAGCTTAAGCTCACTGACTGCTACCGCTGTGGCTCTGCATTACATTCTAGTCAGTTAAAAATTATCATAGATGAAGCCTTTTACTATTGATGAGTGAGATGCAGAAGAAACACAACTGTATTCCCACACTATTGCTTGTGCATTAAGCCATATGCCAGGCACACAAACAATCTCAGACTGGATTCGTAGAGCCTTTGGGAAATATATCATACCACAAATTCAGGCTAAGTGTGAGTGTGTGAGTCAATGCACTTCTTCAGAAGTAGCTGGGCTTGGACCACAAGCTTAACAGAGGGGTCAGTTGTTGCTCTGAAGAGTTTCCAGTAGACTCAATTCCTTGCAACATATGCAACAGTTACATGTCCAGTTGTTTAAAGTTGTATTTGTATTCATGCTTGTCCTAGAAAGGAAAAACTAATAATAGCTATATCAGAACTACACCTACTTTATTTAGAACTGGAAAGTAGGTCTGTAAAGGTTATTTTCTGAGATCTGATAACTCTTTACTAAAGGATAGAATTTTATTACACACTGCTGAGGATCAGATTAATGCTATTCTGTGTGAGCCTTCTAAATCTTCCATTATTGGTTATATTACCTTCTGCATCACCATAAATGGATTTTGAAAGTAAATGGAAAAAAAAAAAAAAAAAAAGCTGATCTCATTGCAGAAGTAAGTAAGCACAGATTCAACATTCAAGGCTAAATGCTATGGGCTATTTTTTTTCAGTTTTCAAGCAAAGATTTAAGAAACCTTGCTTAAAAAATCTTGCAAAGGGTCATCACTAATTGAGATATTCTCCTGGGGAAACAAAACATCTGTTGTGAAGAAACAGTTGTCACAAATTTGTAGAGTTAAAGAAGTATATTTATTTCATACTCAAATCCTTTTTGAACAATAACATACTGTTTCAAGAGATGTCATGTAAATGACTTCAACATGTACAAAAAACATGTCTCCAGGCTCTGTGAGACCAAGGGTTATCAATGAAGTTAAATCTTCTTCTTGATATATCCATTATGACACTGACTTTCCCGCTGGCTCCTATTTTATCTTGCTTCAGAATTTGTATTGGAAAACCAGTCCTGCTGGTTCTATGCTTATACATCTGGGATAGACCGACAAACTCTCAGAGTCCTACAGACTGGGATCAAAAGTTGCTATTGCGCCTTATTCTTACTTTTCATCTTGCATTTCAAGTAGAAGGGTAAGGGTTTTGATGTTTTTAGATATGCCTGAATGATCCTTGGGGAGAAAAAAAATAAAAAAGTATAAAATGGATGATGAAATCTAGGCTATTTCCATGGAGCAATGTTTTCTGTTCCTCTTTCATGTATTCCTAGTTACATGTGCTTTCATATTTCTAACTTCAGCAGCAACAATGGCTTTGTATTTAGTCTGAAAACCTTTCACCTTTAGGAAACATGCAAAATACTGCAATCCATCCAATACGTGACAAGTCAGGTACGACACTGACTCCTCATGTATTTCAAATGAAACCCAAGGCTCCAATCCCTTTCATCTATGATGGTCGATATCTGAGCTAAGTGTAAAATTCATGATACCCAAGCTCTTCCAGAATTCGGATTGACCAAGGTAAAACTCTTTTGAGTTAATTTAGCTAAAAAAACTACAAACTATTTCATAATCTTATTACCTTTTCAGACTGGGTGATGTCCCTGAGAAGAGTATCAGAATTACAAGTTATGACTGCGTAGTCACATTTTCATTTCTTAGAACAGAAGAGAATGAGTGCTCCACATTTTGTTTGATATATTTTCTATTTGATTCTAGCAACGATTCAAAAGGAACTGAACACTTTTGACTTGTTCAGAAGGAATAAAAGTAATAATTTATATGGATCCTAAAATTGGCTGTATATTTTCCATCTGGTCAGCTGGATCAAATCCAGATTACCTCTTCACATAAAATTATAGTTAGTATGTGACAAAAATAAGAGGAGTTTGTTGTTCTTAGTCAAGTTCTCAGCAGCTTGCAATTGTAATCACAAAGGCTAGCACCTTGACTGTATATGCAAGAAAGTGATTGATTGGTGTCTGGATTTATTTTCTATCTTCTTCATATTGTTACTCTGAGTTACTACTAAAAACAGTGTTCAGTAGTATCTATCAGCTTACCCCTACCCTGCCGGAAAAAAAAAAAAAAAAAGCCCAAAAAACTGATATCTTGAGAAAGTTACTAACTTTCTATGCTAAAATAAATCATTGTTCACGTAGCTTCATTCTATGACTGCCAAATTAACAAATCTTGCCTTACTTTCCCTCCTCTGATCTACAATACCATACATAGGGAATAACAATTTTGGAACTCTTATTAGAAACTAAGAGGTCCTCAGAATTTTCTGCTCTGAAATGATACCTTTCTTTCCACGAGATTTCCCCATGCTTTTCTGTTGCAACTGTTTGGGAAAGATGGTTTGGCAAAGGGGAAGTGCTGGGAGTGGAAAGTTAGGGTTTGTGAGGCTAGAAGCTATTCAACTTGACAGCCTAACGTAAGTGGTGAGGCACATGAAATACAGTTCTAGCATGATCTCTAATGGGCCTCCTGAATGCCTGAGTAGCAGGAAGGCTGGATGCTCTCTTGCATTTTGAGGAATTGAGGAAATCGGTATAAATCTTTCTCCTGAACACCAGCTTGCTCAGAACTCTTGCCAGTATCCAAGTGGCTGCCTGACGAGTTTATACTATATAACGTGCAGAAATTACTTGCCTTATATTAAAGTCACCTGCTGCTATATTATTTTGTGCATAAAAATGGAGAATGCCAGTCCATTTGTGCGCAATCTGCTTCTCCCAGATTTACGAGGCGGTTGACAGGTGACTTGCAGTCGGCCGCTTCCAGCGCACCCTAAAGCTGTCAGCTGTTCCTCACAGTGCAAACACCCGAGCCCCAGGCTTTCCAAACAGCTCCCAGATGTCTCCAACCCTCCAGAATAAAATGCATTGTTAACGTGAACAGATTTTTATAAGGATTTTTCCTGTTCATGGATGTTCACATGTTGAGTTACTTTGCAGCTGGGCCGTAATGAAGCTTGCTTTCCAAAAAAGCCAACCATTTCAGACAAAATCTGCTGTTGTTGTGTGGATTGTTGTGAAGATAACATCTGTCAGCACAGACATAACCTCGGCACAGTAACACTTCAGTCAGTCCAGCTTCCTACTGTCCATAGACAGACTGCTTGGCTGAGAACTAGCTGAGGACACAGCATCTTTCAGGCACTGGATAGCCATGGGTAAAGCCATGGACCTCAAGAACCTCCCCTTTCTTGCTGCAATTTTGCTTTTTCAGATGATCAAACTGACTAACACATGTATCTAAATATAAATACAACCTTGTTTCATAAGTTGCTTTACATATTTCATATCACGTAGAATCAAGAGCAGCAGGCCGCAAAATATTTCCTGTTGGAGGGAAATTTCATTTGGGAGTTTTTCCTCCAAGTCCTACAAAAACGGCAGATATATTTGCCATTTGGCTGCCTCCAGTTTTTATTCAATCGCTGAATATTTCTTCTCAAAAGTTACAAGAGAGTGAAAGATCTTCAATCAAAGCTGAATTTGTCTTGTTTTACATATTAGCCTTGGGTTTTTCCTATGATATGAAGTGTGGCATTGATTTACAGACCTCAAGGAAAAAAAAAGATCAGTGGATATTTTCTTTTTTTTTTTACAGTTTTTTCATTAAATTTTTTACAGTTCTATCTTTAAATTTTGAGAGCCTTAATACCCTGTTTGATTTTTTTAGCTGCAAATTGACACATAAACCAAACTTACACAAAAGAAGGAAAAGTAAAATGAGAATCTTTCTTATAAAACATGAATTGGAGCCAGGAAAACAAAACCTGTTAGACAATGGATGGTGACTTGTCAAGATTAAAATAAAATAAAACAGTCAATGAAATTTAAATGATCAGCTGAAATGCAGTCCAAATTAAACACTGGGAGTCTTACAAACATTACCCTGGGTAACTGGGCGCATTGCCTTTACCCCACTGAGACACCGAATTCAGACATCTATAAATGCACATATTCACAGTCAGGAACTAAGGTTTCAGTTAAGGAACTGAAAACCAGGGAGGAGGCAATGTCCATGTAGACATCTATCTTCTTGCAGACCACACAGGATCACTAAGCCTCTTTTTTAATCATACATAGAGAGCATTTGCAATTTGATAGTGGAATATTATTTGCCTGAGTGCTTCGTGCCAGTAACAGTTATCAGTCACAGATAAGACATGGGACTGAAGCAGAAGTGAACAATGAATCTAGAATAGATTTGAATCGCAAAACCCCAAATTTTCAAATGAGTTACAGAAATTATTTTCTCTGTACTAGAAGTCACTCACCCTCACACCTCTTATTTAGCATTTGTGCATCCACATGACTCATTACTGTGGCATGCACAAAATGAAATCAAAATCAGCCTTTTATTCCAGGCATTCAGATCAGTTTATAATTTCCAATTTCAGCTCATTTTATGACCTGCTAAATTATTAGCATTACTTAAAAATCCTGTCACAACCCACCCTTCGATGCTTATTTACATCTTCATCAGTTAGAAGGCCTTAAAAATATCAGAGATCCTTGAGTCTTCCTTGGAACTATTGATGGAGCATCACTACAGTTTGAAAGTCTGTAGAAAATTGACACAAGCTATTAGATAGCTTTTAAAACAGCTGGCTACAAGCTACAAGAAGCTGCTGATAAAATGAGAAAACGAAAAAAGCTCCACAAAACACCTCTAGGTACAGTTGTCCGACTTCAACCCTGTTTACTGCTAAATTGCAAAGCATTTCGTCACCATCATATGACATGAGTGGATTGCCACATTTGACATTATCTCACTTGATAATACTTCTGCACTAAGCACAGAAGGAAATATCTATCAGACAATGTGTTTTCTGCGCTACTGCCACTACTTTCAGCAGAGTTTTTAACCAACAATAGGGTCAACAAGGACAGCACTTTCCAAATTCCCAGTATCAGTTTCTAGCTACAAGTTTTAACATCTACAAGCCACAGAATTCCTCTTCCTTCTTTACATTTCCCACATAAATATTTCTGCAATATCTTCTGTGTATTTCCCTTTCTATACGTTATACGTGTATAGATTTGTACATGAAATGAATATACGTGTATGTTTAAACATATACATAAGCTGGACTCAATTAGATTTGTGCACTATGTCATTGTCACCCATGAGATCAGTGCTACTATGGGCTTGCTACCAACAGCAGATGAAACACTAGCTGGACCAGCAAACTGTGATCATTCACTTGCACAAATTTGGAGGAATGTTTTAATATTCACATCATGAGTATTCCAGCACAGACCAGACTTCTGTGTTCACCAACATATTAATCACGTGCTTCACTTCAAGCATATGTTTTGCATCACAGATTTTAGGATCAGCCCCTAGGTTTCTAAGGTGCACTTGTGCAGGACCCACAAATGGATTATTCATTTAGTAGACCCAGCTTCAGTCACTGGAACTCTGAGGAGTGAATGAGTATTAATTTAATGGATAATTAACCTACCTGTTTTGTTTTGTTTTGTTTTGTTTCTTTCAGTTTTTGAGTTGCATTATGTTGTCAATCACTCTTCTTTCTCAAATGAACCGGCGTGGTGTTTACCAAGGCTCTGGAGACTTCACAAGGAAAATGAGCAGTTATTTTGATTCATTGCTGTAACAGATTGTAAACCTCTCCTCTGTTTTTAGAAACATTTACCATAGCAGCTGAAAAATGATTTTTCAAAATACTATTGCTAGAGCCATGAGATTAGATCTTGGGTTTAATCCAAAACAGGATTTTTGTTTTTAGGGGAGAATTTCAAGCTAAGCCAACCCTCCTCTGTAGCATGTTGCAATCAATAAGACTTTCTATTTGTTAATGTTGGCACAAAAACAGGTGGGGAAATATCAGTGAAAATGAGCTGAATCATTTTTTGTACTAACAGCAGAAACACTTCTGCTTCACTTTATTAATTTCGCTTGTTTAATTTCATGCAATTCTTTCCTATTCTGTATGAATTTTAATACTGAAAATGAACCAGATCCTCAGAATGGTGTGATTTGAGTTTAAGAGTTCTACTGAGTGAAACTCCATTTTTTCCATGTTTTTAATGTATTCCTTTCATAAAAACCTGACATACATCAAAATATAATTGTGATAGCTGTCTTTTGTTTGATTGTGTAAGTGAAGTCAAATATAGGTAAGATTCTTCACCTATTACTTATATCTAATGTGTGGGATTCAGATCTATCATCTACTCAATACCAAATTTCTGTGCATTCCAGTAACTGCCCATGCACAATATAAAAATGCCTCCTTTCTACTTGTCTCTTTCATATACTCTGTGGATTCTGTCTTGTAAAGTACTCTTTCTGGCTCAGGTAATGAGTTTTTAAGGGAGATAAAAATGTATTCAAATGTTTCACTATGATTGGAAGTGTCAAGATGTACTGCTAGGAAACCATACCACCAAGAAAGATGTTTAAATTCTGACTTTCTCTCCTCTAAATCAGTATGCAGTGCTCCAGTGTCAGAAATTGCCACACGCATACAAATTTTGTCTTACGGTTGGTCTTTAGCAAATGTGGTACCCATGAGCCACACACAGTGAATTGCATAGTCTGTAAGGTATTCATGGCATACCACCTAAATCTTTTGGAGAGTGTGGACCTCAAAGGCCAAAGGAATAGGTCTGAATAAGGACACCCACAGGTAAATAAATATCTGCATCATCCAACCACTCTTAATCCCAGGAAGAGCCTGTTGACACTTTGTCCATGGTTGCTCTTCTTCCTCCACCCTCTTCACCCATGCTTATATGGGTTAAGAAGAGCTGATATGCTGAGTTCTAGCCGCCTGTTAGAGAGCCTCTATGCTTTCATTCTCCATTTCAGAGCCCAATCCATGCCGTTCAGTTTGACAGTGTAAGCAATTGACTCTGCTGGGTCAGTACTATGCAAAATAAATGTTGTGTACTGAAAACACCGCCCATTAAAAAAGAATAGTCTTAAACAAGGTTCACATTTCTATTAAGAAAACACTGATTTTAATTAGTTATCTATTCTGTTTAGGCCTAAAATAGTTCAAAAAGTATATATTGCAAATACTGCTTCTAGATAAAGCAAATTTGTAATGCCTACCAGTGCAAAATGCGTACAGATTACTATTTTCCTTTTCAACAAAAACATTAAATTACTTCAGTGGTATAAGTAGGTTGTAGAAAAGCTTGCTTTATTTTAAAGGAGTGGTAGTGATTTACTGGAGTTAGCCAGGCTGCTTTGGAGGACTGCTGTTGTTTGATTTGCTAGTATTTACACATGTGTCTTTTCTGCAGCTGCTGTTACAGATGTGAGGCCTAAATAAATAAATAAGGAGGTCCTTCAACTTTCATAGAATGCTAGCTTTTTGTTTTTGGTTGTTTAGCCTCACACCAGTAACACTAATGATGTTGGTTACCAAGAAGTCAGAGAACTTTTCCTTTAAACAATCACACTAGCACTCAGACAATTTATCGCAACAAACCCAGCAAAAACACAGACTGTATGTACAGACATTCTGGTGAAAAAGAAATGTGGAACAACAGTTTGTGTTTATCACTGCATCTCTCATCACTTTCTCACACTCTGACCACTGATTTCTCCTCCTCATATAACATGTGACATCTCAAACCACTGAAAAGCTGTAAAAGGGCTTTTCAAAACATCAGAACGTCTTTGACTTGCCACAAATTTTTCCTGCTTTCCCCTAAATGTGAGATTTCATTGTAGGATTTATAGGCCAGAATTGCAATATTTTAGCACACCAGAATGGCAATATTTAATCCCAGAAGTGTAATGTATTCCAAATGTTGAAATCTTTCTGTAGAGGCACAGCCACTCATGCTCTTAATGTAAGCCATTGATGGTTTTCCAGGGGGGGTATGCAGCTTGCAGGGGATGATCTGCACAATGTGCAGTGGGAAACAGCACTGGTGTCTAACCAGAAAGGGTACAAGCATCATGGAGTTTCAAGCTCAGATATTTCTATGTACATGAAGAAGTCATTTGGTTGCTTTTTTTGTTCGTGGTTTAAATGTGCATTTCTTGTGTTCCTTGCACATGGACTTACAGATGGGGAAAGAAAAGTTTTAGAGGTAACAAGGCTAGAAAGATGGGTGCAATTAATGCATTTTAAACTCTGATGAGATAACTTTTGTAGATAGCTGTGTTGGGCACATCACAGTGTAGCGAGTTCAACACTTGTGTAAGGCAGGAGCCATCATTTTGTTAGCTTCCATTACAAAATGTATCCCATGCTCTTACAATACCATGAAAACTACTCATTACAGCACTCTGGGTTTGTTTTTCCCATTGCCCCCGAGTTTTATGAATTACTTCTGATGGACGTGAGACAACATTCAGATTTTTTTTATGTATTTGAAATTAGGATTGAAATTGTACCAGGAATCGAAGCCAAAACATTAACTATTCTAAAACCTGCTGTAAGATCATTGGGTTAAATGCCCTTCCTTGAGAATTATACAAGATGGAGACATACATCAGTTGTAGTCATCTGAGGCATCTTACATAAAGGAGGCTTAATAGTTAAGTACTTTTTGCATATGATATTTGGGACCTGATTTACACTTGTAATTTCTTTACCTTGATACTAAGGCACATCTGGATGGGTATCTGGGATGAAACATCTGGCAGTAACATTGGCATTGGTGCTGTATCTTCACAACTTCATGGCCTACTGAGAAGCTACATTCTTTAGCTTTATTGTCCCTCTACCATTTAGAATCTTACTGAGAAAACAGTTGATAGCCTCTTGTTTCTTGCTGCGTATTGGGTTGGCTGTCAGGGTTCTGTTTTGTTATTTTTCCCAAGTTCCATCTAGGTCTTCAAGCAGCAAATCATGACATCCAGTTATTCATAGCTACAGAGGTAGAGGATCTCTTCATAGTGGAACACAGTTTCAGATGGAGGCAAACGAGAAGTCATTGAACTCAGCAGCTGTGCAAGTGCGTCACCAAACCCCCCATGCTGCCCCATTATTTTCCTTGGCTAGGGCTTCCTTTAAGAACTTGTTTTTTCCTGACTCTGCCTCAGTTGACTGTTTGCAAAGGCCTGGCTGCTGTTTGCTAAAGAAAGAAAGAGTGAGTAGTTGTTTCTGTTATTCTCCAGAGAATTTTACAGGGAGAATGCTGTTTAATATTGATATATTCTCACAGTCTCCAGAGGAGCCCTTTGACTTGAGAGGAAGAGGAAGGGAGACTTGCTCTGTCTGACCTTACTCTCCAGAGGATAAAAATCAAAAGAGAGGAAATAAATATCCTTTTCTCCTTCTTCTTTTTTTTTTTTTTTGTTTGTTGTGCTACTGTCACAGCCTGAAGCTCCACTTGCCTGTCCATCCTCTGTGCTGCCTGAGCATCAGTTCATAGAAACTTAAAATCATAGAAACACAGAAAATCCTGAGTTGGAAGGGACCCACAAGGATCAAGTCCAACTCCCAGCTCCACGCAGCACCACCTGAAAATCACCTTCTTTCTTGAGAGTGGTGTCCAAATGCTCCTTAGTCTCTGGTGGAGTGAGGCCATGCCCACCTCCCAGGGCAACCCGTTCCATGCTCACTACCTACTGGTGCAGACCCTGTCCCTAACCCCCAGCTGCCCCTCCCCTCACTCAGCTCCATGTGATTCCCTCTGGTCCTCTCACCATAAGCAGAGAGCAGAGCTCAGTGCTGTCCCTGCGCTCCCTGTGAGGAGCTGTAGCTGCCATGAGGCCTCCCCTCAGCTCTGCTCTGGGCTGAACAAACCGAGGGGCCTCAGCTGCTCCTCATACATTTTCTCCTCTATGCCCTTCACCACTGATAGCGAATTCATTCTTGAGGACTTTTTGGACAGAAAAATGCAATATAACGTTGCCCTGCTTGTTTGCCAACAGATAGAGAATTGAGGCAGCCAGTAATGTCTTCTAAGCAGCTCCTATCTACTTGTGGTTCTTCTGCCTAGGGTAACACCCCATGGCACAACCTGTACAATTCTCTACGCTAAAACCCTACCAAGCTGCACCAGCTGACTCAAGCACTGGGAAGGTCTGGATAACAGATTACTATTTGTGGAACACCGAAGTTTCAAAAATAATCTTCTACTGTGGGAAGAGGGATGGGAACAAACACAGACCTGGATGTTTTCTTCAGGCTCCTTCAAATAAATAAAGACAACAGAAAACCAGGTAAATAAAGGCAATAAAATAAAACAAACATTGTACACCACCTTTCCCTTGCCGTTTTTAGGTCTTCTTCCTATTTCAGAGCTATCCTTAGACTGTGGTCCAAGGTGTGGGCACAGAAAGGGTACCCACACTACCCAAGTATACAACCTCTGGGATAAGCTCTCAATCTTGTATCTTTGAACACCAGTTCTGCGGTAGAGGTGTTTGGATAAAGGCAGCATCACCTTCTATATCTAGTGATGCCTTCAAGTTAAACAATTTTTTCACCAAGCCACTGCCCTCATATTGTGGACATGAAATACACAGCAAAATGCTTCAGACTTCAGAGCTTGAGAAGAAAAAAACCCCTCTTTTCCGGATTGCTGCCAAGCCAACAAAGCCCCGAGAAAGAAGCAAGCAGTCAAAATAAAATTAAAGGAGTGGGAGAGTGCTGTCTGGGATGTGTATCGTGGTGCAGAATAGCTGGTGCAAAACCACTGGAGAACAAACAGAGCAGCTGTGAAGAAGGACAAAATGCAGAAGTGTAGAACAGCTGTGGTGGAAGAAGTTACGCAGAAGAGCTTTGCGGAGGAGAGCTGGTGTAGGATCAGTCAAAACAGACACATAGAAAGGAGAGATTGCTGGCTGGGTATGTGGTTGTGCAGAACAGATGCAGAACAACAGGCAGAAATAGTAAACTGTCATCTTTGCAGAAAGAGGTCTTCAAATGCCTGGTTCAGGCAGCTGTACAGCACTCTTGGCCTAGAGTCACGCTTGTGTAATTACATAAAATAAATTTTTTCTTTAAAAGATCTGTCTCCTGAGGGGAATATTTTCTTCATGATATTCTGCACTGTTTCACTTCTTGTTTCCTGTTTCATCCATAATTTGTCTTGCCAACAGCCTTCATGTCCTTTTATTTGTTTTATGGATGGTACCATCTCACTCCTGTCATCTAATACACATCAAACCTGAAAAATTGTCTTCCACTTTCTCTGCCCCACAGCAGGTACAGGTGGTAAAAGGGGTGAGAGGAAGTTCGGTGGCAGCAGTGAACCTGCTCCAATGCTGTGCAGTTCCCCTTGCAGATCTCTTTGGGTTGTAGCATAGAAAGTTCCTGAAATGCTCACATTATTTAGAATGTTATCACTGATCTGTTCTGCTCCTTATGTTAGGAACATAGTTTACCAGGCAATATTGGTGGTAGGTGGACAGTTAGACTAAATGATCTTAGAAGTCTGTTCCATCCTTACTGATTCTATGATTTTATGATTTGCTGTTTAGGCCTCGCAGAAGTGATGAAGTAGTTTTAGAAATCTTTCACAGTAATAAAGGGTTTTTGGACAGATGGTACAACAAAAATTTTATACTTGTCGAGTCAAACTTGACTTGGAAAAGCTGAAAATGCTCAGCAACCAGTTCCTTCTGAAAAACTGAAATAATATTATAGTAGCTTTTTTATTTTTCAATGAGTGACAGGCAGCAATAATATACTCCAGAAAAGCTGCCTGAACATTTCTATATGTGGAGAGACACAAACTGCCATCTTATGCCCTAGAGATCTCAGCTAAGAAACATAGACAACAAGGTTGTCTTACAGAACTAACATTAACTGCTGGCAGTTAACATCAGTTGTTGCTGACATACTTTTAACTTGTTAATCAATGGATACAGATAGCCTAGTGCACTTCACAAACTACAAAATGGTAATCCTAACACAGTACCCATTTATGTAAAAGCTTGAATTTAGTCGTAACAGCATCCTTCCTCATCCCACAGATATCCTAAGTCCAGAACATGTTTCTGCAAACTTGGATGCAAAGATGGAAACACAATGGAAAGGGCTTAATTCTTCTGAAAAGGGAATACTTAACAGAAATGACTAGACCATTTTTGTTCATACGGTGAAAACAGCTCGCTTTAGTGACAGCACAGATATCACACCACTATTAAGGACACAGGAATTAATGTGATATAAAGGAAAAACATTCATTTTTAGGATGAATACAAACAACCTATCATTCAACTGTACATCTTCAGTCACAGATAGACAGCAAATAACAAGAAGATTGCTCTTCATGTCTGCCATACTCCCAAAGGAGCAAGACTTCTCACAGATAAGTCAAGTTAGCATAGCCTCAATGTCTAGATTTAATGGCAACTTAAAGATAAAGGTTCTAATTGCCTCAAGAATTACACTTTGATGCAAAAAATGTGTTAAATAGAGACATGGTGATCAAATGTAGTAAGCACAGCTAATGGTATCAGTATTCACTAAGAAGGAAGATGGTTGCTTACTTAAGGGCTAAATCTATACCTTCTGGATACCCTAAGCATTTTCTGTGTTGAGTTTATTACACAAATCTCACAAGTTCTAGCTGTAAAAAAGGGGCAACAGCGTTTCCATTCTGCTTCTTGTCACATCCAAGCAGAATTTAGCATAAGACAAACCAGGCTATATAGCCTCTGATAGACATCAAAGCACAATTCATGAATATGAAAAAGCACAGTATAAATAAATGTCTTATGTGCAGAACACTTCTAACACTGTCTAAGTAAGGGCAGAATAATTATTCCATATTGCAGCATAAGAGCCTTATAGCATCAGGGGCTAATTTTCTGCAAGAAAATTATCTCTTGGGAGAGTTGACTCCAGTTTGACATACTAGGGAGGGTAGAAATTTTTTTTTTTTTTTAAAAAAAGGTTTACACCAGCACATTTGTGTAAACTTTAATCTCCTTACAGTAGAAACTTACAGTACAAGCCAGAAGTAGTATAACAATTTTACAGCAAAGCTTACCAGTAAAATGCAAAACTAATTTGTATCAAATGAAAAAAAAAAAAAAAAAAACCTGTGCACTTTCTCAAACTTAACTTTGTTCAGCACATCGTTTTGATTTATATATAATAAGGCATTAATTCTATAAGAATCATTTACTGTATCCCAAAACTGCATGACCTAGGTGTAACACTCTATAGCCTGATACCATTTTTGTTCCTTTCGATATTTACAGATTTAGTTTGCCTGCACTGATATGTAGTATACAAGCACTAAGAACAAACACAAGCTTTGCCAATATTAGTTTCACATTGAAAAAGTTTATATATATATATATATAAAGCTCAACTGCAATAGCATGATTCTTCATGACTAAATTATGAGGGTTCCTCTGTCAGTATATTTCCTCAATTCCAGTTGTATTTTGGTCTTTCCAAATGAAAAACTAAACCTGCTCTGAAATCTGCTTAAATTCAAAGTGAAACCCATTTCCTTAAGCTACCCAAAGCTTGCTTTATTCCCCCTCCCCAGAACATCAGTCTTAATCTGCTTTGAGAATTAATTCTGCAACACATGACATAACTGAATTCATTCTAGCTACTATGTACAGAAATGGCTCAGGCAATTAAGTTAGTCCACCTTGTCATTAGTCAACACAAAGTATAATTACTGTAGCTGTAAAGGAGGTATCTAGTGTTCCAGAGTAAGTGTGTTTAATTATGGTGGGAGTTTCCTCAGTTCTATTTACATGACAATTTCAGGTTCAATGTTAAATAGTAAATCATCATTTCCTCTTCGAACTTCAAGTAGTAGAGGTGATTCATTCATCACAGCCTCCTGAAGGTCACTGGAAGTCAACAAAGGACGTCCATTGACTTTAACGATGATATCTCCATCTTGGATACCTCCTCTGCAAAGATAGAAGAAACAGACTATAAAGATATTGTTCCAAGACTATTTACCACCTATTTGGCAGTTGTGATAACTCTTTATATGTTTTAGTTTCCATTAAAAGGGAATTTTCACACTTCCAACTCTAACAGAATAAACTATAGTATCACTACATACAAAATCATACATAAAAAGTTGGCAACTTTTCCTCAGTCTTATTCAAAATTACAGCAAAGGAGAAACAAAAAAAAACTTTTAGCCATGACTTACTTACTATAAATACATATTCTTCCAAACGGATAGAGCATTCATTTCAGGCATACAGGGGAATTGAACACAGTATCAAAATAAGAAGAAAAGCAAAGCATACCAACTGAACTATAAACAAATTAATTATTTTTCTCTTCCTGTTCAAAGGTAAGCTAGAATAGCCACCTTTGTTTCCTTTGCATCTTCTCAAAAAGTCCTGAAATAATTTGTAGAAATGTGTTGTTTATTTTTCACCTTTTCTGTAAAAAGTTATTTTCCCCTAAGCTTAAGCACAAATCAAAATCTAAACACAAATCAAGATCGCTAAAAATATACTTGCATATGAACAGGAATACTACCTACTAGTATCTATTTGGAGATTTCTTTATGAAGAGGATAACGTGCTCTACATACCTATGAGAAGGTGAATTTGGAACAACTTCATGTACGTAAATTCCACTTCTGACATCAGGAAAATCAGCATTATTGTGTTTCAATTCTTCCACCAAGCTAAATGAAGAAAGGTACAACATTTCATTTCACTACGAAAGTAGCATCATTCGGAAATTCTAATTTACTCTATAATGTATTTATTCTTAAATCTTCATGATCAAAAATGAATATAACAAAGAGACAGTCGCACTCTCTGACAAAAAAAGGACAAAAGACATTCCTGTCATGAAGAAATAACAATGGTGAAAATTTAGAAATTTGTTAACACTTTTTACTTCTTTTGTTTTGGAAAGCATTCTTAATTTGTCTTCATCCAGAGTATAATTGCTTTTGATAGCTTCAGGCATCATATAGGAAACTAGAACTGTGTGATTTCCAACGAATCTATGCCTTCCTCAATTTTTTCTCCACATACAGAATTATTTGTGTATGCCTTTGTAAAGAAGACAGAAACCACTTGCAAAATAGAGACTCTAAAAACATTCTCTCATCTCTGAAGAGATCACATCATTTCAGGTCTGTATACAGCATGTCTAAGTTAAGGCCCACTTCTAGAAAGGGAGAGTTTTAAACTAATGATTAATTAGTTTGCTGTCCACAACGAAAAGCTGGGGACTCTCAGATAGAAAGCAGAAATGTTTCATTTCATTTCACTATTACATTTATTTTTATTAATTTATTATTATATAATTTATTATATTATAGCTAATATAATTAAAAGACTAAAACACATTGAGAAAAATAGCCTTCCAGAAAATAGGCCTGTAGACGTCTTGCACTGCTTCATTAGACACCACAAAACCAGTGAAAACTCTCATGGTGTTTATAATGGTTACACAGATAACCATTCAGAACTTCTCCTTGTTGATGGTGATCCAGAGATGTTAATACCATTCCACTGATTTATTCCAGGCTTTGCTACAGCATCAGCTGGAAATTGTCTTGTTTAATTTTGTAGTCTACTGCCACTTTGCTAATACACCTACTACTGGGAATGAACACAAGCATTAGAACTCTCAGCTGTAATTCCAGCATATGTTGAGGTAGCAGCAAGACCTGAAGCAGTAAGAAAAAAAAAAATACAGAACTGGAGGAGGGTGCCTGTATTCAGATTTTTTTAACATGGAAGCATGAAGGTTTGAACTTTAGCAACTACTTTCCTTCCAGTTATTGGTTAGATACGAAATCTCACATCATGTGGACTATACTGGCACTGATAAAATTGCTATTAAACCCTCAGAGCCACCTGAATGCAGCATCTTGCTTAAACAACCCAGTGTCACTCCAGACATGCTTGTCAAGAATCTAAGGAAGTACTCAGGCCCTTCCAAATTTCCTTCAGACTTCACACGTTATGCACAAGAATACAGATCACCTCTCTACGATACTTACGCAGGTGTTATTGTCAGCATTCGGATGCCAATGAAACGCTTTTTGCTATCTGAAAAGAACATAACATAAGAAACATAAGAAATTCAGGCAAACGTGGACAAAAATAGCTACATTGTTGACCCAAATACCTGGCTATTGAAACAGGAAGTATCATAAAAACAAAACAACAAACCACGAATCACAAACATCCACAATGATGTAATTTATTTTGCTTAATATTGGTGTATGGAACATCAATCTTGCTCCCTGACAGTGAGGGCAAGAGAGAATGAGGGCAAGAGAGAAGTTCATTTATTCTGCATAAGACTTTTCCCTCAGGAAGTTCAGGAAAAATGTAATGAGTTATTATCACATGACTTCAATAAAATGAAGATTTCATAACCAACTGCCATTTCATCTGAAGCTGGTCAAGACAATTTAATCACACTGTTCCCATTACAGCTGTAGAAATGGGATTTAAAAAAACTGAAAATTTCCAACTTTCAGAGAGAAAGACAGCCTTATAAGGAGAAAAATGAAAGGCTCACACTGGGTTCGACTCCAAAGAATGCAGAACAAGTTAAAAAAAAAAAAATAACACCAAACACGTAGACCTTACCCAGGAAGGACTCTACAGAAATTTAAACGGTTGAGATTTACTCCTTCAGGAGAAGAACCACATTTCTGTAGTCGGCTTTTAGTAGTCATGATACTTCACAGCTGTTTTATGAACAAATGTAGTTTGATGACTTCCTGGAGAGCTTTAGTAGTTAGTGATATCCGGTATGAAACAATAATTCCCCTTACTTGTTCCAGCATAACTATCCCACAATTTCTTTGTTCTCATGTGAGGAAGAAATACTGTAAAGGAGATGCATAGCCTCCTCTAACTTCTGTTCTTTCCAAGAAAAACAGTCCCAAGTAAAAGAATTAGTCCTAAATCTTAAGAGTGTCCAGTACACACATTAGTGTCAGTGAAAATGCTGAGTAAAAAAAAAAAAACAGTATTTTCTATACTCTATAGATTCGTATGCCTGTAACTCATCTCTATTTTTCCCCTCAAAGCTTCTGGCTCTCTTGTATTTTCATGTATTGGTAAAACTATTGTGATCAGAATCAGCTATTAGAATGACAGTAATCCAATTATTCGAAAGCGTAGTCCCTTTCTCTGATGTAAGGCAGATAAATTATGAAGTTCTCTTCTTGAGATTGCAAACAACCACACAGATGACAAACACTCTGCAAACAGTTTGCTTCTGGTCATCACTTGTGTGATACAGAAGCATGAATACTCTGGGGGCTGAGTTCAGAATGTTCACATGAAAAGAAAATGGTAGAATGAAAAGCGTCAAGAGAAACTAATCTGAAAGAAACAAAGACTGGGCAGGAATGAAGAAACACAGTGTTCACAATGCTGATCGAAAAGGGAATTATTTCAACAGTGGCTAATGATGCTGGCAAAAAAAATAAGGCCTTGGAAAAAATAATCTGGTGACTACACAGGGCACACTGCTGGCTCATAGGCAGCTCATTGTCCACTAAGACACCCAGGTCCATCTATGAAGAGCTCCTCTCCCGCAGATCATCCCCCAACCTGTACATTATTATATACCATGCAATTATTCCTCCCTAGGTGCAAGACCCTACACTTGCTCTTGTTAAATCTCATCTGGTTCCTTTCTGCCCAACTCTCCAGCCTGTCCAGGTCTCGCTGAATGGCAGCACAGCTTTCTGGTGTGTCAGCCATTCCTCCCAGGTTTGTATCATCAGCAAACTTGCTGAGGAAGGACACCATCCCCTCATCAAGGCCACTGAAGAGAACATTGAACAAGACTGGACCCAGCACCGACCCCTAAGGAACACTGCTATTCTGAACATCAGAAAGCTTCAGGTAAGAAAGGTAAAGAAAGCTTCATTCCATTTAATTTAAACCACGTCAAATATGTTAAACAAAGTTCTCATTGGCAATAACAGAGGGATTAAAATTGACCACTTTATTGGAGGCTCCAGCAAAGACTGAATGAGCACAATCAACCAGGTGTACTATTTTAACACCACAAGGGGCTTTATGGAGTTCACATTGGACATATTTTCTCTTTAATATTTTGTCAGTTTAATAACTTGTTACCTTCCATCCTAGAGAATCTGTGTTAAACACTTTCTGATTTTATTGTTCTATTCATGTAGAAACTAACTAAAGGAATACATAGAAATTTTTCAGTTTTAGTCTTAACTTTCCTATCTGTTACCAGCAAGACAGTGGTTAAAAAAAAATCAAGATGTAAATGGAGACACTTAATTTCAAGTGCCAATTTAGGAATTCCTAACTATAAAAGGAATCTGTGTTATTACTTAAATTCAACATTAGCAAAGACCTTTCAAGCATTAAGTATACAAAATGTGATAAATTGTTGGTAAAAAACACATTAGAAATTATTAGACATCACTCATACCTTAGGAAACACAGGACGTTTAGGTAATAATTATCGATGTAAATAATTAATTCAAATCCCATTCTCTCCAAAAGTTTTCCCCTCCCTGTCCTGTGCTTAGATAGATTACATACTTGCAGTTATTACTTATATGGGACTTCAAGAACGTACATCTCCTATATAAAATTGGCAGTCATCTAATCAGCTGAGAATTAAAAGACTAAAGCTCAAACTTATTTAATAATATCTTGAGCATCTTCTGTATGCTACAGTTAATCTGGAAAGAGGCTTCAGGAATTTTATTATTTTCAGGCAATGTGATATTTAGAGCAAAATGGTAATACTCTCAAACTTACTTCTATGACCTAATTGTACCATAAGGGCGGATCCCACTGAAACTAGTGAGATGCAGTTGTAGCAAAATAAAGCATGATAAAAGCATCCCAAAAATTTTGCTTACATAAATTCCTTATGACAAGTAATAAGGCCCATACAACAAAAATGAAAACTATTGCTGAAGCCCGAAAAAATGCAAGCTTAACTTCAGATATTATGAAAATGTCTGCTGGAAGTTCTCTTCCTCTATGTGTCAAGAGCTTTAAATGACTGCTCTTCTGCCTGAGGTACTTCAAAGATTTGTAAATAAATAAATAAATAAATAAAATTGCCTGTGCCAAAAGTACATCAAGAAGTGAAAGCCACTATTGTTAAGAGTGAACGTGAATCTTTCTCCTTTGATTATACAGTAATTAGAAGGCTGAAAAAACAGCTAGTACCTGCAAATCACAAGATAAACTTAAATCCTTGACTTTTAAGAGGTGCATAGGTAGCATTAGTTAGCAAGTTCACCACACTGTAGAAGCAGATGTGCCTGAGGGTGCCTAAGGGAATAAGGTGGCTTGGTCTGATGGTGAAATATCCACTTTCTGGCCTCAACTATCAACAAAATTCTGTGAGGTTGTCTTCTCTTTTCATGTGCAAGTTGTAAAATAAGGCTGAGTTTTTCAATAGTAGAACCCCAGACCCATGCCTTTTTGCATTTCACTGACAAGTTAAGGTAATGATTGGTAGACGACAGAATCACTGTTTCTTGCAGGCTTTACCTTTATTTTGTTTGTCAAGTGACTCTGTGAGGAACTGAGTAATGCGGTCTGATGGAATAGCAAAGGAAATTCCAGCTGTAACCTTCAAGGTGTTAATTCCAATCACTTCACCATCCTGTTGGGAAACAGTATTCAATTAATATGCTCTTAAGTAACAAGGTTCAGCTCACCTCACAGCATTTCATTTTAAAAGCTGGCATAAGAAATTCTGGAGCATTGTAATCACTCAAGAAATAAACATTACTTCTAAGGGAGGATCTGGGCTCTGATTCACAATCCATCTCACATTTAACTGTGTTGATCAGAGAGATTACAGTACAGTTTGTTCATCCAAGGTCCATCCAACTACTCAACAAGACATTCCCTCTGCCAAGCAGGTGGTGGAGTCACATTTATTACTACAGCCAGAATTCACAAACTGCAAAACCAGGGCTGGTTTTAAAATCACTTGCATAGATCACCCAGATCTCATCTTCATCCTGTATCCCAGGTTTCATAGTGCTACAGAATTTAACTTCTACTAGAACATATTTTTCTAACTGCTGTATAAAATTTCCAATACTCTATAGTGGAACACTTCTCAAAGACACATGAAATGAAGCCTAATCTGCATTGTTTCTTCAAGTTTCAGGTTATCTGCCCACTATTAGCTTGAATGACTAGAAGCTGAAAGAATCTAGGAACTCTTTCAAAGAAAAGTTCTCCCATGTATTTCAAGCTAGCTCTTAAAAAAAAAAACAAGTCACCTCAACTTACCAGATTGACCAGAGGTCCTCCAGAGTTGCCATACTGTAAAAATGACATAAGGGAACAATGAATTGGTGCTTCACTCCAGGAAATGAAAATTGTACTTGAAACAGCATTTTGTTTGTAAGCATATGAAAAAGAGCAAATCATCTCTTAGGCGCACTGAGGGACACAATCCTGATTGCAGAAGATTACAAGTAGATCCTTACAAGTAGATCCTACCATATTTGTTCACACCTCTTATGTTTAGAATTCTTTTTTCTTTCCAGTAATAGGCCTTAAATTAGGAGCAGCAGCTTAAAATTCAAAATAGTTCTGCCTTAAAATAAGCAAGAATCGTTAAGTAGTTAAAATGAGTGTTTCAGTTCTGCTAAATACTGTTAGAACAAGGTTTTGAAAGGTTTTAAAGTTATATTTCACTAAGGAACATTCAACATATGCACAGTTTTGAAACAGTTCTATTAATCACTCTGGTTTGTAACAATGTCAGTCTCTCTTACTCTCCACGGGAAAAGAACACAGTGCTTTGCAAGTTTAATCACAGAGCATTGCTATGAGGTAGGTACTACATAAGGACTGATTAAGTAACCACAGAGAATCATACCCCTCTAGGGAGGGCAAATTGGAGCTCCAAGTGGTCTGAAATTACCTAATACCTAATGGCCTTCAGAAGAAACATCTAACAGGACTACAGGAAGTGGGAGGTTGAGAAATTCCTTGTTCATCTTCATGTTGGCTCAACAAGTTTGTTTTTGAGTGAAGCCAGAGTTTTCAAGTAGATCTACTGAACAGCCAAAAGCAGCAACTTAACACTCAAAATAAACCAAATCTAAGTGATGCATGATAGCAACGTGAGCCATATAAACTGTTTACACTTAGATAGCACTGGGTAAAACTTACAGATTCCCTTAAGAATAAAACAGACATTAAAGTTCTAAAAACATCTTTGAAGTATGTATTTAACTAAAGATCAGTTTCTTATACTGTATCTTTTCAGTGATCAGAAGCCACACACTTGATTTTTATGTCTCATACACAAAGGAATTGAGACTGACTTTTCAGCCTTTGTCAGTCTATCATCTCTCATTCACTTGTCTCCACCTTGAAGGATCTACTTAAGGAAGGAACTTTGGTATATAAACGATACAGCTCCATTTAGGAACTTATGGCTGTATTTTCTCCTGCTCCATGTTCTTGCTGTCCTACTATTTCTCAGAAGGCAGCTGCATGCACATTCCTACAGGAAAGTCTTGGCTGAGCCACAGGAATGCTCTGAGTAGACCAGCACTCAAACTCCTCCCATTCTCAGGAGAAAACTAGTGCATTAGCTAAGTACACAGCATCCCTATGCCAGTGACTATACACATATTTTGTGCTTTCATATGGCAAAGCAACTCAGATGTGTAGACATTTCCTTTTCCATCAATATTCCACTTGCTCTAGTATCATCCAACAGACTCTGCTAACCTAAACTTACTCACTAGCTGTTGAAGGCAGTGAATGCATAAGCATATGCAAGAAAACAGTTCGATCTTGAGGAACATGCACAGGCGTGAAGTCAAGAATCCCATGTTCTAATTTTCTCTCTGCAACCAGTTCAGAGCATGCTCCCAAGTAACACATTTATCTTAAGGTTTTCTTTTTACTAATTAAGAAACTAATTCCAACTTGGACCTTTAGCTTCTGTATTGTTATAGGAACTTTTTGAAAAAGCTAATTCTTCCACTATAACTTAGCACAAAAATGTATTTACCCTTGCTTTTTTCTTTTTTCCCCACAAAATTTCTCTCAACAGCTCTGTGAGAGTAAGCATGTGCCAAGAGCTTTGCATGTGTAAAACACTAAGCATTATGAGTTTTTATGTGAAAATTGGCATTGCGGTCCAGCAAACAAATGCTGAATACATTTTTCTTTTAAAGTAACAGATTTAAGATGTAAACCTTCAGGCCATTTCTTTTTTAACCTCAAATATGCATACAGTGCTCTTTTTAGAATCACTACAATTTATATACATACCCAAGGACTTCACTGAAGCACTTTCAACCTCTTCTAGCTGCTCTGAAGGATATTGTTTTCATGCACTTCTATACAATGTACAATGCTAGAGGGATGCTTAACTCCGTACAGGATTTCAGATTCTATATAATTTTAAATCCAGATTCTCATATGAAGTGTGTGAGGCACAAAGAGAAAACAAAAACAACCCTTCAATCTCTTTAAAAATACAAGAACAATAAAAAGCTCTCCTTAAGTTCTTACCTGGCTGTCCTGACACTAAATTCAAGCTTCAAGCAGATACTATGAACTTGACTGCTTTTTCTCGTTCTAATGGATGGAGATGAAAGAAACTTCTGCTCTATTCTACAGCTTGCTGGACCAGACCAGCTGAACAAGCACAGAGAGAATCGTGTTGATTTACTTTTGGTCTATATAATCATGTCTTACAGCACAAGACTTACAAAATGAGAAGGGTCTGTCACACATAACATCTTTGCAAATAATAAGCTCATAGGAATCCATTTTATCTAACATTCCTTTCACAACATTAATGCCTGAGCAAAACTGACAGGCACTGCATATTCTTCTACAAAAATAAGAGCCTATCACTGATTTCAAACAAAGCAGCTTTTATTTGGTGGATTCATCTCTCTGCTGAATATGCTGGTATTTCAAGGTCCCAGGACTGTGAAGCTCAGCTTCTCGCATACCTAGTACTTACATTGATAATAGCATCTGTCTGAATGTAATCCATATCCGAGTCCCGCAAGCCAAGTTCTTTGCCATCCCGCTGAGCAGTGCTGACTATACCTGTTGTCACAGTGTTCTGTAGGGCAAATGGGCTTCCAATTGCCACCACAAATTCTCCTGGTCTTAGATCAGCAGAGTGCCCCAGTAACAATACAGGTAATTTTTTCTTAAATAAAACAGAAAAAGGAAAAGCAACCATTAGTTTATACTGAAAATAACTTGCCAAGAAAGATTTAAAAAGCTAGCTGGAAGTTAGAAATGTATACTTCCCATTCATTATATTATTGCATCTCACTAGAATATGACCCCAGAATCATGCTAGATAACATTAGTATACTGAAGGAGATTACTGCCTTTACTTTACTGCCAGTTTGTTCTTCCAGATATACTTCCAAGGAATCTTTAAACATATATTGAAGCCAGTACATCTGTACTAAATGAAAGATAGATAAGGTTACCAAATTAATTAATTCAGCTCTTTATTCCACTCACCTTAGGGTGGATCTTTATTGTGGCAATGTCAGACTTCTTGTCAATGTCTCTGATGGTTGCTTCATATGTATCTCCATTTTGTAGCTGCACCTTCAACTGCTGTCTCCCTGATATAGCATTGGTACTTGACACCACGTGCGCATTGGTTACAATTAAACCAGAATCAGACATAATAAACCCAGATCCACTAGAAAGTGGGACATTTCGACCGAATAGAGGGTGCCTATAAAAGAAGAAAGTCACTGTAACTCATAAGGGAAACAGCGCACCAAGATACCATTTACCACCTTTCAGCCACTAACAAAGCATTTTATGACCAAGATTAAAATCTTCACAAAAAGTAAATAAATTGATGCATCTCTTTCTGAAAACAGCACAAAGATTTTAGTCATTGAGATAGGAACTGTTTTTTGTTTGGTTGTTTTTTTTTTGTTGTTGTTGTTGAAAGCTTTGTCCTTTTCCTTTGATTTCCAAGTATTTCTGATCCACTAATGGGAAAAAGGTGATGAAGAAAGGAACGAATCTTGTAGCTAGACAGAGAAGCAAACAAAGAGGGGATGTGTCTCAGGAAATCATAAAGCACAAGGCTAAACCAGCAGAAAAAGGCGACTGGAGACTGAAAGGATTGGAAATGTAAAAGACAAAAGAAATGAAAAACACTAATAATGGGGAGATTGGGTAGGGAATGACATTTGCAGCAGTATAGACATTTAGGACTTTATAAACTGTTTAGAGTACTATGACTTTTCTCCGTGAACAATTGCTATAATGACCTTAGATTTGTTAGAACAGAAAGTGCTGCAAAAGATGAGAAAAGGTCCACAAATTCTCCCTTCTTTCAAGATGTGATCCTTATTAGGAAACTGTTTGAAAGTTCTGGGCTATTCAGCAGTAAAGAACTGGAGTCAATCCCAGGCAGAAGGCACTATTACAATTAGCACCTAGCAGGCTGCTGGACAAACATTTACTTATAAAGAAAAAGAAATCTTCATACAGAATGCAAAGATCTTCAAAATATTCACCTGTAACATTCTCTCAAAAGACTGATCACTATGTACACAAAGTCCAGGTGTCACGATTATCCTGATTATCTTGATTTTACATAATGGGAAGACCTATAAAAATTCTCCAAGAAATGCTTAAAATTATGCAAAAATTAAGAGTATCCTAGGTAGAAGGATGTATAGGTAATGGAATATCCATAATATGTGTAGTAATTTGCTCTGACAGCTGATTGATTTGAATATGCAGTGTTAAAACTCTCTCCACAGCCTCAGTTACGGTGTATGTCTTGAACAAAAAAATTAATACTTTTTTTTTTCTATCAGAAATTATTTATGGATTTTAATAGGTTACAGATAGTCAACAAGCTGCCTCTTCACATTCGCCCTGAATGTGACAAAATAAAATCAACTGACATTAGATCTCATTGAAAGTGGAATAAACAACAAGGTGATATGTTTTTCCAGCTTGCTTTTGGCCTTGTTTTTTTAAATTCTGAGATAATAAAAATAACCCAATATGCAACAAATTTCAGTTATTTTAATTAAGGATGAAGACACATCCAAAGATGAGATAGACTTATTTTATACGTAGAGTACTCTAAATACTGTAAAACCAGTACCGCCTACTAAACAAAAACAGAACACACAAATTGGTAATTGTACGATTCATGTGATATCTCAATTCCACAATCTGTAGATCTTCCTTCTCCAAATTAATGAGTCTGCAGTAATCTTTCAGAGTATTTTGTGGACATCAGAAACTGAAAATCAAAGTCAGTACATCGTTCAGTTTGATTGGAAAGGGAAGAAAGGAAAATATTTGTTGATTTTCGTAAAACAATGCAATTACAATTCAAAGAATTAGAAGAGTTACCTGAGGAAAAGTTCAATGTGCACAACTGCAGGTGCAATCTTTTCCACCACGTCTGCAATGAAGTTGAATTTGTATCTTGGACTGCTGGACTGTAGGTGACCTATACTAGCAGAAAGAATTGGATATGTTAATAAGAGTATACCCTTCTAACCAAGCAGATAAATACTCTCTGAAATCTGTTCCTCCTACCAAGACAGTCTTCAACTAGATATTGGAAAAGGTACGAAAGACATTAAGATTTGCTAAAAACCTTATCCAGCACTTTGCTTGATCCTTAAATAATTAAACAGCAGTGTTACTTGATTATGATTTATTTGACTTTCTTAGAAGTCTCTTTGTCCAGAGGACAATGATTAATTAGTATATAAAATGCATAGGCGCATAAAAGTCGAGTTGGAATGCATCTTGGGAGGACTCTGGTTCAACCTCCTCCTCCTAAGGTAGATCAGTGGGCTCAAAAGCTTTGTCTATTGAAAATCCCCAAAGCCAGAGACTCTATAAGCTCTGTGGGCAACTAGTCCCCCATGAGATATAAGTATTTCTTTTACCTAGTCTGAACCTCCCTTGTAGAAATTCATGTTTCAGCTTGTGCCTATGGTGTCTCATCCTTTCACTATGTGCTGTTGTGAAGAGCCTGGGTTCACTTTCTCAGTAATTTCCTCATGAATACCAGAAGGCAGCTGCTGGGTCCTCCTGAAGCTCTCTCTCCTCCAACATGAACAAGCCCTGTTCCCTTAGTTTGCTCTCACAGCACATATGCTCCTGTGCCCACAACCATCCTGGTAGCATTCTGATGAACTCACTACAGTTTATCAAAGTCTTTCTCATATGAAGAGATCCAATATAGTGTTCAATATTTTGTCCTAACAAGTGCTGAGTAATATAGCTGCAGCACTTGGGAATTGCTCAAGTTAGGATTTTTTTGAAGTAGATACACAAGAAATATGCTGTAAATGATAACCTTTCCAACTAAAGAGTCTGGCAAGCACACATTTAAGCTGTTACAAGTATTTGAACACAGCAATAGCCTACTATACAATAAACGTTCATCTGATAAAGGTCTGTGCAGTACTAGGTCAAGCAGCATTATACACAGCAATTACAAGTACAGAATATCATTCTGTGGAATAGAGATCTTAGAGGAAAAAGGCATTCTGGCTTTTAATGCCACAATACCACAAACAAATAACAGTGTTTGTGGTAGAATGCCCTGCCTATCTGCAGTCCTGATACATGGAGACACATCATCACATATCTTGAACATATGCCACAGGACATATCACTACATTCAAAGATCAGTGTTAACTATGGGATCTAGGGCAGGAGTAGACAAATTGTAATTGAATACAGCAATGCCAAAATATTAAAGAAATCAGATTAAGGCAACAAGGCTTTTCTCCATAAAAAGCCTGCGAGTACTTTTCCCCATTACTGGACATGAGATTTACTTTCAAGCGGAAAGAAACCATGCTTACATTAAGCGAGCTAAATTTATATGATACGGTATAAACAGATGGAACTTGGCAGGGCTAGTTTCAGTCTATTATTTCTATGTACATTCTCACGCACTCTGAAAAATCCCTCTGAACAATTGAATATACTTCTTTCAGTACTTAGTTTAAAAGAGACAATAGAAGCAGGAATTGCAGAAGTCAGACAAATGTAAGCACAATACACTGTCATTTATTTTGCTTTCTGGGGCACTGAAGATTGATCTTAGCTTCAGCTCACAAGGAGCTTGCCTGATTACGCAGTATATCCTCTGAAGTCTACTAACATGACTGTAAATGCTTGAATACACAGCAGTGTTCACAGTTAGGATGCAACATTATAATCAAGTATGTCTTATTAGAAATGACTACACATGAATAAAAGCGCATGTGGGAAAGTACTGTGAATGCAGGCTTTCTGCTGGCGTATATCAGTGTGGCCCTGTGTGAGTATGGGCAACTAAATCTCTTTGCATCTGCTGAGTGCTGAATTGTTCCCACCCATGCCAAATTGCCACAGTACTGTACATGGCCAAAAGCAAAGGAGGAAGCCTGCCAAAAGCTTGGCTTCACACTGCTTCTGACCCATCATGAGGCAAACATTACAAGTGGCAGCAGCTTTCCAGATATGAATCCAAACTGGCCTTCCCTAGTGGAAGGGGAAATTTAAAACAAATGAGGATCAAGAATAATTACACATGTAAACTCTGTAGAAAAGGTCTTGCTGAAGATTACTAGTCTGATGATAGATGAGTTGTCCTTACTGGTATCTGATGAGGGCTAAATACTGGTGAAAACTGACTTACATCCTGAGATGCTTGCATAGAAACTGACCTCTCTTCAATCCCATTCTGGAAGCCGGGAGTGACAAGAAGCTATATGTCAGACCTTCAATCTATCCTTTAATTTGCATTATCTGGTAGAGAACAGCTACTGCTACTGTTCTTACTGAAACATGAAATTAAATGTGCCTTACTCGTTTTCCTCCCCCCTGCCAGACATTCTTTCTGTATTGCAGTTCCACGCAGCTCTAAGACCTCTGCTGGACTGTGACTGTAAAAGCTTCGACTTTCATATTTTTTGACCTATTGACCTACTGAAATCTGTTGCATATTTTTCCAAAGGTCTCTCAATAGCGCCCATTATTTTCCACGTTGTTACTGCATGTTCACATTAGCCAAAGCTAATTAACATATCTTTTTGCCATGAAATATTATCTATAAAATAATCAAGAATTTAAGAAGTGCTGCAAACCTGAAGCAAAAACAAATTCTAACTTGACAAGTCCTTAGATTTCTGCATCTTTCTTAATTAAAAAGACTAGATATGTCCAATCCATAATCTCAAATCAACCAGATTCATCAAATCTGAACTCCCATTCCAGTACCTTTCACAGTGTACTCAAAATCCACTCTTGGGTATATGCATGAGGAGGTAAAAACGCTCACTCTCTTCTGTTAAATTTGGTCTCACAGTTCCAATTCTATGGGCTCCAACTACACTGGATTTATATGGCTAAACCTAAGTGAGGGTCAGGTAGGAGTCTCTTATTTTCAGCAAAAGACTTGGATAACAGCATTACCTACAGGATATGAGTTCATTTAATAGCTTTATGTTTACTTTCTTTCAGAGGCAATAAACCTACTCCAATCACATTAACACTGTCATAAATCAGGAACAACAACAAATCTGTGGAGTTGAAAAAGAACTGGAAAAAAAAATTCAGCAGAAATAAATTGTCATTATTCCTCTAAAGACAATAAAATTAGAACAATTTAGAATTTCAGAAGCCTGAAAGTCTTTTAATATCTGCCAACTTACTGTAGAATTTAATCAAATCACATTCAATGCTTTCTTAAAGACAATACATTGTATTAAGAGCCAAAAATTTAAATTTATTAGGAATTTGTGAGCCTGGGAAACTCATTCTTTTGAGACTGTTCTCTCATTCCTCTTCTACTTCAGAAAGGATCTGTATGTTCAGCAAAAATATTATGTCTAAGGGAAGACTGCAACCTGGCAGATCTGATCTCGAGGGATAAACATTGTCCTTACTGTGCTCTCATGGAAATAAATGAAAGACAAATAAAAGATTATAAAGTCTCTACTTAAAAAACAGAAACATCTGCTGGAAACATAGGTTCATGGGCAGCTTTTCTGATGAATTCAGCATTAAGATCAAGTTGCATAGCTGTGCACTGACCATAAAGCCTTGATGGGTTTAATGCCACTTCATAGTTCAGGCAACTTGTTTATACAGTGGATGTCTACCACGAACAGATGAAAACAATTTGGTGAACCAACACCAAAGTGGCTTTTTTGTGCAGTACAGCAGTCACAGTGACTAGACAGAAAAGCTAGCACATGCCTTCCAGCAAAGGTATTTAACCACCTCACTGAATTCAGAAGCATGTTATTCCTCTTTTCCAAGACATTCTCACTTGGAGACACTATGAGACATCTGATGGATATCTTTTATGAAAACAATAAAGTGCTGTACCCTCAATATGTACCAAACAATGTACAAGATCCATTCTCACCTGCAGGAACTCAAAACAATCTTAGACATAAGGAAAACAATCCATAAAGAAATGTAATTGGAGTTTATTTCCAAACAATACCTTGCAATGCTTTTCCCTAAATACAGCTGGAGGCAGCTGCAAAGCTTTGATGACAACAATGCTGATAGAAGACCTTTACCTCTTATAGGATAATTTCTCAGAAATGCAAGCAATGACATGCTCAGTTAGTAATTCCTCTGTGCCTTCATGGTTACACACTTGCACATTCCAAGTGCCCCAGGCAGAATTACATGCATTCATGCTCCTTAGGCTAACTGTATTTTTAATTGCTTTTTTTCAGGAACTTAACTTCCAGGCTCCTGCCAGTCAAATCTTTCCAAGACAAGGGTAAGGCTTTACATCACCTCCACTTTGCAAGTTACTTTAGTTATACAAGGCAGAAGCCTGCAAAAGATCAGTATTAATGCCACTGAGACTTGTTTCCTGAAATTTCTTTTTTCAAAGGTTGCCTAAACAGTCTTTCACTTTTTCCTTAGGAGAGAACATCCAAATCTTCTTCGGACATTTGACCTACGTTCTAAGAACCCATAATCAAAATAACATTGCAAAAAATTATTAACTGTACTGATAATGCTGTATTGAGAGCTCATGAACAGCCCTCTGTGTAAGAAAAGTCTGAGATAAATTGGTCATAAATCACAGGTGACTTCATGAATACTTCGGGTGAAGAAATTTTGATAGATTGATATGTGACAATGTCAAATTTTAAATGTGCCACAGTGGGAAACAGAGATCTGTAGGAACAGGTCTTTGACTGCAGTTTGTTTTTTGTTATTTTTTCTTATGAAAGGCATTTATGCCATTACTTACACACTCGTCTATACAACTTTGTGACAGAAAGTGACAAAAGGAAATAAAAAACCAAAAGAGCTAGCTGTTTCAATAAATTACCATACAGTATGATATCCTGAGTTGAACAGGTGAAAAAAAATATGAAAAAAAAATGCCCAGGAGTTCTTCATACCATTTCTTGTAGTGTCTTTGGTAAGCCTATGGGTCTGCTCAGATGCATAAGGCTGTTAAGCACAGGTAGTTGCTTTCAGGACACTGGCATATTGAAAAAAATATCTCATTGCAGCCCTCTAGTATTTAAAAAGGGCTTATAACAAGGAGGGAAATCAACCTTTTACAAGGGTAGAGAGTGACAGGACAAGGGGGAATGGTTTTAAGCTCAAGGAGGTAAGGTTCAGATTGGACGTCAGGGGGAAGTTTTTCAGAGAGTGGTAAGGTGCTGGAACATCCTGCCCAGAGGCTGTGGATACTCCATCCCTGGAGGTGTTTAAGACCAGGTTGGATGGGGCCCTGGGCAACCTGGTCTAGTACCAGATCTCAAGGCTGGTGGCCCTGCCTGTGGCAGGGGGCTTGAACCTGAAGATCCTTGGGGTCCCTTCCAACCCAAGCCATTCTACAATTCTGTGACAGAAGCAGAAGTTTCTAGAGCTGCGCCTCAGAGTCACTGAAGGTTCTGAAAAGACCTAAGTCATGCTATGTAAGGCTACTATTACCTAAGACTGTTATAACGTACGTATGGCTAAGTAAAACTGGATTGACTTTGTAACTAGAATAAGCCTCCAAACTGAGTCATCTGAGGCCAGATTTCTTTCACCAGTGGGGAAAATAGAGACACTCGACAGTAACTTTAAACTGTTGATTTTCTTCTAAAACCTCTCATTACAGCCATTGCATGTTATTGTTAAAAAAATAAAAAGTACCATAACTGAGTTCTATTCCTGGCTCAACCACCAGCTCAGTATGACCTTGGGCAAGACACTTAGTTTCTTTGAGCTTCAGTTTGTGCAGCTGTAGAATTGAGTAAAAAAAAAATTAAAACTTCACAGAGAACCAGATGCTTCAGCTAAGCTGAGGTTTACCAGAACAAAACAGAAAGCCAAAATAAAGTGAACACTAAAACAGTTGCTTGAAAAAAAAAAAAAAAAAAAAAAAAGCATTACTTCTACCTCACTGCTCCAAATTCCTAAGCCTATTAAACAGTAGGTTCAGGAGGATTTCATTAAGCAAATGTCATATATACCAACTCCCTGACAGTATGTAAGCCCCTAGATGCAGACTAGCTCACTCATTTTGGTTAAACATTCTAAATATGCTGAGTGGATCAGTTCCAACCGACTACTAGGAGTACTAAAGCTAATGGATGCTTATGGGGAATATGAACAAGCAAACAGCAATTTGTAACTACAAAATACTGAAGAGACTGATCATGACAGCTCTGAGGTGTGCTCTGAAGAGATACTCAGAAAGTAAATGTGGGAATATCATTTGACCTCCTCCCTCCTAGTGTCACAGTTGGCTTTCTTTGAAAAGTGGATATATTAAAAGTCTCCTACTCACAGAAAGGTTTTTAAGACCATCAATAGCCCTTTCATCTCTACTAGTAAGTTTCAGCAAGCTAAATATGAATAAGTAGAATGATTAAGTGGTTTACCTGCCTTTATGGATGCACTAATACATGATTTAAAACCATGCTACATGTACGATTTTTCTTTCCAGGAACAGTATGTGAAAGGTTGTAGGAGTACAGTCTTAAAAACAACATACAAGGAAGTATGTGAAAATAACCTAGAAATGTTAACACTTCCATGACGTGACCAATTTTAGTAACAACAAACAAAATAATTTGATGTCAGTGGTTACTAAGCTTTTTAATGTTATGGCATCCAGCCTGAGGTTATCACAGATGATTACAATACCCTAGGACACGCAATGGCTGCAGTATGCTACCGAAAAACAAAGAACTGTCTGATATCCTGACTGTGAATTTTAAACCATAAGGAAGATTTGTAGGCATACATTTCCCTTTCAATTCCACAAGAGTATGGCTATAGGATTTCTTGTGAGAAGAAAATAAAACAGACGAAAGACTATGCTTCACATGTTCTATATACTACCTGATGCTTTTTCTGCATGGTTTGAGCCACATAACTTTAACCAGCACCTTCTCGCTAGAAATACTTGTCTGGTGAATAAAATTAACATCTGCTAACATCTCCAGGGAAGATCTCAGAGAATGTTTGCAGGGCTGCATTCTGCATAGGATGTGCCACAATGGGTCTGCAGGGCACGTAATGTCCCTGAAAAGCATCATTAGTGAGTGCCAACTCCAGGATTGTTCAGTCTGAAAAAGAGGAGGCTCAGAAGAAACCTTATTGCTGTCTACTACTCCCTGAAAGGAACTTGTAGTGAGGTGGGGGGTCAGCCTCCTTTCCCTGGTAAGAAAAGGCCATTAATGCTTTGTCTTAAAGTTGCACCACAGGAGGGTCAGGTTGGATATTAAGAAAAACTTCTCAGAAAGAATGGTGAAGTATTAGAACTGGCTGCCCACGGAGGTGGTGGAGTCCGCATCTGCACAAGTTTTCAATAAAAGGGTAGATGTGACACTGAGGGATGAGAGGTCACAGGCACTGGTCGATGGTTGGTCTAGATGATCTCAGTGGTCTTTTCAGCCTTAATGATGCTGTGATTCTAAAACAAGTGCGATGCAGTACTGGGGCAAGCTGCCTGGATGGTGACTTCGAAGGACATCAGCAGTGCACTGATCTGACAGCTGTGGTCCCTGCTGTGCAGCAAGCACAACACTGAGGCATCCACAGCCAACACCACCATGGTGCAACCATCCCAACTCCTACCAAAGGATCAGGAAAAGGGATCTGTGCTGTTCACAGAGGACCTGAATCCCTCACGTGCCCCCAACGCCCACCACAGTGCTTACCAACAACAGGGCGAGCTGCCTTGCCCCGGGTTAGCCCCCAACCACCCCAAACCTCACCATTTCCCAGCACAGCCCACACCACCCGCCGCAGAAGCCCCGCCATGCTCCTACCCGATTCGCAGGCTCCTTTCTGCACCTGGGCGACGGCGGGCAGACCGTGCTGCAGCGCCTTGCGGCTCACCGCCTTCAGCTGGCAGATGTTGTCGTAGGTGCGGCCGTCGCTGCCGCACACCTGGGCGCTGAGCTTGCACTGGCAGACCCCTTTGGCGAAGCGCTTGCCCATGGGGTAGCGGCAGTCGAGGCTGTCCCCGCAGGGAGGGTCTTCCTTGCGGCCGCACGAGTCCCCCTCGCCCGCGGCGCAGATGAGGCAGCAGTTGCAGCGGTCGGGGACGTAGCCGCTGGGGCAGCTGGGGCTGGGGCACTTGGAGACATCGCAGCGGGCCGGGCACTTGGCTCGGGATATCGGGAGCTCGGCGGAGCCGCGGCTGAGGCAGAGCAGGAACAGCGGGCTGAGCAGCGACAGCCACATCCTCAGCGGGAGGGGTGCGAGGAAGGAAGGGGAGAAGCGCGGTCGCGGTGCACTGAGGGACGGGAAAGCCGCTCGGCGCACACACGGGTGGGGAAGTCCTCGCAGAGAGCGGCGGACGGGAAGGCGGAGGCTGCGATACGAAGCCGCGGGAGGGACGGCAGCTCGCTCCCCGGGACTAGCTGGCAGCGCTAAGGCGCCCGGCCATGGCCCAGCGGCCGCGGGACGGAGCGGCTGAGATATATGTGGGACGAGCCCGGCACCGCCGCCGCCTCCAGCAGCGGCCGCGGGAACACCGCCACCGCCACGCCCCACCCCGGGCGGGGACGGGCCGCTCGTTCCCCTCGGGCGGGGACGCCTGGTGAATTAGCGGCCCTGGGGGAAGGGCTGAGGGGCAGCCCCGCTGCAGCCGCCCCGGGATGCGAGAGAAGAGATAGCGGGTACATATATATCCATATATACGCGCGTGTGTGTGTGGGTGTATATCTGAAGTTGCGACTGTTGGGACAAGAGAGGTAGAAAGTTGTTCTGCCCGCGTAGAAGTGGTTGTGTTTGAAACCTGAAAGGTCATCTAGTGCACTGCAATGAGCAGAACACCTACAGTTCGATCAGGTTGCTCAGAGCCCCGTCCAGCCTGACCTTGGTGGCATCCACCACCTCTCTGGCCAATCTGTTCCAGGGCCTCACCACACTCAATGTAAAAATCTTTCCTTATAACAGTCTAAATTTCCTCTCTTTTAATTTGTAACCACCTCCCCTTGTCCTGTTGCAACAGACCCTGCCAAAGACCCTGTCCTCTTCTTTAGGCATTGTTTCTGGGAGCCTTAATTGGCTTAAGGAGAAAGACCTCTCCCATGGCTCATCTGAAGACCATACAAGCATGGCAACCCTTACTTGCTGCGTGTGACACATCCTTTACTTCTGCCCACTGTTCCCCCTTCCCTTTTCACATTAGAAATACAACTCATTCAATCTTGCGAGGTAACGCCTTAGGCATTCTCCTGATACCATCCCCTGAGCTGAGTTTAAGGAGGGAGTGGATAGCTTTATTTTACTGACCAGCTGCACCTGCCTTTCAGACATATAAAGGGAGAAATGCTAATGCTGCCTTCTAGTTAAGGACCTCGAATGAAGTAGGCATAATCCTCAATAACAGGAGGTGTTCTTTTGTTTCCTGTGTTACAGGGGCCAAATTCAAGATTGGATTCTGCAGAGAGCTGCAATCCCTCTTAAAGAAAAAGGAAGTTATAGGTGACAACCGAAGACGTTTTATGACTTGAGATGAGGAAGCTACAAAGTTTGCTGCATTTCATCATTTCTTTAAAGGTAAGTTTGACTCTGTTTTATTTGCAAAGCAGTACATAAAATATGAGAAAGGAAAAATATTATATTTTGATTCTAACTTGCCCTTTAAGGAGGCAGGAGATTCCTGAAATGAAAAGTGTTCAGTGTGAAGCATAGATCAAAAAGAAACAAGGGCTCTCTGTGTATAAAACATGAATGTTTTCATTATTTATGATATTTACAAGGAAGAGCTTTGGGAAAATGTTTTAAATTATGTACAAATAGTAGTCTCTGTGTTATTGCTGTCAGAGTACAGATTTTTTCATAGCTATGTTGATATTCTTATAAGTTATCTCCTTCTGTAATCGCACCTGAAGATTTCAGACAGCATGTAGGATGTACAAGACAAATACAGAGAGATGAATGACGCAACTTCATCTGAAGTGCTTGAGCTCTAGGATAAGTACAAGAAGTTTAACAGAATCTTTCGTGACTTACTGGTTTGCATCTTATTGGATTAAAAAAAAAAATCTGAAAGGCATTATTTCTTGATTGCTGGCTCATAGCCAAAATAAAGCAATTCATCTCAGGTAAGCTTATTGTGTAATACCTACACTGTTTATGTGAATCATCAGTTATATTCTGAGGAGTGCTTATCAGGCTCCTGTTTACTACAGGAGACAAAGCGAGAACTGTAGGGAGTGTGTGAGTCCCTACAACCACTTTTTTGTTATCTTCTTTTTAATTTCATTATTCCCAATAAAAATGAGTGATGCTAGGAAAGGCTAGGAAAAAAAAAAAAAAAGGTGTCAAATACAAAGTAGTCCTCTTTAGAATAATAAGTAAGAGGTTTCATGGCTCAGTGCTACTTGTTGAACATCTTTCACTTGAATTTGAATTCATTTAAAACTGGAAAGCGATTCAAACCATAACTCATTCAGTGAGAGTTCTCTGTTGCTCGGAAAAATGACTGTTTCATGGGATCTGAATCATGTCCTGGTGAAAATGATGCTTACTGCGTAGCTGGAAGGGAGGTGTCTGAAGCAATGCAGGAAATGTTACTGGTGACTCAATGGGTATCTGTCCTCCTTCTTAAGGGCCAAATTGTGGTTTTATGCAAGGCCCAAGGGACAGAATGTTTGTAGCTCTCTCGCTCTTAAGAGAATACTCTGAGTTACTACAAAAGTCACCTACTACACTCTAAATCTTCTTCTGTATATCAGAATAGGGAAAATATCCTTGCTGACTTTTTATGGTATAAATCATGCTGTTGTTCCTGCTCACTTCTCCCCTGAAATATATGTAGGACAGGTATGAGAGCCTTGTATACGTTCTGGAGCCATGGATACTAGTCTCTTCTATGCTGTGCAGTCCACATAGTTATGGCAGAAAATCAGGGCATCACGTGTCTCTGCACAGAATTAACAATGAAATAATGTCTCACCCAAATGCTGCAATAGGAATCAGTTCTGCTGCTGGAAAAGGAAGGGCCATTTAAATGATGTCTAAACACATGGCCCAGTGAACATTAAAATGTGTACTGTATCACTGGAGTCTAAGAATATTTTCCACTCTGGCTTGTCCCTGTCCAAACTTTATAGTTGTGTATCAGCTAATTTAAGCCTATGTTTGTTTGTCTGCTTGTCTCTCTCTCAGTTTAAATCGCAGCATATTTTACATCATACATTGTCTAAATCCTGTTATTCTAATTCATCTTTGTGTATTCGTGGGCCTTATAAGCTTCTTTGGAGAATTTCTATGTAAATAAAATTCGTTGTTATTGTTTCCTTAATATGGCTAGAGTTCAGGGACCTCCATTTACATTAGAACCTCACTATACAAATTGTGTAAGTTGAAGACCGCTCTGACCTTGACACTGGTCAGGGTCCCTAAATTAGGAGCACATGTTTAATATTCATAGTCAGTTCCTTGTAGGAGTATTTTGAAAAGAAGTCCAAAGCACACTTTAAGCTGGAGAAATAACCGCTGTTTGTTTATCAGATTGTCTGCATTTCATTTCCTGAACTAAACAGCTAAAGTCTGTTTGCACTTCTGACGTTGCAAGTCTCACAAGCTGATCCAAAAGAACATCTGTCAGTTTGTTTTTAAGACTGGACATTACCGGAGAAAAGAAGGGGTGGGTGGGCAAATTAGACTTTAACAAACACATCAGTTTGAACATAATGAGAACTTCCTTAGCTGCCTTTATCAACCAAGCAAATTGTGTCTTAGAAATGCAATTCTAAGGACCTTTTTCCCCATCCTCTTACAGCAGTTGTAGAGCAAGGAGCTATTTTTCTTCATGATCTGCTCAAACCCATGCCAATAAATTATTTTTTGGATGTGTTGATGAGTCCTAAGATGTATTCCAGCAATACTTTCTCAAAGTATACCAAGAGCAAATTAAAAAAAAAAAATCATGAGCTTAGTCTCCTTTAACATGAGGGACAGCTATTCTGATCTCACGACTTTTGTTGCAATTAAAAAATAGGTAGGCTTTTGGCACAGACATGGGATTATTTGAAGGAAATGGCACAGCCTGCTCTATTCTTTACTGCTCCTGGCCAAAAGAACAGATTGTGTTAGCACATTTAAGAGAAGGAAATTCAGATTGTTAATAGCAGAACTGGCTTGGAAATCGTGTTTTAAACTCTCTCAGTTTTAATAGGTCTTTTTCTAGCTCTTGAAGAGGGGATTCCGTCTTAAACTTTAATCACTGGGGGATCTACGATGGAAAGATGTGTGCATTTCAACAGAAGTCTGGGATAAAACAGTGATTTTTACTAGAACGAAGGGTATTCAGAGGAACAAAACTTGTGCTCAGGAGAACTGTTTAATGTGTGACAGTATGCATAAGCTACAGGGGTAGATCTGGTCAGAGTATGTTTGAAGAGGTGGGAATAGAGAGTGAAAGAGTGAAGGAAACAACCTCCTTGCCTTTCCTCTCAAAGGATATCCAAGAACCAAAATTTTGAGATTTTCTTCTGAAGTGTAGAAGACCCAGACTCAATTTTTTCATCTTTATGGTCAAGAGGTAGGATATAAGTATTTTTACGTTGCAGGTAAATATTCCATCTGCTGTGGAAGATGCAGTTTTCCTATAGAAAGTGTAATAAGCTTTAGGTCTTTTGTAGAAGCAAAGCAAAAAGAAGTATCAAACTGTTGCTCAGGTTTTATGCTTTGCAAGCCACCCTCCTATAGGGACTTCCATGCCATTCTGTTGAGCACAGGCATTGTATGAAGGGTCACTTGAAAAGGGCCGTTTGAGTGTTCTTAGAAAGGTCTCAACCATCTGTAAGAGATATTGCATTAGGTCTGTGGGTGCAACATGCAATTTCAGCTAGCTGCTCAGAGGGGTTGGGCGGACTAGGCAGACCTAAGGCCAAGTCATTGCTTATCCAGTTATGTATGTTTGTAGTTCTCTAAAAATACTGCTGTATTGTTTCTTACTACTTATCTCTTTAAAGAGAGGTACTGTGACACCAACTGCTATCAGCTTAGCATGCATGGGGATCTGTGAAAGAATAAGAAATTTCCTTCAATTCAAACCACACTTGTGGGTTCTTCAGACAACTTGTGTCGCCAGAGCCCCACCGCAGTCTGCTCCAGTTCATGGATTTGTGTTTGTGACTTGCGTATGTGGAGTCAGGAGTCGCATGGAAATGATCATGACTCATAGAAACTCCTTATTCTTCTAATAAACAGCTATAGTGAGTTGGAGGAAGACAGAAATGTAAAGTGAAATTTTGTTTCTTAGCTGCTGAGAAATTGCCTGGAATTTTAAGAAGCCTCTTCCCAACTGAGGTGTTCCTGTGAATACATATACCATGCAAAAAGGACACAGCGTGTTAAAGAGAGATAACTGAATATGAATAGAACGAGTTAATGCAAATAGTCTCTTTCAGATGTTTTATACTTGTATGAGGCCAATTAAATTCACCTTAGGGTGCTCTTAATAGTCAGAGGCAACCTAGTAGTGCAGTTCATAGTAGGGTGAAAATGAAATGAGCTCATAAGCCTCCAGAAGACAAAGTAATATACAACAGTCGTTATGATTGAGAACATATATTGTATCAGCAATTTAACTTTATCTGTAATAATAATTAAAAAAAAAAAAGAAAGGAATTGTTGAGAGGATACAAGCTGTGGGTGTCATATAAATACATACTGACGTTAGTATTTTTGGTACTGTTTGATAATATCTTTGTAAGTGAACAGTGAAATATAAATCTGGTGAAAATTCTTGATATATAATTTCTGGGAACTTTGTTGTTCAAATAGTCATCTTTCCTTTATTGTCTGCATGAAAGGATGTCAGGTGTTTCCACAGGGGTATATCCTGAGTGCAGCATTGTTCATATTAAAACTGCAGCTGACCACAAGATAAAAGAATAGAAAAAATGAAGCTTTATTTATTTATTTATTTATTTATTTCAGACTGGAGGTATTATTCTTTGTAAATAGGATGCAGTTTGATAACGATAAGGACAAAATAATGAGCAATCCAGTAATAACACAGGGAGTGTTTGACCAAACACAGTTCTGCTGAACTGATTTTGAGCTTATGATAAACTATCAGCCTATGCATTGAGTGGGGGAAAACATACCCTAATCAATAAAGCCACTGCCCTCACTGAAATGCATAGGTCTGTTGTACATTTTACTGAACAGAGAAAAATAAATCACCTTTCCCCTTTTCTCACTGCTGGTAAAGTCTCAGCTGGAATTCTGTGCCTAGTTTTTTATGTCCCACTTCTAAAAAGATGTGATTCAGTTGGAGAGAAACCCCAAGATTGTAAAATAATTAGATATTTAAAAAAACACTTTACAAGCTAAGATTGAGGGAGCTGAAATTGTTTTGTCTTAAAAAAAGTTACAGAAAGAATCTTCAAATTTATTGTGGGTAACAAGTTCTCCATGTTTGCTGGTGAGACAGAAAACAAGCTGAAAATGCTGCTATGACTTGAAGACTGTTATTGGGAATAACTTTTAAAATGGAAAGATAAAGAAGCACTGTAACAGATTTTTTCTGGAGAAGATATAAAACATGAGTTTTCAAGGCCTTCTTTATAAGAAAATTTAGAGTTATTGTTCAGAAATTATTTAGTAAGAATTGGCTCTCCCTTGGGTAGGTGAAATCTTCAGTTCCCCTCTTGCTTTCTTCTGATTTCATGACAGTAATGCATACAATCTGCCTGAATAAAGAGTATAAAATTAGATAGCAGAAGTTCTACAAAGAAATTAGGAAGTTAACGTGGAGATTCAAGATAAAAAGAAAAGAGTTGTGTTAGAATCGGAGATGAAGAGGGATTCAGTTGAGATGATTGCTGGCTAACAAATTCAGTAGTGTGATAAAACCTCAAGGCAAAACCTAGATGGAAATACAGTGAGATTGAAAGTGAAAATGATTGTACAGCTATGTGAATGAGTACACACAAGAGAGTTTGAGGTCTAGAGATGATCACAGGATAAAATGCTGGGGGCAGGGAAGATCAAAGAGAAATATATAACAGATGGAGGATGGGGGAAAGAGAAAGATTTCCTCCAGATGGCATCTATTATCTCCTTGAAAGACTGGCAAGATTAGAGAGTCTTGCCAAAAGGAGGATATACTGTGAAGAGAGGTATAGCAAGTGTATTATATTAAATTTTATTCAGTGAGCACAAAAAGGCTCCAAATATGCAAATTATTTGTCTTAATCAAACTGTGGGACTAAAATTACTGGTATCACTAGATGCTTAGTATGAAACCAGAGGTATTATGTCAAGTATCACAAAACCAGGCTCCCTCTGTCTTCCTTCTCTTCTTTAATCTTTCTTGTTGGTACCACCCCATTTTCCATGACTGCTTTTTTCCTTCCCTGGCAGTGTAACAAGATTTAGGGGCCTGCAGATTTTATGAATCTCTTTATGGTGTCTTGGCATTGCAGAAGGATGGTGTGAATGTCACTGGATATCAGCCAGTCTTTCTGTGAGAGGGTCTGCAAAATTGGTGCCAAGTGAGTTGAGGATTGGAAGGCTAAAATAGAATTATAGAAGTCATTTTGCATTTATTTCTGTAATTAATTATAGAAATCGGGATAAACAGTTTAATTTAAAGAAGAAAGCTTTATTCTACTTAATCCATGAATGGATAAATGTTTCAATCTTTGAAAAGACTTTGAGTTTTACCATGAGAATATTTCCTGCTTAGGGTTTACAAAAAGGTAGTATGTGAGTAGATGCTTTTCTCATCAGATGTATCTAATTAATCAATCCAAAGGAAGATTGCTGAAGAAAAGTGGGTTTAGGAGTACTGCCAGCTTTAACTTTCCAAATGCCTGACCCTTCTCAAATTATAAATTTTAAAATTAATTATCTGTATTTTATTTCTTATTTTAAGCCCAGAAGTTGTGTTTTTGAGCTCCATCAAAGAAGAACCGGAAAACTGTTTAATGTGAAACTCTCAGATTACTACAAATTAATGTGTTTTAAGAAAAACACTGCATTTTCAACTTTTGCAGTAAAATTGTGAGTTGGAAAAATAAGATAAGTAGAACTATTTGTAGGAATTAAAGAAAAAGTCAGTTTATAAGTAAAATTATAGCAGTGCCTGAACTTTTACTCTGGAGGCTCAATGATGGCTAAAGAGCAGTTAGCAGAGCTCCAAAGCCAAGGTAGCAAAGTTGATAGGATGAGTGAAACCATAAAGCGAAGAGCAGTGATTCAAATGGTGATGAGGTAAGAACATAAATGTGGTTTTAGTAGTTCAGTCTACAGGGCTGGTGTGCTCTCATTTATGATGACTTACAACAGGCCCCCAGAGAAGAACAAGACAGGCCTGAGCTAACATTTATCCACCCTAGAAAGTGCTAATTTGAGTAGCAGTAGTTTTCTCACATTCTGCCACAATCCTCTCATACCTCTGCTAAGCTTTACACTGGAATTCTTCACTAACCCTGTGAACCATGATAACCTTGACCAAGAGGGCTGGACTACCAAGGAAGATGATCATGAGAACTTTTTACCTGAACTATGTGCATTTTTCTCTGCTAAACCCTGTGAAATAATTGGCCACAGCGATTTAAGACAGGTGTCACTGTTAGATTAATCTGTTTGCCATAGGGTTTTATTTGCTTACCCTGGCACAATTTATATGATGTCAGCACACAAAGAATGCTTCTGCAGATAAAGCTAACAGCAAATGATTTCATGAGCATGTTTGTGACAGATGTGTGCAGTGGGAAGAAACGTTGTAGCACAAACTGCAGTACTCATCAAGATGGTGTTATTCCTGCTCATTAATCACATTTCTCTGGTTTGTCTCTTCGAATGACTATCTGTGTAAACTCACTAGCAGTCATGACAAGGTTTTTTGCTTGCCACTCTCTCTGCAAAGATCCCTGTTGGAATTCTGAGTATCCCTGAGACACAGTGAAAGACAAATGGGTGCACCACCTCTTTCACGTCTGCTTTGTGCTCCTTTTGCATTCATGGCCAAGATCTTCGCTGTATTTGACATCTTCCACAGTTTTTTATTATTAAAAAAACCTTTTCATTGGTATTCTCAACAAACTTTTTTCATTATGTTTGGTAAAAACAACTGTTAATCTGTTAAAATTTTGACAACAATTGGAGAAAAGAAGAGCACTCTAAATAAAGTTGCCTTATGAGATTACTGCGTCATATTACTACAGTGAAATTGAAGCATAAAGCATATTTGTAGATGTGCAGAAAAAGAAGGATCTATTTTGATATGGGGGAGGAAGATAGGAGATGCCTTCTTTCTCTCCACTCCAAAGAACCCAAGGGAATGAATGCCATCTCCCAGACTTCTGTGTTCTCCTGGCCCAGTCTTTGGAAAATTTTACTAGTCAAGGAGTCATGCATGCCTGTTTTCTCTTCCCTTACTTGTCATGGTACAGCTGCATTTTGGAGTTGAGAGAAAAGAGCAGTGACTACATATGGAAGAAAACGGGATGAATATGTCAGCATTTGCAGTGGAGATTGCATCTGAAGAGAAATTTAAATAATGTCATATTCATTGTTGCAAGAGAAAATAAGGATTCAAAAATTCTATTTTTAACAGTACACATATTCAAGAAGGTTTCAAATGTTTGGCAGGATGAACCTCAGCTGGAAGGACAGGTTCCTTTTTGCTATATTGTCAATGTCATCTCATTCAAGTACAACCACAGTGAGCCAGCCAGGTCACAAATCACATTTCTCGCTGAGGAGCTTCCACTTAGCTCAAAGTCTCGAAGCTTTATGTTTCCTCAAACTTCTGGCCCCTTTTATTTAAGTTTTTATAAAACTATGCTCTAAAATTCCACTCTGTTAATATCTTTGTGTGTATAAGAGGGAGCTAGATGATATTTTGTGTTTTTTGTTTGAGTGAAAAGTTAGAATTTCATTCTGGCAAATGGTAGTAAAGGGCTGAATTCACAGCAAAATCTACGTTTGAGAGTGACTAGATCATGCGTCACAAAGTAACCTGTAGAAATAGTGGCTTAATGTCATTTATCACTGAATATTAGGGGTTAAGGAGATCTTTTAGATTGTGCTCCACATAGGATTCAGTGGTACTTGCTGTTGGTGCAGGCTTTTACCATCTTTGTAGCATGACTTCCTCAGCTCCCTCTGAATTATTCTCAGGCACACTGCCTGACTCTTCCCTACTGCTGGCCTCTCATTATACACTCCTTTTCCTCATTTGAAATTCAAAATTCTTTTTCCATCCACATTCTTTGGAGATATTATTAGTTCTTTTCACCTCATTCACACCTGCTTCTCTTAGTTCCTACTCTAATCACTCCTCTAAACCTAATTAGGCACTCCCATATGTTCTTGAGAGGTTGCCTCATAGGAGCTACTTTAAGCTCACCTTTGTCTTCTCATCTGACTTCTTGCAGAATCTTCCTCTCTCTCTTTGTTCCCTTCTATCCCCACAATCAAAGAAGTTTCTTACCCAACCTGTCTGTTGCAAGGAACACTCAAGTAAATTACATTATTTGTTGGAGCTAAATCTGTTCTTTTTCAGTCTTTAGCTATCTTTCCCCAGAATTCTGTGTAATTATCTCATTTCATAGTGTTTCATATTATCCTAAATTTTTTTTTTTTTTGAGTGGTAAAATCCTCATGTAATATTGGAACAACTACTCCTAAAGGTACATTGGCTCAGAGACAAGTTGAACCTTTTAGGGCATATTCATGCTATCATCTCAGATGCTCAGTGTAAGTATCCCAAAGTTTGTTTGCCAAAATAATCGAGTATGACTTACATCCAGCTCCCAGAATATAGTCAGTCAATTGAACTGTGACTATATTTGTCCCCAAATTTCATATTCAATGTACTATGAAGTTTGACTTGTTCATATTTTAAAAAAGAGAGAGAGAGAAAAATAGATTTTATCACGTTGAAATGTTTTAATCAGCAAAAAGCAACTCATCTGGTATTAATATTTAGAAAGAAAATATGATTTAGCAGCACAAACCTAAAAAGTTTTTGTTTTACCCCTACTTTTATGGTGCTCTGTTCTTGGAAAACACTAAGTGTACACTAAGTGCCAACAATCTGTTTTTTTTATTGTAATTGATGCTTTCGTTCGTAAGTGGTTTTTTTTTTTTTTTTTTTTTTTTTTTTTTTTTTTTTTTTAAGTTATGCTATTCTAAAACATCTTCTTATGGACAAAGACAACTGAGATTTAGTTTGTTTCTTGATTTTCTCTTCTGTCTTTGAAGTTCAAATAACTCCCACTAAAATGACAGCATTAAAACCGAAACAAGACCAAAAATGATCTGCTTCTGGTGAATTTCCCAATGCATTCTCACAGTTGATCTGAAAGGGAACGGATTCTAGAGCCAAATTCCATGCAGCTTTAATCCGGTAGAACTCATTTGAGTTCAAAAGACACCAGGAGAGATCCAAGCACCCAGCTCTGAGCAAGGAATGCACATCTAGATCCAAAATGTTTGGGACTTGATTTTATTCAGCTTGTACAATTTAGCCAGGAGGCAGAGGTTAATGTCTTTGCACATGTGAAAAGTTCCATGAGTTCTTTAATTGACTACAAGTCAGTAATAATCAGGTTTAACTTTGTCAGCAGTACAGGATCTCTTTGAAGCATACCAGGCACAGCTTCAAGGCTGAACATGGAGGGAATCACAGCCCTCCATCCTTTTTGATAAACTGGCCACTGTTTTATTGAAGCATCTGGAAGTTCTTGGAGATCACAACCTTCACTCAGTTTTTAGCTGCTTTGAGACTGCGTTGTTTTGCAAGATCTGGAAAGATCATATCCAGTATAGTGGCTGACTGGAAGAAAGTGCTTTAAAATTTAAGAAATCTTTAAATTAAAAAAAAAAAAAAAAGATAACTACGTTCTTTATTATACAGATAGCCTGCAAAATTTTAGCCTATGTACAAATTCCATGAGCAAATATAGCTTTCAAGGTGCAAATGCAAAGATCAAATTGATTTATCTGCTCAAAAGGCAAAATGTACAAAATATACAAAATGAAGTTATATGCATCATTCCAGAGTTTGTCTCTTGAATCTGACAGTTCCCTCTTAGATAGCTAAATCCATACTCAAACTGACACAACTTTACTCACTTTGGTGGAGATACAGAAAATTATATGTGCTGGAGAGCCATAACAGTTCTCTGAGGAGAGAAAATCCCTGTGTGGCAGTCTGGAGGCACTGGCAGAGAAATGAAAATTTGAGTACAGTGTCAGTTGTCAGCCATGAAACACAGGCTTTTTTGTTGCTTTTACCATCATGGACTTTGAGTCGCAAAAGAGAACTTTTAGTTCTTTTTAGATATATAGTCAATAGGGTATAAGGTGCAAATGATTTGATCAAATCTGGGTGTCTACCAAAGGATTAGACAAAACATTCTGTGACCTTCAGTGCTGAAGTTTTTCTGCAGTCTCATGCGTGATTCCTCTTTTGAATGACCACAAAGTGCTTTATAGTTTCTCATTCCCTCTGTGATTTGACTGTATTATTTCTTCGCACTCTTGCTTACGTTGTGACCACCTGATATCTATGGCTTTAATTTTATTGTAAATGGAAGACAATACTGACAATAACTGAAATAATCGATTAAAAGTTCCTTCAAACATTCTTTTGAAAAAGAGCTTACATATAAACTAAGCATTTTGTTTTTTCCCTTGTTCTTAAAGAGTTGTTCGTACAGGATCATACTGGCATTGTTCATGTAGGATTTAACAGAGTTAGAAGTATCTATGATGTGTGTGTATATATGAGGAATATGAATAGATCTGATAGTAAGCAAAAAAGATGACTGATATAGTCAGTAAAGTTTATGACACAACTAATTTGATCAAATGTGTCAACAGCAGAACTGAACAAACATTTCTCTATATTTTACTGATATGTTAACTCTATTGATGGTATGAGTAGCCTAAGACACTTGAGATACGAGTAGACATGTACTTGGCTACAAATAAAAACTCAATTCAGTTGCATGCATGTGGACCTATTGCCATTTTAGATATTGCAAAGTATTCTACCCAGTAACCAACAGGGCTCTGACACTCCAAAGGAACATAGATCCCTCATATCTTCTTGTGTATGGCAGTTCTGTGTAGCTGTCTTGGATACCTTAAATTCTTAAAAATTGCAATTTCTACTGGTACTTCAAAGAATCAAAGAATGGTTGGGATTGGCAGGGACCTCTAGGTCCCTTTGGCCCAACCCTTGCTCCAGCAGAGCTACAAAGAGCAGAATGCCCAGGACCATCTTCAGGTGGCTTCTGAAAATCTCCAAGGAGGAAGCCCCACAACCTCTATGGGCAATCTGTGCCAGTGTTCCATCACCTGCACAGTAAAGATCAGTTGAAATGCAGTACAAGTTATTTTCTTAATAAAACATTTTATGTGTATAAAATTGTGTTGCTTGGGAAATTGTGATAATCTTCTAAAAGCCTAGTGTAGTGAAACAGTTGAATGAAGAGCTTAAAAGAAGGCAACTGAAAAATAAATGTATTTCCAACCATGGCTATAACTCATAGCTGTATTTTTTTAGGGAACTCTAACAAGCTAATCCATCTGGTTTTGGTTTTCAGTCACAGATGAACTAATATCCTCTCATTTAAGTTACTGTATGGAACCACTATGAGCTTAAGGAAGCATTAGCCATTTTATTTGCATTCAAAGGTTTGGGGTTTTTTAAGTGTTTAAGGAATATCTCTTCCCTTAAGAAAGGAACATGGCTGGAAAAGCAAGGATTACCAGAGAAGTAGGAAAATCTGTGTTAGCTAAAAATAATGATTACGTAGACTCATTTGGTTTAGACAGGCTCCTACTGTGTCATCAGTTCCATTCTAGTGTACTAGTACCAAACTGATAATGCCAGATGGATTGTGGGACCAAAGAAAGCATGAGTTCAGCAAGAATAAACCTAAAACTATTTCAATGTATGTGTATAAAATTAATGACCCTGAACTCTTCTCGTATCTCTCCTGCAGAAAACACTAGCAAGATTTGCATCATTTTTTTTCCAGCTTGCTCCCCAGTATCCTATTTTGGTATTCAAATTGTACATTTTAAATCTGAATAACTGTCATCTCTTTTCTCAGAATTTCTCTCGAGACTGTTACAAAAAGCCCTTCAGTAAACAGTTGTGATAAATTACTTGAGATGCAGGAGTTATGCTTATGCCACAGATAAAAGAAGGTAATGTAGGATCTTCAGTTTTCGTGCTTCATTAAGGCCCACAGAAACTAATGTTTCTAATCAGAGCAGGGTTGTTGTTTTTGTGGGGGGGTGTTTTTGTTGTTGCTCTTGTTCTTGTTGTTGGACATGCATTCATTTAAGGAAAGCCATTCCTCGTTTAAGGACTATTCCAACTCTCCTTAATAGCTGTCCTTGTTTTTCCATTACTTCTATTTGGTATTGAATCAGCCCTCTTCACTAATGAGTTTCAAAAATGATAGATAGGAGAATATTTATTCTATGCAATAATAATTCCAAAAATTACCATGTTACAGTAGAGCATGATGAATTTTGCTGTCATAGGAGTTCTGGTCCTTCATTTTGGTTTGGACCTAGAAATTATCTGACGTGCTATAGACAGACAAATTGCTGCCAGTTTTTTCATTGTATATATGGTTTTAAATAGATCTTGTGTTTGCTCAAGCAACTGGTTTTCAGTATGCTTTTTATCTTCATGTTAGACTTCTAATCCCTTAGTCCAGTGCTATTATTATAGATTTCAGAGAAAGACAGAGATTATCCTAAAAATAACTTTCAAATGATGCTATCATAGACTAACCACTAATAGGTTCTTCATTTGAAAGAATAATATTTTCTAGAGCCAGATAAATCTGTACTCAGCTAGTCTCAGAAGTGTGTTACCCCTTAGTCAATACATGCTTAAGTGAAAACGTATCTTCCTTTTCCATAGACACAAAACCAACCAAATACGTATACCTGGCAATCCACATTCTTGTCTCCCAGTTTATTACACTGTAAGACATCTAATTTTCCAAGGAACTGTGGGAGATAACAGTTTTGATCCCATTCAGCATTTTTAGAACTTCATTGTGTGAGGTCTCAGTGAAGTGTCTATCTTCCCAAAGGTCTCTTGGAATAGGTTTCCTTATGAATAAATTAAGTCAAACATTCCCAGAGTGCTGAATGGAAGGACAAAACCATTTTCTGTAACTATAAACTTGTGTGAAATACTGATTTCTCCAGTACATCATGGCACTTCTGGTGACCATTTCTTCTGTTTTGTTGTTATTTTAATATATTTCTTACAGATTTTGCTCACAAGTCGCTCTGTGACTTTCTTAGAAGCTTCAGTATGGCATGACTTCTGTGGCTCTCGTCTGTCATTAGCTGCTGTTTCCAATTCTGATTTAGTTTTGTCACATTTACTACTACATTACAACTCATAAGAGAAGGGGATTATGGTCTTCACTATACAGAAATATTTTTTCTTGTGAACCCAAGAGTGCATAGACATCCATGTCAAGGAATTTGTTTTAGGATTTCAAAAGTGAAACTTCCAATTACCTTTGTAGGCTTTTGGGATCTCCCCTGTGGTGTCTGATCTGGTATAACCTGGGAAAAATTGGTAGAGATCCCAAAATATGTTTATGTGGGATGTTGGAAACTTGTTCACTTATTCACACAACCAATTTCATAGTTCTCTGTTAAAGAATATGTGTTCTGTTTTGCTTATCTTTAAGCTTCGTGGCATAGATCAAGATTTTCCATGGACAAATATAATCAGCACTGGTATCATTTTGTAGCTCTAAAGGGCTCATAAATACATAAAAAAATTCCATCGGAGAAAAATCAAATCAGAAATCCATATTTATAATATACGGACAAAATATTCTTGAAAGCATCTCCTTTTCTATTCTGGATAATAGCTATATTATCTGAGAGCGCATATGGAATTTTAAGATTGCCAGGTTAGAACTTATTGGAAAAGAATTAATTTTCAGTGAAAATGGAAGGGTGAACAAAGGAGTTTCTTTATCTTCACTCCTCTGTCCTCATTAAGAGGACAAATAGAAATGTCCATTAAAATTAAAGGAGTTTAGTAGAAGTAATTAGAAAATCGTAATTAGGTTCAAAGGCTTCTGAAGGGCAAGTTCTATATATAACAACAAACAAAAATAAAAACTGAATCCAGTAATTAAAAAAATATATATGGCTAATTTACGTCCAGCACCTGTGAAAGATAGCAGTCAGCAGCCCAGACTGTAAATTTAATATTTTTTTTATCCACATAAGCAAGTCTCAGTTCTTGAAGACTTGCTTCTTAGCTTTGCCATTACCTCACTCGGGATTTGTGCTCACGGGTGTGTTTGTGTAGCAGTGGAAATTTTTTTTAACAAGTATGAAAATAAAGCCTGCATGTTTTTCAGTTTTGAAAATATTTTCCTTGGCAATGAAAGTGATAAACTCAGTGGCTAAAAATGGGTATATTTCTAGGGTAAATTTTTTGGTTTATACCTGAAACAGGACACCACACTCAATGACAACAAATCTCTCAGCTGGCAAAAATTCTGCAGTAGAATGGACACTACCAATTAAGCACAAGAATGCTATCATTAGCCTAGATTTTTGGAGGTGTATATACAGATAATTTATTGCTCCTGTTATTGATTTGATGGCGTGGAATGGTTGACTGTATCTTTGTAAGCTTCATGGTGTTACTGGCATAAATACCATAGCCACTGAACAAAACAGTCATCTTTTAGCCTTTAGAGTGTTTGCTGAGTTTTCATCAGCATTAGACCACAGTGCCCAAAGCTGAAATGCCAGTGTAGGCCAATCAGCAATGTCAATTTTGAGGTGTAATGGAAATTTACAACACTGGCATCATTGTGTTTTTTTGTGCAATTGAGTCACAGCAGGAGTAGGCATACAGTAATTACCTCATTGTTTTGCTGGTGATCTTCCTCTTCCAAACTAAATCTTTTCTTCTGATAAGAATATTTTTTTGGAACTGCTAACTTCACATACAGTTGTCTAGGATCTTGGGATAGGTACTAAGCTATTCAGTAAAGATGCCTGTATTTTTATGCTAAAGGAATATACAAACCACTAAGCCACAGAATCTCCATTCCATATGACTTCTCAGTCTTATTGGTCTTTTGGTGACAGTGCATTTTATATTAGCTGATCTACCAAATTGGCAATATGTGTTAGGGATAGCAGTCTCTTTCAATTATTCTTTTTGAAAATACTTAAGTTTCAAACTGTGTTCTGGATTCTGTGTTCTTAAACAAAATAAGCACAAGAATGTCTTGTTAGGTGGTAGAAAGGTTTTGAGTTCATCATGATGTAGGAACTACGTATCACAAGAACTTATAGTCAAGAGAATGCAATAGTCAAGCCAATAAGTGTTTATGGACTTCAGACTGTTCAAGTTAGCTCATAATCAAGAATTTAGAGGACTGCATCTTTGGTGTCAGGTGTGTAATATCTGATGTACTTATTCATCTATATAGCACACTCCCTGGTACTTGGAATTAATATACTTGCAAATGGCAAATGGAAAAGAGATTTGTGGCTGTAGAAATATGTAAGAAAAACTACTTGAGGAGCTTGTGTCATATTTGACCCTCTATTCTTCTTTGCAAGTACTGTAAAAATCTGCATCTATATTTTTCAGTTAAAATTAGTGTCTTATATTATTTTCTGTTGAAATAAAGTGTGTGAATAAAATAATTCCACTTATAAAAACTGTGGATAATGGATTTCAGAACAGTGACAAGCAATGGGTTTTAGATTTCTTTTCAAATTATGTGCCTAAGTCCTTTCTGAGATGTTAGTGATGGCTGTTTAACCTACGCTCCTTTCAGTCTCATTTGCTAGTCAATGGCACCCTTATCAGAATCATCCATTTCTCTAAGTAATTGTTTTTGCTTCACTTGGAAGACTAAACTGTTCTGCCTTAAACTGAGAAAGTCTTTTAGCATTAACATAGCCATTGTAGTTCATACTGTGCTTGTGTAGATAAATAAATGTGCCTGTCTCTTCTGTTGTCATATCTGGTTATGTTCACAATCACTAATCTTGGCTGAGCACAGCAAAATCACAAGAATAACACAATGAATATGCTAAGTCTTCCAAAATGATTTTGTATTGTTTAGCTTGAGTAGACCAAAACCAACCCAGGCACTCCAGGATATGTGATTCCTTACTAAGTGTCTGTCCAGTGTTTTGGCATAGCCAACATTCAAAATCTCTCCTCAGCTCTTAATCTGATTAAATCTTACTTAGTTGCATTCATGTCAGCATTGATTGTGCTAAATCTGTATCCTTATAAATTGACAGAAAACAGGTTTCCCCTACCTGTCACTCCAGTGATGTAAGCATGGTTTGTCTCTGCAGAACACAACCAAATGAGATAATACCTTATTAGCTAGTGATTGGAGGAACAGACATGAAAGACTCTGAATCATCATTTCCTTTGGCTTGTAGCTACTGTGCTCCATGACTTTTACAGGTGGAGGTTTTTTAATCCCTTTGTATTTGACATTGTTTTATTTTGTCAAATGAAATCTTGATAGCGTGCAATTGTATAGGATCACAAGGATCTCTTAAGGATCCACTGCAAACCTCTTGCCCAGAGGCAGAAGTAATCATAATCAGATTACGAAATAGCAGATGATATTTATCTAATCTGTTTTTAAAAGCTGTAAGGAAGGAGATTCTTGTTACACAACAGATCCTAGAGCTTCATCACCCTATTATGAAAATGCACAACATAAATCTTACTTTTTTCCCCCTGCAATTAAGAGGAGCTCTCTTTATGAGAGGCTTCTACATTGGGAAGACTGTTATATCTACACAGTCTGTTCTAGACTAAACAAACATAGTTCCTTCAACCCTTCCTCTACGTTCATATTTTCTAAAGTTTGTATCAATGTTTTTGTTTCTCTTTGTGCTCAAATTTGTTAACATCCTTCTTTTAGTGTATTGAGCCCAAACAGGGCAGGATTATTTATCCAAGGTCTAACAGAACAAAGAATAATTTTCTTTGTTGTCCATGACACTTCTACCGATTGGAGTTCACAGTTTTTGCACTACTGCCCTTAATAGTGCATTTAATCTCTTCCAGTTTGCCATCTTTGGATATTTATAGACACTTAGATTTCTTCAAATAATTTAAAGAGGCCCATTTTTTCTTCTATCTGTACTTCTATTTGAAATCTTTTCTATTTTGGTTCTGTGAAGTCCCAGTAACTAATTTTGCAATTTTTAGTATACCACTTGTTCAATTCATGTAAATTTTTAGACTACGTTCCTATACTTATACAGGAGAATGTGTGCTGTGGCACTGTTATGCCTAGTTTGGCATTTATAATTTAACCTTATTCCACTGTTCCATTAGATAAAGCAGTTATCCCAGGAAACTGTTTGACAAGTGAGTTCAAAGACCATTTACCATTATTCTCTTATTATTAATGCCAGTGACAGTCTCACACCAGTGGCATATATCATCTTTTTTTTTTTTCTTAAATCTTGCTTCTGAAATCCTTGGGGTCCAAAGGAAAGGTGGCTGCCTAAATTACTGCTACAGATTTCACAAAACTGTAAGGACAACAGTAATCTAGTAATCTAGAAATTGCAAAGTTGTTGTCAAATTCAAACTGTTTAGACTTTGTATTTTTGTAGTGAGATACTTACAGTAACAGTTTGCCTAAGAGCAGGCTTATGGGACTGAATCAAATTTGAAAATTCTCTGGAAAAGGGTGTGTGAAATAAATCTGCAACAAGATATTTTATTTTAATAAGTTCAATCACTCAGAACTTAGGAGTAAGAACATACATTTATTTCTGAGTGATGATATAAGTATCTGTAATAGTGAAACGTTTTATTTGCATAGTGAGTTCTTCCAGGAAATTGTATTAGTTTGTTTTTATTCATAAAAGATCAACATGATTTTAATGTGAACTTTAAGACTAAATGAAACATGATATTTGACACCACCCAGTAAAGAAGAGCCATATCCTTGTAAAGGTTTGAGCATTTGAAAGAAAGAAAAATAGCTTCAGGTTATTTGCAGATGTTTTCTAAAATTGCATGAACTTTATCCATCACGTTCTTCACCATTTATTCAAAAACAATGCCTGAGAATATGGATGATTTTAAACTGTGATTTACCTCCACGTCCCCATAGTATGGAATACAGCTACTAAGAATGCTAGTAAAAACTCAAACATTGGCCAAGATTTCTTCCATATCTGATACTCTTACATTTAGCTGACTGAACCTGTGGACCTAAGGAACTCAAGGGTTGTAACTCTTACTGAAGGGTTGTAACTGTTATATCCTTGAGGTATAACAATTATTTAGTTTTTCATAGATCTTTTTTTTCTGTAGTAATCCAGTCTTTCTTCTACAATTGAAAATAAGATTTGCAGTCACTTAAACAAAATAAAACTAGTGCTAAAAATCTTATTGCGAATTGTATGCTTAAGGAAAAAAAAAAACAACCAGACAAACAAACAAATAAACAAACAAAAAACAACAAGTGTAAAATTTCTGAAATAAGTGAATACAAGTATCTAAGGTCCTGAAAACAGGTTATCCCAAATCTTGGTTCTTCCATCGTCTTATGTCTTTTTTGTACAGACAATCTTAACTCTATATTAAGCTGCTTTAGCTAAAATTACAAAAGCAAACATGAGAATATGCCTCAGTTGGACTTTTGAGAACCGAAAATAATTCACAGTTTCCATCCTAACGTAATTCAGGGGAATTGAAGGCTAAGAATATCAGTTAGTTATTGACAAACTGAGCAAAGTTTCTGCATAATATAACAAAAAAAAAAAGCAGTGAAGAATCAAAGCAGAATTTTTTAAAATCACTGTACAGACATTTCAGCCAAGCATCAGTTTAATGAAAATTTGAACAAAGTGAACAGTATTGTGACTTACAGTACATGGTATATACAGATAAGACAATTAAGGGTTACAGACTTTTTCAGTGCATAAAAATAAAAAGTTCTGTAAGATCTTGAACAAGAAGAAAAGTGAAAGAACGATTTTAGAGCATACACTTGTCTTCTTCCAGAACTCGAACTCTCTAATGGCTCTTATAAACCAAATCCTGCAAAATGTGTCCTGCTGTAGCCCTCTTTCCAGTAGAGCCTCTGATACTTTGAAGTGTAGGGGAGGGAAGGGTCATGGAGAGGACAACCAAGGAGAAGGACTTGTAGGAATGTGCCAAAACTTGGATGTCCTATGTAGTCATTCATGGCTCAATGCAGACATGATGTGGAGAAGTCTGTCCACTTTGGCTATACCCACACAAACCGTTGTTCCAGACTCACACAGGAAGGGAGCCACACAACAGAGCTGCTCTGTCAGATGGGAGGAAGATCTGGTGTCTCAGTCCATATCCAGTTACTGTCTCCATGAGTCCATTCACTTGGATCTTTATTCACAACCTCAGCATTTCACTCTAATCTCTTGTGGCGAGGGAATGTCTTGTTAGATCTGTCCCTTGAGCCAACTCTCAAATTGTTAATTTAACCCAAGACTGGAGTTTTATTTGAATGGAGCTTAGCTGATTTATGTGAACTGAGAATGTGGCCCATTGTCCGAATCAAAAATTCCACATCTCAGCAGCTGAGTAAAGTAAAACCTTAAATTGTGAGTGTGGAGGTTGAAAAGCAGCAATCTAAATATTTCTAAATGTTCAATCTAAGTTTATATTAGATTTAACTTGTTGTAAACCATATCCAGTACATTATAAAACAGGATCAAACAGTAGTATATCAAAATTTATTAAAAAACAGAAGAGTTCAGGAAACAAATACATTTGGGTAATCCAGGTACAGCTTTAAAAGTTATATTCAGAAGTACTAAACAAGCAGCTTGAATAATTGAAGATATTTGCATGACATGAAGACTAAGGCCATAGAGAAGTATATTCAGTGGCCTGCTTTAAATTTTGCCTCTTGCCAACTCAAAATTTTAGGCTGCTTTGTTTTGTTTTTCTTTTTTTGTTTTGTTTTGTGTTTTTTTTCTGCTGTTTTTCTTTTAAAGAGCAACAAGAAATTCCGAGGTTTCTACCATATGATTGTTACAATTGTAGGAGACTGGATATGATGTATCTTCAAAAGTAGCATATTTAAATGAGCTCCCTTTCCATTTGACATTGAGATCTTCTACTTCAAAAATAATATCAATTAGAATATAAGGGGAAAGCAGGTAACAATAATGGACTAATATAAGCAAATATTTACATGAGATGTCTGTGATCTATAAATGCAGTTATGAAGCAAAGTTAAACACTTAGAAAATCTCCAAACTAACATTGTTTTTGCATGTTTGCTATTGTTTAATGTTGTTTATGTATTGTTCACTGCCAAGATATGGTTTTTGGCATCACAGTCAAATATTTTCCTCTGAAATTCTTCCCTATTTTGGATAGGGATTAAGTGTTATTCTTACATCTAAAAGTGAGTCTCTTATGTATTGCAAAGCTCACAGCTTTATTGCCTTTACCCTTGAGACAACTTGAGACATATACATGGCAGATCTTACTAAATTACTGAAGTTGCAAGTACCTCAAGATTTCTTCTAAAATTTTGGTAGCACATGTCAAAACATCTTTATTATGCAAGTCATACTGCTAATAAAATCTTCTAATTGGGTACTTTTAGATGGGAGAAAGTCCATCCTTAAGCAACCCCACTTTGCTGGTAGATCTCTGCTCCTCAATGCTAAAGCTTTGTAGAAAACAGGTAACCAGAGTTCACTTGGTTTAAAATAAACATTGACCAATTAGTGCACTTTATTCCCAGACTCATTCTTAGAAATAGAAGTGATTTGTGTCCAACTGGTATGTGGCAGACACCCAGGATTCAGCAAGGGTGATGAAAAGTCTGGCAGACCTAAAAACAAGTAAAAATGGTTTCTAAAAAAAAAGTAAAGCAATAGAACAAACATAATTGGCAAAAGGTGTAACAAGGACTGCTTTTCTCTACTTTAATAAGAAATTGTGATTCATTGACCCAGAAAATCCCAGACATGAACTTATATCAACCAGCAAGGAAAGCAAAGAAACATAGAGTCACTTTATTAGGTTATGTAAAAAATCCCATGTATCTAGCAAAGAAAAAATATATTGGAAAGAACAGAATTAATCCAAATCTAATAGTAAAGGACATAATCTCAGGCTAAGTTACTTGCTGATACACACCTCAATTTTCCTGAAGCTTCTTGAAGTTATAAGTCTTTCAAGATCTTAATAAACCTGTAGCTATACATATATCAGTATGTAAGATATTGCGGGAAACTGAAATTATAATCAGAGATACTTTAGTACTATTAACATTTTATTCATATTTTTATAATTACTTCACAGTGAATAACATTTACTCAGCTTTATGTTTGCATAAAGGCTATTGTTATCATGCAAGAAAAACAGAAAAATAAGATTTTTTTTATACAATGCATTAACAGACCTGCAGCAGAGCTCAAAAAAAAAAAAAAAAAAAAAAAACCACAAAAAAACCTTTTCAAATAATTACTTAGTAGACAACATACAAACGTTTTTTTCTTGAATTTGATCCATCAGTGTGATATCAGCATGAAATTGTATGCATTTTAACTGCCTTAGAATCACAGAATCATAGAATAACGCAGGTTGGAAAAGACCTTAAAGATCATCGAGTCCAACCATGACCTAACCATACTACCTTAACTTTAACAACTCCCCTCTAAATCATGTCTCTGAGCACCACATACAAATGGTTTTTAAACACATCCAGGGATGGTGACTCAACGGCCTCCCTAGGGAGCTTATTCCAGTGATTAACAGCCCTTTCTGTGAAGAAATGTTTCCTGATATCTAACCTAAACTTACCCTGGTGCTACTTAAGGCTGTTTCCCCTCATTCTGACACCTGTCACCAGCCTTTACGCCATGTAAATCTTAACCAATATAAGACAAAGCTTCAGGATTCAAGAAAATTGCAGCATGTGTCACGTTAACCAGAAAAACAAATGCATAACTATCCCTTGAGTTATAAATGCAAGAAATAATAGTTACTAGTGTTCAATAGACACTAGGGATATATTCATTTTTTTATCCTAATTCTTTATAGTTTAGTTCCTTCTGCCTGTTTAGTACTAACATCAGATTTTAAAACATGGACAAAAAAATATAGAACCACATTTTTATGTGATGCTCCATACTTCAGTTATGAACTGAGAATCAAATTGCCTCAGTAAACAGTAGGTTGTTCAAGGCTGAAGATACTCTTTAAAAGGAAAGTAAACTATAAATAATTAGAATTCACTTGAGAATGTCAAGCAAATACAGATAATTTGCTGCATTGACACTGAAAAACAACAGTGCAGCTGTATTACTGTACATGTTATTACATAACATGTATTGCATGTTACTAAATGGTAAAAATAAATTATGGAAAACTGAAGGAAATTAATTTAGAGGTTTAGAGCTAGATCTAAGGCCCACTTCCCATAGGAATACCTCCCCCACTGTCTGTGATTATTCACAACTAAAGGCCAAAATGCACAAAACCAACTCCAGGCAAAGGAGAAAACGTTTTGGGTTAAGGTAACTTTGGATCACTTTATGAGTGTTTCTTGATATGTCCCAGTATCTCTATGCTGCTCTTCTTTGATATTACAAAAAGGTTCCAAGTTGTACTGATCCTGTGTTAGAATTTCCTTGTTAAGGGGGAGAAAGAAACAGATGTCTTGTGTCTCACAAGACAGGCACACAGAAACATGTATATGCTTCCGTCAGAAAATGAGCAGGTGGGTGATGGTCCCTAGTTCCTGGTAAAGGAGAAAACAGGAAGTTTATGAGAAGTTTTTCTTTCCCTCATTTTGTAACTTTACTTAGATAACACAAGTATGTTTGATGATGTTTAACAAATAAGCATTGGTGTTAGATAAACCTTAGAAAACATTCAGAAAAGAAGCATGTTACGCTTAAAGAAGGAGAAATGTTCCATTTATCATACTTCTTCCAACTTCCAAAAATTTAAATATTTTCTTTGCAATCATGAGATTTCCCTTCTGTTGACTTGGCAATGAAAGAATTCTTCGAGCAGATTTTGTACATCTGCTACATCAGGAAAATTTTCTGAAAAAATTTCTAGTTTCCCAGCACGCAGCCATCTAAAATAATTGTCTCTAAATAACGTGTAAATTTTATGATAATTTAAGTCAGGTTAATCTTGTTTAGTTCACATTTTCATGCAAAGATACAATCCATGCAGTACGTCAGTGCACTGCAAGAGAAACATAAGCTGCCTTATCAGTGATCAAAGTGCTAGATAGAGAAAAATCACCTGGGAAATTCAACATTATCATTCCTCTCTTCATCATCTGAAACTACAAAATGAAAGCAGAAAAGCCTTAGATGTGAAATATTTAAGGGATCATCTTTGTACATCAGTAGACAGTGACAACAGATGGAAAATTTATATGTATATAAATGTTGCCAACTCTGCTTACATCTTTGTTATATTTTCAAGAGAAGTAGTTTGTATGGCTTTCATATGTTAATTACTTTGAGTATTACGGCCTAGAGTACTATAGAGCCAGGTTTCTACAAAGTAGTTGCTATGGCATTTATCTTCACAAAGTAGGTACTTGTCAGAAGTTTACCTTTTCAAAGTAACACCAATGTTTCCAGTGTATGCCTGCCTCTGGCATCCTTTTCTAGGTTCGTACTCCATCACAATATTCTGTATTTGCACTCCAGATGATGACTTTATCTAGGTTGGACAAGTCAGTTATAATAACTTTAAGTATTCCAGTCGCTTAAAATGATCGTCTGTGACTCATTTTACTCCTTCCATTTGCCCCACTATTTTCTTGGAGCATGTTTCCCTCATTGAAGAGCACACTGATGCTTGTCTGGGGAAGGCCAATGTTACTTTTTTCCTGGTAAAGGGACTTTTAACCGTAAAAGGACTTCAGGCATTATTTTGGTAGGTTTGATTTAGTAGCTGTTAGACTTTGCTTGCAAAGAGTAAAGGCAAGAAGTAAAGTATTCCAAGAGTAAAGGCAGAAGCATGTGCAATGCGAGGACGTTTATTTAAAAGCCGGAGAGTGCCACCGTGTGGCTGCAGGCTTTTAGCCAGACAATGGTTTGTGTTTTCGTCCCAGGAAAACTTCGGTCTTAAGAATGAACAGATTCGACCTCTCTAAAACCAGCATGAACTTATTTAAAGAGGCTAAAGTTGCAAATATAGGGGGGGGGGAGGGGGGGTGAAAAAACCATGGAGCTCTTCCTCAAGTGAAAAAGAAATAAACAGATGTCTGAATGCCCAATCTCCAGGAATCCCATGCACCAATTTCTAATCTAGAGGTTGTATTTTAACAACAGTGTTTAATACAGAGCACACATTTATTTCAGAGCACACATAATAGAAATCAACTTTCTTTTATTCCCTGATGAATTTCTTAGCCAGGAGAGAAAAAGGTTGTTCTTCCTTTTTACACACCTCCAGAGTATGCATGATTTGGCGCGCTGATTTATCTAACCAGGAGAGATGGACCCAGCCTCCTGATAAGGATTTTCTATACTTTCCTCTTCCAAAATTGGAGCTTCTCCAGGCTGAGGAATGCTTGAAGAGATCAGGGAGATCTTTTTCCAGTAGTTAAGTATTCCATACAATTACAGTAGTATTAAGGACAAATGAAACACTACCACTCCCTTCTCTCTAATCCCCCTTCCTAATTCCGCTTTGAAAAGACAGGAAAGAGTCCTTCATGCCTGAGAAAACACTAGTGTATGGTTTGGCATCTGACAGGGTTCTAGGTTTGTAGCTGCTCACCAGTCCATGCCTTCCTGGAAGCAGAATCTTGGTTGTTGTTTTTGTTGGTTTTTTTTTTTTTTCCGGTTCAGGGAAATACCCTATGTGCAGAGCTTTTAACATCTCAGCAAGACTTTTTTGTCTCATTAAATGAGTATCAACTTTTTTTCTATTCAGTGGCTATATAAATAGTGCTAAGCATAAGCCCACTGAATCTACATCCCCTTCCTGTTTCTTTTTTCAAAGGTCATCCAAACATACTCTTCCTCACTGTCTTTTATAACAGATGCTGCAAAGGTATAGTTTTTAGATCCTTATTAAGGTGGCATCCAGATGCCATGCTGTTCCACCTTTTTGCTTCGTTAAACTTGAAGAATGTTCTGTTATTTAGCTAGCCAAAATTGATCATTTACAGAACAGCTATAGGAAAACAGAGTAGAAGTCTGAATATTGGAGACATTTTCTAGACTTTCACCAGCAAGCATGCCAGGTGAGGGACATCTCATCCACCTGTGGCATTCTGCATTGTAGACTCCTGACCTTTTTCAGAAGCTAGAGACAGTAAGGCCTTCTAAGAGGTGTACTCCTGAAGGAAAGGTGAATCCTATCACTCCTGATCAAAGGGAACAAAACTTATTAGTAAAATCATTTAGCCCAGGTTCAGTTCTCAGATTGTGTGAATTACAACTTTGCTGTTCATCACGTTTCTTACCGCAGAATCATAAAACTATGTTGTGTTTTCTGGGGGGGGTGGGAAACGCATATTTAAAAATGTAACAGATTTTGAAGCTACTTTTGAAATCTAAAAACCATTTTGATATCTAACAGAAACACAGTTCTTTGAAATTCACTGCTTATGACTCACTTTATACCACACTAAGTAGGAAAACTCAGAATTCCTGTATCATCAGAGTAAGGAGAAAGTATTCAAATTCTGCTTTTTAAAAAATCTCGCTACGCTTTTCAAGCTGTTCACCTGGCTTGAAGGCAGTGCCCATGAAATCATGTGCTATAATACAGCACAAGCACTACTTGATTTCAAAGGGTGAATCAGTAACAAAGGATGAATTAGTAACAAAGGACTGTATTGCCATGAAATCAAAAACTGTGTGGAATCTAGGCAAGAATATGAAGTGGTAATACTAGAAATAACGCAAGTTTTATCAGAAGAATAGAATTGTGGATTAGGAAACACAGTTTCCCTTCCCAGAATACAGAGACTGCCTGTCATGACAGTAATTAGAACCAGAGAGATGGCCAAGCACTAGGAAGCAATATCCATGGTTTTCCTAGCTCTACAGAGAATGTACAAGAGTTTTGTTGAATTTTCAGGCCCAGGCAAGGAAGAGTACATTAATTTCTCCATACAAATTTGAACAGCATGACACCACTCTGAATCTAAGTTTCCAAGCTACCTGCACATTAAAGCTTTCAAGTCTGTGTGTTCAGGAATCTGTGTGCAGTATTGCAGTATTTTCAGAAATCCACACTCCTGCAGTCAAGACATTAAGGGTCTTATGTGCTCTCCAACTTACAGCTTTTTTCTTTTTTAAAATCAAAATGCTGAGAAATATTTGATGAGTACCACATATTTACAAACAATGATTATCACATTCATAATTTTTAGCATCCAACCCTCTGTGCACAGCTGAAAACACAGGCACATATATGTTCTCTTCAGTGTTGAAATAGAAAACCAGAAATACACTTAATATGCCAGGAGCCTTCTATAACTACCAAATACGCAGAGCTTCAACCTCAGCTAGAACTGAAGCTGTACTTCACTTTCTAAACCTTTGAGCCAAAAACACATCTAGAGATTTTTGTCTACCTAAAAAGTTAGATTTTTTCTTGTAGGTTCTTGACACTTATCCTTGATGTTGTCAACTGTCACATTAGAAGTGCTTATAGCACTCTTTCCACCTCTCTAGAAAGTATCCTAAGTGTCAGTTTATCTTTAAATATTTAAGTATGACAAACTAATAGAGAATTCAGAAGGTTAGGGAGATGACACACATCAGATATCTGAATGCATAAATGAAAAGTGTTCATTCTGGTGTGAATGATAAAAGTAAAAGGAAGACTCCTGGGCTAAGAACCAAGGCAATTAGGATATAGATTTACATAGACCAGAACATGAGCTGTTTAAAAATGTAAATATTTCCTTGCATCTTTCACTTTCCCCAGGTTTGACAACATAAAGAAGATATGTAGCCAAAATACTCCCAGCTGATATCTGAGACTGTGTGCATATCTTCAAACGAAACTTCTGCATAAAGTCTCTTAAAAATACAGTAAACTGTTGTTAGACAGAACGAAGGGAGATGATATCAAAATTTCTCAGAATGCATTATTTTATCAGACGTCTTTTCTCAGACATGCATATTCAGTACGTGCAACATAATCTACTATGTCATTTCTACAATAGCTTTGATACAAAAATGTTTTGAGGCACAAAGTTTTAGAACTACTTCCAAGTAGTACTTTTGCAATTACTATGAAGGAGTACATTTTTCTGACCATAACGTAATGATATGTGGTAGGAAATGCTGTCTTTGCAGACAATGCTGACAGCTTTGGAAAAGGTCAATTAAAAATCATATTTGAAAAGAGAAGGAGAGCCTACAAACATCCACTGAAATGAACAGAATTGCAACTTACATATGTATTGCTAGAGACTTCATTTCTGGGCACCAGTTAGTGTTTTCAGAAATTCTGGAATAATTAGATTCTGCATTAGATGTGTTTGTTGAGAAATGATGGGTGATGGCTGAGGAACTTGATCGAACCAATTCTGAAATATCTCATCTAGTTTACTTGATGATATAGAAGCATTTACACAAGCAGATTCCATAGTGAGGTCATATATGAACAAGGTCATACAAAGAAAGTCAGTGTTGAATGTTTTTTCTCTATGATGCTTTATTAAATACTTTTCGTTTATATAAGTGTTTATCATTTTCCAAGACAAAAAAGGATAGGTTTTCTTTACTAATAGTGAAAAAGAATAAAGGGTTGTGTTTTTTTTTTTTTTTATGTTTGTAGTTTACAGGCTGAACCTCAAATAGCAAGTACAAGACTGTATATCTTAGAGACAAGGAAATGCAGTCCACTGTCATGAAAACTACTCATCTCTCCTGGGAAGCAAAGTTATCACTCACAGCACATGCAGTATGAAATGACACATTCTGCATGCTCCAACTAGCGCAGTGTTTCTGCAGTTACTTCTGTAGTAAGATTATAGTTTTCAAAGGTGCTTATAAGGTCTTATAATACTGATCAGGAGCTAAATTTATTCTTCTAACATTCAACTCTGTTGCAAAGGTTCTTGCCTTTTGATAGAAAAAGAGAGACATTTCCCGATCCACGAGGAAGTTGTGGTAAATTATTGCAAGTCTTGTGTAAATCTTCAGCTGAGCTTTCTTATTGCCCAAGTCCATAGCAGCAGCGAGTGCCAATTGATAATAGCCTGCTGCATCAAAGGGATCCTGAAATAAAAGGAACAAAGATAGCACACCCTATTGTACAGCTGTGTAAGAGGACATCCAAGTTTGGTTTGTAATGCACAAGAAAAATATGGTTACTGAACTTCAGTGAGTTCTCTCACCTTATTATTTAGATTTGAAATGTGTATCAATGTTTGAGTAAAATGATGAGAAAAAGCATTACTATCTGTAATGATTTTCCACAGAAGTTTTTAGTATTATTTACCTTAAGATCGTAGAATATAATGTCTCCTAAGTTCAAGTACACCTTGACGTAGTACAGAGTTTCCTCCTCAAACTCCAGAGGAGAGGAACAGAGGGACAAAGCCTTTAAATAAAAGTGTTCAGCTAGTTCACAGTGACCCAAATGATGATGGATGGCTGCCAGCCGATGGTAAGCTATTCGTTCATTTAGCTGATTTCCTAATGAGATAAGAATTGAAATAAAACCAAAGAGACAAAGAAGTCAGATTTTCTCAAACCACGAAATGTCTATGATATTTTTTGTTTTATTGATTTTTTTTTTTTTTTTACCGAGTATTGTATTTTATTGAATATAACTAATTTACCCCCAATAGATGCCTGCCCTAAGGCTGCCCTTTTCTTTTAAATAAAAGTTCCACAAAAATTTCTGAATTTCAAACTGGGATTTTATCAAATAACTACATACATAACTCTCATCTATGGATATATACTTACTGTGCATATTTACAGAAATATAAGTAGATTATCTTGAAAATGTAGTAGATAATTGGTTTAAAAACTCCCTTGTCCTTTTAAGTAAAAAGTTTCTATCAGAAATTATGTCACAAAAACTGATGATCAGACTGATATGACACATCTGTACAGGTACAGAGGAATTAAGCAGTTGAACAGTTCTCCAAGCTTCAAAGAATATGACTTTGAAAACAAGCTCTGTTGTTTTTAATTACTTTTTCCAGGGTGTGCTCACTAGCCAGGCTACTAGCAAATCTGAAAAGAGCACATGACACTCAAAAGCCTCTTGGCAAAGCATTCTAGAGTATTACAACTTAACTGTCAGAAAGCACATTCAATTTGGACTTGAAATCCCAGGTTTAATTCTGTGCTGTACCAAAGATTTTCTGTATGATCTTAGAGTTCAAAGAGGCAGCAAAAAGTTTATCATTTTTAAACAGAGACAAAAATATCAAGAATAGTATTATTATGAAATCCTGGCAGTAAATCTGACAGAATTTGTAGAAATAAAACTTTTTTTTTTTTTTAGAATACCACCATAAATTGCAGATGATTGTAATATCAAGGTATAATTGAAATTGATCTTACCTAGATGTACACTGAGCATAAGAGATGCTTTTGCATATTCCATACTTTCCTCGTAAGCCTTTAGGTTCATCAGCAGCTCCACTAGTTTATTGCATAATCTCAGTTCAATGTTTTTGTTGCCAGTCTCAACAGCAAGGGGAAGAGCCCTGTCCTGAAATGTATAAGAACATCTTAGGCATTGCAGAACCATGAGATGTGCATTGACAAACCTCCAGTTATGCACCATCAAGTAACTTCAGGTTTTCTTTTACTTTTTGAATATTTTACATCTTAAACCCAAAAGAAGGGTTGGAAATAGGTGAAATGTATTAACACCAGGGCATAAATTCAGTCTCAATAAGTTATAGCCTGTTTGCTAAGAGGTTCAGGATTTCTAGAACACCCACTACAAAGGGAAAAAGCATGTAACTGTCAGTGGAGGAAAAAAAAAAACTGCACAAACCCTGTAGAAAGGCACTGCTTTCTCCTTTTCCCATTTACCATTAAAAAATATGTCTCCAGCAGCTTCAAACAATTCCATTGCTAAGTTTGGATCTCCTATGTGTAGAGCAGCATCCTGAGCAACCTGAAAATGGAAGGGTGAAAAAAAGTTTTGGTTACTTCTTTGTTTAAAATAAAGAAATATATATAAATGCTAAAAATTGGAGGAAAAAAAAAAAAAAGATCTTGTTAAAGAATCTCTTCTTGTTAAAATTTAAGAAAAGCTATACTTCTTGACAACATGTTTTGTCTTTTTTGGTATACTGTCTTTCTGAGCAACTAGATGCTGAAAAATAGGAGTCAGGGCATGTACATTGGTATGGTCTCCCCTTCTCTGGAAGTATTCTCCTGATAGCTTAGTCAGCAAACAAAGAAAATGAAAACTACACCAAGACATCAGTAGTGATCTTGATAGTTGTAAAATATTAAATTTAATTGAGATCAACTTTATCATAGGAATTAATTATAACTACAAGCTGGATATAGCTAATAGAACAGTTTTAAAAGCCTGTGTATATTTAAAATAAATACAGCTCCACTATCCTGCTGTTCTAAACTAAGCATATGCCACATCAGCATGAAGGATTTTGGGAGAGGAAGCATGCATCTGCTCTGAAGCAAATAAGTGTTGCCAGGACACGCAGATACTGATATTGATGGGAAAGAGGATTACACAAAGCATGACAACTCTTGCTTTGGCTTTGTGATTTCTGGTTTTCACTTTGCATTAAAGTAAATCCAACACCTTACTTCAGCTCAATGGCAGTGATACTTTTCAGCTTATTTTGGCTTCAGGTACCCTAAGAACTGTTATCACATTTTTGGAAGCTGTACATTTAACAGTGGATCTCAGTTTAGTTTTTATTTTTTGATCTTACTTCTGTTACCACTCAAACACCAGCCAAGAATCAGATCTTACTGTATTAAATTCTACATACAACCTGTTCTACAAAGGCAGCACTCTCCTTAACGGCAGAGAAGTATTTTCAACCCCTTTTAAGAGCAGGAAGTAATTTACCAAATACCTACATTATTGCCTTACAGATAATTGTAAGGCTGAGATGCGTGCTGCAGTGTGGCTCTGATGGACACTGGACAGTTCTGTTTCAGCAGTCAAAAGGGCCGGATTGCCGCTTCAGACCATCTTACAGTCTGTTAACACAGCAATAGAAGTAGCAGCAGTTTTCCTGGGGATCTGACCCACCAGCCTGCACATTGCAGCATTTAGTATTTGTATCTACTAGCATGTAGCAGGCATACACAGTTTGTTTGCTGTGATGTTGCAGATCTGGCAGAGAATGTTGTAATAAGATGAAGAATTGCACAGAACACAGAATTTGCTTTGAAACAGGCAGTAAGGTTTGCTGCTCAGAATCTTCATGGAGTCAAACAACAGGTTAAAATGGATCACCACGAGATAACACCCAGACTTTCAGCTGCTAAGCTTATTACATAAATGGCAGTGTTGTGTTCAGAAGATCAGCTGATAAAATCCTTGGAATGTTAAAATTACACACTCTCTTACCATACCACCTGCATCATGTCGATGATATGTGCGTAACTTTGTTAATAGCATACCTGAATATAGAGATCCACAAGCTCATTCTGCCTCAGAATATAATATATCTTTCCTGCCCGTAGCCAAGCATATGCCTCTTTCTCTTTTTTCTGGAGATCTATAAATATTCCAAGGCTTCTTTTTGTATATTCAAGTGCTGATCTGTAAGCCCTGAAATGAGGGAAAAACCTATTCATCATAGGGTCTCTTCAGAATCAAGGTTTGTTTTCATAATTAGAAAAGTTTTATGTTCATGTAAAGCAACATTTCCTTTATTCAGTGTACAATCATAATTTCTCAACTAGCCGTTAGCAGCTAGCTGTTAGCTTGCTAACAGATAGAAAGTGGGAAAAAGACTTTTGTTTGATCTATTTTTTACTAGATCATTATCACATTAAGTGGGGGAAAAATCCTCGCCTTAAACTCTTCTATAGTTTCTGCTTTTTCTTACAAGCCTTAGAAGGAAATAACATCTAAAGTCCATCTTTTCTAAAACAAACCTAGGCTCTGACTTTAGCACAGTTCAGACTTATCCACACTTGAACAAAATTTTTATGTGAGATGTGAAGCATCCAAATTACAAGACCATTGGGAAGTACAGTTTTCTTTAGCTGTGAAGGCACAGCATTCCTAGAAGTGCCTGCAGTTCTTGTTGGAAAGACCTGTTAGATTTTATGAGCCTCAGATGTGTTTATTAAATCCTTCCCTATCCATCTTGTGTTAGACTCCCATCACCTTGACCAGATCCATTTTCCTCTAAAAGTAAGATAAACATTGTTAAGTGTACCATAAAGAACAAAGAAAATGATGGAGGCATATAGTAATCCGTAACACAGAACAGCAGATGGAACAGGTCAGACTGTATCTAATGTCATACTGAATGTCTACTATTACTCAGTGATGATCTCAAGCCACAGAACCAATGTTCACTGGGAACCAGTGTTCTAGAGTGTGTAAATTCCACACACCAGTTGCACACAATGCAGCAGTTTCTCCACCTGTTTAAACCTTCTTCACATTTCAGCTAGTTTGAAATCTTAACTGACTCCTTTAAATACTTCAGAAAGGCTGAATACATTTATTTATTTTTGACCAACTATATAATTCAGCAGCAGTTAATAAGCAGAATGATTTGTATGTGAATTTGAAAAACTAGAGGTTTGAACTTCAACAACTTAAGGCTAAAATAAGTATCTACTCTCTCTCTCTCTCCACAATTGATAATTATTTTTCCTACCCATAATGAAGTATACCTGAAAACATTAAAAAAAAAAAAAATGGCTCTAAATGATATAGCAAGAAAAGACACAACCTTAAAAAAATCTGTTTTTTTCTTTTCTTTTTACAGAAATTTTGAAAAATATTTCCTCAAAGAGAAACACCCCCAATAGAGAAAACTTGATGTCTTGTGAGCATGGAATATGCCATTCAGTTTCCAATAGAAAAATTGTCATGGAAACACAAACAAGTTACCCACCAGCAATAGCCCTAGAGATGTTACAGTCATCTAGAGTTGCATAGCATACAAATGTTTTTAATCATATCCTTACATTTTAAAAATAATTTCTCTTTTAAATTAGTGTTAATCCTTGCTGAATATCTTGGTTCCTTTGAGAGATGATAGTTACTTAAAAAAAAAAAATTAAACAGTTAAATAAACTGTTTACCATAAAAGTTTACCATAAAAGCCTTCAATTATAGTGAATTACGTTGTCAAAGCAAAGTGAAAAATATTGGTCATATTCTACTGCTGCAAAAACTGAGATCCATTACCATAACAGAAAAGTTCAAATCAGGATAAAAACAAAGTGTGTCTTACCTTTCTGTTCCTAAAGACAAATAGAGCTGACTAATGGTTTCCAAAATTTGTCCCTCCAGGACTTTATTGGACATCTTTCTAGCTAAAGATAGTTGATATTCATTGTAGATGACACACTGAGCCTCATTGGGAATGACTGTACTGTAGAACTGACACAGCAGTTTAATTACTTGAAGTTGACCTATGGGAATAGACGCACAATACTAGTATGAATATTTTAAAATGAAAGTCAAGTTATTTTTAAAATAACTCATTCCTATTGTTTCGCACTTTCAGCACAGTCAATCAATAAAAGCAGTGACAAGGTTCCACCAGTGACTTCTTCAACCTCATCAAAATTAACAAAACCTAGAAGTTACTGTATCTCCAGGATAAAATAAACCTTTTGTCATTAAAGTTTAGGCTGCCTAAATCAGTAGGATTTAGTAGCAAAAATGAATGTAGCATGGTTCTTCTAAATAGAACTATCTTATGCAAAATTAATTCAGGTTACCCATTGTTTTCATGTATTTAAACTTGGGTCTCGTTCATTTTGTAGTAGCAACGATATAGCATTTACCAATATTATTAAACATAGAAGTGTCCGAACTTTTTTTTATTTACTATTTGTTTCTTAACACTTATGTTTTCTCCATCTCATGATTTCTGACAAACCTAAAAAGTGACAAAAGAGCAAACAAGCATGCATTTATTTCTTCCCTATTACAGACCAAACATTCCAATCACTTTGATAGCTGTCAAAAAACAGAAAATAAATCATAATTTAAGGAAAAAATTGTAATATACCCCTATAACTAACAAACACTCCCCCCAAAAACCCCAATACTTACTTTCCAGATGACTTATTTCCATTGCAACTAAAAACGCCCATTCGTAATAAAACCTTCCTTTTTCCCTTTGAGTTCTACTAACATAGTAACATCCCAGCTGGAGAAGGGTTTGGATAAACTCTTGGCCACAGTACATACTTGGAAGTTTGGCAAATAGCTTCACCGCTCTGATATAATAATGCTCTGCCAGCTTACTGGCCGCTGCATGCAGACAGAGCACCCCAAAATTAGCCAGGGATATAGCTTGGTTATGAGTCATATTGGCTTCTTCAGAAAGACGCAGAGCTTTGTAGCAGCTTTCAGCAGCTTTCTTGGTGTTGTTTGTTCTTTTCAAAGCAATAGCAAGCATGTTATAAGCAACACCTAGCTGTTGAGGACTGCTCCACGAGGAGTCCACGACGGCATTTAAAATGGTTGCTGCCACATCGTATTGCCTGTAAAGAATGTATAACCAAGCAAGTGAAACCAAGTAGTTAATAGTTTCCTCTGGCTTAGCGGAAGTATCAGAGTCCAGGGTTTTCATCATGTAGACAATGGCTTTTCCATACTGTTTGTGGTGGCTGTACAGTTTTGCTAAACTAAGATAGATGGTGCTGCATAGTCCTTGCTGCTCGTTTGTAAACGCAGAGGAAAGTGCTTCTGTGAGGTAAGGTGCAATTTGGGATGGAAGTATTTGTCTGAGTTTTCTCAAGCCGTAGAGTTTGGGAGCATTTTTGACGACTAAATCAATCCTTTTCAGGGAGTCCATTAGAGTACTTGAGTTCTGGGAAGTGGAGACTTTTATGCAGCTTAACACAATGTGTGGCAAACACTTCTCGTTGTAGGACTCCGCTAGTTTGAAATAACAGTTTTTGGATAAATTGTTCTCTAAACCCAAGTCATTAAGCAGCAGTTGGAGCCTTTCTAGGAAGGGAAGTGCCTCTTCATGTTGTTTGCATGTGGTGTAGTGTTTTGCCAGTAAAAAACATGCCCTAGCCTCTGCATGTTTGTTCTGGCTCAAAATTGTCCTCTTCAGAGCATACTTTAGAATATCTGACTCCAGGTCAGCGCTGCAAATGTGGTTGGGAATTCCCATGAGGAGAGATGTAGCCTTGTCAAAAACCTGAGAACATTTTTCTTTGTTCTTCTGTGTCAAGTAGATGACTGTTAGATTTGTGTAAAGAGCAATTACAAAGTACAAATCACTAAATCCTCCAGTTACTGTTCCCAGTGCTTCCTCAAAATAAACCCGAGCTTGGGAAAACTTTACTTTTTTAACACTCAGCCTGCCTAAGAGAAAGCAGACCCTTGCTAGTGCCCATGACATACCTGCTTTCTTTGCTAATTCCCTTGCTAAACTAAAAAAGCTGAGCAGTTCATCTTCCTCTGAAAAGCCATAAAACATACTATTAATGAATGCATACGAGAAATCATAGAGGTTTTTGAAATCTCTCTCATATTCTTTGCTATTTAAGAAGAGTAACAATGACTCAAAAACATCAGATTCTTGACCATCATCTTGATATATGTAGAAGCAAGGTCCCTCAGGTGAAGGTAAGATTTCTTTATTTGAAGTGCTGGCAGAATCCTTTCCTTCTGTAGCTAGATCTTCTGCCTGGCTGATCTCTAAATTCTTGAACTTCTTCACAAATTCTTCTACCTTGCCATTCTTTGGGCTAGTGGTTACCATATTAGAATGTGAACATGAGATTTCTGAAATTCAAAAATAAATCACAGATCACTATTTGAAGTGTATATACATACAAAGGTCTTTCTTAGAACAATAGGACAGTCTATCAGGAAAAAACGTTATGAAAATGTTAGCTGTTAGAAAAGCAGTACGTTGAGGAGATGAATGAAAGGTAGGGAAAAAGAAATCAAGATGGGTCAGAGAGGAACAAACACGGGAAATGAAGGATAAAAGGAATCTGCCACACATAAGCAGACTTCTGATCAACATGCTGATCAATGCCCTATCACCAAAATTTCTTCTGTTTTATTGAACTGAAAAAAAAAAAACCTTTGTTTTTGAATTAAATTAATTAATCCTTAAAGTAAACACTTTTGGTGTATATCCTCTGTTTTCTCTATGTATGTATGAGAGAAAGGTCTTCCAGAGAATTACAGTTATATTATAGGTAACAAGCAGGAGTTCATTGTAATTCAGATATGACCAAGGTCTGAATTGAAGGTTGGATAAATGATGCAAGGTCTGAGCATGAAATTAGAATAGATTTAAGGTCTCAAGGAATCCCAAGTGTGAGTAAAATTATGCCTAAATTCTGCTAGACTACTAAGCCAGATTAACCAGAGATTGAGCTAATTGTATTGAAGTCAGGAACAGGCTTTGCTGGTACAGATTATTTGCATGGGATTACAATGTTTATGGCCATCAATGCAGTCATCGATCTAAATTCTACTACAGTGTCATTGCTGATATCTTCCAAATACATTAAAAAAAACAACATCATTTTTCAGTTTCCTCACTATGATCAGGTTGTTATCATATGAACACTAGTTGTAGCTTACTGAAAATATGGATTTAGAGAGGATCATAGAGGTTGGAAGAGATCATTGAGTCCAACCCCCCTGCCAAAGCAGGTTCTCTACACCAGGTAAAGAGAGCTTTCCTTAGAACTCAGTTTCTGGAACTGCTCACCAGAATCAAATACCAAAACAGTGGCATTTAGAGTGATGCAATGATAGTAATAGCTTAGGAGCCAGTTGGAAGTATTTTCTGCATTCTGAAAGTATTTCCCTTGGGATATATATTTATGAGATGTTTCCTAGCAAACGAAAGATCTGCTATATGCTTTCTAGTTTTTCTTTAACAATAATGTGTAGGGTGGTCATAGCAGTCAAAGCAAATTGTACAGTTTACAATTGGATAGCAAGGCATCTACTGTTTGTAAAAACAGAAAACATCTTGCAGCAAAAGCTAGTGAAAAGGTAAAGTAGCAGTGAGAGGAAGAGTAAGAATGTAAAAACACATTAGAAAGAGAAAAGCTGACAAAGATGGCAAAAAAAAATAGAACATTAATTCTACGTTGAAATCTTATGCATATTTATATTACCACATTCGCGCGTTTTCTGAAGGTCTTGTTCTTCAAATTGATCTGTAAGTGAGAAAAAAAGCCACAAGTTATGGCATCTTGGTACTTTTTCAGCTTTAAATATCCTAAAATAATACTTCTCAGTTCCTTATGGTGGAAAAATTGAATGTGTCATGTAAATTTAAAAAAGATGAATTTTGTCAGTCTGACTCAAAGCTAACATGCTATGGACTTGTCCTCCTTAGACAAAATTCAGGGCTTTCTACATGTTTATCATTGCTACACAACTAACATTGCAGAGCATGCTGGGAAGATTTCTGCATATAGCAGTAGAATTAAATCATCAAATTGTTCTGCATGTGGGATACATCACTGCTGCATTAAACCTGGATGCGTATGCTTCCTATTTACAAAGGGCAGCATAGATACAATCATGCCCTCTATCTTTGAAGTCAGGTACAAAAGGTACTTAAGTATTGCTGAAACAAATTTTACCATTACTCTCATGAAAAAAATAAAAATAAAAAATACATTTAGGGTAATCTGTATAGACAGCAGTGGCAGGCCTTTGTGAGCATTCCAACATGCAGTTGAAATGTGGCTAAACGTATCCTTTATTTCAAAAGGTGCATCTTTCAATTCCATTTATAGCACTACAGACCTAGGTTTAAATGTTTAGCACAGCACATCTTAGAACATTTCAGAATTACTATTTTTACGCGAAAAATATTTCTCCAGATTTTCTAATTTTCATACTGCCTTACGGGATTACATCCAGTGTCTTGCATACACTAGATGCAACGTACTAAGTGCATGAAAGATATCTGCAAAGTCATAGGCTCACAGAACTAGGTCCATGTAAGCTGTTAGAATGTCATTTTACTAGGTTTCGTGACTCACCTCTCACTGACTGTTTACTTCTGCATCTCTTTTCTCTAAATGCTTTCCTGAGTTTTCTGCATAAATGCTACAGTTGTTTACAATAGTAATTATAACTTCATGCTTTGAATGTCCAGTTGAGAAAGGGCTTGTAAATAAATACTTCTCATTAACTGGTTGAGATTGAAGGAATAGAAAACCTGCCAGATATTTATTCAGAACGCTCAACAAAACAAGTATACAAAATGCTTGCTTTCAGGAAGTCAAGTTATGTTGACTGACTGAATAGCTTAAGAGAAAAAAAAAAAAAAAAAAAAAGAGTGGTAAAGATGGCAATTTTAAGGATTAGTCACTGACATGACTTGTGTTTTGCAGCTGAGGTCTGGTATGCCTGAGTTACTGTCTGCATGCACACAGAATTGCAAAATCCAGCCTGCACACAAGTCAAACCTTCAGCACTGGCTCCTTTCACTTTGTGACATACGGGCTCTTAGGATGGCACTTAATGGAGATAAAACCTGTATGATATTTGGCAAGCACACACATGACCACAGACCGGCCTGTGGTGGAGTAAGAAATTGCTCTTCCTGGTCAGGTTGGTGAGAAAGCTCTTTTAGACTGCTTTACACTATGACTGTAAAGAGGAAATCCCTATTGTCTCTACTACATTATGCGAAGCTTGAGCACTTAGAGAGATAATGTAACTAACAATATGTTATTTCTTTTGCAATGTCTTTGATAGTTAAATAAAACATGAAGAGGTGTATGTTTGCATTAGCTGTCAATATTAAGCTACCTTTCCTAAGAAAAATGTAAATCAGACAATATTTACATGGATGTGCTGTCTTGTCTAATGCACCACAGACATTTGAATGCTTGAAGATCTGTTCAGTTCAACAGCAGCATTTGAAAGTCCTGCTGTTTGATTCACTTGAAAAAGGACAAAAGATTTTTAAATGCTTTGCAGGGAAGTCATGCATCGGTAGGAAAGTAGCAAAGATGATTTAGATGCTATCTCCACGATCAAACAGTGTGTCAGCATATAACAGAGTAGCTAAATGGCTGGAATCTTGTTAAAAGAGAAAATGTCACTTATAGCAGTGAACTTCACATATAATTTGCGCAGTCAAAATGGGCAAAACTCACACTTACCTATTCTATACACAGAACAAACATCTGTTATAGAGGTTTGTTTCAACAAATGTATAACTTCTTCCACATTTTTTTCTTTTTGAAAGAAAGATAACTCTTCCGCTCTAAAAAAATCCACGTCTCCTGCTCTAACAAAGAAAGGAGCAAATTAGAAAGCAGATTTGGCTTGAGTGCCTCATTGTGGCATTGAAGTATGATCTTGTTGGAGATACTAATGCAGGATATGCTGGTTCTGTTGTATTCAAAATTGGTAATAGTCAACATACATAAGCAAAAACTGATTATATCTATTCTTGCAGCTAATAGTTCCTACTACATCAGAGTAAGTTTTGTCTGGCATTTTATGAGAGAGTTTATTAAGAGCACAAATATTTAAAGACATTATAGTGCTGATTTTTAACACCTCAAGGCTACATATCAACCAGAACTGCAAGCAATATCTGAAAACTCCATACTCAGCATTCGAGCAGTCCAAACATTTTAATAAGAGCAGCCAGTGCATACTGCCACATGGTGTCAATGCATGCTGAAATACATACTTTAACTATTTGTTTTCTGCATTATAAGTAACTATTTGTAAAAGGAACCCCATGTGAAACAAGTTAAGGTACATAGTGAGGGTACTAGGAAAAAAGGAATTTGGATATTTTAACATAGATCTTGAAATTAGAAAAGGGAATCTTCCAAAATTGTAAAAATTCTTGTATTTTGTGATCCAAGGAATAGAGACTGAACTGGGTATAAGCAAATACAGCTACCTCCCTTGCCCAGTAAGAAACTCAGGTTCCAAACATGTAAGCAGATTTCATATTCCAATTGCACCAGATGTGTTCTAACTGGTACATGCTATGGCAGTTTTAATCAAAAAATAAATAAAGACACCTGAATTTAACATTTAGTAATTTAAACTGGATATATTCTTCCTAAGCCTCTTTTGGTTTCAGAGTTATGTCACTTACTTATTTCCAGGCAAATCCAACTTAACATGACTTGTCTTTACAAAGCCTACGTGGCCAGTAAACGAATGTCTTCCAACAAACCATTCCATGCACTCAATTAAATAGCCAAGAATCTCAATTTCATCCCCTTCCTGGAAACTGATCTCTTCAGGCACAGCACTATCATAATTCATCACAGCTAGACAGGATCCTGTTGCTGTGTAATGAAGACACAGACAAACAACATTTGCAGTAGATATTGTAATTTAACAACACATTTAATAAAACAGCAGCTTAGTGGAGAAATGCACTTAGCAAAAGACATTCCTGGAACCCCTCACTTGCACATCGAATGCAGCAAGATTTAAGGTATCTAAAGATAATAGTTTTAATGGATCAAATAAAATTTGTGAATAGCACAACATAAAGCTCACAGTGGTCACTTCCCAGCCATTAGATGGCAAGGTCTAAAATCTTTTCAAAATTGTAAACTATTCCACCACGAAGAGACAGCAGGGATTCCTTTAAGTCTGTTTTCCGTCTTGAGAGAAGCACTAGCATGTGAACTAATTCATAAAATCAGTATTAGATAAAATGCTGTTATAGACCAGACTATGCAGTATTAAGACTGATATACATAGCAGAAAATAATCCATATTTACTTTCTAACCTGGGCCCACCTGCATTAGTTTTATTTCCCTGGCAGCATTAGATAAACCAGTATATGTGAAAAAGACACAAAAACTACATCAGTGCATATTCTTATTTTAAAATGTATCTTCAAATCTACAGAGGCATCAAATTAATTACTCTTTTCTACTTTGCATGTCCACTCCACACAATATTTACAACAACAAAAAAAAGAGAGATAAACCTTCGGAGTTTAAACTTCAGAGTTTCAAATTAGACATGTCTAGCCATTGAATTTGTAAAACTCCTTTGTCACAGGCAGAGATCTATGCCCTCCCTCTGAATACAGTGCAATCTGAAAGCTGTTTTCCCATCCTAATACAATGGAAAAAAGATAATTAACACTTGAGAGGGTATCCTAATGAAAGCATAAAATAAGTTCACTTCCTGAAATGTTGGTCTTATTGGAATGTCTTACCAACTTGCCTGATGGATTTAGATTCAGTTTTGTACATAACATCAATGGGATCAGAATATGCTTTAAGAAACCATCTGAAAGTAGAAAAAGAAACCGTAGTTAATGCATGAAACAGTAGCAGTGGTATTTTTAGTCCATTTAAAAACACAAAGATTTGCCTCCCCCATTCAGTATATTCTAATTTCAACACTGTAAACTTCAAATGCAGGTATATTTTGAGTAATAATAACTTAGAGTGATAGTGCTAGTAAGGTTCTTTTCTTTTTTCTCTTTTTTTTTTTTTAACATGAAGTGGAAAAAAAAATAAAAGGCTGTATCCATCTTACAAGATTGTAAAGCGCCTTCTTTAAACTCTGTGCTGCAGGCATCTGGAACTAATTTCAGTTACTTGGAATGGAAGAAAATAGAGCATTTGTTCTCGCTGTTAATGAAAGAGGAATGTTCCACAACAAGCTACCATTAGAGACGCCACTGTGTTAAAGTAGGTAACACGTGAAACATACACATATAAAATAGTTGAGTCAGGTACCTACTGATGAAAAGGGATCAAGGGCTCCAGAGAAACGTTAGACAGTGTGGTCATGTCACCATCCACAGATCCACCTGCTACATGGGCAGTAAAAGCCCCAGTCGTGAAGTAAGTGTTTATTTCACAGTCTGTAGCTGTTATCTTTCTTACCAGATTGTCAGGACATAAAACAAAATATGCCCCTAAAAAGAAAGCAGTGTAGAAGATGCCATTTATGTAATACTTCTGTGTCATACAAGCTTTAAAAGTTGTTTCAAGAGCAGTATTCAATTAAAGATTGAAAATCTTATATTTCACAAGTATTTTCTTTCTAATTATTTGACAGATTTTCATGCATTTCTGTCTAGTTTCAGTTCTTGTATAACAACATGTCCTTTGAAGCTTAGAATCTACCATCTTCTTGCTGCAGTATTTTGCAGCAGATTACCTGGATATATGCATTTCTATTCTCTAAAGGACACGAGAACTGTTCCTATTGCACTGATTGACAACCTACCTACCCCAGAATTACGCCTGCCAGTAGCAATCAGATGATGCTGTTTAGTTGCCAGGCTCATATGTTTTTCTTAGCTGTAATCTCTTATGCCTACAGGGTCTACAATATTATTAAGTAAATTGAAATGCACATCCCTGTCTGATCTTTTGTACATCCATTCATGGACCAGTTGTACATGATTTTCACTAATCCGTCTTTGATTCTACTGAATTCTTTCTGTGTTTGTTCCTTTTTATTTATGTAATAGAGAGAAATAATTTAAACTTCAACTTCAGTAAGTATTAAGTCTTAAGATTTGCTTTTAGGGTTATAAAGAAAGATGTTTCTCTCAAAGTAACTTTGGCACACTGAATCTTCCTCACCTTCCTGTACTAGCAGACTTCTGTACATTAAATTTAATGATTTTTCATTTATACAGACTTCAATGCCTGCTTCTTCCTCCTCTTGAGAATACAGCCAGAAAGATTGATCTAGGAATAAGTTCTCCATGCAATGATTTACAAAACCTAGGGGAAAAAACATATAACTGACTTATTTTTCTTTGCAGTATTACTATGTTATACAAGCAAATAACTTTCATAAAGACTGAGAGTGGATTATGCATTCATATGATACTATTGTTGCTTAACCCATAATACATCACTATTGTTAATATATAATAATGGCAAAATTTCATTAATTGAGTTTCATGCACTACAGCTACTTTGGGTCAGACATCACATCTGAACAGTACAGAAGTTCTTTGTGCCTAATATTGCTGAAGCAGCAGACCACATCCTTACTTTAAAAGGGTTCCCCATAGTTCAGCTATATTTGAAAGGTTTGGGGTTAGACAGAGGTAATCACTAGCAAGCTTTGAACGACAGTTCTTGGCATCCTGTATGAACAGGTAACTGAAAATAATCTCAAAAAATTATCTCTTCATAAACCTATTGTCTGATTCAGCTGTGCCAATTGAAGCAGATACTGTGTCCCAGTGTCAGAGTCCTGAAGTTTCTTTGGGACAGAGATGATGTTGCATATCAGAGTTAAGTAAATCACAACTAGAGCTTGATCTTGGAAACTAAATCTCCTTATATTTAGGACTTTAGACTTTCAAAATTATATCATAGTTACAGGAACACATGGGGCACTTAAAATAATCAGCATGCTATAGTTGGTAAATTATTTGAAGGATTTGAAACATTAGCTAATAGTCTGTGTGTAAAGTTACAATGAATGGGAAGGGTGAGCAGTCACTGAAGTGCTATTTTGCAATTTGGAAGAGGACAGTTGTTACCTGGCACTGTGACAAAGGCAGGGTGGTCTGCTGGAGGTTGGGGATGTCTCTGCCTTATCACCAGTACCAAGTTCAAGCAGATTATTTGCCTCTGTTAGGTGTTAATACTTTAAAGAATCTGAAAGTACTCTTCATCAGGTTCCAAACAAACAGCAATTCTGTACAGAAAAATAAGAAAGAATATTTGTATGGCAAAATAGCTTTACCCAATGAGTGGTAAGTTAGAAACTTCCATATTTCTTCAAAAGTTTTAAATGTCACCACTATTAGATCTTGATCACTGTGAATAGAAAGCAATCTAGCTGAGAGCTCCTAAAAAATATAAAAGACGATGTTTTAATTAAAATTTTACCAGACTTGAGCACAATTTCTCACTACTTAACATATTTACACACCATATACTAAGAACAATAAAAAAGTCATCCAGGATTTTGCCTTTATAAGATACCTGTTCCTCCCCACATATGTACAATGCACAGCCAGTCAAATTTTAATTTGATTTATTCTTAACAGTTATACCAACAATGAGGTTAATTTACAGAGAAATTAGGACTGACTGAAACTAAAGGCCTCTCTGGTTCAGATCTGCCTCTGTACAGTGGCAGATATTCTCTATATGGAGAGTGAAAGCCAGGCAAGCATCAAGTGTTACTTTTCAGGAATACCCTCCTAGCCCAGAACAATTTGCAGCTTAGGAATTGCTTTTGGCAAAAATAAGGGCATTAATATTAAATGGCAGAAGGGATTTTTGTTGTTGTTTCTTGTTTTTGTTTTTTTGATGTTTAAAAACATCTCTAAGCCACCAGAGCTTAAGTTTTAGGCTTCACAGCCTGAATTTTTTAAGATCTGCAGCATCCTTCTGCAAAAGGATGCCTCAGAGTCCTGTATGCACGTTAAAACATGCTGCCTTTGATGTATCTTTGAACTTGCTATGTGTAGCATTAGTCCTGCACTGGAGTAGTCATTGAACAGTTATTCCCTAGATCACACTTTCCATATGATAAGACTAATGAAGCATATCTGAATTTACTTTTGAAAATATACATTAATATCCTTTCCTCCTCATTTGTAAGAGTCAGTTTGCTACGGAATCATTAAAACATGAATTCAACTAAGATGAGCAATGACAATTGTTACAATATTGAATTTTTTAAGGATGATGTTAAAGGTGAGAACTATATCAGCATTCAAATAAGTGCAAGAAATGTACATTTGAGTGTACATTCTAGATTAAGACTGATTATATATAGGCTAGCTGCATATCAGCTTATAAATAGGGCTCTCTGATGATGTTGGTTGTTATCTTTCAGGAAAATAGAAAGAACTGTAAAAATTTGAGTCAAGTATCTGAAACAGCATCTCTGAAGTAAGTCAGATGCACAGCTGACAGGTATCATTTTACTGTGTAATTTTCCACTGCTGTACCTAGTGGTAGAGCACAAAATTGAAGTGCATCTTTTAAAGAAAGAAGGACTGATCCAGAAACCAGTTTTAAATCTATGAAACAATTCCGTGAAACACTTTCTGTAACCTACAAAAAAAAGGAGATTGATCCACCGTTTATTGCTTAAATATTTTTAAAGATTTTAAAAGATCTCCAAATTAACTTTGATTAATTTGTATATTTGTAATTCACACAACATGAACAGATTAACATAATAACTCCTTTCTGAAAAGAAATGCCCACCTCAAACCTCTTCGGAAAGGCTTCGCATCACTGCTTTGATCTTGTGCATATTTCACCAGATTAAATATTAACAAGAGCCTGAAATCTATTAATAAATTGCCAACACATGCTAAACTATCTCAGCCTCAAGGGCTTTATGCACTGCTGAATATCAAAACACCATTCTAAGGAAACTTATCATTATAAATCTTGCTTCCTTTAAAGTCCATTTCTCAAGTCTACTTCTAATACAGCCACAACTCTAGTCTATTTATATGCTCTTTTCCTCCCCTTTCTTACCCCCTCCCTTCTTCCATCTCCTAAACAGAAGCAAGAGCAGAGCAGCAGGAGTACAGACTGTTTTCACAGCCACAAAATCAGCAGGCTGGTGGCAGAGGGTTCATGGAAAATCATGTAGAAACAAATACATCCAAGACAGTCATAAAGTCATAACTAATTAAGATGTCAGTGGTTGGCTTGCTAGGGATGAAGTCTAAGACAGGGAAGAAGAATACCAAAGGTCAAATGGTATCAACCTACTTTTTCCACTGGGAGGAAAAAGGAGATATTTTAAAATGTATTTCTAGCAAACCTCGTTGGTTGTACATGACAGGGTTTCTATATAAAAATAAATCAAAGTCAGTAATAAAAAATGACTAACCCTCATGTGAGTTTCAACCTACAGCTTTCTAGCCTTAGGAAGGCCAATATTTAGACTACCCTCCTTCAGACTTCCTCTTTGGCTTAACTGTGTTCTTTCCAGGTAAATTACATGCCAAATGACTGTAAGCAACTGGAAACTGAACTCAAGTGTTAGTATGAGGGCAGATCAATAAAGCAGACAAAAAACAATTTCCTGTGATACAACTAAGAGAAGAAAAAAAAATTAATTAAAGCATTAAATATCATATTTAGCTAGGCTTATTTTGCATAAATTTAATGCTAACACCTCTTTCAGTGATTTAATATTTCTGATGATGCTTTTGGAAACCTAGAGGAAACTGGTCATTCAGATTCAAGCATACATCAGCTAGATGGAAACTGAACCCAAGCGTGTTACAGATGAGTTCAGTAGCAGAGGGCTGTGCACTCTGAATAAATACACCTCTCAATTCCAAAATAATTTACTTACATTGAAGACTGCTGTGACTTCCCTGCTGTCACTTTCTAGAAGACGGAGCTGTCCTCGGAGCTGTCTTTGGAGTTTGGGGTCAGGATTTCCACTCTTGCGTCTCACCATTGTTAGCTTCAAGGAGATATCTGGAGAATGATATCCATTTTAAGTGCTAAAATCTGATGACAAGGATCAGATTTGTAGAAGCAGGAAACCCCTCAAAAATCAAACAGTTTACGTTAAGGAACATTTTTATAATTTCAAAAACAGACATACAGAAAACTGAGATGGTGCATGGGTAGGCTTTTTTTTTTTTCTTCATTTTTATTATCTAGAAGAAGTAATGATCTAGCACAAGGCATAAGATTTTTCTGTTTCACATTAGAGGTCTCAACTTAATAAACTATCTGCAAGCCTGAAGAAAACTTGTAGAACATCTGTCAAACTTGGGGATGGAGAAGAGAGAAGAAAAATCAAGCAGATTGGTAATTTATCAAAACCATACAGCTCTTTGGACATCTAGAACATGCCTAGATGTCCAAATTTCCTGCACATATGATTCTTAACACTAATTCATCATTACCTGACACATCACCCCTACTACTTCAAAAGATAAACCAAACATGGAAGAAAGCTGTTTCTTCATTATGATTGTTTCTTTATCTTGGTTTGCACTGCTAAACAACTACATGCATCAGGACAGGTTAGGATCTGCAGAAAAGGATCTGGGTGTCCTGGAGGAAAACAGGTTGGCCATGAGCCAGCAGTATGCACTTACGGCCAAGAAGGCCAATGGGATCCTGGGGTGAGTTAAAAAGAACGTGACCAGTAGGTTCAGGGTGGTGATTCTCCCCTTCTACTCTGCCCTGGTGAGACCAGATTTACAATACCCCCCAGTTCAAGGTAGACTAGGATCTCCTGGAAAGAGTCCAGAGGAGGGCCACAAATATAATGAGGGGCCTGGAATATCTCCCATATGAGAAAAGGCTGAGAGATCTGGGACTGCTAAGCATGGAGAAGACAAAGGAGATCTTATAAATATGTGACATGCAGGAGTACAGAGGGTGGGGTCAGGCTTCTCTCCAGTAATGTCCAGCAACAGAAGGGGGAACAGACAAACCGGAACATAGGAAGTTCCATCTGAACATGGGTAAGATCACCTTTACTTTGAGGGTGACAGAGCACTGAAATAGGCTGCCCAAATAGCCCATGGAATCTCCTTCTCTGGAGATATTCAAAACCAGCCTGGATCCTTTCCTGTGTAACCAACTACAGGGAATCTGCTTTAGCAGGAGGTTGGACCCTGTTGTCCCTGCCAGCCCACATGATTCTGTGATAAATGGCCTAATTAAAAGCTCACTTTCATGATTTCCCCAGCACATGTGGAAAAATATAGATACCTATAGTCATACCTTAACATTAGCATATTAGGAGCTTTAACAACTGATAAGGGTGTTTCTGTTAGCCTCAGATAAAGAGGATCTTTTATAAAGCTGTTTTCAATCTGTATGTCTCTCAATTCAACTAAGTAAAGTTAGATCATGGCTTTATGAGTTTCATGGATATGAGGTCATAATCCAATAACACCCCCAAGAAAGAATTTCAATTGTGAATGTATAAATACATCAAGATTCCACCAATAAATAGGCTTGCTTTACAACCTGAAATATTCCAGCTCCTTTGAGTTTTGCCTTTTAATCCAGTGAAATAGGTATCTTCACACTGTAAGTCTAAAACTTTCCATAGTAATCTGCTTTCAGAGTGCTTTTTAAACATTTCCTGAAATTTTATGACCAACTTGGACCAGAATTAGTCATTACTTTGAGACCAGGAAGAAGGATTTCTAAGAGATACAAATCAGCATTACTGAATTACAAGACTTCCCTGTTGAGCAGTTACAGTTAACACAAAGAATACAAACTAATCCTTTGAGTGTTACTCAGATCAATTAGGTAACACTATTCTTGACTTCTTTTATTTGAAGCTATGGAAGATACAGGTACAAGAAAAGACAATTACAAAATAATTTTAGTTTACATAATCAAATTAGTTTCAGGTTAAATATGCAATTCTAGGAACATGATTTAAGTCTTATATAGAGTTGATATTAATGAAATAATAATTACTTGGCTCAAAAGAATAATTAATAATGACCTAAGGAAATGAAACATCATCCAAAAAACAATTGCACCTATGGCAGTCTTCCTGTCTGCATTGCTCCATACCCTCAATTAAGAAGAAGCCCAATTCTGTGTTGTGTAGAGCAAGCAGGTACCTTAGTATGAATTAATTTGTCTACCAACAGCCATTTGTCAGAGCATATCTCAGCCTTCCAGGAGATAAGGCTCAGGGCTTGCTTTCAGTCCCATCTGTCTGCATTCCTCATTCAAATACTGAAACCAGACAGATTGCAAAGGACATCAAGTGCAGATGTTTCAGAAATGAAGACCTCCTGAAATATCAGAGAAGTCATTTACCCTTTGGTATTGGAGCATCTAGTTTGCACACAGGAAGAAAGAACAGACTCCAAAATGATGAAGAGTCCAAACATTTCTCTTAAAAGTAAAACATGCATTCTTACTTATTTTCCTAAGCAAAGCAGAAACAACACTACACCCTTGGTTCAGTGGACCAGGAGTGTTCCTGAAAGGAAGACTGCTCTACCTGCCTACTGAAGAACTGAACTCAGGTCCAGCCTTATTCAAAATACAGCACATTAAATCCTGAGACTTGGAAAGGCATGAACTTAAAACAAGACATTTGAAGAATTAAATCCCCATACATAAAACAGTTGACTTTTTATTTGCTGTGCTTGTTTTTATTAGCCATTGCAGTATAGTCCATAAATTGTTTCTAGCTTTTATTAATGTTACTAAATTACTTTTCACTTTTTATGAGAAATTCTCAACAAATCTTATGTAGAAGTTCCATGCTTCATAGATGCCATGAAACATCAAAGCTAGGGGAATGACAATTGCACGCACTGTTTACTTAGTTGTCTCAATTAAGAAAAGCAACGAGAAAGCATTATAAGATGTAAAAGAAGAGGAATTCTTACCAGTTGGAAAATTCTCAGCTTGACTGAGAAGGGTTCTGGAACTGATATTCATGCATTTTTCATTTTGTAGATAATCTATTATGATAAATAAATGAACAGTTAAGCACATTTAAAAGTCCACATTTGTCTTTAGACAAATCACACTGTCATTTGACACACTGGAAAAGTACTATAACGGAATATATTTTTTCTGGTTTCTGTTGTGTAATTCCCTAAAAATATGAAAAGCGTCTGAAGACCATTGCTTTCAAAGCAGGTAATTAAATCTTGATTTTATCAATTTAATGTGAAGTTTCAAGATAATGAAGAATTGATGGAAAGGAAAACAGACATCTTATTTGAGAGAGAATAAGAGTCAAACATTTTCTCTTCATGTACACCTATACTAAGTAGTGACCTCCACTTAAGCTTCAGTGCTATAAATAGAAAATAACATCACTTACAAGGAAATTCCTATACCTCCTAAAACTTTTTCTTCTACTTTACTTTTTAAAAAATTGTTGTAATTTAGTTGGATACAAAAATAACATCAACAAACGCTCTGAAAGGGAAGATATGTGAACAAAGATATAAAAAAAATTAGAATACATAAGCACAGATTTTTTCTGCTGTAGAAGAAAACACCATAAAAGAATCAAATTTAAGGCTAATTATTGAACTATACTACCACTGGAGATTTCAATTCATAATCATTTCAGACTGGGAGAGTGCCAGATGCAGACTTTTCTTGAAAGGTATTTGGTGAGATACTGATATCCAGCAGGTGATATTTTTATGCAAAAACTATCTCTAACTTCTATAACTTCTAGGTAGAAGTGAGCACTACAAGCAAGCATTTTACTACTCATAGGAGTTTAGTTACAAATAATAGTTTGATATTAAATTTGAGTAAAAGCATGAGTTTTTATAAATACATTTTTAACATATTCTGAAGTTTTATATTCAGTTTAAAAGACCAGTCATGCATTCCATGCTCCTTTCTTAATGAAAGGGATGACATGCACATCTCCTGACAAGATTAAGAGAAAATTTATACTGCCCTGGGATGCTTGTATCTGATACTCCTGGGTGTCAACAGAGCGGAAGCTATGACAGAAAGACATTGCCTATCCAAGCCATTGGACATAAAATTTAGAATGAAATAGGTTTTCATAGTTTCTTGAAGCATCTTCATGTTCAGAAATGTTTCATTTAGACCTCCTGTAAAGTATGGAGTCTGGCCACTGGTTTTGAAAAACCTATGCCACTCCACTGATCCACCCAAAAAGTATTTCTGACTTGCATATTTTCCCTGCATGAAGTGTGTTTTCATTTGCAGAAAATGAAAGATCGTATTGTACAATGGAAGCATGAATTCTAACGTCTTTGCTTCTGGGTCTTCAAGTTTATAGCAAAAAGTTCTCCACAAAGTACTTCGCTATTTTTTGTTTTTTGGGTTCTGATAGAGGTTAGAACTAGGTGATCTTTGAGATCCCTTACAATTCAATCCATTCTTTGACTGTATTTCATAATTTTCATCTCAGTTTATCTGTCACAGAATCACAGAATTGTAGGGGTTGGAAGGGACCTTGAGATCATTGAGTCTAATCCCCCTGTCAAAGCAGCTCGCTAGCCCAGGTTGCACAGGTAGGCGTCCAGACAAGTCTTGAACATCTCCAGAGAAGGAGACTCCACCACCTCTCTGCGCAGCCTGTGCCAGTGCTCCATCACCCTTACTATGAAGCAGTTCCTACACACATTTGTGTGGAACTTCCTAGGCTTCAGTTTGTGACTATTTCCCCTCATTCTGTCACCAAACACTGCTGAGAAGAGTCCAGCCTCGTCCCTTTGATATTTATAGAAATGGATCAGATGGATTTTTCTTAGATAGTTCATTTGTCTGCCCAAGTTGAGTCTCAGTATAGATCACTTAATATACCACCTTGTCCAGCATTACCATAGGGGAAATGCAGAGATTTGTTTTGTTTCATTTCGCAGTTGCAGATGCTGTTCAGAAAGAATCTCAGCAGAAAAAAATAACAGCTCTCAGGTTGCACAGAGCAAGGCATCATGTTTAAAAAAAAAAATAAAAATCCATCAATTTAAACAAAAGTCAAGAGAAGAGTAAAGAGACAGGTTAGGAGAGAGGTTTTACCCATTTGTTCTTGGAGTGTTTCCACCTTGTCTCCATCCCTGACAGTGCTCACCATAGCACTGGCTGCCTCATGTATCCAGCCAGGCACACACCTTCCCTGCTGTGTTTCTTTTCTCACAAGGTTGCTGTCTTGCTTTCCCTCTAGACTAGGAGCTTGGATCCCCACCTCCATGGTGACTTCAGAACTGAGCACAGAAACACTGCCAAACTTGACACTATTTGCAGTTCCTCACAGTGATCCAATAAACATCAGCAATCTGAGGAAGGGAAAAGATCATTACATGCGTTAAAAACAATCTCGGTATACATGCACATATTCAAGAGCTTTCCGTCTCCTGCGGGAGTTATTTTTCATTATAATATATATTATTGTTTCACAGCCCACCAGCATTGAAGACTCATCCTGTTAGATAATGGAGAAAACAGAATAAAGGAAAAAATATAAAGCAGAAAATGCAATTACTATGACAACAGCAGCGTATTTTTGCTTTGTTGCAAGGGACAGTTGAGCTGGGATTGGCTATTTAAGATGACAAGAAAGGAAAGAAGTGCTTGGAAACAGCAGCTGGCTGTGAAAAACTCTTCTGCTGCTGCTTGAATCTGAAGATACAATAGTGACAGGAAGAAAAAAGGAGTGCTTCCCAAAGTCAGCTGTTAGGAAATGCCTTACAATAGATATTGAAATTCCAGTTGTGGGCAATCTGAAGTGTCTATAGATGTCATATCTTCATTGTCATACCTTCATTTTAATAAGGACTTGATATTTTACCTTGCTAATACCTTAGAAGTAGGTTTGTCGAACAGCAACAATCCAAGTCCTGAAGTGAAATGTACTTGTGCTCTATGCTAATTACTTATTCCTGGCCAGCTTTAAGGCAGAGCCCCCAGGGGGAGCATCATTCACATTAACAGAGGTAATGCAGGGGAAAAGCATCATTTTCTAAATGTGACAAGAATGGACGCTGCATGCTTGATTGAAACAAACGGGCAGATTTTTATATACTCAGTTAAAGAATTAATCCTCTGGAGGAACTATGTGTAGGAATTCCGGTACACAAGCATTTGAGTATTTCCTTGCAGTAAATCAGCAGTGATCCACTGCAGCCCAAGGCTGTCAGGCAGCCATACTGCTACTGGCATAAATAGTGAGTAAAAGGAATAGAAATAAACATGGAACACTAGTTGCATGCTTTACTGCTGACTTGAAACATCCTGCAGATCACAATTCTTAGGTACAAACTACTTCAGTTTCAGAAGAGTGTAATTAGGCGTCACTGAGTGCTTCTGAAAAGGCTGCAACTCTTGCAGAGAGAGCGTCACCCACTGTCATTGAGTACCATTTTCTGAGTAGACTCTCCTGTACCTCTTTGATTGATTTCATAAAGGCTAAGGATAGATTTTATGTTACTTTTATGACTTCAGCTTGAACCCAAATTTCTTTCTGCTTATTTCAGCCATATTTGTTAATGAACTGCTATCATAATAAGTCTACTGTGCTTGTAATCTCTGCGAAATTTCCACTATTTCTTTTCCAGCAGAAATGTGTTAGAATTGAAGTTGCTGATGGGAAGTTGCTTTTCTAGAGCTCAGACTAGGGCCCAGTGATCTTATGTCCCTTTATGATGTACTCCCAGACCGGTCTGGAAATCTCTCCCTTCTCTTTTAACTATGTAATGAGGTATCTGAAAGCCTGTTGCTCTAGCTTGCTCTTTTGAAGTAAGACCTTCAAACATTTCTATCCCTAGCAAGTGCCGTGACCTTAGTCTCTAAACCAAAGGATATCGATGACCCATATGACAGTCCAACCAGCCTCCAGCAAAATGCCAAGGCAGGCTGATACACTGGACAAGGCAGGGATGTGTTTGCACAGCTTTGACTCCACTGTGCAGTAACTTCTCCTGCCTTCTGCATGAGCGTCTGTATGTTAGTGAGGGTAAAATAGGTTAATTCACAATCCTGTAGAGGATAATGCTGTAAATGTAAGAACAAATGGGATTTTGGATGAATCAAGAAAGATATTTTCTGCTTAAGAGGTTATAGCATCTCAGAGAACAGAGCCACAAGAAAACAAAACAAAAAGCAGTAGGAGAAAGAAAAGCAAAACAGTGTGTTCTGAGCAATGTTTTCTTATGTCTTTTCAAAAACAATTAAAAATTAACATTTCAAAAAAAAATTGACAGCTATACTCAGCTCTACAGTTCCTTTTCCCATCTGTAATGTTCACCTTAACCAAAGGCCATCCACCCTGTGTACCTCCATACATGTGAGAGAACAAGATAGTAAATAGCCTCCTTAAAGCTAGACATCTCTGAGCATCTACGTGCATCTTAAGGGATACAAATTTAGTCCTAAGTAAGAAAAAATGTCATTGAACTTTGCATTGCATTTTTGTGCTTGATAGTCAAATACAATAAGTTTCCCAGGGAGCAAAACTGTGACATTGATGTTGAGGTGCTGCCTTCTCATCAATTATTAAGTAGTTCTAAAACAAGTTGAAAGATTCAGAAACACCAAAGGAGAGAAAAAAATATTCAGCCACTTTAAGATCTAGAAAGCATAAATCTTCAGTGCTTGAGTCACTCTCAGAGATTTTTCATAAAGGTGTAATGATAACTTCTACCATTGTTGTTACAAGCATCTAGCTTTCAGTCGATACAACAAATGTAGGATGGGAAATAAATGGATTAAAGTTTTTTTTGTTGTTGTTGTTGTTTTTCCACCCCTGCTGGTTTGAATAGTTATTTTGTCCTTTATAACTATCTATATTTGAGTGGACTGACAAAATATTGTAGTTACAGTCTATAGAAAATGATCTCCTGGTGCTCGCGGAAGCTCAACCAATAGATTAATATTTGTAAAGGATGTTTGTCAAAGAAAGTTGATAAACTTTCCATTTTTCCAAACCAACCTCTATTCAAAAGGCGTGCACACAAGGCTAGGCTTATGAGGCTCCCAAGGGCATTCTGCCTTCCTGTCACCTTCTCACCAATTACAGCAGATGGAAAGGTCTGCCTTCAGCAACTCTCAGATACACAGTTCTTTTTTTCCCCTACTGGAAGTTAAATAGAATATTTGCATTATCATGCTCTCTCCTCTCTCCCTCTGTTGCTGCTTCCTTTTCTTAGAGAGCCTGTATCTATTTTCAAAACATAGCTAAGCAGAAGGAAAAGCCTATCTTGACCATTTCCATTACCCTGATTGTGTAAGCTGTTTTGTGTGTGTGCGTGTACATTTTGGTTTTTTTTCTCCTTCATTTTTGCTGTTCTAAGAGGAATTATGGATGACAAGAGCACTATTTATCACTCCAGTCATCTTCCAATTTAAGCAAGATAAAGAACAAAACTAACATCTGCTGAAAATGATCTGTTTGTGTCTTTAAAGGTGTGTTTTTAAGTATGAGAAAGGTACTGAGTATATGAAGCAAGTTATATTTGAACTTTTTCCCCAAACCCCCTCACACAATACAGTATTTCCTTTTCACTGATCACTCCCCCTTTCAGACAGTTTTCTAACACCTAGCTTCAGGTTACCAGTGGTAACCATAATTGTTTTAGTTTTACGGAGTTGAGAATCAGGGACAATTTCCTGATACACAGAAGTGCTGTAGAAGCACTGAGAAACAGCTAAAAAAATCCAGAAGTGTAAAATTAATTCAATTTATACCAAGAGGACAATTCAGGCACACTGGGAAACTCATGGATGGTACAACGTTGCCATCATTGTTCCTCCTGTGCATTATCTCCTATATTTAAGGCAAAAGAGAAACTGCTACAATATGTCCCTCCCCAGCTCACAGGCAATTCTTCCACACTGAAAGTCTTCAGCCTCTTCTGCACCTGATGCAACAGAGCACCAGTGACCCTAAATTTTTACTCATTTCATGCTGTGTTGCATTTCTCTGGCATGGCAGACCAAATATGGCAGCTAGTGAAATCTGTACTATCTTCAAATGAAGCACATTTGACGGTACTTGTGTCCTTGATCTTGTTGCTCTGCTTTGTCTCCTGTACACCCTATGCATATGTCATAGAATGCCTCAGACTCGCAACAGTAATACTAAGTCATTTTTTCAAACTGATTCTCAAATAGTTAATTATTCCTCCTTCTCTTTGTCCTAACCTACACTTGCCTCACATCTTCTCTATTAAGCTAGAAATATCTTACAGCTAACACCATTGCAAACCTTACCCTTGGAATAAGACCTAGCCTTGATCTGCTTGAAATTCAGTCACGGGCATAAATTAAAAACAAAATTCACACTATATTTTGTGTAAGCAACTCTTAAAACAGCAAGCTTTCTTCCTTCACTGTTTCACAGAAAAGGAAAGCAAATCTGTAATGAAGTCACGTGGACTTAGGCATCTGAGTGCCCTCCAAAAGTGGCAGACTTCTTTATCACCAAGTAACTTCAGTTTACTAAGAATTGATAGCTAATCTATGTTGTAAGCAGTATCATTGTTCATGTTTAGTCTACAAATAAGTCCCAGCAAGCTTTAAGTCTGAAAATAGATTCCCTCAGAAGTTTTAACCCTCTCATGCTTCATTTTCTTCATACTCAGTAACACTAAAATGTACTTTCCACCCACACTTCAGATCTGAATGCTCATTAAGTCCAAAACTTCTGAGTTTTGATAATGCAGAACTAATGTTGCAGACTAAAATTACACAAGTTTTTTGATGTTTCAAAAGAAAAATAAGATTATTTTTTAGACAATATTCCTGAATCTCAACACTTCATTCTGAGTGCTAGGTGGGGCAGTTTGGCCTGTAGCAGCTATAGAAGAATAATTAAGTAAGAGGAACACTTCTGCCACAGAACAGAAGCTCAGCTCATGAAGTCCTGCCCAGAACAGCACAGGAACCCCCCAGCCAATTCTCATAACCATGAAAAATCACATACATCTGTTTTCCAGTCATTTCAGTATTCTAACATACTGACAATGAACCTACAATCAAATACTAGACCACAGTATCAAAAATGACAACAAGACATACACATATACACAGAACACAGGAGTTCTCCTACCTTTTCCACATCCAATTTGCTGTAACATGCTCATAAAGAGCAGACAGGTCTGTGCCTTCCTCAGCTCTGCTCAGCACTGACTCCAGTGCAGCTCTTCCTGTTTGACCTTCTTATCTTTCCTGTTGATTGCACAGCCCAGCTGGGATGTGGTAAGCACAAAAAGTTGTCTATTAACTGATACTGTTAATTGAAAAGCTTGTTTTGGGAGAAAAACAAAACTAAACTAAAAAAAGAAAAAATAAAGAAATAAAAAAAAGCAACCTCCCCTCCCCTTCAAAAAGATCCTTTAATGAACGTGTAATTGAACTACTAAAGTTCATTATGCAAAGCAAAAGAAAAAAATAAAAATCTATCGAATGTACTGGAAGGCTCATTCACTCATTCCTGCATTTCAGAGCAATAAGTCATTTTGGCATTTTGCATTAGCTACTAAAAGGTTTCATGGGACATGTCCAAGCCATTGTGCTAAGCAAGCATTGTTCAGACTAAGCAACAAATAGACCTTCGAGTGCCACATGAGGTTTTGTTTCACATTTGCTTTTTGACCACAGAATTTATTTATTTTTTGTCATCATCCCACCTTCAAAAAGTTCTGAAGAATATCTGAGAGTGATCTGTATCACAAGACTTTATCAATGATCCCTCAAATAGCAGTGGTGTGGTCTGTCCTCAGTATCTCAGCAGAGGACAGAACAAATAGTGCCTGCCCACGACCTGGCATCTCAGACATTTTTAGTCAGCAAAATTGCTCCATACATTTACATTGCCTGTAGACATTATAAACTAATGATTAATTACAAATCACGCTCTTGTTTACCTTACTTCATCTCATTATGCTAAACTGACATGAGTTATAAATACAACTTCACACAGATCAGCCAATCTGTTCCTGCAGCGTGCTTGGAAAATTTCATCCTTCAAGAGATTATCAAGTTGGAAGGTATTCAAGTAATTGCACAGATCACACCTAACCAGCCATCCCACAGGGCATTTCTCCCATTGGAACTGAATTCTTATTGCTCCATGACACAGCATACAAGCTCCTGTTCTAGTGCCAAATAATTTGTATATCTGTCACAGCTAGAGCATGAAACATCATATTTCTGCATTCATTTTACAAACAAGTTTTCTATAACTTTTCAGGTGTCTAAATCTTTTTATCACATTTGTATTATTTCTATACTATAGAATAACCTTCAGTTATGTTTTGTAGCCTCAGTTCTTCCCTGGTATTCTTCATTTTTATTTTTATACTGTTGGAAAGGGAGCAGGGGGATGGGGAGGGGGATTGAAGCCTATTTTTCCCCCCAGTAAATACCAAGCTCAGTTTCTATAGTATCATCACTTCAAGATCTGTACACATCTACATCTGTTTTGTATGTCCCTAAAACCAGGCATTTTAGAGAAGTGAAATCAGGAGATACATATCTTTAAGGAAACATGTAACAAAATATTACCTAATGAACTCCAGTTTCCTTGGCTCTCTTTTCAGTACCTGCTTCTTCAGCTATCTGTGATTTTACTCTAAGTGGAAACAGGAAAACAAAGTTTTCAGCTTCACATTATCAGAGGTTTGTTCTTTTGCCTTCTGGAGAACAGGACCAACCCGCATTACAGAAATGTAACTCAATAACTGTGGAGACAAATATACTGTAGCAAACAGGAAGACAAAAGTATCAGGGTAGTTTCTATATCAATGAACACATCCTGTAGGCTACATTTTAATCACTGAGCTTTGCTACACGTGGATCGTGCCACCTGCTCAGAATTCCTTACCTAAAGTGCAGGCTTCGGAATCTTCATTGACAAGCCATTAAAATTACAAGCAGACTCGATGGACCTATTTACACGCGTTGTCCCATTATTTTCAGAATTATTAAAAGAAGCTGCCAGGAGGACATTGCCTATGGAAACAAGAGATTTCCTCTAATTGTCCCTCTCTACCACTGCTGTTCATCATCCTGTTTGTCTGCCCTTTTGCAGCTGCACGTTTGTCCAATAGCTTTTTGTCACAGCAGCCTGTATGGGAAAAGCACATTTTAATATTCATTGAAACATAACATATTTGTAACCCCTAATTGCTAACTGATAGCAAATAACAGATCTAGGCAGTAAAGAGTTTATCTGCTTTACTAAATTGCTGCCTGGTAATCGTTCATCTCAAGCCCACTAGATGTTGCAGATGTTATTTTCCATTGCTTAATCCTATAATAAAAATATCCTTTTCCATATGATGCTTTGCTCAGATTAATATTGTTCACTATACACGTGGCTGGCATAACAAGCTTGGAGTCATGCAAGATTCTGCTTTCTTGACTAAACCACCCTCTTGAATTCACTTTCCAGCAGCTGAGGTATACTGACTTAAAACGAAAACCCCAAACAAACATAGAAACAAAATAAACCAACAATGTAATGCATTCAGTCTTAAGAAAAATAACAGCTGAGCATATACAGTTTGCAGTGTGAACCTACAGTGACAAATTCGACAAATTATATAAATATATACGTATTTAACAGGCTTATTAATATTCATGGCTGTTACTGTGTTGACATTTCAGAAGTTACACAAAACTTTCATAAAGATAGCTTTAGCCATATGTTTCCTTCTGATTAAGACGTTTTCTCTCCAAGGAGACTGCATGTGTATTTGGGTAAGGAGTTTAAGTTTTCTCGCAGAGTCCTGTCATCTTTTCCCCTGCTCATTTGGAACCCAATTAGCTTTACTTCCCCCAGGCCTTGAAAAAAAAAAACGCCAGTCCAACTCCACAGGCTGGCCTGGAAAGGAAAAACAGAAAACAAGAAAAGAAAAATATACTTTCATCCATCTGCAAGGAAACGCCGTCGCCTCGTAGTCTGCAGGAAAATGCTGAGTCAAAACATCCAGCTGTTGCACTACTTAAGTGCTGTTCCTCAGCTATTTACCTAGCTCACCAAACAACAGTGCAGATTACTCACAATTATCACATGCTAATAATAGATGTTATTAAGCTCACTATTCCTAGCCACAAGCCACAGCTTGTCACACACCTGACAAACTTTCTTCCTAAGTTTAACAGCTCCTGGGAGTCATTGCTGCTGTCCCAAGGGTATTTTTGGCCAGGGACCAAACAGCCAACACACTCCTCCTACCAACAGAAACATTCAGGCTCTTCTCCCAGGCCAGAAGTTCACAACATGATAGGACTCCGTGGTCTATTTCAGACATGACATAGATTTTAAGCTCCCACATATCAGAGAAGAAAAAAAAAAATCACAGAGCAACAACAACAAGAGACCACACACACCTTCTAGAATAGTTTCATCAGCTCATAATAAAAATTGGTAATTCACATGTAGCACTTGCAAGATTTAACATTTACTTTCTGGATTGCCACAATTCATTTTGACCCACAAGCATAACAAAATACTGTAATTCACAACACTTTTAGTCACATGTACCACAGAACACTTCTACTTCTGCCTCCAAACAAAATGAGCTTTTCTAATTTATTATTACCATTATTATTGAGGGAGAGGGAGGTAAAACTGAGTTCCTGATACCTTGTTTTCACCAGGTGAATGAAGAAGCCCCATCTAGGTAAACCAGGTCTCTAAATACTCCAACAAAGTCTGAAGAATTTAGAGAATGTATTACACATTAACATAGTATTTTGATAAGGAAACAATAGCATCACTCTTCTGCAGATCTCCAACTATTAAGAAAAATAACAAAGATGAAATAACAGTTGTCCAAATTTCATTCTATTAATTCTTCAAGTTCTATATAAAATGCACAAGAATTTTCTTCATCATCAGTAATGTCAAAGCCACCTTTTATAGCACTTTGGTAACTGAAAGGGAAAACGGCACTTCCTTTCACAGTCAGGTGGATTTATTTTTCAGTAAAATTTCCAGCTGCTTGAAATTTTCCAGTAGAAGTAAGAGTTAATTTTTATGTAAAATAATAATAATAGTAATAGAAGTAATCTTCCAACAGCTACTCAAGAAATAATTCTCTGATGATATTTTGATTTCAGTATATTTGAGTGTGTTTGTTATGAGGACTGAAAAGTGGAGGAAGACATGGTTTTAACACAAGAAGGGTTTTATGAAAGAATGAGGAGTGGTAATGAATAGTTGCTCTGGCTCAACTTCTTCCTTCTAAGGATTTGCATAGACACGTAATTTTTAATAAACCTTTTTTGTTATTTCTCTCTAAATATTCCTTTTTCTTTGACTGGTGTCCTAAAGTATTTCTGAGATGGATAAAAAGACTTATAACACTGAGCTGTGTGCCAAAATCTTCAGTGCTAAGTTGTTAGCTATCTGGTTGGTGACTCGGATTGGTGGTAGAAAACACATTATAAGGGAGCTTTATTTATTGGAGGTTGGATATGCACAGAATGCAGATTTTGGTATTGAGGAAATCAATATTGATTTAAGCATCCAGAGTGGAAGAAAGGTATTTTGATACAAATTGAGTAAAGTCAAGGGTTTGGTTTGGGCTCTCCTTATGGTCTGCAAAAGAAAGTGCCCGAGGGAATACCCAGAGAACCCAGAGTGACAGAGAGCCACTGTTCCAGTTATGGTAATAAAACTGTTAAAACTATTATCACATGACCTTTGTGCCACTCATGAGATGCAACACAGTTTAGTGTAGGTTGCCTCTGTGTACAATGGAATGAATGGGTTTTACCTTTCTCCAGGGTAACACAGTGTAGTATCTTCTTGGGATTAAGGGCTTCTGTCCCTGAAAGATCTGCAAAATAGAGAATCCTACACTGGTAATTCTGACTTTGACATATGTCCATAAATTTCTGCACCCATATAAAGCTAGCAGAGAAGCTTGGGATTTTTCCAAAATACTGCTGCCACCTAGTTGAGATCTGAAAGAAGGGCTCATGCCTGAAAAACAGTGCCCGTTTGTTGTAGCTCTGTCCACAGATTTAAAGTTACAACTTCTCCTAGGAACATTTTTCCACTTTTATGCACTGGACCAAGGACATCATAACTCAGAATTATGAAACAATGGTAATAAACATAACAAGGCCAACACTTCCTGCTACTTCCATGTCTACCCTTGACATGATTCATGTGGCATTTTCTAGAAAAAGAATAAAATCTTTAAAGATACAGTGCACCAAAAGTCTTGTGAAATATGAGATTTTCCATTTAATAGAGGAGATCTGAGGCACAGTGAAGGATTTGTCAATGTGGATTAGAAAATCCTCAGAACTTGAGGTGCTTCCAATTTGAATTTCAGCTTCTGAATCACCTTACAGTTATGTTTATGGACTTTTGATTCCAGACCACAGTTCTGTTAAGGCATTACTGTGGGGGAAGGTTGGGGGGCATGCTACAAATAGATTTTGACTACATTTACGCTCATGCGACTAAAAAGAAAAGTTATAATAAGCAGTAACACATTCTGGGCTCACTGCATTACATATACAGCATGTGTCTTATGTCAGTACATTATATTCAGTAATGTTTATTCAGAGTTTTTGCTATGTTTGGGAATACATGCATATTATTTTCATGTTCTTCTATACCTTCCTGTGAAATTCTCTGCATACACTATCCACAAAACATCAGCTAAGACCTAGTAGTAGTCTTTCAGGTAGGCTTGAACCAAATTATTTCCTACAGACTGGAAACTTCAGCTTGTATCATTGAGCCTGGGAAGCAGTACTGATAGCACACGACAGCCCTGCTGCAGCAGGGGACACATACAGAAGTATTCTGTCACAACAGCATTTTCTGGAGGCTGATGCTTTCAGGCCAGGTGTATTCCCTGACAGAGAGTGATAAAACTTCAGTAAGTCATCACAGACCTCCAGCAAAGCCTCACTTGTGGGTGGTGCTACGTGAGAGTTTCATCACCCACTGAGAGCCTAAATTCTGCTAACATGGCTAAATGTTTTTCTTACGTTAGAACAGCGTTAGAGATGCAATGTGAGATTAGCAGTGGGAAGCCAGCGCTGCAAAGTACAACTGTATTGTCCCAGGGCCAGAGGGCTGTACCATCATATACATGGAGAGAGAAGCTGTAGCTTCACATGAACAGTGATTTTGTCAAGGAGTCATGTCTGCAAGAGATCATGATATGCTTAATGAGTGCTAATCCCTCTGCAACAGGCACAAAGGGGACAGTCGCTTCAGAAAGCACAATGTTATTTACAAAGTTACAGGCAGGAAGATGGGTTCTGCGGGCTACAGCAATTGCATAAAGTTGCACTGGAATCCTTGCAAACTTCATTTTCTGCTCTCAGATTCAATTTTCATCAATGTTTTTGCATGTGCAGTTGTGACTTCTAGATTTATTCATGCCTTCTCTTGGCTCTTCCTCAAACCATTCTTTGTTTTTATATTTCTACAGATTTTATTTCTATAACCTATGTGGTTGTCATTTTCATGTATAAATTGCACAGTGATGCCAGCATTACCTGCTAGACTTCCTGTCACACGCAGCAGTCTCCAATATTACAATTTATTTGTTCTGACTAACTTCCCAAAAGCGAACTGCTGACAAGAGAGAACAGTCCTTGATTGTCTCATTGTAACAGAGATTTCTTTCATCCTCAGCCATTGCTCCCTTTGATGTTATTCCATTCTTTCTGTTTGCAAAGTTTGCCTTGGAGTTGTATTTCACCTACTGATCATAATGCATTTAGGTTTGCAATGGGTAATTGAGTTCTAACTCAAAACTGCTGATACAGTATTTTTATTCCATCCACAATGAGAGGAGCTTTACATAAAAGTTGTTACTGACATCTTGACATTGCAATGCAGACAACTCTATGCAGTGCCCTGTTATTATTTCATTACAGAAGGTTTACACTAATTTATTATTTCAAAATGTGTGTACATCTAGCTTAGCAAATAGCCATACATCTACTTTCATAGACAGAATCCTATTTTAAGATCCCAGTCTGCTTCTCTTCGGAAACTTCACACTGAGTTACATTGCATTTACTGCCAATGCCCAGCATCATGTGACAGCCCCAGGCATAAGATGAAGAAGTACCCACTGTCACAGGTACCCACAGAATGCAAGCATGAGCCTGCAGGTTTTAGCAGCCCTCCCAGGGCCAGTAATTGGCAGATACAGTAGCCTGAATATGGTAGCCTAAATACTGAACAATTTATAACTTAGAGTCATGGAATAATAAAATTGCTGGAGTTGGAAGGCACCTCAAAAGGTCACCTCCTTCCATGGGCAGGACCTTGAATTAAGGGTTGGACATACAATTAGATAGTTGAGGTTGTCATAGAACTGTAACCCAAAGCAGTCCTGAGATGCAAGACTCAAAATAGAAGCAGGAATGTTTTTAACATACAGATATTTAGGGAGGTTTCTTCAAACAAAAGAGTGTCAGCAAAAACAAAAGTGGGGCCGTGAGGCTACGTGGCACCATGTTCTTAGTCTTCAGTAATAGGAAAGACTTGCTATTTTTGAAGTAACGAAAAAGTAACAAATTTCTGGAAATCTACGGCACATATTTGAGGCATAATTTATCATTTAAGACACGAGCTCCTCAAAATAAATTACTTTAAATTACAAGATTGCTTTTCACCTTTCAGGAGATCTGAGAGTTGTCAAAGCAACTTGGAGTGAATACAAGTCGAACAATTATATTTCAAGTAAAAAAAAGTAAAGAAATGCTAAATTACCGTGACACCTTATCTCAGTTTTCTATCTTATTTTTTAAGTGCTAAGCTGTAGGGCAAATAACCCAAAAGAATAGCATTCACAGAAAAATAGTGAGGAGAATAGCATATTTTGCTTAACTTATCTGGATAGTAATCAGACAACCAGTAAGAAAAGAGAGGCTCACCTTTTCCAGATAGTTGAGGTTCACCAATAACTCCACAGGGGAGGGATCTCCAACAAGAGAACCTTCCCTAGTGCTGGTCAGCCCCTAAATGGGGTCTGGGAGAGGTGGAGTCAGACTCCACCCCTTCCGATCACACAGGTACATTGCCTTCACCTGTGCTCCTTCAGCTGACTCAGTGCTCGCCTCAGGTGATCAATCAGTGGTTCAGGCCGTGATTCAACAGTTCCCATACATAAGCTGCCCTGAATACCCCAAAGTACCAGATCAGCTTTGAATGTGGAGGAGAGTTCTAACTTCTCATTCTTCATCATGAGGTAGATGATGTTCAGGTGCTTGAACTTCTGGTCTTTTTTTAACTGAAAAGCCATTAATTATTTTCTTGTGCAGTGTAAGTTTTTCTTTGTACTGAAGAGGATTCTGCTTTGTTCCCCATGCAGAGCAGCAAATTCCCATCAATGGGCTCTCCATCACTGAGGTACTTTAAAAATGTGGTTCCTTTCATACTCTGCTGGCAATGACCTAAAAACCTTTGCAGAAGATAAATAAATAAATAAACGTAATAATTTTACTGGGAAGCCTATGGCTTCCCTATTGTTGAATAATACCAGAGGAAAAAAAAAAACAACAAAAAACATTTTTTCTTGCTTCATCTGGAAAAGTAAACTCCTTTTTGCCTTGTACAGATTTTTCTATGTTTTTCTAGCACGGCACTGAGGATTTGGTGGAAAGAAGACCATCAGGGTTGTTGAATCCCATTTCACCTTCCAGTAATGACAAAAGTGGTGCAAAATGATGACATTTTGGAGGCTGACTTTTTAGCTTTCTTTGCAGTGTCTGGACAAGTTGATTGCTTTTAAAAGCATCATCAAGAGATGACCGCCTCTTAGCCTGAGATTTTGGTTGGTAACAGAAATCTGAACTTCAGAATTGCTCTCATAAACCTGGGTTTTTTTCTGCAATGAGGAAGCAAAGGCTCTAGTAGTCTCTTCCACTGAGCAGCAGTGCGGGAGGAATCCATCTTCAGCAACCCTGACAGCTGAAGAAGCTTCTTCTCGTTACATCCAATGCTGATTGAATATACACTGTCCTCAATACAGTGAGTTATATTTCATTTAGCTTTCAAAGCAACAATTTCAAAGCACATAGCCACAGGCTTACCAGCATCACTCTGAGAATGCCTTGAACTCATGATGGTTATTATATGCAAAGATATTTCATGATTAAATTATTGCACAAATTGCAGTGATCTTGGAAGCCAGATCTCATTAGCATGAATGCAGAACAAAGACAAGACGGATGCTGCTGCACAGCCAAATTTGAGATGCTCCACACATTTCTGCTAGTGTGATACATATGTAAACACATGAATATTTGTGTAAAAGTATTTGCTCTGCAACTCAATGGAATATCACAAGGCCAGCTGCAACATAGCTGCTTCAGCACAGCTTGGCAACCCAAGGAAGTTCTCTATGGAAAATGGGTGGTGAGGTGGCTGCAGGATGGAGGATAGATAATGAAAGCAGCAAGGAAAACATGCTGCTAAACAGTCAACGATGCACTCCCCAAATAATGATAGGAAGTGACAGCAGCTGCTGAAGTTACAAGACGTGAGTTTTAAGGGAGGAGTTAATACATCAGAAGAGAGAGTGGAATCTGATGGAGGAGATCCATGGGTGACACTGAGAAAGTGAACAGAGAACAGTGCATTTGCTCTTTCTTCCAGTGAAGATAGCAAGTAGCACGTTGAGCAAAAAGTAGATGGGTCTTCACAGCAGTACAGTTCACTGTGAAAATTCTCAAGCAGGATGGTGCGGGTGCTATAAAGTACACATGGATTCAAAGAACAACTGAATGAGATAATGGAAGAAAATGCATGAAAGTTTAAATAACACAAAGAATGCACACCCGGCTCAGGGAGTTCCCTCTGTTGATATCCCCTGCTAGCAACTGTCAGTAGCAGGACACTGGATTCATAGAATCATAGCTTAGGTTGGAAAGAACTTCAGTCCCCCCCAGTTCCTGCCCTCTGCTGTATGCCACCCACCAGACCAGGCTATCCAGGACTCTATTCAACCTAGTTTTTAGCACCCCTGCAGTGGGCCATCCATGACCTCTCGAGGCAGCCTTGAGTTGTCTCAAACAGGTTCGTGGTCTTCCTAGTGGTACTGATTATCTCCAGGTGCTCTCAATGCTGGATTTGCTTTATTTGAGCAAAAAGCAATCTTTCCCCCCCCAGTCCTACTTCCTCCCACTACAGCACTGAGCTGCTCTGAACCCTGATCTCAGCATAAAAGGAGCTGTGCAAGGCTGCGTTATGTAATTGCAGCTGTAGTTATCTAGGTTTCTTAAAATGGATGTTTTTTTCCTTTTTTTTTTTTTTCAAACACAGTTTCTACCAAACCTATAGTAGTTAATTTTTAGATGGCTGGAATACTGTGTAGTCTGGTTTCTATAAACCACTGTTAGCCTTCTCTGTTTCCCATACAAAAGGCTGGTGAGAATTCACCTGCTCCAGAAAGCACTGCCTTTTTCTTTAGTAATCAGATGTTCTGCTAGACATCTGTGGTGCAGCGCTGCCTGGAGTGCAGGCCGAGCCGAGGAACAGCACAAACACCCTCATCATTCTCCAGGCGTCGGGGGACATGCTAAAGCACCTGTGCACCGTCTCTCTTTGCCGAACGCACCAGCCGCGCACCGGCAGGGCAGGATGATGCAGAAGACGATCTCACCCGCGGAGCATAGGGCAGCAGGTGGGAGCGGGCTGCGGGGAGGGCTGCAGCAGCGCTGCCCGCAGGAAAAGCAAGGCACGGAGGGGGATGTAGTCCGCGGGGCTGCCTACACTTCCCAAGGTGCCCGCCGTGCCGGGGGTGCGGGCACCTGGCGGCGGGGCGGAGCCGCCTGCCCCGCTGCGGGCGGGGATGGGCCCGGTGCCGCCCGCGGAGACGCGGTGACGGCGGAACGGAGCGGAGCGGAGTGGAGCGGTGGGCGCTGCCCCTCTGCACGCCATGAGCACCGGCACAGGTAAGCGGCGAGCCCACCGCTAACCCTGCTCGGGGATGGGGGGTCTGTGTGGGGGAGAGAGATGAGGATTGTCCATTTGGAAGATGGAAAAAAAAAAAAAAGGATGTCTGTGCATCTCTGGGGGGAGCTGTCGCTGTCGCAGCGTGGGGGAAGATGCAGATGTCGGGGAGATCGTGCCGAGCCGGGTGCTCCTTTGGGGCCGCCTTAGCCGCGGGCACCGCCCGCAGCCCCCGTGGGAGACCCCCGGGTGGGCTCGGCAGACGCTGCTCCCGGCAGCGAGTGGGGTGCGTGGGTCCTCCTTCCGCCCCTCCCGCATCCCCGGGCACTTCGGATGGGGGTATTTGGGGTGAGAGCTCGGCCTCTGTTCCTGGCCGAGCTGGTGGCAGCGGAGGGGAAAATCGCGAAGATTACATCGGAACCTCGAGTAGGATTCCCACGCAGGAGTTCCAGTTGCCTAGGGCGATGCGAAAGTAATTCGTGCCGTGACACAAGCAGTATTTGAGAACTGGCTCGGAATTGTGTTTTCCAGCGATTCTGCATTTGTCTGCATCGGGTGGCACAGGGGGTGGTTGTTTCAGAGCGCGGCTGATCACCAAATATTACAGTCTTTAAGGCAAACACAGGCTTGTGCTTAGGGTGAGGGGAAGCTTTGAGAGTTGATTGTATATTTCACTTCTGAGCATAACCATAGCGGCTAAATATACCCCCTGCTACAACGACAAGGAGATGTGGAATAGCTACAATTACGTGCTGACTCTGTATGTCAACATGCTTAATCACACCATATCCTCACAGCAAGCCAAGTGGGAGCACAGCATAAACAACGAAGGGCATTGCTCCCTGTTAAAACAGTGCAGGACCTGGGGTCAAACACCTGCAGGGGGCTTCAGATCAAAATGCAGCTTTGTGTTTCCTCTATTGGGAGAATCGATATTGCCCTGTGTTCCTGTCAGCTGTGCTCCTGTGTGGTCTGTGTTTCCAGCCCTGGGAGAGAGCCCTGGCTGGGGCAGGTGCATAGGGGCATCTGTGTGAGTGGAATAGGAATGGAAATCCTGCGCCTTTCTTCTGACATTAAAGGAATCTAGGTGGTTAATGTAGACGGTGACATCTGCATTGGAAATGATTAGAGTCGCACACAGGATCGTATCCTGTTACCAAGCTGTAATCTCCAGTGGAAAAATATGCAATACTATGAAACATTTAAATTCTACTCCCTCTATCTCTGTTCAACTGCTACAGAAAATTCCAGAGTTGTATCTCGAGAATGTTTAAAACACAAATTCCATTGGTTGCAAAGTTATAAACCGAGAGGAAGAGTTAGCGGATAACAGTGCAGATGAGACTTGACACAGTTCTGTCTCTGTAATTGCACCGAACATGATGTAAGGAAATAGCAAAAGTGAACAGTGCCAAGATAAAAATAACAGCCTGAGAATAAGAGTGGAAAAAAAAAAAAAAATCCCTGAGAGTTTCTAGCTCTCATTTGAAAGTATAACTGGTAGTTTAGGAGTATTGGTTTTCAGTATCACTTCAGCTTGGTTTCCAGATTTCCCTTTTGCCTGTTTGTTGAACTGCGTAAACAATTTACAGTCAATTTCTACAATAAATTAAATGTGAGCAGCTTACCTATTCTCTGTGAAGTTAATGGGAGTTTTCCCTTAACATCAATGGGGCAAATGTCATGCAACAAATTTAATGCCTCAGTTTGCTTTAGTAAGATTACTGTTTACAAAAGTTTTCCACAAAAATTCCTCTGGAAAGGCTGTAATTCAAAACTTTGCGATGGTACTGCAACAGAAGGATATTTCTGTCTCTGCAAAGAAAATGAGAGTGGAATTTGGTAGCAAAATCAGTCCCATGTAGGGAAACCAGGGCAGATCTCCGTGAGATGAAGCCAATCTTAGCTGTGCTTTCTACTTCAAAAACCTTTGCTCAGTCCATGAACCCTGTATGTAACATTTGGCTTTAGATGTACAAATCTTTCTATTTGGTAATATAATAATAACAGCCCAATAATATGTACTTTGAAATGTCATTCTGTATTGATGGACTACAGACTCATAGTATGGTTTTAAATCTAGAAAATATACAATCATGTGGCATAGGAAAACTCAGCTCAAACATATTATATTTGTCATAATTAGATTTTCTTACACAGTATTTCCCCTCAGCTGAATTCCATATACTTTCCCTTGATTCTGGCTGAAAATACTTCAAGCAAAGGCCTCCTCACAACCCCTTTTAAGAAGGAGTGTTTCATGGAATAGTATTCTAAGTGTATCTTAAGGATTTATAATAACGTGATCAGTCCATTAGTTCAGTTCTTTGCCATCTTGAAATCATAGCTGGAAGAAGAAAGTAGGTTAAAAATCTGAGATTGAAGAAACTAGGTTCCCATCAGTTCCCAGAAATAGGCTATTACAGTGTTGATTATCTGAGTGTGAAAAGAATCACAAAGCTAATTACGTACGATGTGAATTATCTTAGATTAAATTACATGTCATGACACAAATTTCATGTGGCTATTTAGTCTCTAAACTACTCTATTAGGGGGAAAACTTGATTGTGTGGGTCAGAGGGCAGGTGATGGGAGTTTCACAACCCAACTGGGGCAAGATGACAGCAGCACAGGTTGCACAGGCTGGTCCCACAGGTTTGCCATACTGGCAAGAGTTTTAACTCCTTTTCAAAGTTCACATGCAAATATGCCAATAGGAACAATAGTGTGACTGTTTTAGGCTGTAGTATACTTTACAGTTAGATACACTGTTTTACTTTTGGCTCTTTGCTTTGAGCACTGGTAGAAGAGAGCATTAAATTACTGGATGGGAGAAGCAGTAGGTCTCCTTGCATTGGAGTTCACCAGCTAATGAAATATGTATGTGTGTAGATCAAAATGCACAGTCCTTGAAGTTTTGTAATTAAAAAAAAAAAAAATTAAATTCTTTTCCTTGCCGTTTTAGCCATGGTACAATTCCCCTGAAAAATCAAGCAGTGGCCCGTGTTTCCTGATGGTAATTATTGATCTGAAATTCTACTGCATGGAATATACGAGGAAACTGTATCTTATGGTTCTCTAGGGTATCTTTTGGTTGAGATTATTCTCTGAGCATCACGTTCATAGGTGATAAGAATATAGGGCAATGCTAAGAAAATGAGGTTGGAAAAGGTTATCGGGATATCTGCATCAGCTGAAACTTCTGAATGCGGAATATCCTAAGCACTTCTCAGTCAAGAAAGGTAGCTAGTTCTGCTTCAACAAACCTGAACATGTGATTGTGAGCACTTTCTGCTTCTTGCTTGTCTGCAGCGTAATACCTGTGCAGTGCTGAGCACGCAGCGTGGCTGCACTTCTGCCTGCTGCTGGCTGCCATTTCTGCATGTTGGAGAAGTACTTTTGGTTCTGTATCTCAGGGCATTCATGTTTTATGTGCTTAATACCCCATATTTTACTTTTTCACTAAGTGGGAAACCCAGAAAAGCAAAGAGATAAAAAAAAAAAGTTGAAAAATCAATTAAATCATGGCTACTGATATAACTTTCTTCCTCTTTTCCCTCACTCTGTGCTACGGACTGGCCAGTATTAAGGAAAGTTATGAAACTCTGATCACAGTCTTCCCTACTTAGGCAAATCATTCCCATTTGTACAGCTCATAGACCTCCAAATCCAGGCTGTGGAAATGCATCTCTCCTTTCTGTTGGTAACTGGAAGCTTAGAGCAGCGTTTCCAAGTCTTGATGGGGGAGGTTTTCAAGCAAAGCAATCACTGTAGTGAATTTAGCATATTTGGGTGGAAGTGGAGTGCTGCTGCTCCTCCCTCATTCATTCACGTGTTGGAGGTGGAGAGGGCTCTGAGATTATTGGACAATTTGCTGGCTCATTGTCTGCATCCTTAAATATATACTTCAGGCAAATGTTTCCAAATCTAAAAGATTCCCCATGTCAAGATCTATTAGCAGTGTGTCAAGGCCCTGAGCTGTTACTCACTGAAATGTTGGAGGGATTTATTCACAGCTGGTTAGTTGATGCTCGTGCTGTGAAATCTAGATGGAGTCTTCTTTTGCAGGAACAGTTATTTATTTCTCCATTTTAGAAAGGATTGTGGCAGGAATATAAGCTCCATTCAGTGATTAGTTCCATCTGCTTTAGGAGCCATTTTTCTCCCTTTCTCTGAAAAAAAAAATAAATAAAACCTCTTCTGACATTAGTGAAATCGATCAATATCTCTATTTTGGAGGTTTTCCTTTAACTGTAGTACAAGTTGGTTGATCTGTAGCAAAGGAAAACAAATTTAACTGCAGTTAGCCATGAAAAATAAACATTCCAGAATTATAAGATATTGCTAGGGAGATTTTTTTAAAAAGACTCTAATGGTCCCATAGTATGTTTGTTTGTTTGTTTATTTTGCTAATTAGAAGTCATTATTTTTAGAATTAAGTGATTTAGATTAAGTAATTTTTAAGTGTGAGAGAATGAAACTGCTCCTCGTGATAGATATAAGGAGCAAGTGTGGCACCTTTAGTTGTGACTGTACACTAATTGTGCACAAATACAGCAGCCAGTTCCTTGTAAGTTTTCAAGTATCTCTACAGTTGTCTCATTTCTAGCATAGGTCAGTCTCATGTATCAGGAGAGGGTGAAATGTGTTTGTCCCATATTCTTCCCTTTCCCTCTTGTCGAGTGTGTTTTGGGAGACAAAATAGATACATATGTATGTACAAGCCCTCACCCCAGTGGTTTATAGAGTGAGATAACCGAATACAGAATTAATGGTGGAGCAGTAAGCACACAGGAGTTGTTTTTCTTTGAGTCTTCCTTAAAGAATAACAAAGTAAATCCCTATGATACGGATTGTATGGTGAAATCCTTGGGGAAGAAGTAGGAGTTAAGATTTGATGTCTGTTATATGCAGAAGTCAGAGAACCAGTTCTGCTTCAGCATGTCATACGTGACCTTTTGCCACTTCAGAAAACAGGTCACTGTAGCTCTTTCTCAGGTATGTGGCTTGTAGATTCACAGGTAGCAGTAGGCCTCAGAGGCAATACATAAAGCATTTAACTTGTTGATTTCTAAATAAGCACTGGGATCTTACCCTCTAAGCAACACTGGGGCTAAATGAATAAGTTTTATATATATATATATATATATATATATATATATATATATATTCAACATTTAAATCAGAGAGTTCTTGATCTAAGACGAGATTGTGCTTGATTTTATTTTGATTTATTTTTTACTCCTGTCAGGAGTTCACTGAGCATTTATAAGTCCCAGATTGTTGCAATATTGTGGTTTAAAGTGATGTGAATGCTCTAGAAGTCATGAAAAATATTTTTCCAGTTTCATCTTTGTTTTCATCTCAGTTCCTTTTGTTTGCTTTGCTCAGTTTACACATTCTCTACAGCCCTTTTCCCTTCCTGTTGGTGTTCTCAGTATTGAAAACTTCACTTGGATCTGCAAGTCATTTCTGTTCTTTACCTTGTAATTGAGCAGCAAGGGGCTTTAATAGAGTTCAGCTGAGAAGTTCACTATCCCGAGCCTAGTAGAGTTTGTCTTGCTCCTGTGTTTCTCTTGGCTTTGCAAACCAACAGCATTAAAACAATCCCTTGGTTACAGTTTTAGATACAATGCAGATACAGAGGATCTAATCTTTGAGGCTGTGCGTGTGTGATTGTGTAGGACACAGAGACCAAAGAAAACCACAGAAGCTGGCTATGTTGCTGGTGTTACCCTCGATGACAGGAGGGCAGGAATGGAAAAGGGTTTGCAGCCAAATCACGTAACTGGAACACGAGGCAATCTGGAGCAGCTGGAGCCTCGTCTGTGCTGCAGCTGATGTCTGGCAGCAACAGCAGCACCTTGCCCAGCAGCTCTCACATATGCTATCTGTTCTTCTAACCAGGCTGCACAGCAAGCTCTGACTGCCAGTGTTAGGGATTATGCTTGTGGTCTGAGTTCCAGTGTGCTCAGTGGTGCCTTCCCTACTTGAACTAAATAGAGACAATGTGAAAATAGCATGCTCTGCGTTTGGAGCGGGACAGAACTGAGCCTGGGCCTGGGATGTAGGTACATGATGATGATGACAGTAGGTCAACATGGGGCTGTGTGCACCCTGAGGCCTGCCTATCATGCTTGGGGCCTGGCTGTTGCTCAGCGTGCTGCCCAGGACCTGCCGGTGACTCGGAGTTAGACCTCCAGGCATCCCACTCCAAATGTTCTGTGGTTATCTTACTGTGTCCTATAGTGAGGCTGCAGAGATCTTCAAGCAGGTTCATCCCATGCACCGTACTGATTCTAATGGCTCACAACTGCCTCAGAAAATTGGGTAAAAACCTTCTTCTTCTAAGGAAGGCATAATGTAAGAGCATTTGCTCGTTCTCCTATACCAGGAAGAGTGTTTATCTACTACAGACCTGTTGAGTAGTTGCCTGGAAGATGCAGAGTCTCTCCTTTAGACTACATATTCATAGCTCCAGGGTCCTTTCACAATCAACATCAGTTGTTTTTTTTTGTGAACATCTGGCTTCTCCAGAAGTACTGGGATTTGGAGAAGTGCTAAGCATCTGTCAGCTGTGGGTGAAATCAGTGTAGCTGCTGTGGTTGTTTTTTTCCACACTGTGGTAAGACCATTTATTTTTGTGACTAAATACAGAATTAGAAGCAAAGATTTCAATATCTTTATTCAAGTAGCCACAGCTGTTCATGATAAACTAAGAAAAAAAAACATCTCAAATGCTGCCTTAATATGTCATTGCCTGTGTTTTTGCAAACATAAGACTTCAGTAATAAGCATTAATGTTTTGTCTCACTGTATGTCATATTCATTGACTTTAAGATCATCATGATGCCTGAATCAGCTCAGATTAACCATCTGTGGCCCTATGTCCAGCAGTGCCCATTGCCCTGATTTGAGAACTGTGGATAACAGCTTTAGCAACATCTTGTAAGATGATCAAATCGTACAAGACTGGAATAAGATGAAGTGCTACTTTACAGAAAATACTCAATTTAATCTCTTTTTCAATAACTGGGCCTAAATGTCATTGTCTGCAGAAAGCCAGCAAGGTAATAAACTTTAATATACATTTGTGTCTTAATAGAGCTGTCCTAAAGAGCAGATTCAATGTTGTCTGTAATGTTAACTAGAATTCACCTACTACTGAATCCTAGTTTGTCCTGGGGACCCTTGATTGCTATTATTTCTAAACCTTGGAGTTCAATGGGGGGAAGTAAAATACTGCACTTTCAGGAATAACTGGGAGCAGTAGGCATTTATTTCAAATTCAGATTTATTTCCTTGGAGCTATAATTTAGATTTGTGATGTGCCAGAGCTTTTCTCAAGGTCAGTGTTGACTTTCCGTGGGAACAACATGGTCAGTGTCCTGTAATGAGTAGGAGACTAACATGAGAGTGATGCTGCTAGCTTTGAAAAAACGCTCAGTTTGGCTTTCTGCATCTTGTCTCTAAAGCACATAAGGTCTACATAGATCTAGAAGCATACCATAGTCATGGCTATTTTGGAAAGCTGTGCACAGATCTAGCTGCAAATGGAAGCTGGCAGAATAAGCCTGGCTGTTAAGTTAGAGCTGTCAGAAGCTGCTATAACGTTGGTTGGATGCATGCTTGATTTATCCATCCTGCAAAAAATTAGAACAAGGCAGATTCTTGGTACCTGATATTTTTGGAAATGTATTGGAGGCAGTCCCAACTCCAGCCCTGGTAATTATGATCTTGTATGTTTCCTAAGCGCTGCTGCAATCTGTTCAGTAGAGAAACAGGTGCTTGCAGCATAGCTATTTGCACAGTGGACATTAAACAGCTCAACAACTTCAGATCTGGAATTTATGTGCCTCTTTCTGTTTAATTCCAGTTATTTTTTTAAGCTATTTTTATGGCACTGTGCAGTCTATAGGTTAAATTCAGTTGCTTGACCATTTTCTGCTGCTTCTCTGTGTTTCCACTTGCATATCGTACCACTGGGTTTTTAGAAAGGGCAGAGCTGACAACAGAAGGTAACAAACTTATTGCTTCTCCTGATAGTTCTTTTTGTACCAGTCACTCTTAGTTCTTAGAAAGTATAGTTCACTTTCATATTTTTATTTTTTGTTCTCTTTGTTTTCTTTAAATGGGCCTGTGAAGGTTTTGTGTGTCCAGCATCACTTAGTGACTTCTTAGTAGTGGGTAAATAGCAACATGATGTGGTCGAGAAAGCTACTTGCCCCATGTCTCCTTGCTGTGGTTCTGGAAGGCAGAATGTCTCTTATTCTCTGGGCATCCTGGAGCTCAAAGGACTGCAGGTTAGCAGAAAATCTAAGTGAATTTTCTAGAGAAGTTTTGGTAATAATGGTATGGAAAATAAAAATACAGTATGGAAAGTATTTTCACTGCATTGACACTGCTGGACTATGAAGAATTAGCAGTTACCAAAGATCCTATATTGGTCACAGGCTGCTTGACATTTCAGCTTGACAGCTATGTATAGCTCTTGAGCAGCAGTGAGCAAGGGCTTGTGATGGACAGTGAGAGCTCCATGTCCAGGAGGGAATGGTTTTACTGACTCACAAACTAGTTGCTCTATGTGCTCCACTCTGTCTTGTCTCTAGGCTGCAATCTCTTCCAGACTGCTGTGTCTGAGACGACTGCTACAACTCACTGTCAGCTTTTAAAGTTTCTTTTTATCAGCTTCCCCAGGCTTTTTGTTGCATACTTCTGTGTAAGCATCCTAAGATATTATGCCCTCAGGAAGTTATTAGTACAATAAAACTTTGGAAAGGTTTTCTACATACAAGTAATGCAATTAAGAGGGTAATTACTGTTGTTACTAATTTTTCCTATATTTCATCTGTCTGTGATTTATTTAGCCTGTAAGTTTTTGCAGGGAGGCTCTGTGTCTAGTTTTACATACAGCACAAACAGCTGAACTGTTCTTACTTCCAGAATGGAAGGAAACTCCAGAAATTTCTCCTATATTTTTCTGGAATTCCTTTAAATTTTGGTAGGACAGATCGCTCTTCACATTTACGGTCTTTGATGTCAGGATTTCCTTATGGTAGAATTTCATTTAGTAATGTTGATGTTACATTTATAAAAATGTAATTAGCTTAACGTTATTTTTCACCAGTTGGCTGCAGAGCTCTCGTAAGAGAAGAGGCTTGTTAATTCCTGTGTACAAATAGGGGACCTGAGAACAGATTTGTGTCTTGGGTTTGGTAGGTCAAGAGTGAAAACATTAGGAATTGCAGTCTGACATCCATTGTGTCATTCTGGCTTTCTGTGTTTAAGGCTCAATACGTTTTGGGTTGTTTTTGTTGTTGACATAAGTCACTGACATTTCTCTTCAGAAGTAAGAAAGAAAAGTTAACTTTTGTTTGTCGCTTTCCACCATGTTTTGGAAAATGCAATCTAGTCCTTAGGTTTTTCTGGTGGGTTAAAGAAGGGCAGAGAAAAGAATCAGAGTTGGACATAACTGACTGCAATAAGGCTGACTTCCTGCTGCTAATACCATGCCCTAGGCAGCCTAGGTATTCCCCTTCTCGAGTTTTGTTTCTATCTGGATCATATCCATTAGACTTCATTCCAGAAGGAAATCAGGATTACAACTAGTTTCAGTTGTCAAATAAGGCTGTGCATGTAAACTACCTTTTTTAAAAAACAAGAAAGGTCCCACAAAAAAATTCTAACCCTGGAAAATGTGAGTTTGCTTTATTTTACATGCAAGGGCTGCCTGCTCTGGCATTGGAGCTGCAGCTGTGCAGCCCCACCAAGGAATCTGCAGCTTGCAACACCCTTGTCCCAGCAGACACCTGCCAGCAGCTGCCACTGTCACTTGCCTGTTGTTTCGAGCTGTTTAGAGGTGACATATAACATCAAGAAGATAACATGCAGCCCTTTGCTCTAGGGGCAGGGTTAAGCTAATATTTTCCTCACACCAAAGGCCAGTGTCTTTGCAGAAAAAGTCCAAAGCCCATGATGTGCATACCCATTGCCATTTCCTAGCCAGTAAGCTGGTGTGTGCAGAAATGGGAATAGGGTGCAAACACTAGGCTGAGTCAGCAATTGGAACAAACTGAAGCCAGTGTTCTGCTGAGGAAAGGGTATCAGATGGCTGAAGATCTTCACAGTCCAACTGAAATAAGACAAAGAGCCAATTTCTTCAGCATTCATCAGTCATGGTCATATTAATACAATAGGTAACTTGGAAAATATTTTTGATTCAGACTGATAATGCCCCTAAGCTTTTGTATTCCCCAGTGAGCTGAGAGATTAGTTACTGTGGTGGGGATTATTTCAGTCCTGAGGGCTTGTACTGAGTCAAACTTATTTACTGGGAAAAAATTTGTCTGCATAAGGTGGACCTACTCCAAGCTACTCATAATGTTTTTCTTAGAAATGTGTTGAAACAACCATGGGTATTAAGAAAACCCTGACCCCCAAGTGCATCTCATTGACCGTCCCTTAATGTTTCCTACATAAGTGTCACAGCGTCAAGTTCCTGTTTTCATGTGTTTATTATCAGGTTTTGATTGCTTCACAGTACCAGAAGAGTGAAACTACCCATACGAAACATTGGTAAAAAAAAGCACACCTTCTGAATGAGAACCCTCCAAATGAGCATGGAGCAGATAAGGCGCACCAAATGATAGCCCTTGGGGACAGGTGCAGCAGCAGCACTTTGTGGTAACAGATCATAGAATCATGGAATAGCTTGGGATTTTAAAGCCCATCCAGTTCGGCTCCTCTGCTGTGGACTGGTTGCCCACCATCAGATCAGGCTACCCAGGCTCCATTGAACCTGATTTTGAGAACCTCTAGGTATGGGGCACCCACAGCATCTCTGGACAGCCTGTGCCAGTGCTTTGTCACCCTCAGAGTAAAGAATTTCTGCTTAACATCTAGCCTAAATCTCCCCTCTTCTAGTTTAAAGCCCTCCTCCCTTGTCCTATCTCTATCACATTACATAAAAAGTTGCTCTCCCCTCTGTTTATAAACTCCCTTCAAGTACTGGATGGCTGCAATGAGGTCTCTCCCCAGGTTGGAAGGGACCCTGAGCAGCCTGATCTAATGGGTAGCAACAGTGTCCAATATGAGGGAGCTGGAGCTAGATGATCTTTAAGGTCTCTTCCAATTTAAGCCATTCTGTGGTTCTTCACGGGAAGTCCTCTGCATTGTACACATAGTGGGCTTTAACTGGGCACTAAACAACAGGAAGTGTATTGACAGGTGAACTTCAAAGTTTGTAAGAATTTGTAGTTTGTTTTAAGAAATTTCCTGGAGCTTATTTTCAGAGCTGTTCTCTTGAAGTCACAGATGAAACAAGAGGCAGCCTTGAAGCTTACAGCCCCCATAGGGGATGGCTGTCAAAATATGCTGCAAGAGAACATCAGAATAAGGCACTGGTAGGTTAAATTTATCTTATGCATGTCCAGAGAGTCTCAAGAAAGCATACATTCTAATGCTAGGGATGCTGACTTATCAAAGTGTTGCAGCTTTATGGAAGAGGATTAATTTTTCTAATACATGTTTCAAGTTAGTAGTGCTTTACAACCTCTGCAAATCCACAAATGAGTTAAATTTAGTAGGCATTTTATTGTGCCTTTGTTTTGTTGTTGTTTTTTTTTGTTTGTTTCTTTACAGCTTGACATTCCTCATTTTTAGTGCTCGTGACAATGTTTTAAAAGTTATTCATCTCAAAACTGTTTTAGGAATCAATTTTATAATAATTACTGAAGTATAATAAGCTGAGACTATAAAAACAGAATTCTATATTACAAACTGCAGTACTTATTGAAAACTGTTCTTTGTGTTACACTTTAAAATTTGAAGAACCTTTTATTCAGGGATGTTTGATTCAAGTATTTTAAATGTAAAAGTCTTCAGTGTTACTCACAGACCATTCCAATACAGCTTTAGGATCCTTCTGTGGGCATAGACACCAAAATGTTATCCCTTCCCCCTATCCCTTTATCTATAAGCTACTCTATTACAAATAATTAACTCAGTAACCTGTTCTGAAAGTTTGCAGGTGTTTGTCACCTAATGCAAACAAATAATAGATAAAATATGCTAGGATATTAAATATGTAAACATCATTTTCAGATAATGGATCTGTTTATTCATCTTGAGGAAACTACAGAGGAAATTAAGAGCACATCTAAAACTCTGTTGTTAAGCAAGAACAGGGTTTTGATTATTATCTGGAATAAAATTAATTTGCAAATAGATCTAGAATAAAATGAAATATCACTACAGTGGCATTTTAACATAGTGAACTATTTGGAGTGTGACACATTTTCCACATCAGAATTAAACAAATAGCTTAATGCATTAAGTCATTTCAGTAACATCTGTTCTGTCTGATGCCTATGGGCTGGGAAATAAAGTATTGTGGCAAAAGCTATGCACGCAGACCCAGCAGCTCAGAATTTATTGCTCCAATTAGATGGGGTCATTTTTGGGTCCTTCTGTGCCTGTCACACTGGTGAGATGCTTCTGGCCCCTTGATCACACCTGGGTTTGTAGATGTTCAGTGCTGGGCATGCCCTTTCTCTCTTTCTGCATGTAACACTAAAGTTGGTAAGTGGCATGAAGGGTTTCTGGTATGTACAGTCACCAGCAGTAGGAATATGGTGAGTTGTAACTTTTCTTTCCTTCTTATATTTCTCTTCCCTTAATACCCTGGGAAAGTGGAAAGCCTCAAGTATTTCAAAACTGTTTCAAACTCCCAGTGCTCCTGTGTGGAAGAGTAAGCCAAATTTTAACATGCAATTAGGTGGGCAGCACTAACCATATTGCCTGGCATCTGAGTTGAAAGGGAACTACTGTACTATGTAGATGGTAAAGCTTGTGCCTGAGATTATGTCATGTGCCTAGATTTAAAATGATGGCATTTCTCTCTTACTTCACTATGATATTGATAGTGCTGTGGGATAAGAAAGTTATTTTCACTTTGCATTTGTATTTAACCATTTATAGTAGTGTACCTAAAGTTAGATTCTGCTCTATTAGAATCCAGTGGTTTAAAACAATAAGTCCAGATAGAAATATTGACCCTCCCCTGCCTTGAATATCCCAAATGCATTGTGGCTCATCCAGAGAGAAAAGTTTTGATTCGTTACTTGTGTAGAAGAACGTTACAGTGAAAGATGCCTTGTAAAAATCTAGATGAGCAAAGATGCTCCAAGTTAAAGTTGCTTGGTAGCACTGAATGCCAGGCTGCTTTTCAGTAGATGCTAAATATGAGCCTGGGGAGCCTGGGAGCCTGGTTGTAATCTCCCTGCCGTAAAGTGTCCTCTTGCACTTGTGCAGATGCTCATGCTAGAGAGTAGTTTGAGATGGAAGGTTTGTTTGGGGGGGATGTTGAAGCATAGACTTCTCCTTTCTGGAGAGAAGATGGACCTCTGCCCATGACGAAAGAATGAGTCAGTGTGACAGGTTCCAGCACTGGAAGTTCAGACTGACATTAGAGGAGGGAGAGAAATCCCAACAGAGCAGGCTGTCCAGGGAAGTGGTGGCCTTCTGTCCTTCCGTCAGGTCGGAACTAGGGAACCCGATCTAGGGGAATCTGTGGAAGGGGAGGCTGGGCACAATGACATCCAGAGGTGCCTCCCAACCTACATATTCTGTGGTTCTAACTATAGTCTGTGTGACTGCTGAATTTGATTTTGGCGTAATTAAATTTTAAATAAACTGGAGCAGAAGAGCGTAGCAACACTTCTGGAATTGTATTGCAGCACTTCCAAAGAAGCATAGACAGACTTTCAATGAAAACAGATTCTTCTGTAGCATAACAGTATTTCAGCTGAGAGTTAACATGACTGTTTTAAATCCATAGTCATGTCTCAGGATGCGTGTGCATGCTTTGTAAGGGGTCACACTTAATTCTGCAAGTCATAAACTGAACAGCTGAAAGGATTCAAGACTCATGTTTCCTATTCTGCAGTAGGTAATTAAAAGACACAATCTTACAAAGCTGACCTGAGGAAAAAAGACAATACATTTCCAAAATTCTGCATATTTTTCTGCATAAATAGAGTCCTCAGCTTTTAAATTTAATTTAATTAATATGCTATTACTACAGCTAGTCTAATTTTAAGATCATGTATTGATTTCAAGCTGAAACTTCAGACCATTATTTTCCTGTGGAATTAATATAAAACATAGTGAATTCCTAGATATGTATCTAGGAAAGGTAGAATCTCATTAACATAAAACCATCTGTTAAATGATTATGAAACATTAGGAGAAAGATTAGACCAACTTCTGTTTTAAAAATATCAGAACTTGTTTTATTAATTTTTCTAATTATGTTCATACCTGAAACTATAGGATAATCTATAATAAATAAATTTGATACATAACTGAGTTTATTATTAGCATGTAGTCATTAAAGGCCTTGAGTGGACCCGAGTGAAAGGGTTTGGATCAGTTTTAAGCAAAATAAATCTTCCTGTGTTGGTAGCATTACCAATTTAAAATGTATTCTTCTAGCTTTGTATATATTACTGCTTTATAACAGAAATACACTATGAATGAAAAAATTAATCTCAAGTCAATTTCAGCTTGATTAAAATTAGCTTATTTTCAGTGTCTTGCTAGTTTCTGATAATTATTAACAGATCAAATATGGAAATGGAAAATGCATGGCAGTGTCATTTTGCTGGAGAATCCTTGCAGGGACTGTTGTCATACTGGTGTGTAATGAAGGGCAGACTGTCTGCTTAACTGGAGAACAAAGAAAAGATTCTGAGCCACTTTCCTTTATGCTTTGCTAAGTGGAACTCAGAACCAGGGTTGGCCCAATCAGTTGATAAATATTACTGATTACATCTATATAGGTATAACCCTGCTGGAACTTAGGTTCTGATTTTGACCTGCAATTGTGAAAAGGGAGCTTTAAAAGATTCTAAAGCAGAACAGAAAATGTTATTGAATAGAGGTGTAGGAATTAGACTACTTTCCTCTGAATGCTGTACTGAATTTCACTGTACTAGTGCATTTATTAATAAAACAATACCATTCTTATATAGGAAACCTCCAAGATACCACCTTTACCAAGGAACATTTCCTAAAAATAACAAAACAAAAATACATGGATTTTTAAACTAATAGCTATTAATCATAGAATGAGACAGCATTGCTCTTTGTTGTGTTTTGTTGTTGTTGTTTTTTCAAATGGATAATCAACATTTGTGTGCTTTTTATCCTTTTGGGTATGAAGAATAATTAATGCAGGTATACTCTCTGAAACACTGTTTTCTTAAGAAATAGACATGAAGGCAAAATGTTATTTGTTGTGAATAGCAGGCCCAAAAGAGATCTCCTGAGTCATAGCCACTGCTTTCAGCTATTTCTGCACTGCAGGGAACCTGTAACTCTTCTTTTATCATGGAGATTAGAATGTGGTGTATTTTGCCTTTTCCCTGGTCCTTCTGTTTGATGCCTGTGTTTGGCAGCATCTTTTTTTTTTTTTTCTTCTCCAATTAATCTATAAAAGTTTCATAAGAATCTACATTAAAGACATAATTTACACATGCATTTAATATTTATATCTTGAATTTTCAGAATCTGGAAATGGGAGTTTGTAACATTGTGGGAATACTTATTTGGAAAGAGAGTTCCTTTTTTCATCACCTAATTTTAATGCTAAGAGATGAAAGATATTTCTTGTTCATTATATAATGCTAAATATCGTTAATATCTCCCTGAGAGGCATGCTTAAAACATTATAAACAGTAACTTTGTTTTGAGTAAAATGTTGTCTGCGGTGTTGTACACTGCGGTCTGGCTAAGTGGTTTTGTTTGAAAATTACTTTCTCCTGATTAAACTTGAATTGCTATTGTCAGTATTAGTTCAGCAAACAAAAACTGGCATCATATAGATACGCAAAGTAATTACCAGCCTTTCTCCAGAGAGCCTGGTAGTTTGACCTGCAAAATCCATCAGGATAGATATCTATGAAGGTCTTTGAGTACACACATGGGGTTATTTCAGTTGACTTCAATACAACTCTGATATTGCATTCAATCTTTTCATTCATTGCTCATGTTCATGCTCTGTTGGTGTGTGCATCCAGAAATATGGAAGACTTAATGGATTCATGGCTGCAGAGGAAAATCAAATAGCCTGTAATTGGGATGATTCACAATTAGAAGTTCATAATCATCTGTATGTTCTTGAAGGGGGAAAATAGCACGGGTAAGATTTTAGAGCATTGATGAAGTGATGGATAGAAAAGTTGATACAGAGGTGTGTTGTCAACCTCCACAACTAATTAGGAAAATCTGCCTTCCAAAAGCTGTGATATTTGTTTAATTGTTTACAGTTCTCAAACTGTCTTGCTGTTCAAAAGCTGTATTTTTCTTATGATGAACAAGATTTTCAGATGTTTACAGGGCCTAAATTCTGTGAGAAGGCATCTCCAGAGGAACTTCTGTAGCAGCTGATAGTTGGTGTCTGATGCTGGTGTCTGATGCTTGCAAGCTTGGAAGCTTTTGTTGAATCATAGAATCACAGAATGGCTTGGGTTGTAGGGATTCTTAAAAATCATCCAGTTCCAACCCCTGCCATGGGCAGGGTTGCCGCTCTCTACATCAGGTTGTATTGGGTATTATAGTGGGAGCCCACTTTAACAGCTTTCCAAACTCTTGGGTGCCTGGAGTTAGATGAGATGGCTCCTCCTGCAGTGGACTAGGGAAGACAGAAATTTCACATCACTCTGTGCTTGTATAAAGTTAATGTTTTCATGGGGTGAAGAGCTGAAAACTAATTTTTTAATGATTACAATTGCAGTTTGAAGGTGTTAGTCTTCCTCGTAGTGCTTTGGAAATATAAAGCTGTCCAAACCATTGCCACTGTGAAATCAGTGATATACAGTATAGTGTTTAAGACTGACTGCCTTTGGTTGTCAGTGCTATGTCAGCTGGTGAAGTTGTTATATGAAGTGGGTAATTAAGCTGTATAGCTCGGGGCATAAGTGCATGTCATCCCCATCTTCGGGCTGGGCATTTCAACTCTACTTCAACTCAGTGCTAGAAAAGGTACTGTAATTGAGGTAGCATTGGGGTTTCCAATGCTTAATGATACAGGAAAGTATTGCTATTAGAGTGGCATAAAGAGATGGGATTGATTTATGTCTGACAGTATGAAAAATGTTGATAGAATTGCTGAGTCTGGAAGTTAGCTCAAATTAAGAGTTTTGGCAAGTCACAATGACCGATTTAAAGATTCATGCTTTTGGCACCTAACATCTCACTGGCTGGGGTTAGCGAGGTGGTTAATGAACAGAGAGAGGCACTTCCAGAAGATGATTCATTTTTGCATGGCAGTAGTGCCAGTTGTGGCTAAATTATTAGAAATGTAAGAATTTGATTGGATTAAGGAATTGTTCCTAGTTCTGTGCTCATTTAACATGTTACCCCTTACTGTGTCCTTTTTCTAGCTCTTATGTAAGAAACTGTATTTGCTGAGATAATTCAATCACATCCTATCATTTTTCATACCCTGAGGGCCTCATCAGTCTTTTCATAGAGTTAGATATCATGTTTTGAATGTGAGATTGATATTCACTTCTTGTTTGACTCTGTTTTTCTTTGGTAGCTCACATAGAGCTGTTCAAGTCCAAGTTTTAAAGAAGTTTTTTGAAATTCGGACCTGTTCCTACAGGGACACTATTAAAAATAAAAGGTTTTGTTAACTGATAGTGCTCAGCAGTGCTGAAAAACTAATCAGCCTGGAGTGAATGTTGATTTCATTCATCACAAAGCAGAACTGTCTCTTAATTCTGTGAGAGCAAGACTGTCACTCTAAATGACAGACTGAAGCATGGAATTGGTATTTATCATCTGAGTCATCATTTACTTTAGGTTTTTGGCTTTGTAGGTGAATTATCCTTGCTCTTATATATGTATATTTTTTTGTGTGTGTGAAGTAAACACTGAAAATGTGCTGCAATAGTCACTTACTCTTTCTGTGTAGCATACTGAACAAAGGTTGTGGTGCTTTCTTATTAGAACCAGTGTTTCTGTGAGATATCTGGGGAGTAGATTGTGTCATGTGGGGCAGGGTAGAAAGAGTTCTTGTGTTCTGAAATCCTGCAAGACAGTAAAGCTGACTGGCCTCCACCTGCCAAACACCATTTCTCCAACTTTTCCAAAATACCAGCTGGCCAAACATTAAGTGTCCTAAGCAGAGTCCTGACTGGCTATGCCAATGAAAGCAAAACAGAGTCTCCTTTCAGCAGAATATAGGTCAAGGAATAGTAACTTGTGTCCTACATAATCGTTGTCTTAGGACGTTGTCATTACAGACTTCAATCTGTGGGATTATTGGCAATTGGAGCAGACTGTGGGCAGATGAAGCTGCCCATGCCTTCCTGCAGTGTGACCCATATCTGCTGGCGGGTTAGGTTGTGGCCACCAGCCTCTGACTGCAGAAAGTCTTGGCTTCCCTTTGTTTGGGGTCTCTTGAGTCAGAAAAAATAAAGGTTTTCCTGTACAGCTTGTATTTACTAGGCCTTGTCTACAGTCTTAAACTAATCTTAGGAGAAGACTCCAGACACAGCAAAACTAAAAGCCTCTTCAGTTTAAGTGAAGTGTCCTGAAGTGTTTTCTTCTGCTTTATTTTATTTTGAAGAAAGAAGTACGCTTCGTTGCTGCCCTCCAACCATATTTTACAGTTTTCCCCCTGTTGAGTGGAAACCAATTTTTGAATCCTGATTTCTATCCTATTGGATTGCATTTTACCACTCCTTTCCAGCAAGCTGTACTAAACTAATGCAGATAATGTGGGGACTGCAGGAGCTGGAGCTCAGCCAGCCCTGAACCAGACCATTGCCACCAGTTTTCAGCACTTCCCTAAAACAAGGTCTTCCTGCATGCAAATCCAGCTGGAGCACACAGGCTAGATAGGAATTCACAGCTCCAGCATCTGCTGCCTGCATAATACAAGCACCTCTCTCTTGTTTTCTTGTCACAGTGAACATAATGACATTCTCAAGGAGTATTGTTGCAGCTCAAAAATGTATCAGAAGTCGGGGGAAATGTTGGTTGCAGGGCTGTGCAAGAAGTAGAGCAATGGCTCCAGGCTTAAGGGTTGTGTTTATGTGAACGTAACACGTTCCTCCTATGAATGCAGCGCTGAAAGACAAGTGTCTGCAGAAATTGTGTAGCCTGAGTGTGAAAATGGAGGCAACGTGCTGATGTTTTTGATGTGGATGAAGAAAAGTTTGGCTCATATCTATTTAATTCTGTACAAGAAGAGGTTCTCACGTGTGACATTAGCTCCAACGCTTCAATAATGTTAATACCTATATATATTTGAACTAACTGTATCACTGCAATAAAATGGTAATTAATGCCCTCTTAATGCCAAATTAAGCATAGCAAATAAAACCAGGAGGAGTTCATTTTTATATTGCAGAATTAATTTTTCAAGACATTTTTATATTCCTTGAAATTGCACATTTAAAAAAAAAGAGAGAAACCTTTGAAAAGGTCCTTTAGTTATTGTTTTAAGTGTTTTTGGAAGCTCTATTTCAGATAGTGTTAATGGAATGCTAGTAGATTATAATGTAATTAATGGTTGGTGGTAATTCATTGTGGCTTGAGTAGCAAGATGAATTACTATTCTTTGCTATTTTATTTTGCTTTTGCTTTTTGGTGTTGCTATAACAGATAGGCATGGTTGTTGTTACTCTACCAGGGAATGGAAACTGAAATGAGCCATGGAAATTTGTTCTGAACTGTTTTTTTCCTGGTTCCAAACACTTGTTCATTTCCTAGCCAGAGAATGTACTTGTTTCCCTCCTCTGCTCTGACACAGATGGAAGCAAATATCACCGTGAAAAGGGGAGGAAGGATGCTGAGCAGGGGCACAGCCTGGTTGGTGCTGCAGATCAGGTGGTGGGAGTCACAGAATCACAGAATTGTAGGGGCTGGACGGGATCTCTAGAGAACATCTAGTTCAATCCCCTGCCAAAGCAGGCTCCCTACAGCAGGTTGCGCAGGTAGGTGTCCAGACAGGTCTCGAATATTTCCAGAGAAGGAGACTCCACAATCTCCCTAGGGCATCTTCTTTTGGTAGTTGGGCATAGAACAGGTTCACCAGGCTAGTTGTCATAGCCCTAAGCTTCTGGAGTTTGAGAGAAGCATTTGGACAATGCTCTCAGACATAGGGTTTAAATTCTGAGAGGTCCTGTGTGGAGCCAGGACTATGTCTTCCTTGAACAAATGATGTTCTGCTCTGTTCTTCTCTTTTTTTCTGTTCTAGCCCATGTTCTCAATGGTTTTATGCCCTAAAGATAAGGGGACAGGCAGGAGTATGACTCCATTAACTGGATATACTAGAAGTGACTGTGAGACAGCCAGGGAGCTCCAGAGCATACTACACTGCCCCTCAGCTGCACTCTGTGTTGGAGTGAATTTGACAGCATCTGCCTTTCCAGTGCACTCGTTTCACAAGATCTTTCTATTATCTCCAGGTCACATGCATTCAGTAGTTTCACAGCTTTCTATAAACTTCCTCTAATGATAAATCATCGTGTAGTACTCTAGCGTTTTGAGGATTTTGGTTATCTCAGGTTCCTGCTGATACTCTGGTAACGGAGTCTAGTAGCTCTTGATGGTTTCTTAAAATAAATAAATAAATAAAAGAGGCACATGTGAATTTCAGAGCCACTCTTGCTAGAATTGAGCTATAAAAAACCCAAGTTAAAATACTGAAAGAAAAAGGCCTTTTGCTTTGTTCGTTGGTATTAAAAGCGAACTCAGGCATAATTCTATTTCAGATGTTGCTGATGAGATGTTATAATCTTACGCAAGCAGGGGAAAGGCTGAACTTTCTGGTAGTGATAACTGAATAGCTGAGATGATAAATTAATTCTTCCATCCAAGTCAATAGCAGTTATAATGGTGGGCATCACTGGGAGCGGGGTGAAGTCCAACAGTTTCAGATTCCCACTGATTACATATTTTTTTCTTTGCTTTCAAAACAGCAGTTCATACTGTTTGCAAATTCCTCAGTGATTGTCAACCAAGATAAATCTATTTAAGCAGGCTTTGGATCTGCTCTGCTGCTTTGCAGCTACATCCCTTTATAGAGAATGGGATTAGGAAAGCAGGCAGAAAATTCTTTTCCGACATGGTCACCGTGAGCTGGAAGAGTTGGGAGTTAAGTGCCTGGGACATGGGGAGTTGTTGTCCTGAGCAAAATGGTTGAAGGTGAGGTGTGTCTCAAATCCCTTCTGATCTCTGAGGCAGGCTTCTAATTTAAGGCTTTGCATTTGGAATTCACAAATTGAATCCTGAACTGATTTTAGCTTCTATGCTCGTCTTTGAAAATGTGAGCAGTGCTGTTCTTGCAACATCAGGTTGTGCTTCCTGCTTGGGATCTTGTTTGGACCTATCAGGGTTAAACCCATCTTGTCAATTTTTCAGATTACCAAATGCAGGAGACTATAGCTTCTTTTTTTTTTTTTTGCACAGAGTGGTTTCTGTTTAACTGTCCAGCCATGGGTCTCTGTCCTAGTGATGACATGAAGCAGGGATGCTCTAAGCTGCACGATCTTGCAGCAGATCCCAAAAAATCAGAGCACCCAAAAAGTTCTGTATTTTTATTTTCTTGGAGAATAAGGAAGTGAAATGAAAGATAATCTGTTGGGTGATACTGAGAAAAAGATTTAAAAATGCATTGAGCTCTTGGTCTACAAATCTTTGGAGGGTTGATGTCACTTATTCTAGTTGTGTTCTTCTTTCAAGTGTTTGGGTTTTCTGAACTGCATTGTCTGACTGATGATCTCTGGGAGGAGCCCCCAGTGTCCATCCAGCCATGTGTGCCTAAACACCCCCAGACTCCTCTCATGTATTTGGGAGAGGAGATGACATAAGAGTGGGAAGGTCTCTTGCTGCCCACCCTACCCAAAATTCATCAGGTTGGAAGCCTTTCTCTCCTGTATTTGGATAAGTGAGGAGGAGCTGAAATTGCTTCTTTGCAGTCCACAGTGGATAGCTGGGAAATGCAAAGTGAAGTCAGCTTGCAAGTCAGCCTGCTTTATTCCTGGTCACAGCAAAGAGCAAGTGTGAGAAGGCTGCTAAAGAGGGATTTTCAGCCTTGCAGATCTGGCTTTATATGTGTGATGCTTCAAGTACAGGAATCTTCCCTCTAGTCCCAGCTCTCACAACTCCCAAAATCGTTTTTTGTGTGAATGTGTTGGTTTTTTTGTTTTTTTTTTTTTGAGACTTGGCTGAAGTTAGTTTTCTGTATTGTAATAACATGTGAGTGAATTAAACTTTTTTTTTTTTTCTGCATAGCGCTAAACCCAAACTATTTTTTGATGATTCTGTACAATAGGTAGCTTTTGAATGCAAAATTATGGAAATGCCTATGTAACTTTTTAGAAGAGAATAAAGAAATAAAGACCCTTTAAAAGTCCAGTTGCTTAAACACTGGAAATTTCCATATATTCAAAAATCAGATAGTTTAAATTGCAATTTTGTGTGTAAGACAGTGATAAAATAATACTTATTGATCTTCTTCTCCTTTTGTGTTGTGTGTAGTATCAACCCACAAAAAAAAACCCTTTTTTTTTTAAATCTGCCCCTTGCATTCATCTACTCCCAGAAGAAATGTCCCTAAATAATACTGACATCTTTGCAGTGCCTATCATCTTTCTTGCAGCATTTGTGATCCTCAAAATGTCACAATTCACACCATAGTTTCATTCCTCCTGTATCAATGGATATAAATTAGCTTTTCTAACTTCCAACGCTCTTTGAGGGAACTTTCTTGCACTGGCTACCATTTACTGTGTCTCATTCTGCTCCTGTAATTTTTCTTCTGTAAATGTCTGAGCTCAGATTCTGAATTTTATCTGGGCAGTTCTTATTACAGCATCATTTTATTACTGCCAGGATGCCTGGCCTGAATACAACCCATCCTCTTTTCCTGACTGCATTCCTCACTTAGTGCCAGGTATTCAGCAGAGTGTTTGAGTTCCTACCCGCCCTTCCCCCCCTCCCCCAAATCTTTGTAGTCCCCTGCAGTACTTGACCTTCTAGTAACTAATACCCTTTGTTAATTGTTTGCCTTACCCATATAACATGTCACCTTTTCTGCGCTAAATAGAGTGTTGCCCTACAGCTCTACTTAAGCAGCCTTTTTTTTCTCTGATGTGTGCTTCATTTGTTGGTGGCCATCCCTGTTGTTTGCAGTAGGCTAGGAGATTCCTTGTGCTGTGGGTTCATTTCTAAAATGTGTGATATGTAGTGGCATCTCTGTGGCCCTCTTCATCACGTGCTTCTAACCAGAGTGTTAAGTGGCTGCTTACCCTCTGACCTTTGTAACTAAGCAAACTAATTTCTGGATGTGTCTGTATGCTATGATTTTTATTATGAGTCTGGCACAGCAGAGAAGTTGTGGATGCCCAAGGTTGGGTTGGATGGGGCCCTGGGCAGCCTGATATGTTGTAGTGGCAACCGCTATACGGTCCATCCCAACCCAAACCATTCTGTGACTCTATGAGATAGAAACAGGAATTTTGTGATTGTTTGTTTTATTTTAGTCTCATAAAAATTTCCTTACACCTCATATATTGATATTTTTTTTTCCTGTGGTGATTTTTGTCATTATGAAAGCTCTTCTAAAGGCACTGCAGGTTGTTTGTGACTTCTGCTTACCATTTTTCGTGCATTAGTATGTTTTTCTGGAGAATTTTGGAGCCTGGTGCTGTAGTCAGGCAGTGAAAGGGGACAGCACATTGTTCATGGTCTTCTGTAGAGGGATCCCTGTGAGAAAGTAGCTGTCATGGGAGTTCCTTTGGTTTCCTTCATCTGATGGGCTGGGTAGTGGACAAGGGCTGTCAGCACCCATTTCAGGGATGAAGGACACTCTTTATTCCCAACAGATAGCAGGAAGCAGAAAAGGACTCATAATCCAGTTATCTCAGGAGCATGCCCAGCTATGTGCCATCCTTCATGCAAAGCTCAGAGTGGAGTCTTAACCTCATCTCTCATTTGAGATTTTTCTGCTTTATAAATATGCAGCACATCCAATGTCTTACGCTCCAGTGCCTTGTACTACAAGAAACCATGAATTGTTATTTTTCTGACCTGATGTGTGTGCTCTTCAATTGGAGACATCAGTGTATACATCTCATTGCTATTCAGATGCTTACTCATCCATGGACTTGAGGACAGAAGTGTTGGATGGACAGAAGTTTGAATTTATGCTGTTTTTGAGATTTGGCAGGGTCTGACTGGTCCCAGTGGGTGCTTGATGGCATCAAGAAAGGATGGGCAGCAAGTTGGAGGATGTGGATGTAGTTGTAGATGCACTGTTTATCCTACTTTATCTCATTAAACCTTTGCCCTCTTAATGTTTGTTTTCACTTCTGCCATATGTTTGTTCTCTTTGTTTGGATCTGTGTGTGTGCTCAAGGGCAAGGATCGTGCTATACTAGTGCCAACTTTGTGCACAACCACTGTGGATTACTTCAATTCAGCTAATAGATGATGATAATTAAAAGGAAACATGTGTTTCTTAATTTATTTTAGTCCTAGTGATCTAGTGTTGCCAAAATCTGTATAGCTACACACAGAGATATGCTTAGTTTTTTTTTTTGTTGTTTGAGATCATTCTGTTCTTAATGGAAAATCAAACACTGCCCTGGATAGTGCTGAAGGTAGTGACAGGGGAAAAATACCTTAAAACGTGCTGAAAAAGATCTGTGAAATATGATGTTTTGTTGTATTTTTCCAGCATACTTAAGGCAGAATTTGTTAATTACAGGTTGTTTATAGAAAATAATGTTTTTAGTATGTATTTCAAATGAAATCTCTAGTTATTAAAGTCATACGCACTGTTGGTTGGAAACTTAGTAAGAGAGTTGCAGTTCAGGGACTTGCAGACTCTGAGCAGTATGAGAATTATTATCTGCAAGTAACTACATGGTTGTTGTTTTTTTTTAATTCTTGATTAGAAAAATACTTCATTTTACTTATACTGAAAGATAACAATTGTGTTATTTCATATTTAGTAAGATAATTCTTTTTTCCTAAGTATTTTATAAGGCTGTAGAAAAGAATCTGAGAAAGGATCTAGAAAGGTGCTCTGAGCATGGGAGAACAAGAAGAGCATTAGACTGTATACCTCCTCCATTCCATTAAACATTGGTTTCATTGGGAAAAGGGAGGCGAGTATAGGGGAAATGTGAGTTAATCATCATCAGATCTGAAATCTTTAAAAAATGCCACTTACAACCAATGGCACCATAGTCTATAGAGAGGTTGCAGCCAACTAATCCATTGCAGTGTAGCCTGGATTTGTTGCTAAGCTGTCCAGCTGTTGTTTGGAAAGCCATCAGTAAAGGCACAGACCTTGGCTATGTATCTTTTTTTGAAACAAAACCTAAAGCCAAAGAGTTGTGAGGATACGGTGAGGGCATGCCTAGTGGAACTGGACTTAAAGTTGCTTGAGGAGTCAAGGACCTCATGCTTTTGTACAACAAGGTCAGTGTGTTGTTTGCATTATAATAGGTGTTCTGCTTGAGTTGACTTAAGAAGTAAAAACAATAATGCTTTGTGGATCATGAGTCAGTATCTGACTAGCTTGTGTAGCCATCACTGTTGCTTCTTTTATTGCCTCCCATTGTCAGTGGATTACAGAAATGTGAAGCAGTCATCTGCTGGGTTGTAGCTATGAAGCCAGTTCCTAGTGATGAAGTTTCACTGCAGCAGTGTCAAAAGCCTCACAGCTACTGACATGGGAGTTTTCCTCCTCCACAGCCTAGTTATGAGACCTTAGGAGAGGCTCTAAGCTTACACGCAGTACTGTAAATGCAAATTAGTGCACTATTCAACTGTGTTATCACAGAATCATTAAGGTTGGGAAAGACCTCTGAGACCATTTAGTCCAACCATCCATCTACCACAATATTGTCCTCATGTTATGATTGTATACTGACAAAATGTGGGTTGTATAGTGTTCAGTCTTGCAAGGGAGAGGGTTTGGCAAATGGAGGAAAGGCTGCAGTACACTCTTTCACTTTTCCTGTCTATTAATTTATCTTCCTCCTGAGCAGTACTATTCAGCAAAGTGCCTTCTGTATCTCTGCCAAGATGAAGTAGCCTCTGGGAAAAGCAAAGGAGGCCAAATCCAAATACTTCATTGCATTGTTCGGAAGCTGGAGTGGCTTCAGTGGGCAGAATTTGTGTTCAGGAGTGGAGATCTTTTTCTGAGTCCTAGACCATATCAGTCAGGGTCTCTGGGGGACTCTGGACCATGTGCTCTAGGGAGAGCAAAGGGATTTCTAAGTCTGGTCTCTTCAGCTATCAGTATAGACAGACTATGCCTTTCCCAATAGTCAGATCTGGATGAACAAAAAAAAAAAAAAGCTTTCTTATTTATCTCTTACAAAATGTAAATACACTTAGTATAAGGAAAAAAACTAAATAACAACATTCTGAAAATTTGTTAAACTTACTCGTTTCTGCATTTGTTGATGGGCATTTCTGTAAGGAACATCTGACTCATCCTCAAGAAATGCATATTAATACTTTCAAAGCACTGATGGTTGGTTGGTTTGTTTTTGAAAAAAGGATAAGGAATCTCCACTCTCTCTGTTATATAGAGTTTATAATAATTTATCCACGGTGGGTTAAACAGATTCATATGAATTTCACTGATCATCATTCTAACTGAAACTTTTATTTTACACAAATCTTATTTTAATATTTTTTTAAACAATAGCTAGCAATATTTCGGGCTTTATATAATAACTTGTTCAATGTGGGTTTCTTTTGTTTGTTTGTTTGTTTGTTGTTTGTTTTTGTGGAAATGGGAAGTTGTTGAGCTTCTTACGTAAAGGTTTGCCATTGACTATTGAAACCAATGGGGAGCCACCTTAATCCTATATGCAGCTATTAGTTCAGTAGATTTTTAACAAGATTCAGTGCAAAATACTATTTAATCTGCACGATGCAGTGAGCTTGCTGTGCCTCTTGTGTAAAGTGCTGCGTAATGTGTTGCTTCCCAGCTCTTCCTCAGCGGCAGCAGATGCTATTTTCCCATTTACACCCCTGAGCAGTTTCTGTTTGCAGAAAGAATAAAAGCTGTTTCTTGGCTGCTTTGTAACCAAAGCAGGCAATGACTGGAGAGAGGGTGGAGAGCAAGGGAGCAGGGGGGAGTATTTTGTCAACTTCAAAGATTGCAAGAAAAAATAAAATCTTCATGTAGGAGGGAGATGCAGCCCTGTTCTTGCCCCAAGCCCTTTGCTCCAGGTTCACTCAGGTTGCTCTCCGAGCCAATGGTCCCCTTCCCAGTGCACAGACCATCTTTCTGCCTCCACACGAATTTAGTGTAAGGCACGAGCTACAGATTTTTAACCCTCACAGAGCATTCACATGCTAACTGGGCAAGCAAGTATTGCTTTAAATAGCTCAACACATCACTGTTATTCCAATGATGCGCAGTCCCAACTCCATATGAGCTAGCAGGGGACAGATCTTTGGCTGCCAGTTATCTTAGTGACTGCCTTCTGGAGAGAGACAAGCTCTCAGCATCTCCTTCCGAAATCAGTGCCGTGCCCTCCTGCCCATGGCGACAGGGCATGGGGACAGCCTGTACCAAGGGTGACAGCTGGAGGCGTTTCCCCTCTGATGCCAGATTCCATATTTTTAGCTTATCAGCTGACAATGTTTTTCATTTCTGGCCTGGCAGCTTGAAGTTTTTTCTTCTTTAAGCCTTTTTTCTGAAGTGCCACCCTATGGTGCTTATGAAAGCCCTTCCTTCCACGTCCCTGCCAGAGGTGGACCACCGCTGGATGCCCTGCGACGTGCAAACCTTCAGCTTTCTGCTGGGTGCTATTTTTACACGAGACTTTGGCTCGCCTCCTGCCTGTGCGTGGGTGCTGCAGGAGTCATCTGAGCCCGAGCTGTACTTGTGCCGGAGTGGCTCATGACCGCGCTGCTGCAGGACCTGTTTGTCCCTCTGCCTGCCCCCAGCACGTTGGAGCACATGGTGGGATTGCCCGTGTCACTGTCCTGGTAAAGCTGGGTTAATGCAGGCATGCCAGAGGATACAGGTATGGTGGGATGACTGTACGTTCTGGGGAGCACAGACCTGAAATGAGTTGTTTTTCATCTGGAACTACCGTCATTAAATCACTGGTGTTGTCATAAGAATATTGATTTGGGTTTTACCTGGTAGTGCTATCAAGAAAGATGTTTCAACATTTATTTCAAGTAATGCTTTACATTCACATAATTATATGAAGATTTTGAAGTCGTGACGATAGTGGCACTTGTTAGGTAACAGCTCGATCTGAAAAAATGTGATTTTTTTTTTTAAACTTTAGTTAAATACTTCATATTAGAAGACTTCATAATGCTTTAGACTTAGTGTTAGATTGCAATTAAAAAAAGATCCTATTGCCTTATGCAGATTTCTCACTGCGGTCTTACTAGAAGTCATACAAAAATAGCCCTTCTATTGCTGCAGTAGCAGTTTGTAAAATTCAGCAGAGATTTCTCTCTAGCTGCACTTGGACTTAGTAAATATTTTATTACAATGATGAGGACAGAAGGTTAGCTTGTGCTAAGCTTGTTTGTGTGATGTGAATTTTGCATTAAGCATATGGTGAGATTTGGAGTTCTTGTGTGCTGAGTGCTTTGCTATGATTGCTAGTCTTACATGTTTGCATTGCTTTGCATTCTGTTGGAGAACACTTCTCGTTCATCTGTGGTGCCATAATTTGGCAGAAAAATCATGGGTCACTTCCAGTCTTTGTGTTAACTGCCTGCTGTCCTGTATCAGCTACAGATTTTTTTTAATTTGATTTTGGATCCTTACGAAGTGCTGGAAAAGGCATGCAGTCCTCTCTGTTGTGCCAAAGGCACTGTGCAAGCTGTTGTTTGTAAACAGTACAAGCAGGTTTGTGGTTCAAAAAGGAGCACGAATCTCAAATGGTCCTATTTTATCTTTTTAGACCATATTAATGACGTAGATCCCTACTGCATATTTATTGAATTTGCTGAATTGCCTAACCTATGAAATATGAACTAAAGAGGGGAGGAGTGATAGCCTGCTGTTGTAGGGCTGGGAGAAACAGTGAGCAACTATACCCAGCTGGTGCTACAAAATCCTGTTGGGAGGGCAGCTCATTCTGGAGTTCTGGATGGGCGCAGCTTGCAGGAGCCCTTGAGGGGTTTTGTGTTGGGGAAATGCAAGGGAAAGCTTCCTTGGATTTCTCTTTCTCCTTGTGAACTGTCCACATTGTTGTGAGGTATGAAAGGAGGAGGTGTCATAACAAGGCATCACTAAGCACACGGACGCGTTATCTTGAAAAAGGGTTGTAACACAAACTGCTAATTGAAAAATGTGTTAAAGCAGGCTGCTTCGAGATACGAAATGTGCTGTTGCAGAACCATAAAGATCTCACGCCCCCACAGTGCTCTGTAATGAATCACAACTTCTTAAGGGAAAAAGGAAAAACAAAGCATATCTCTTTGTCTAAGGGAAATTTTTAGCTCACACATAGTTCTCCAAACACTCTGTGTATTACCTTAACACTGTCTTTTACTACCGCTGAACCTATGCCAGCTCTAGAGGTGCTCCTGGTCACTATATTTTACATGCAAACACAAGGCAGGGAGGCAGCAGGGCAGCTAAAACTACAGACAGTGCCTAACTGAATATTTACGGATACTCAGTGCTTATTTCCTTCATCTGGTGGTTTTGCATCCAGCCCTAAGGGTTTTGATTGAGGCAACACCAGAGATGTTTGGCAAAATAACAACTTGAGCTCCAGTCTCTAATTCTCATCTGATTCTCCTCTAATCCTGCTTAGAGAAGATTGCAAATTTAATTTCTCTCTAGGCCATCCTGAACCACGCCCTCCATGAATTCTAAGAAATGGGATTTCAAGAATCAGCGTTTCTGTCCCGTTTCCCAAATATTTAGCAAGTAAATCATATTTTTTTCCTCCTATTTGTTTAATTTTTCAGGAACAATCTCTGGCTATAAGCTTTGGTGTCAAGCCTCTTGAGATAATTTTCTGTTAATCCGGTAGTGTAATAATGTGTGCTTTATGTTTGGATATGGAATGTAGCCTTCGGTTTTGTTGAAAATGGTGAACTTTTTTTTGTTTTGTTTTGTTTGTTTGTTTTTAACAACTAAGTGGCTGCTGATATTGGTAATATTAACATTCTAGATTCTTTTTTGCTCGTGCAAAATGTTTCTCTCTCATGAAATGAATGTAATTGGTTGTGAAGAAGGAATGTTCTTGCTGAATGTACTCAGGTAGCCAATTGTGCTGAAAGTTATTGAGGGAAAACTCTTGTAGATTTTTTTCTGATGGAGAGTTGCTATTGTAGGTGCAATGTAGTACATCTGCGTGAACCCAAGGTGAAAGGATTGTGCCGTTTGTACCCAACCTAAAGAGCAGGAGCTAAAATAAACAAACAACACCAAAAAAGCACAAAAAGAACAGGAGAGGGGAACCATGTTCACACCCCAACAGGTTCTTCCAATTTCTCATTTTCCTTTTATCTGCATTTTTATTCTATGCCATCCATCAAATTATATTTTTTAAAAAAATAGCATTTTTCCCTGAATTGAGAATTAATTGGGGCTGCTAAAATCTGTTCTTTAGGAATACTTATTTCCACCATTACTGTCTATCCATTCAAATTACACCTTTCTGTTTATTTCACAGTACTCTTTAAGATGTCTATATCAGACAACAGCAAGCACCTGTCACACCAGTTATTAAACTGTGTAATTAGATCTGTTGTTATTTCAGGCTTCTGTAGTGACCAAGAGCAGGAAGTCTCATACAGTGCATCTTTTTTTTGTTTGTTTTGGAATAGGTTAGATATTATGGAATGAATGAGAGATGTAGCCTTATTTTTGTCCATATACTGATTAAAGCAAGTGGAAGTCTTTTTTTAATGAAGATTCTTATTTGAGGTCTGACAAAGGTTGACTGTATGTTCCTAACTATAACCCTTTTCAATTTTTCAGGTCTTGGTTTCTAAGCACAGTAATGACTTCTGTTGATCACTAGGCTATGTTAAAATGAAAGGTGTGAAACTGGAAAAAACACCAGGACAGTTTCTACAGTTTCTAGCCATATGTTTCTTCGTAGGGTTTGCAATTTTTCATAAAGAATTCTGTCATTTGGCTGAAAGACAGTCTGGTAGGAAAGTGGTTTGTCATCCTCTGCATGGACCAGTCCTAGATGGGATTGTTTGCCGAGGATTAGATGTCTCTGTTCTAGTCTCCAGGGCAGAGCATGACCATGAGACTCAAGAATCTTCTTTTCTGCTGCTGCCATCCACTTCCTTGGTGCTACTTCCAAAACACTCCTGTCTCAGCCAGGTCTCTCCCTCAGCTCTCGTACTTCATCTGCAGTCCCCCCAGCTGCTGAATCCAAGTCTAGCAATGCTAAGTGAGATGGGTTTATTCTGAAGGTTTCTTTTGACCTCATTTTTGGCATTTTCATAGAGCTGTGAACCTGTCATGATGTCCACCTCCTTGACAGGCTTCAGCCTTTACTCCAAAGTACTTACAAAAACAAGATGCTGTTCTTCCTTTCTAACATTGGCAAAAAATTTATTTTATCTTTCTCAACTCATATAAAGCTTAAGTAATTTGTCTGAAATTTTCCATAAAGAACTGAGCTTGGGAACGTGCAGCGTGAAGAATGCCATTATAAATGAGTAAAGCTTGGCAATGACATAAGCACGCTGGAAATATGATTTAACAGTTGCACTAAGGTGTGTAATGCAACTTTAATAATGTGTGTTACCATAATCTTCCTCGTAGTGCTAATAGCAAGTGTATATGTCTAGTGCAAACACAATAGAAGCAAATCTATCTGAGGGACGTATCTTTTTGTACACTTAAAAAAAAAAAAAAAAGTATCTTTGCTAGATCTAAATGCTTTGAAAGTGGGAGGAGACAAAAATTGGAGAATCAGTCATTCCTTTGTATTTTCAGACAGAATAATTTAAAGTTTAGAAATCAAATTGTTTTCATTAAATTCTGCAAACTGAGGTATAATGTAATGATTTAATTTTTAATGAGTTCTTGAGTCAGGTGGGATCAGATGATGCGTCTCAGATCATTTCATTCCATTGTTAATTCACTATTTTACTCATGACATATGTTTATTGTAACATCTCCTTTGAAGACTGATTTTTGATATATAAAGGCATGAAAGCAGAATGGTGAAAACTTCCATGCAAATATATGGTTAATTACTCAAACTACACTTGAAACGTACAATGTAAATGTAATATGCACAATGCATTTTAAAATAGTCTTCAAGTATTAACAAATCTGTCATTTTTGTCACTCACCTAGAAGAAAGAATATTTATTTAAACAGCTTTCAAAAGCATAATTTTATAATGAGCCTAGTGGTGCTGTAGTTCCAATTTTTTTGTTTTGTTTTGTATGAAATACTGGTTAATTTAGGTCTGAACTGAGAGGAAAGTAAAATAACTATTTATTTCAATGTTTTTTCTTATAATTTATTTTATACCTGAGTTTTTTTAATTCTATATCTTGATAAGAGTTTTGTATTATGAAGATTTTCTTACAGTATTTTTAAGAAGCACAAATGTTCAGCAATGAACTGCCAGGTATACAGCAAGAGAGTGGGCAGGCGACGTCATGCTTTCTCTGTGTTGGAGGGATGCAGACAACATTGCATGTAATAGGAACATAACCTAGTGCCAGGGGAGCAGTGTGGGGTGCTCAGGGGCACTTTGGCAGAGGTTTGTTGTGATAATGTAGTGCTCTGTGGACTTGGCTCTTCCTTAAAGGCAGGTTGAGGAAGCTGGGCTTGTTCAGCCTGAAGGAGAAGTGGCTTCAGGGAAACCTGATGGCAGCCCTCTGGTACCTAAATGGGGCCTACGGGAAAACTGGGAAGGGACTCCTTATCAGGGAGTGTAGTGACAGGACGAGGGGTAATAGCTTTAAAATGTAAGATTGGATTAGATGTTTGGAGGAAATTCTTCACTATTAGGGTAATGAGGTACTAAAACTTGTTTGACATGAAAAAATGAGGTAGGGGATGGAAGGGGAACTTTGTGCGTGTGTGGGCAGAATGTTGAAGCACTTCGAAGAAGAAAAGTGAAGTTTTCTCTGAAAAGATGACAACATATTGACTCCAATAAGAAGCCATCCATTTGGCCTGGCAGGCTACAATAGGGCTCACTGCCAGTTTATCCATCACCTCTGGTAACCCTCTTCTAGGCCAGTGTGATCTGGGTGCAGTCAGCTCTTTTCAAGTCTAGTCATTGAATTAAATGTTCTAAGTCTGATGCTGCTTAATAGTTTTGGAGTGATAACCCTCTTTCACCACAGCTGCAAGATGTTACTGTTCTAAGTAGCTGAAGAAAATGCTTTGTTTCAACTTTTTAAAGAATTGGTTGTTCCATTATTTTAGGGTGGATAGTTTGGGGCAGGGTGCAATAAGCGTAAGTTCAAGAACACTGTGAAGTTCAAAGTTTTATCAGTATTCTCCTGGGAAATAACTATTAGCTTGAACATTGCACTGTTTGTGTAAGACTGGGCATCTTCCTTTCTACAAGCTCCTAATTGCTAGTTGTACTGTGTTGTTTTTATTGGACATGTATGTAATTGTAACCAGGGCTTCAGTAGTAGTACCAAAATTCATGTTGTCTTGAGAAGGACTTTGTGACGGTCAGAGAATGAGCAATTTCATCAGACAGAACAGAATGTTAAACGGTGGTGAATAATGCTGTAGCAACTCAATCCCACACTTCTCTTTGGGATAAAAAACAAACATACACCTCTTCTGCTTATGGGAATAGAGTGTGCCCAATTTGGGCAAAACTGCCAGAATCTACAGTGGAAGACTGCATGGGAAGGCTGAACATCTTACTTGAATTAGTTACTCCTTTAGGTTCATGGATGTGGAAAGGTCTTTTAGATGTCTGGGTGGTGGAGTTGAGAGTGTGAATAGAGAAAGAGCATCAAGAACAGGCATTCCCAAACAGAACTGAATGGGGCTCCGTTACAGTTTTGATATATATGCTAATAGTAGCGGCACCTTCAGAGCCTCTATTGGTCAGCCCTGCATATGATGAAGATTCATACATCACTGGTTGTTTTTTTTTTTTATCTTTTTGTTAAAATAAATTCTGTCATTTTTCCATCCTTTTCTTTTTTCCAGAAGTTTTTTATTTTTTTTTTTTTCAACTGAATAATAACTTTGATGTTGCAGTAAGAAATAGAATCTAAAGATACTGGCTAATCTCAGTTTAACTGAGCCTTTCATAAATTTATTAGCCATGTGGCAGCACTCTTAAAGGGAAATCTAATTCCAGATAGACTTTTCAATGTCAGTGGTAGAAAGGGGTGGTACAGCAATATCATTATCCCTTGATTAAATGCTGAAAAGGGAATGCACCTGATTCCTGCTCACACTGTGTGTTGGCCTATGACAGACTGCTCAGTGTCAAGTTTACTTTCAAGACATTGTGTAATATATATATATATATATATATATATATATATATATATATATATATCACTTTGAAATAAGCAATCCAACCTTAGAATAAACATGCTTCATTAAAGAATGTCACTGACTATATAATTAATGTTTGTCTTAAGTTATTCTGTTACTAGTTTTTCTTCATCTGGAAAAAAAAAAAAGGCTAAGTTGTAGTACATTTTCATTCAGTTAAACACTTGTTGGCTCTAGATACTTGCTTAGTACATTGCAATAAAAAAATCGTGCATGTACAGCAGCAGAATTGCAAGAGCATGGTCATATTTCACTTGTTCTGTGTAATACATTGGAATGTCAATTTGTATGGTTAACAGTCCAACAAATGCAATTTCTAATTTGCATCACAAGATGGCAGCAAGTTTTTAATTCATTTTGTGTGTTATTAATTTTGATAAACAGTATCTTTTGAAATAATTTTCCTAAAAAATAGTTTTTATTTAATCATTAGATACAGTGTGTATTTATAGATGTGTTAATATTTCAAAGTATAAATTCGAAACATTTGCAAATGTATTTCTATCTTACCATCAGTTAAAAAGGCTATTACTTTCAGTTGCAATAATTCACAGTGTAATAGCTACTAAAGCTCACTAACAGCATTTTGCATAAAAGTAACAGCTTTCACCCATAATTTTTGATTTCCTGAAAAGAATACGTCACAAAGCATTTCTTGAAATTCAGGCCGAATCACTCAAGGCTTGATCATCTGGATTCTTTATTCTGTAATTTATGTTTGAGATTTAAATGTTTGTACACACGAGATTTGAATGTTACGGAAAAGGAAGAGTCTTGGCTTGTTTAACTGATCTATTCTCCAGTGCTGGCTGACGCAATAAGTTAAAGCTTGTTTGATCCACACAAGATGATTTATTCTGAGTATTAACTGTCATTATTTGTAGGTGTTAAAGAAGATTTTTTTATTGCAGTTATACATCTAATGGCCTTTAAAATCTTCTACCTTTTGTTTTTCTTGCAGTTTCACAACCTGTACACAGCCAACTGGAGAAGCCATCAAGTACTGCAATTCTTTGTAATACCTGTGGAAAACCATGTAAAGGAGAGGTTTTGAGAGTTCAGAACAAGTATTTCCATATCAAGTGCTTTGTTTGCAAAGGTAAGTGTTTATAACAGCTGTTACTATAAATAGTGCATTAACACTGGGAACGTGACTTCATGGTACTGGAAATTTCATAAAAAAAATTTTGCAATGCAATTTATGCCAGAATGAATCTGCTGTAAACTGTACCATTGCTTACTGTAAAACTTTAAACATCTTAAAAGTGAAGTATGCTTTAAATGTATATAAAACTATGGAGTTTGCTGTGCACTTGGGACCTGAAGTGTATAAGTGATAGTGAAGCATAGTATTGGGCTAGGAGAACCTCAGAGATTAGCTCTCTTCCAGCTTTCTTTTATGTTCAGTGGGTAAGCTACTGCCTTATTTTTTTCCAAATGGTTTTGTGTCACTCTGATGCCTGAATCCTGCTGTGACTGACTGCTTTTCCTTTTGGAGGGGCTTAGCTCTTTGCTTATTCTAAAATGGCACCTGGAAATGAACTAATCTTGTCATGTTGCAAATGATGGAAGTAGTGAGTGCCTTGCAAAGAAACTGGGGATTAATAAATAGACATGTGTTCTGTAGTTACATGGAAGAAGCTCTAATTCTTTTTTGAGTATACAAATGAGTAGAATGTTAACTGATGTATACTGGTTAGCCTTCTTACTCCATCATTAAAATGGCATTTAACCATTCCTGTAGCACCACTTAAAAGTATATATGTGGCTCTGGTCCAAGCTGTGCTGATGCAACTATTCCCAAGTGACTGTAACTCCTCAGGATCAAAACAGTCTAGAGAGACAAACATAGGAGAAATGTGCAAAAAATGTGGTGAAGCAATTTGCTAGTGATAACAGCTAGTTCCTCCTAGATCCAAGTTTAATAATTCCTACATTACACGTCTACCAGGTAGAGTTTCTTTAATGCTGCTGAAAATCTGAGCAAAGAACTGGAGATGGATATTAGAGGAACCAATTAGAAAATATGTCCTTATCTGTCAACTACATGGAAATTTTTATAGATGCCATAAAACAAATTTTATCACATACTATATCTGAGTAAGTATTTTGTGAATAAGATAGGTGATATCCTGCTCCTTAACTGAATTATTAGCAAATATACACAGAAAGAAATGTAAGCATAGTGTGCTGTCTTAGCAAAGAATATTTGGGTTGCCTGTTGATAACCAGAATAGTATTATAAGCAGTATACAACCTGCACTTTTTTTTCTTTTAAGTCACCTGTCCCTTTGGTTAACTTTATAAAATTAGTTTTGCAGACACAATTCAGTAGGAGAACAGAATTTTCTATTCAGAGGTCTTGTTTTCTGCATGAAGTCTCAGTGACATACTGATATGTGCTGCGTATAATTACCTTCATGAGACCCAAGTTCACTTTTATAGAGGTCCGACAAGTCCTACAGAAGGAACCATAAAAAAATAGTTATTAATGTTTTCATTTCATTTTTATCTATTTTTGTGGGCTTCCAGGTAACCCACAAATGCATCAAGTTGAGTCTGAAGCGGTCACTGATAGTTCAAACTACCAAACTCAAACTGAGATGTCTAGTTCATTCTGAAGGTATCTGTCAGGTCTGCTTCTCAAACTGCATGTTGTATTAGGCAAATACTCACCTGGTGCTCATTTACAACAGCATAATTTAGCAAGCCTTTTGAGGCATTAATGTAAAATTGTAGATAGGAGAAATGAATAGTCTATTGAATAGCCTCTCTGGTCTTTCATAAAGATAGGAATTATGGTGTTCTAGAAAAGTGTTTCTCAATTTTTATTTATTTATTTATTTATTTTATGGAGTAACAGCATCCTAGCATTTCCAACTAGCTGTAACCTAGGTTAAACTGAGTATTTAGGAAATCTTGGAAGTCTAAATTAAACCCTAGGTAAGGGGTGTGGATAATATGATTGTTATAGCTGTATATAAAAGCAGAAAACATATTTTACAGTATCTTATATATTCGCTCTAGCAGAACAAATAGCAGAAATTCCATAGTGTTTGCAAATTTATTTGCATGCAATGATCCTGCAGCATGCACCTTCATTAAATGGGGAAACTCATAGGCAAGATGAGCCATGACTCTTATCTGTCCTTAACTGGATCCATCTTCAGTGAAACAAAGTAAGATTGATGTGGCCATTGTGCTGTTATCTTCACTATGAATGTCTTTGTAGATCATGTTGCTTGAGCCCTAATCAAAATTCCCTGGATTGCTATCTTGATGCATGTGCAGACTTTGGTAAGCATGGCTGTCAGGTTCAAGTGTGTTTTTTTTTTTTTTTTCAACCCCATGTGGTTTTGTTTGTTTACTTAACCTGAATATTTCTCATCTTCAGATGGAGTTGGATAGATTAGTCAATGTTTATCTTGTGGCACAACAGCTTCCTGGGAATTGTGAAAGAGTCCTGGACTGGATTTTTATACCATCATTAAAAACCTCACAGATGTGCTTTTTTATTAGAATATACAGTGCATTCTGAATTTATGTTATTTGTTCTGAAGCCATATTAATCTGAAGATCTAAAGCAGGACAATCAGTAAAAGGTTAAAAACATCCAGTAACTTGGTAGTAGGAGTGATTTGTCTGTTAGATCAAACACATCTGCTAGGATATAAATAAGCGTGCTGAAAACAGTGCTGTGTAATCTGAGGGACTGGTGTTTGGACATAGCGAAGGGGTTTCACATTTCAGAATGAGAGTCATTTACGGGTAACTCACTAGTAAGATTTCTGAGTGCCAACTTTTGGCAAAGCACTGGCGGTTCATGGCATGTGTGGTATCTCAGGCACTGGGATGAGAAGTGGTGGCTCTAGTTCATCAGGTACTCAGCAGCATGCTTGTGCTTCCCAGTTTCTTTAGGATCTTTTAATCCCAGATCACGATTACTTGTTATAATAGGAAAAACCTACAGTTCCAACAGCATGGTAGGTGTGGAGCTGACGACTTACCAATGTCATGCTAACTTTACACCTTGTTTCACTGAAAAAAAAATTTTTTTTTTTTTTTTTTTTTTACACTTTATATACTTCTGCTAGTGTAGAAGTGATCTAATGCAGTCACTAGCTGTTCTCTATTATGGTTGAGATTTTTTAATTTATATTTTAAAAATAGCTAATCATTAACTTCCTAAAAACAACTCAACTATAAATTGTGTTTATTAAATATAAAAAAGTTATTGAACTCTCACTATCATAGAGTAATTGATATTTTCTGTAGTTTTAATCTCCTACTTGCAACCTTTCTTTGTATTCATAACGAACATTCAGTAGCACTGAATGCCTTGGTGATATACCATTCACAACAGCACTTCAGCAAAAGTTTTGTTTCAAGGCATCTATTTAACCTAGAACCTGATGATTTTTAAGAACTTGATATATTTAAGAATCTTTCATGAATTTAACTAATATTAGTAAAGTGTGGTGAGAGAGAGGAGGTTAAAAGTATCGTGGTTGCAAGTACTGGGAAAGGAATATCTTTGTAACATTTCAGTTGAAGTTATTTAACTATTCATCACAGGAACTCAGAATCGTACTATTTTTGCTTTCCCATTCACTTAATTTAAAGGCAGTTACTGAGGTTTTTGCATTTCTTCAGCATGCAGAAAACCTTACTCGCACTGGTGTTTACACCAAGGATGTTACATAATGCATCTGTTTTACTTTTTCACTAATAGACAAATACACATTTCTTTGGACTTTCCATTGCTTTTCTTTTATCCTTAGTTCAGTCTTCCAGTCCAAAGATTGGGTGGTTATACTTGAATCATAGAATGGCTTAGGTTAGAAGGGTTGAGTTCCAACATCCCTGCCATGGATGGAGTTGCCAACTCCTTTTTCAAGCACTAGATCAGGTTGCCTAGGGCACCATCCAGCTTGAGCTTCAATATCTCCACGGACAGAGCTTCCACAGCTTCTCTGCCAACCCCTCACCACACTCTCAGGGAAAAACTTCCCCTTGACATCTAAGTCTTTCCTCTGTTTGTTTGAAACAATTCCCCCTTGTCCTATCACTGTCTATTCCGGTAAAATTGATTTCCCTCTTGTTTATAATCTTCTTTTAAATACTGGAAGTCCATAAAATGGTGTCCCCACAGGCTTCTCTGAACAAGCCCAGCTCCTTCAGCCTGTTTTCATAGGAGTGGTTCTCCAGCCTTCTGATCATCATTGTGGCCCTTCTCTGTACTGCCTACAAAACCTCAATATCTTTTCTGTGTTAGAGGCCCCATTGCTGGATGCAGCACTCCAGATGGGGCCTCACAGAGGCAAAGCTGAGGGGAATATTCACCACCCTTGTCTTGCTGGCCACTCCTCTTCTGATGCTGCCTAGGATACTGCTGGCCTTTCTGGCTGCAAGCGCACTGATGGCTCATGTTAAATTTTTCATCTACCAAGACACCTAAGCCTTCTGAGCAGGGCTATGGTGGGGGGACCATGCCAAAGTCCTTGCAGAAATCCAGGTAGATGACATCAGTTGCCTTTCTTTTGTCCACCAGTGCCAACTCTCCATCATAGTAGACCATCAGATTGATCAGGCACAAACTTCTCTTGGTGAAGCTGTGCTGGCTGTCTCAGATAACCTGCTTGTCCCTCATGTGCCATAGCTCCTCTTTGATGAGGCTCTGCTCCATGATCTTTCCAGGCACAGAGGTGAGGCTCACTGGTCTTAGTTCCCCAGGTCCTCCTTTCTTACAAATGGGAGATATGTTTTCTTTTTTCCAGTTACCAGTACTCATAAAAACATGGATGAGATTTGCTGAGAGTTGCTGAAACTTCAGAGGGATGATCCAAACCACACATACAGCCATGTGCAGAAGTTCTCATCTCATTTAAAAAGGATGCTTGATGTTCATTAAATGAATTGTTGGATGGAAACAAACTTTGCAAGCATTACAGTTATTATTCATATGAGACTATTTTGAGCATACATAATTTCAACCCACATCAACATCCCCGTGAAGAGCTTGCAATTCTATTGAGTTCCTGAAATTCTCTTCTTAGGGTAGAGTTCCTATCCATGTAAATGATGTCAGTGCAAATTTTCTTCTGCAGAAGGGAACTTTCTTTCTGTAGCACACCCTTTCACAGGGGAGTACAGCAGGGATATGTATAGCATACTTAATTACCCAATGGGCATCTCAGTGTACCCAGGTGAGGTGAAGTCTGTACAGAGACCTGAAAGCTGTTGCATAAAATTTGTCGCTGTGATGGTGGTATAATTCCACCTCCTGCTTTTTGTATGTCTCATTAAGACTAGACCATCTGCCGTATCTGTGCATAGTGAGATTAAGCACTTAATTTGCAAACCTGTAACTGATACCCAAAGCATGATCATGTAAAATAAGAAAATATTTAGTAGTTTTGTGTGAAGCAAAAGTATTTGGGTTTTGGGGAGGAGAAAAAATAATAAAGCCTCCAACAGCACGCTGACTTAATTGGCCTGGCAAATGACAGCAGTATTTTATCAGAGTAGCCAAAGGTGCTACAAGTTAGAAAATGGCTGAAAGTACATTATTCTGTTTCTTAAATCTTTTTGGTTTGCTTTTATATTAAAAATAATCAGATTGATTCCTTACAATAGTAAATCAATACAAAGCAGACAAAGTTTCTGTTCTTCCTGGAGGTTGGTTGTTCTGATAGCACTGAGTATCTATGAATATAATATTCTCTTTCACCTGCAACACTTCGTAAGTGCTTTTATTTGGCAATTACTTTGTCTTTAATCTACTGGGAAATTCTGTTTTCCAAGAGGGAAGTGTAAAATGGATGTATACTTTCTAAAACAAAAATTACTATATATGTAGTTCCCATAACCTATAGGAGTCAAATTACATAATGCACAGGAAACTCTCCGAATTCTCCTTTCATTCATTTAGTGCACCTGAATCTTTAATGTTTTGTTAGTCTCAGCTTTGTTCAGAATCTCTAAGGATTTTCCTGTGCTGTACTGCGTACTCACAAATTAATTGATGGATTTAATAGCCAGGCTAGCTTGGGAGCTATGCTATCAGAAATGCTACATGTGTATAGGGAAATGTTGCCCAATGGATAATATGTTCCCATAATTCTCCCTGTTTATCTGCTCCTGAAAATTCTGGTTTTACTCTTCAGAGCTGTCTGCCTGTTTGTTCCTGTTTGGTGGCTGGGGAAGGGTTCAGTACATTGGCTGAGCTTTCTGATGTTGCATGCTCCTTCAGTTGTTTGCCACAGACTGTAACAAAATGAATTGAGATTACAGCTGATATTTCAGATAATGTAGCTAAAGCATTACTGGAAATTGACAAGCTTGAGTATACTTGATACTATAGATATCTACATAGAAAGATTTAGATAGTTATTCCCACCTAGGAAGAGTGACTGGATTATGGAGATTATATAGATTAAATATCATTCCTTCTGCCTTGCTGCTGCCTCTCTACAGACAAAGAATTTTGGATGTGAATTAACCAAGAGAGGTAAGTGGATGATAGTCATATGCAGATTTTATGTGGTCATTAAGCTTACAGATAGAGGAGGAAGCGATTCCTAAAACCTTTGTCGAAAGATTGCCTGGAGTCATCAGCATAAAGAGAGCATCACAGTCAGTTGTCTTCTGGAAATTAGTCTGAATTACTGCAAATTACTTGCAATTCACTTTGAAGCTAAGTCGAAGTAGTAGCTGAGGAGGCTTGCCAGGTGATTGCAATTGTTTCTCATGGGCAGAGTGGACATGAGAGATGTTCCAGAAATAACAGACTTTTTGGAGAATGGGCTTCTAGACTGCATCAATGCTACTTTTCTGTGCAAAGTAAATTATATCAGTAGCATACTCAGTGTTTCATTCTTGGGATTTATTTAGCCACCAGGATTCATCTCAGAGACAGTGGGGAAATACTAGAAATGAATTTAAACTGCAGTGCTGAGAAAGAAAACTTACTTAGCTGTTGGACCAGCAGAGGTTTTCTCCCTTGCTTAGCTTGTAGTGTTATGATTAGCTTTTTCTTCCTTCTCTTTTTTTTGTGGATTCTGCCTCTCTCTCTTGTGTTGGACTGATGCCTGCTTGCTTGCATAAGGCAACAATGAGAGAGTAAACAATATTAAAAAAAAAAAAACAAAAAAAAAAAACACCAACAACAACTTCATACATGTGCTTGTAGTTTGATAAGCAAAATACTTGCTTTTTTGGCCGGCTGAAAGTTAAACAGTGCTGTCTGAATGACAAGGCAATCTGTGCATTTTAGCGTTACAGCTGCTGTAGCGTAGAGCAGCACAGCAAGTACAGCATCTTCTGGGCCTCCTGGGACACAGCACACAGCCAAAAAGTTAATATGTTTTCACTAGGCTCATTTGAAAGCAGGGAAGATAGAGATGTGTTCTATATTTGTACAGTTCAAATAGATTCTGATGGCACACAGTAGTGGGGCTAGCAATGTGCTTAAAGTGCCCTAATTAATTGCTATTGCTGCTATTTATTTTTATAGACTGTAGAGCTGGTGTGAGGCACTATCCATAAAGGATTGTGGAGTTAGATTGCCTGTGAAATTGCGCTGTGTAAATGACAGCTCTCAAGATGCTGTTACAGACACTAGCCTGGGGAAAAAGTGACCACCTTCTTAGCAAACAGAAAAACCCCTCGGGTCTGTGTGGGTTATTTTCAGGTCACTGAAAACTATCTTCATGAGTAGAAATGTTGAGCTGTCAGAGAAACCAACCTGAGGTACCCTCTGCAGATTCAGCGTACCTCCCATCCCTTACACATCCCCCACCATGCCCTGGTGATGGATGGCTGCCAAATATGCTCACAAGAGGCAGATGTTTATTTGTTCAGTTACTTAGAAATTGCTCCTGAAGCCAGAGACTGTTCAGTGTAGAATCATTACAGTTGGAACAATCTTTAAGACCATCTAGTCCAACCATCTCCACCGTGCCCACTAAACCATGTCTCTCAGTGCCACAGTGTCACTCAGCATGGGACATTGCCTTGGAGTGAACGGTAACACCAAGACAAGCAGATGAGTTTCTCAGTGTTTCTTTCTCTTTATCTCAAGCGCTGCATTTGCAATGCTTTCCATTCCTCACTAAGAACTTCTGTAATAGTGGGAAGCTGCTTCTAGGTTTTAAATAACCCTACCTCCAGATACTTATTTTGGATGACAAGTGTTGGGTGGGAGTGGATTTGTGATATAACACTGATTTCCTCTCCAAGAGGAGTATGATCGAGTAGTTGCCTTTGAATCTGCTCAAACATCCTTCAGGTTTTCTTTCCCTGATTTTTCATTTCTGCAGGTGTGCAGGATCAGCCCAGCTGGGGAGGAACTCCCTGTCTACATAAGTGGCAGGAGAGGGTAGAATGGCGTTGCACTGAAGGGAGTGCTACTGGGGCTACCTCTTGCAGTTTGCAAAAGGCTGTAAGACCACCCTGCTCATATTTATATGAAAAAAAAAAAAAAAGAAAGAAACAACAAAAAAAAAGCACAAACAAACAAAAAAAAACCAAAACCAAACAATATTAATGGCCTTTCTCATTTAGGATTTTTTTGCTTATGGTGAATTAGTTTAGAGGAAGTTCTAGGGAGATGAATGATTATTGACAAGAATTTAAATTAAGGGGGCACATGTGGAATCAAGACTTGATAAAAATGATTTTGGAATGCTAGGATACTGAAAACCTTCTATTGAAATTGATATTACTGACACAAGAGGAAAACTGCTGTGTGATGGCTAAGCCTGTTTGAAAACTTTTTATTCCAGCTTTTCCCTGTGATGAAGTATTTTACAATGTACCTGGTATTCTTGCATGTCTTCATTTAAAAGCAAAAATGATAAAAAGAAAAATTTTCTTCAATATGACATGTATAGCATCAGCTGTAATCTTTACAATTTAGATTTTTGCTGACAAAAGAGCAGCTGAGTTTATGAAAGAAACAGGAAAGAAAATAATAATCCTATGCTGTAAAAATGTTCTTGTGTAAAATTGAATCAGTAGTCATATTGATGTACATCAGGAGAAGTAATAGCCTTGGTGAGTGGAAAAGTTTATCAGATCTCCATAGAATAAGCATGTTGGCCAGTAGCTGCAATTCAGTTTGTTATAGATCTAATTGTTTCCAAATAATTTTTTTACTATAATCTATTTGTGTCAGTGTATTTCTATTATGATAATAAACAGAAGCTAGTATTCTCAGTGGGAAAAATAAAGAATAAGGCTTGTTCCTTACTTCCTATGCACTTTTCACTGTAACTATAGAATTCATGGACTTGGAAGTTTTTGCATTATGAGAGAACAGATGAACAAAACTGTTCAGATATTTGTTATATGGTAACATTTTCTAAGTACTAATTTTATGGAGGATGCCGGATGCATCTGTGTAATTAAACAGGAGTATTAAATGAAAGAAATATATTCTAAAATGTTGGTATTTGTATTTCACGGGTGGAATTGGGTTTAAAGTATCAAATATCCAAGAAATTTAATACATACAAGCTTAATTCTATTCCCATCTGATCTTGTCTCACACTTTTTATGGTCCTTTGATATCTTTCTTCTACTTTAGGAAACCCTGATGTTGTAACCATATTCAATAATTTCTTTTTAATAATGCTCAGAAATCATTCTGAAGCCAAAGAGATCTGAGGCCATTTTTCCCATTTTTTTTTTCTTTCTAACTGGAATGCTATTCTAAAAACTTATTTCCCTGATTGTTAGACATGTTGCTATTATTTTCAGCCTCTATTTGTTCATGGCCGAGGTTTCCTCGCTTGTTCTTGTGTCAGTGCTCTTGCTGGGTTTAAATAGGCCTTCATCATTTCTTTAGCTTACTCTGTTAACCTCAGATACATGTTGATGCATTAGTTGTTTCCTAAGGTGTGGGTTTTGGTAGACTAAACAAGCCAAGTTCTTGTCTCTTAAAATGTTTTCTGTCTGCCTGTTACCCTGATAGCCATGCTTACACCTGCTTGGGTGTGAGTCAGTCTTTTGTGAAAATAACTGAGGAACTTACACACTATGTGCTAGATAAGGTTACACAAGGTATAGCATCTTTGATACTACCTAGCTCTGCAGGACCCTCTTGGCACAGTGCCTTCTTTGTTACTCAAACCATTAAAGACTTGCAGTTCCATGACTGCCAATATTTGCAAATCTTCCTTTTCTTCTGCCTCTCAGGATTTATTTTTTTGCTGTTGTAGTTCATGTTTGCATGGAAGACATTTCGCAATGTGACTTCAAAATAAATCCTGTCTCGGTATCTCAAGGCATTCAGCTCCCCTTACTGTCTTAATTCCCCACTTTACATTAATGCAAACTGCTGTGGAGTGTTACAAAAGAAATCATGCCTTTGGGAAAGAAAAATACATATGTTGCTCTGAAAGCAATGCTTTCTTTTTATTTTCACAATTAAAAAAAAAAAAAAAAGTTACAAAGAGCACAATAATATTATCATAGAGAAAACTGTCAGCCACAGGACACTATTTTTCAACATATTTACCACCGTTAACTATTCGCTTTCACCAGCAACAGGCAGGAGCCTGCATGCTGTGTTCATAAAAGCCCGTACCAGCTGAGGTGACCCACTGTTTCACAGCTGATAGGGTGATGGTGTTAGGAAAATGTTGCCCATGCAATCCAAGTTTCATTGTGGTTGCATCCTATGTTTGGTCTCTGTAAGCGTTTAGAAAGTGTCAATGAATGTTAGTGGGTGCAATTTTTTCTCCATGGCACACAATTACTTCATCTGCTCTTCCTTGTCAGAAGCCATTTGCTCAGACTGTCCCTCTGCTGCCTTCTGTTGCAAAGCCTGAAAATGTAAGGAAAAAGTAATGGTGGCAATGTCCATCTGCTGTATTGACAGCATGTACTTCTGACATCCTTGGATGACAACATAAAATAGGAGGCATCATTTTCTGAGAAGTCCTCATGTTTTCAGGATGAGACAGGGCCTCTCTAGCACTAGTGACAGGGCTTTCACCATCCACATTTGCTCATGTCTAATTATATCCTTTAAATGTTTTCACTCATAATCCATTTGTCAAATTTATGTGCTATCTGATATAATTTAGAAGTATTTAGAACTGGTCTATTGCATTATCAATATTCATTCATCGCACTGCTCACTGACATCTTAAAACCATGGTTGAGTTGTGTTTGTTTTATTTTTTAATCTTGCCAGTACATACATAGGTGAAATATATCAACAGAAGGAAACCTGTAACGCTTTGCAAGTCTTGTGATATTTGTGAGGAGTCTGTACAAAAAGCATGTCCTTACTACGTGTTAGAGCAGGGACTACATATAATGTTGAGGAAGAAAAATGTTGTTGCATATATTCCAAGTTTGTGAAGTGAGGCACACGAACAATGGACTGTGATACAAGTCATGCAACCCTCAGTTGTTATCTCTGGTGAATGCAGTGTAATTGGAATTAGTTTTGTTTACAAGGATGAAAGATTAATTAACTTAAGATTCTTGGTCATATACTAAAGCATCAGCAGGATGATTATGGTTTTCTGTCATTTAATGCTTAGGGCCATTCCCAGAGAGGAAGATTATGATTTGAACACCAAAATGGTGTTGAGACACCTGTGCTATTACAAAACGCAGGTGGCTGGATTTGGTTTTGAATATAAGATGACAGGTTCCTATGCTTTCTGGGGTTTTCTGTGCTGTAAATATTTTCCTTTGTGCCTCAAGCATGCTTGCTGTTTCTCGTTTAGATGTAAGATGGCAGCTTCTGGTATGGAAAACTGGCTTTGATATGAATATAAATACTACTTTTAAAAACCATGTAACGAATAAGTAGTGCTCATCACAGTGCCAAAATCACTATTTTGACTTTCTGTTCTCCTTGTAAGTCAATTCTGGTTTTCAGAAATTTTGGTCCATATGGATGGGGGCCATTTTTTGCGACTCTGTCTACTTCTGTGTGACTTCAGCCAGATTGTTGTCTCTTTCCCATTTTATAATCTGAAAATGTCAGCCTATTTGCATCCGGATAGCAAGGGAGAAAGCTTCTGGAAAGTCTCACAAATACTTGGTTAATCAACTTTAACTCTATCGTACACGATCAGCTTTAAAATGATAAACTGATGGATGGAATTTAAAATTCTACTTTTACTAGGAGCAGATGGTTGTGGAGATCCCTTCAACTCATATTTGCTGCATGACACTTATCTGATAAACTTAAGATCTATTTTAAAGAATTCTGTAAGCTGTCATGGACATTGATGGTAGCTGCCATGCGTACCAGACCCCGTGCTTAGTGAGGGCAGGATTTTAGCACCATCTGTATCCAGGAAGGCTATTGACCAATTGTTGAGACAATTCTTTACCCAGAGGGTGGTGATACATTGGTCTATGCTGCCCAGAGAGCTGTGGATGCTCCATCCCTGGAGGTGCTCAAGGCCACGCTGAATGGGGCCCTGGGCAGCCTGATCCTGGTGGGAAGCAATCAGCCCATGGCAGGGGTATGGAGCTCAGTGATCTTTAAGGCCCCTTCTATCCCAAGCCATTCTGTGATCCATTTCAATATTGGTGCTTTGGATTTTGAAGGTTTATACCCTTAAACTTATTAAGTGTGATTGTGAGTAGTGTATGTGTCAGCTCTGTACTTGACTCCAAAAGACTTTTCTCTGTACTAGCAGCCTCTGCACTGAAGTTAGTGTTTTTGCAAAGCTTAATTGTAAACTATTTGTGTACAGAATAGATGACTGATGTAAAAGCAGTGCTTTTCAGACACAAAACCATAATGCCGTGTACTGAAGTACTAATTTCACCAAGAACCATGCTGTCTGGCTTCATCTTAGAGAGAGAGCTTTCCTTTTTCAGCCTTCTGAGTCTGCCTTCTTTCTTCCTGCAGCTTGTGGATGTGACCTGGCTCAAGGAGGATTTTTTGTGAGACAGGGAGACTACATCTGTACTTTGGACTACCAGAGACTCTATGGCACACGGTGCTTCAGTTGTGATGAATTCATTGAGGGAGAAGTGGTCTCAGCACTGGGCAAAACCTATCACCCAGACTGTTTTGTGTGTGCTGTTTGCAGGTATGTGTTCTATGAAGTTATATTTAATCTAAAAAATAGATTTTGAAAAGTTAATGCTAGGCATTCAAACTGATAGCATATAGATGAAAAATTAATCTGTTTTCCATTATATCTGTTACTCTTTAAAGAGCAGATTTTTAAAATCCAAATTCAGAGCACCTCTTTTATTTTTGTAATTCTTTTTCTGTTTAATGATATTTTATGTGTGAAGTTTTCAAGCTACTAGAGAGACTGCCACCATCTCTCCAGCCAGAAATTTCACACCAGATATGCAGCCTGATTTCTCTGGTGTCTGCTATTTCATGTTTTGTTGGCTGAAGTTTACATGAGATTTAGATATCAGTGCTTGTGTCCTAGGCAATCCAAGCAGGTAGTGTATGAGTAGACATAAACCAAAATATTACAGTTCCACTTCTAGAAATTACAGTAGTTACTTAAAATAGGACAGAAATCTCCTGGTCTCACAAACATTCATGTGTGTTGGATTTCACCAAGGCGCTCCAGCAGAAGTGTAGGTGACAAGTAACACAGCACACAAGATGTTCCCTCCTTGAGGTGGTCAGTGAGAACATTTCCCACTGTGATCGAACAAGGATGGAAATCTTTTCAGACTCTGAAGTACAGATTGTTGATGTTCACTGAAAATATGTCTTAATCTTCTTTTGTGGAAAAAGCACATATTTCAGGAAGAAAATTTATGTATGCCAAACTTTCAGGAAAATTCATGAACAAGCTGCCCAGAGAAGTTCTGGATCCCCTCATTCCTGGAGGTGTTCAAGGCCAGATTGGATAGACCTCTCTGCAACCTCATCTAGTGTTTAATTGAGCAGTCAGCAGCCCTGTCCATGGCAGGATGTTGGAGTTAGTTATCTTTGAGGTCCCGTTCAACCCAAGTCATTCTATGATTCTGTGAAATGCACTGTTGTGACATTCGTTTTAAGAAACTGTTTTCACAATGTTTCTGTCAAACTTGAGCTTCTACCAACACAGGAAAGCAACTCAAAATAGTAAGAGAAAGTACAGGCTGCAATATTGTGAGTAGCAGGGCATCAAGGCATCACGTTATAGATGCTGTTGCCGGTGGTGCCCTATTCAGGTACTTGGGCAATCCAAAGGACCTCTGTCACTGTGGCCATATGGCAACCAAATTCACCTAGTTCATCAGATGCATGAGCTCAGATGACAAGTTCATGTGCCTAGCATGTGCCCCTTGCTAGAACAGGCTGCCCAGAGAACCTGTGGATGCCCCATCCACAAATGTATTCAAGAATAGGTTCAGCCTGGTCAAGTACCTGATTTAGTAGTTTGCAATGACTGTTTATGTGGGTTGATAGTTATAGGACAAGGGGCAATGGTTTTAAACTGAGACACAGGAGATTTAGGTAAGATATTAGGAGGAAGTTTTTCACTCAGAGGGTGGTGACATACTGCAACAGGTTGCCCAGAGAGGTTGTGGATGCCCCATCCCTGGAGACATTCAGAGCAAGGCTGGATGTGGCTCTGGGAAGCCTGCCCTAGTGATTGGCAACCCTGCCCAAGGCAGGGGGATTTTTAAACTAGATGGTGTTTGAGGCTATTTTCAGCCTAGGTCATTCTTTGATTCTATGAAACTTGCCCTCAGCTCGGGGTTAGAACTAGATGATCTTTAAGGCCTCTTCCAACCCAGTCCATTCTGAGATAATTCTCTGTCTGTACCTAGCAGCTTTAATACCTCTCATAGGCTTCAGCAAGGCTGTTGCCATACAAACTTCTTAATAACAGTTTTGAGTTTTGTCATAAAATCTGTCTCCTTTCCCTGGAAAATCAGAGCAAGTTCTCATGTAATGAAATTACTTAAGTACCTAACAATCCATGTTAGCTGAGTCGCAGTATAGAGACAATACTCACTGGAGCATGCTACAAATATCCCATGTAATGATGATGTGCTGAATCTGGGTAACAATTGTTACAAATGAAGTTGATGATAAAATAGTATTTCATATAAAGAAATGAATTCAAATCTGTTCTCTAACCTTCTCGCGTAACTGAATAATTGGATCAAATTCCACTAATAGAGTTTCTAATTTCTGCTATCTGCAACTTCCTTAGAGAGACCCAGGTTTGCTTCCATTGTTTTCCTTTGAAGGGAATGCAAATTCATATTGTCCTCATCAGAGCCAACTAACATCCAGCTGACTTGCAGGATTCAGTTAGCATTTCCTAAGGGGGTTATAACACTGACTTGTGGTATAGATCAACAGAAGAATTCCATCATCTGTTCATATTAAAAGCACTGGACGATTTTCTCTACTTCTTTAAATCGGCATTGCTTCAATTGTGCTAGTCTTTGCAAGCCAAATGTAGTTCATGTTCTTTATGAGAAAGAATGTCTTATCTAATCATCATCAGCATTTATTTTATTAAGTGATACGTCAGCAAAAATATGGTGAGTAGAGTACATGTGTTTTAAGCTGACACAGAAGTAGGTGGTGGTGGTTTTTGCCTTAAAAAAAAAAAAAAACAACAACAATGGAAACATGCCAGACAGACTAAAAAAAGACTTTGAGCCATTTGGTAAGGGGTGCAATTCTGTAAAGCACTTTTCCTGGGCATTTCCTTGGAAGAATGTGCCCAGAGTACCATTTATGTCCTCATTTCTTACAGATGGGCAGAAAGATTAAATAATAGACCAACTACACACCATCTAAGGCAGCTACGTGATCATGCAAATTGCATCTGACATTACTCCTTATAACTGAAGTTTAATACAGGCTCTCTGTTAGAATTCTGACTTCTGGAATGGGGCTGACTACCTTTCCTGCCCTAATGGGAACCAAGCACAGCTCTTAGCAATTTCATAAGGAGAAGTGAACTTTGGCTGCTGAAGGCGCTTTGTGCTTGTGAAAGGATCCCTCCAGACACTGCAGTATTAAGTACTTCAAGTGAATACTTTTGTAACCTATATTTCTGTATCTGCTGGAGTAAGCATTCCTGTGTTGTAAATTGGTGGCATTAGCAGCTCCTTTTCTATTTGAATCAGTGAGAAAACCAGCACATGGGTAGCTGGAACAGTGGGGAAAATGCTGGTCGCATAGCTCCATTCACTTTTTGGAGCCACTGGTACCGCTACTTTTGTGTGCCACGTGAATTAGTGTCATACAAAGCTGTGTTCCCTCTTGCTATCTGCGCTGTGTTGATAAGCTGCTTCACTGTTCTGTCAAAAAGCTTGTGTGTCAGAAACCCAAATCTTCCCTAAGGCGTCTGCTGGGATTCAAATACTCTCACCCCGTGCTGCCACGGTTCAGAAATTCATTATAGATGAGAAACTGACAGTTAAAAATGCACTATATCCTAGTGTGCTATGTGATGGCCTCTATCTTGCATTGATCAGTTGGCTCCTGAACTAATTCAAAGAAGCAAGGAATGCTCTAGTCTGACAATGACCTCAAACACCATCTAGTTTTAACCCCCCTGCCCTGGGCAGGATTTCCAACCACTAGAGCAGGCTGCCCAGAGCCACATCCAGCTTTGCCTTAAATGCCTGCAGGGATGGGGCATCCTCAACCTCTCTGGGCAACCTGTTCCAGTGTGTCACCCACCCTCTGAGTGAAAATATCTAACCTATATCTACCACATCTTGGTTTAAAACCATGCCCCCTTGTCCTATCACTATCAAATACAGATTTGAATTGCGTGTTTGCTCTGCTGGCATAGTTTGAGGCCTTCCAAACAGCTTATACAGGATGTAAAAGGGCAGAAAACTGAATGTTTCAGAAAGCAGTGGGAAGTTATGATTGTGATGAAAAGAAATAATTTTTAAATGGATAATAAGTTCTATAGACATACTAAGAAAGATATCTGATCTGCTATATGTAGACATATGTTTATACTGTACGTGGGCACTATATTGGATTTCAGTGCTACTGATGTGTGCACGTGGTGTCAGTCTGCATTTTGGTATTATGGGTTACTATAATTATGTTAGGATGGGAGTTGTTCTTTCAGCCAGTTGGAAGGATGTACATTATCATTGTCTGTATGATTATAGTATTCTTATAATTGGTCATTCACAGGATGCTTTTTTTTTCTGTGATGTGTACATGATGAAGAGGGAACAGTTTCGCTGTTAGCTGGGATGATAAACAAGCATGAATGTTTCAGGTTAATAACCAAGGAGCTTCATGCTTTCTTTACAGAATTTTACCATTCAAATCCTGTGTTTTGTCTGAATTTAGAAAGTTTTCTCTTGGAATAATCTATTGGCAGAAGTTGAGTGTGTGCCAAGAGGTGAATAACGTGCAGAGGAGCTTGAGGCATTGTCATGCTACTCTTCAAGGAGCTTGTGCTAAATCCAGATCTAAAACTTCTCTCAATCCATTTTTATGCCTTTTATCTTCAAGAAGGCAACTAATTGTAGCCAAGCATATATATAATTATTATTTTTTTTTTCAGTCTTACATAACACTTCCATTACCATGGAGTATCTGGGGGCTTTTGCATAGGCATAGCTTAGAATTCCTGAGAAATTAAGATAATACTGGAAATGAAAAAAAAAATCAGTTCATCCTGGATATTTTAATTATGCTAAACCTTTTTTAATTGGTCACTATTTTATTGTTGGTGGAAATTGGAAGATTTTTTTCTCATTTAAGCACAACTGGGTACTTCTTAAAGCATCTTTAGTAGCAGAGGTCTTTATTTGGATATTTATACCAAAATTCTGAAATGAGATTCAGTGTTCTTAACATTTTCATTGTAAAATAAAGGCATTTATCAAAATTAAGGTGCTTCTGGAACAAAAGACTCTTGCTGCCCTGTTCTTATATGGACGTGTTTTAAGGTTGAATAATTACATTTCCTTCAGCCCTCCTTGTGCATCCTATGTTTCTGCTTTGTGCCTTGCCATCCCTACCAGCTTTCCTCCAGTACACCAATAGCTGCCTTGTACTGAGGAACCTACAACTGGATGGAGAACTCAAGATGCACTCTCTCAAATGATGAACTAAGGGAAAGATCACTTCTCTCATCCTGCTCACTGAGCAGTCAAGGATGTGACTGACCTTCTTTGGTAGAAGGACAAGCTACTGACTCATGTTCCATTTATTGTCCATTACATCTTTTTCAGCAAAGCTACTTCCATCATGTTCCATTTCTTGTCCATTACATCTTTTAAAGCAAAGCTACTTCCAATCTTATTGACCCCCAACATGTAAAAATGCATGAGATTATTCATTCTCAGGTACAGGCTTAGCATTTGCCCTTGCTGAACTTCATGAAGACACTGAATAGCAAGTAATGCTCAGTTTGTCTCATCAGGTTTAATATCCTGGGTCAAATTCTGCCACATAGAGCAACCTTGTGGGCGTGATTGTAGCAGGTATGAATCAGGGCACAATACGATACTGTAGGTCCTCAGGTTGCAGTCTGACATTACACTCAACCCAGCATAACTTCAGTCTGCTACTGAAATGGATAGCTCTGCTCACCCCACATTCCTGACCATATGCTTCTGTTAATTATATCAAATTTTGTTGGTGGTTCTGCCACAGAGTCAGATCAGCTACTTAAAGCACAGAAAGCCATCAGCCTGCTCTTGGAAAAAAAAAATGATCGTGTTTTTGGGCCAGCAAGCTTGAATGACTTGTCTTCAGGTGCAAAGCCTGAGACATGATGCAGAGAAGAAACAAGGGGCTGAACTTTCAGTGTCAGCCCAGTTGCCCTGAATTAGGCTGATGTTGGTTTATGTTTTACAACATAATTTGTTGCTTACCTACAGTCACTGCCAACTACAAATACTGGAGGGAGGTGGATAAAAAATTCACTGAAAAATAAATCATAAAAGATGTTCTAAAAACCTTACAAGTCATTCCAAGAAACTGCTCTAAAGACAGTCTTAATTCTCATTTTAAACATAGATTAGTGAACTGTGAAATTCACACTGAATGTTTTTATGAGTATGAATATCTAATTAAATCCCATACCTAGTGATATTCAGTGGGTGACTGGTTGTGAGATGCCATTATAATCAAAGGCAGATACTAGTTTTAACTTACAGTGCTATATATAGTCCTACTCACAAGTTAAAGAGCTCAGAAAGTGAAATCTTGTTAATTGTCTGTTATCACCTTCTGTTGAGCTTTCACTTGTACTGGCATCGAAATCCTGGGGTGGGATAGCTCGTGAAAGGAGAAGGTCAGAAGTTACAGAAATTCTGGTGATTAGTTACTAAACTTTCAGAAAACAGACTGCATCAATGGGATAGTAAAACCCTCCCCCTGAAGTATGCTTTGTGGTCTGTTGCAGTATGTGAGTGCTGGTGTGATTTGAGGGTGTCATCTACCAGCTATGTTTTTGTGCCATAAGAGGTCAGTTATTCCATTCTTCTCTTTCAGTTTTAATTACATCTTCTGATTGCCTAATTGCCTAACATAGATGAACCCTTTCAAAGTGAGCAGTGCATACTTACACTTTATCTAATGTTTGCTGTGTCTGCTTCAAATGGGTTTCTATGTTTCTATGGGTTTCTGTCAGTTAGATCAAGTAAAAGATGAATCAACTCGCTATCTGACTCCTAATACAAGTTACAAGAATACTCAGTAGTAGTAATGCTTCTTCAAATCAGTAAACCATTTATGGCTTCCAGTGCACCGCTGTTTCTAAGATAAATGGTGCCAAGCTTTCCGTTTCACTGAGATCTCACACAATAGTCTAGTCGGGTCATTAATTGATTCCTAGCCTTGTTGCTATTGAAGACTGTAGCAAATCATAATGAATGGTAACATCTTGCTCAGGGAGTGTAAATATGCAGAAGTACAAAAGATAATGTGGTAGTTGTGTGACCAGCGGAGCAGGTTATCTTTTTTGTGGAGGTTTAATTTTGAGTAGATTACCAGCATCTTAGTAAGTCTGTGTGTATCTGTAAATCAAAAGGAGGTATCTTCTGAGAAACCTGCAGGAGATGGAGTATTTCTTTTCTCAGTCCTTGAACAGCTGAAATACTTTGGCTTGTGCCTTTTGAAGTGAATGAACATGGCTTGGTTGTAGATGCAATTTTTGTAATAATTTATTGAAGTGAAAACATTATTATATGACGTCTTTCACATTGGAAGTAAAAAATCTAGGAGAGAATTTGAGTTACATCACCCTCCTACAGAGACAGTTTTTAATAATTAGTCCTTAATTTTAATCATCTGTATAGACACGCATCACATACAGTAATTTTTATTCATTTGAATAAACTTCTGGCTTGGACCCAATGACCTCCAGAGATACCTTCCAACCTCAACTGCTCAGTGATGTTCTTAAAACCCTTTAATTATTCCCTGTATTAGAAGACTCAATGATTTTATGTGAGTAATAATTATGACCTGAAAAGATCATTTCTTGTACTAACATACAAAACAGCTTGCTGTTGCTGGATTGGTAGAGGATAGGACAGACTTACTGCTGACTAAAACAGTTTGGTTCCATCACATTTTACCCATTATAGTAGAGACAGTGCTGTTTTCTGATCAGGTTAGGAAGTGAAATTTAACATAGGAAGTCTTCTGTTGAACAGGTGGAATTTTAGGACCCCTATGTCTGTGCTAACATGGCTTTGGGACTCTTTGTACCAGAATCACACATGATCTGTTTCCTTGTATAATCCTTACTTATGTAAGTAAGAAGAAAGAAAATGTTTGGTGTATTAAGTCATTAGTAAAGGAAAAGAAAAAAAAAAAAGATGAAAAGCAAAATTTATTATAAGATTTCCAAAGATATAATGATAATTAAACCTCGTGCATCCTTGTGATTTTTTAAAGTTTTACATGTGGTCCAAAACAGATGATGCTTGCTGAACACTTATCTAGATGGTTTAAAATAGATTTTAGCAACTATATTAAAAAAACAAAAAAAGGATAACTTACTTTTGTTCTCTTTATAAGTAGTTAAATAATATTTATGCTTACAATGTGGAATCTGTGCAGCTTTTGCAGCAAAGATATTATCTCATTTAGCGTGAATTTGATAGCATTTGTGGGGAAAGTCGTACAGAGTTCTAATGATATGTAAAAGAATTAATCTGATCAGATACACTTCATAAGGATCAGAAGGCCCGCAGTATGTTTGTGCCCCATTTAAGCCATATTTTGATATCTTGCTAGTGATTTAGTTGAGCTTTTGGGTGGAGTAAAATGTGGTTCTAAATCCTCACCATCCTTGCTGAATTATAAAGTGATTTGTCCATCTGTTGCTCTTAGAAATATAAAAACCTTTGCAGTTTCCATGCCTAAACAACAAAGATCATAGCAGAAAGTTTATTGTTTTAAGGACATGGATTAAAAGAAAGGATTGAATTAAGTCTAAGGAGAGCTGTTGTTGGGTACAAGAAACAAATGACATAGACTCGTAGATTCTTTGGTTTTTATAAAAGGGATATATTTTCTCTGACGTGAGTCCACTGATATTTGCTTTCTGATTAAGTATGTTTAGAGAAGGGCTTTGAAATGATCAAAGATGGGAGGATAAATGCTGTCTTATTTAAGGTACAAAAGTCATCGCTCTTGTGCAGTTTTTTAACAACTTAGCAGCTTCCTGTAATTCTTATTTAATTTTTATTCTGTAACTCATCCTGTTGGTAGTCAACCATTGCTGATGATACATTTCTTCCATACACAAGATTTTGAACTTCAGTGCTCAGCGTGTGTATCCTTAGGTTTTGTTTTTAAGTAGCTGCAACATCTGCACTAGCAATTGTCTGATATGTTCTTTCAATACTTCAGCCTCCAGTGGCTGAGAAATAGTGAATGAAAACTGGTCAAAGAGGGGAAAAAGCAATCAGAGTAATAATCAGTTCCATTATGGAAATGTATTTCATTTCAATAAGGGCGTTAGAATGTAATTTGTATGCTTCTTTTTCTTCTGCTGTAGGCTGCCTTTCCCTGCAGGTGACCGGGTAACTTTTAATGGGAAAGAGTGCATCTGCCAGAAATGTTCCCTGCCCCCTTCCAGCAGTGCTGGCTCTTTCCCTGTACAGAACTTGCGAAGTAAGTAGGAGTTTTGCTGTGTTCTGTTGTTACTTTCTAGCTTGCGCATGTTTAAAGAACTAATTTTACACCGACACTTGTAACTGCTATGCTGCATCAAAGCTGTCAACAGCTACAGTATAATGATGTAAAGAAATATACAGCAATGTTTTAAGAAAGGCTAATACTAAAACAAAACACAAGCGGTGCCATTATAGAATTAATAATATTTGGAACCTCTCAAAACACTTGATTAAAACTGAACTAAATTGAAATGTTTGGAGCAGGGCATGATATAAATTTTAATGTAATTGAGAGTTTAATCCAACTGCAGCTGAAATAAAATCCAGCATGAGCTTTCATCACTTTTTTGAATCAATCCTGGAAAACAGACGTCAGTGATGTGATTTAATGTCTAAGTAGTACAGCAGGGAATGTATACAATGTGTCAGGGACATTTGCATTGACCTCAGTACTATTGTGTACTATCAGAAAATACAAACATTACAGAGAAGAAGCATGGTCTTTTCTTACCATATTTTTTTCAGCGAAACTGTACATAGTGACATTGCTGCACTGTACTTTCTTACTGTGTTCATTTGTCCAAGAGAAGCTGCCATACTTTAACATTCAAACACAGCCTGAAGAGTAATTATGTGGCAGAAGTAATCTAATGAAGTGATGTAGGCAAAGATGTTCTTAATGACCATCACCTCAAACTGAATTTGGCATGACTGAGGAAAGAGCACCTAGACTGCTTATCTCTCTGCATAAGAATCCACCTCATTTAAGGGAAAAATTGCTCTTTTTTGTTTTTTTTTCCTCCAGATCTTTCTTTTAACAGTAGTTTTCACCATCTCCTTTCCACTCTTTGTCAGCAAATGCTGCTGTGTGAATGCAGTACAAGACACTGCACTGATTCCTCTACTGCTAATGCCATTCTCTTCAGGGGAGGCAATGGCTGTCTCTTTTTGGTGCTTTCTCTTTTTTATTTGAGATGGATTAGTTACATGGCTTAGGATGATCCATCTTGCCTGGCTGCATTTGTGGATTCATACTTTAATAGCCTGTTATCTATTTGTCTCCTTTTCTTATGGAAAAACTGGCTTTGACTTTAATGGAAATTATTTGCCTGGTTAAGTACTGACAGGGCATGTTCATTTGATTATCTGTGATACAGAAACCTTTAATGTATTTACCCTGTCTACACACACGCTACAGAGATTGATTGTGTTTTATTTCCCCAGTTCAGTTCTCCCAGGTCCCTGCACCATGCCTCCCCAGTGCACAGGTACAGGTTCTTACCCGCAGACCCATAGCAAACCATATGCTTCAAAAAGAATGAGCCCTGGAAGCATGTCTTCTGTGGCAGTGGTATATTCCCTCCTTAAAGTAGGGAATAAAATCTTTGGTAGAGAGTTACTCTGAAAGGAATGCCTCCTATTTTGTTATGTTGGCCCGTGATGTCAGAAGATGTTGATGGGAGTCAGTAGAAACTGAATCTTCCCATCAATATTCCATTACATTTTGTTGCTGTGTAACAGATGACAGCAGAGGGGCAGTCTGAGAAGATTGTATCTTTGCTTCCGCTTCAGATGCCACACTGAATTCCTCTGTGTGGAAAAAATGACACCCATTGACATTCATCAATGCTTACTGAATGTTTACAGAGATTAGACTGGATGAAGCAGTGGTTGGTGCATTTCAGCAGTGGTGATAGTGACAGTGGATCACCTCCACTGGTTGCAGCTTTTGCTGCGAGCAGCATGCAGGCTCTTGTTCATTGCTGGTGAAAATGCACCGCTAACGATGGTGACTGTTGAAAAATAAGTAGTGTTTTGTAGCTGAGAGTTTTCTCTATCAAATAGTGATATAGCACCCTTTGCAGCTATTGCAGTTTCCATGGAAATAAGTAGGAGGCATTACTTTTGGAGCAACCTGCCTATTTTTGTGAAAGACTAGTAGTGTACAAAAACATCTCCTCAAGCAAACTTAGTCAAGAACCAAGAAATACACTGACCCGCTGTTATGCTGTTTTTATACTTGTCTTAGAACTGCCTGATATGTACTATGTGAGCTATTCATCAGTCTATTTATCTCTGAATTGAGCTCAAGAATACATTCATTAATGTTCTTGGGACTTGCTGGTCTCCCAGCACGACAACTCTTTCTGATGAGCCCTTCTATTTTCCTCTGGTTTACACCTCTTTCATGGATTAAGTTTGGAATAAGCGAAGAATGTCAAATAACTGCTTTTTGCCTGAGCTCTTGAATTTTTTATTATTATAGAACTACCTACTTGTTTGTTTAGTTTATAAAATACTAGATGTGAAAGCACCTTGTGGCGGTGATAATGTTAAAAGAGTACTCTGGGGAGAATATCAATATGTAGCAGTAAATTGATGTGTTCTGCAGAGTTATTGGATGAAATTAGGTGAGTCACCAAAGGATGCTACATCCAAGACAGAAAAACAAGGATATCATTCAAACAGGCACTGTTGGCATAGCAACCACAATATTTGTTTTCACTCACCTGGAATTTAACAGAGAAAGCAACAGTTAGAAATAAAAAACTCAAAAACTTGCTGCATTTTCGCCCAGGCTTAAGCAAGAAGGAAGCAGAATGACTTCTGATCACACTGTGTTGTATTAAGTTTGCAAAATAAACATTCAGCAAGTAAAATTAAATTAGATTATCAAATAAACTGCTAGTACATATGAGATCACAAACAAATATCTGATTGCAGTTAAAGAATGGACACTGAAGCATTTATTGTCTTATGGGACTAAATTCAGGCAAATAGTATACCCAGATGTTCCCTTTTACTAGTAAAAATACAATGTTCTGATCTGTGCTGCATATGCTTTTGTTCTGATCTGTTTCCACACACTGGTTCTCTACAGAGTGATATTAAAGAGACATAATATTTTTCCCTTAATCCATTCCAAATCCACTGAAGGAAAATACAATCTATCCTTTATAGTTGTGTGCTCAGAAAATAAGTATTTGCAATTAAACTAACAGAATGTCTCAGTACAATCACATCATCAACTAAATAGAAACTTAACTCAGAAAGTTTTAAGAGGACTGTCTAAGTCTTTTAATGAGATCCCATATTTGGAGTTCTTTCTTTATAACTACATAAATCTTTTTTTATGCTTTTGCATATTTTCTCTTCCATGCAAGATGTTTTTTGTTTTTTGTTTCTGGAATCACTAAACAAAACTTTAATGTGTCTTTGCCTTTGTCTTTTCCTCTAGCAAATTGTTGGTATATATGAAGAACTCCTCCAAAAGAAAAAAAAAAGAAAAAAAGAAAAAAAGAAAGGTTTTAGATAGTATCAAACAGATTAGATTGATCACTAATGTTGATACTAGAATCAGTTTAGCACTGATGTTTTTCGTGTGTTGTGAATTTGAATGTTCTAACATTTTGTGAGAGAACTACACACAAATGGGAAACTGAAGAGGGTGAAGAGTGAATGTGAGCAGGACTGTATAGGATATCTGAGGATTCATGTAGAGTATAGAGGACATCTTCAAATTCCATGTCTATGTGACTTCACTAGGCAGGGTCATGAGCACAGAGCACCTGAGAGTAGTTTTATCTTTTACTGGAGTACCCAAGAGTATCCAGCTTTATATGTGATTTTCTATAAATAATGAATATGTTTCCAGATATCGATTTCAAGTGTTGCACATCCAATGTCACACCTGTTCAGGAACTTGTAATGGCTCTCCAGTTTTTATGTAGTTTTCCTGATATCAGAAGCTCAAATCAGAAATTTGGCCTAGTTTTTTCCCCAGCTGCAGAAATATTTTGAATTATGAGTTAAACTCTCAGACTTGGAAGCAAAGTCTAATAAAAAGAATTAATAATTCATTTTAGTCTTGTAACTTTTAGCTCTTTTTTCTTATTAATCTCATTGGAATGATTTGCAGTACTTTAGAACTTAATCAGTAAAACTCCACGTTTTTAGACAGTATATAAAGAATTTAAAATATAACCTAAGTTATTAGGAATGTGAGTGATTAAGATTTGCTTCTTTGTTTGTTGGATTATTCATGCCATGTAGGACGTTAGGGCAGCACTGGTTGTTGTCTGCTGGCGAGCAGTCAGCAGCAAGCTTTAGAGCATGTGCAAGCTGTTACTAGGACACAAATGTGTTCTTCTAAATCAGTAACCTGTATTGTTGCTTGAGTGTTTAAAGCATGTGATGCACTCACTGGATTATTCTGTCTTGCAGATTGTGGAGGCTGTGGTTCAGAAATAAAAAATGGGCAGTCATTGGTTGCCTTGGACAAGCACTGGCATTTGGGCTGTTTTAAGTGCAATACATGTGGCAAGCTACTGAACGCAGAGTACATCAGCAAGTAAGTTGAGGAGGGAACCTCAGAGGGTTTTATTCAGTATATTTCTGATACCAATTAAATAATCCAGTGTTGTACATCCTGTCATTTGTCTTTATCAATGTTTGAAGAGGTATAAAATATTACCAAGGATTAGTAAAATTGTATTAAAGTTAAAAAAAAAAAAAAAAAAAGAAGTTGAATGAATAATATATAATTTGTCAATTTATCCATCATGGTAGCTATGCCAAAAGCAGGCAATGGGTGGAGTATACTTCAAAGCTCTGCAAACAAGCCCTTTGTTATTTGTAATTCCTTTTGCTGTATGTGATGCTGCAATGCGAACAAGCCGATATTATCCTTTCCGTGTGTTTCACATAAGCAAAAAGAATCTTGCAATATTCATTAAAGAGTTATATATTAGGGTTTTGTGCTGCTTGACACTTGCACTATCAGATTTTGACTGAATGTGATGACAGCAATAAGAATAAGCACAAAGCAAACACAGAGACCAAGTCCCATGTCAGCACTCATATCTGATGAGATATAGAGTTTTCACTGGCCAAAGCAACTGGGATTGATTTCTGCATTGGATAATTGTGTCGATAAGACAAAATTTTCCTAAACAGCTAACTCAACCACCAGCACCCAGAGATTGAGAGATGATGGGGCTTCACAGCCAACATCCCACTGACTTTCAACAGTTCCTTGGATTTTGATTAATACAAGTTAATTTCACAGCATGCATTGGAGAATGAGAAAACTGTATTTAATAAAGTGTTTTTCCAAGTATGGTTTTGCATTGTCTCAGACTGGTTCGCTATAGAAAAATAGTCTAAGCTTCCTGGTCATAACTTTTTAGGAAAAAAAGTCTAAGACTTCAGTTCTTATTCTTCATATTTTGCAATTGTAATTGTTGACATATTTTAGCTGTATAATCTCCCAGAAAACCTGCAACCCCCATGTAAAGCAATGTCTGTGTTGTCTGTCCTCATTCTAGGGATGGCATTCCATATTGTGAAACAGACTATCATGCAAAGTTTGGTATCAGATGTGACAACTGTGAAAAGTATATTACAGGAAGAGTGCTTGAGGTAAGGAGACTCTGTCACTCAAACAAATCATAAAGTATCCAAAGAGAATTTCTCTTTGCTGTATATTCTTATGCTCACAAATGACCGGTAACACAAGTTTAATTAGGAAATCGTATGGGTGACTTTTATGATTGTTTTTTGTTCCTTCATTTCATAATTTCATACTGAAGTTTCTAAATGGATATATGTAGTGCTGGAGAACATTCAAGTAGCAAAAGTGAGATGTGAATGCATTATCAGATGCATGAAAAACTAAGATGAATAACTTGAAATTTGTTTTTCTATGCAGAAATAAGCTATATTCTTCTATTGCTTTTGTTATGTTGTTAGATTTTTTTCGTTCTAAAATTTAAGGATGTTGCTTCGTGTGTTTTTTACAAAACCATATTTTCAACAGAACTTACCCAGCATCAGAAATAAACAAATACAGATCTTTGATCTGAATAGAGATGGAGTATATCTGTGGTGGTCCAATCATTTTTATCATTTCTCCAGTTTTTGTATCTGCCTTTTCACTCTATCTTGTTAAGCCATATCATTGTTGTAGTTAGGAAGAAGTTCCTCAGATCCCTGTTTGTTCCACTCAGTTACACAGTTTAGAGAAAGTGGTTACAACAGGTATCCTCCAAAGTTGCTAGAAGTGGTGCACAGACTTAGTTATCCAAATGGTGGAGGACAGTAGTAGCTATGGAGGGGATCAAGAAGCAAGTGGAAGGTAATGATGAGTCCATCTTGGCTGGCATTATGAGGTGTTTTGGTTAGTGCATGGAAGACGTTTTCCAATTGTTTTTGTGAACTGTTTTATAGACATGTCAGGAAATGGACTTAGAATAACATATGTACAAAAACAAAACAAAACAAAACAAAAAAAAAACCTCTGTATTTGATAAAATTTTTAGCCACAGATTCGTTTCTTATTTTTGTTACAGATTTTGCAAAATAAACTTGAGACAAAATCATTCTTTAAGGATTTTGTAGGAATTTGACCATTCCGGATTATTTTGGTCACTATAGTTCTAGGTGAGGTTTTGGTCAGTGCATATTTGACCTCTTTCATTCTCTCCCCTGTCCCACTGCTTTGCAGTTTTTCTCTGTTGAAAAAAAAAAATAGTGTTGATGCTCTTTTTATTTTGGTACTGGGGAAGGCTGGGGGTGATTTTGATTGAAGCCTATGATATTTAAATGTGGCCAAAAGTACCGACGCGTGATTCTGTAAACATTTTTAAAACAGAGAGGAGATAAATAGAGGAGAGGACTTTTGCAATCTGTAAAATCACAGCAGCATCAGATAGTGTCACTTCTGTATCAGAAAGCCGAGATAAAGTTAGCTTGAAGCAGGCAATGGATTACAACAGGTGTATTAATATTCAGTGTGTGGATCTCTCTGAGGGATCACTTAAAATGGTCACTGAGTTGTAATGTCAGCAGTAACTGTAGCTGGATAAGGAGGTAGCAGACATCTTGTATCATGAGGAAGAAAGACTAAAACTCATGCCTTCAGCAAACAGATTTGAAAGAACACAGAGACCACAACCACTGCTAACGCAGTTAAGTCATTTGTTGCTTGCCTGAAGCAGTCAGATTTATTCCACTGTTTTGGAGTTGGGGCTGATCTTTATTTGAGTCTGTCCAGTATCACATTCAGTGTGTGTCTGTCTCTGGTCAGATTGCTGGGACACTTGCTCATCTCCTGGTCATGAGGACAAGAAGAAAAAGTGGCTGTGCTTACTTGTCGTTGTATACAGTTTATGGTAAATTGTTCAGAATCCTGAAACATTTTTCAGTACTTCAGTATCTCTTTCTATGGTCTCAAATATAATTTGGAGAGTCATAGAAGTAATACATAGAAATAATACGGCAAAATGCTGATAAAAAAGGGGAAAAAATCTTGATAGCAATACTAAAGGAACAGTCCCCCCAAGGGAGCTGCTGGAAGCCATCACTTAAATAATGTTAAAACTAGATTGGACAAGGCACTGGAAAATCTACGTTAGGGAACAATCCTGCAATGACGAAGGGCGGGACTATATGACCTAATAGGATTTTTTCCATCTCTGATTTCTGTGATAATGTCAGGAGGACAGCTGCTGCCACAATTGTTCTGTGCCCAGATTTTAAAATGCTGTCTCCCTTTCCAACACTTGCTCATTTAAAGTGTTTATTCAGCAGAGGAGGAAGGGAGAGTCAACTGTTGTGAATTACTGATAAATTATAAAAATATGGTTGCTTTTGTAGGTTCCCAGCCAAATCCAGTGATGATTTAGTTACTTAAATTCTTCGTTCTATGCATTTTCTGAGGGCCAGGTCCATTTCATGTAATAAAGAAATTCAAACACAGGATAGCTATGTTTCTAACTCCTTTCTTGTGTCTTCCTCTTCAGTCCACCTTGTCTCTTCCCCAGTATCCCAGGAGAGCTTCTACTGAAAAAAGCTACAATTGGGGCTAGACTGCTGATTTATGGTGACCATAAATTACTGTAATGCTTTACACTGCAACATTTTTCTGCTCTTCTTACAAAAGCCCTTCTCACCAGTGCTGCTTCGGACAAGGTTTTTTTTTGCTCACAAAAAACTAAAGAGCACTGCTTCATGCAGCATCCACCCTGTCCTAGAACCTGATACGATTTTTGTCTGTCCACTTATACTAATTAACCTACCATCCAAAATGAGCAGCAAGATATGTCTGGAGTTTACTTTGCAGTTTGACTTAAATTGAAATGCGACTGAAAGCCTTTAGGGTTTATCTCTTTGTACTGTATCTGTAGCACATAGCATGTGCTTATGCTGTAGCTCTGTTTCCTATCCAGCAATAGCAAATCTCATACAACAGCACAGAAAATAAACACATTTTAAAATAATATGCTGTTGATTTTATAACCTTTTTTTCCCCCTTTAGTTGTGTTCCAATCCAGTTGGTATGCTTTTATTCTCTCTCTTTTTTAGTATCATAAGCAGTTATTTATTATCAACTTGTGCTAATAAGCATATCATAAAAATGACAAAATAAGTGTAATTGCTGTGATGTAAAAATACGATGTACTTCACTTGGTAATTCAGATTCTGGATACAAACTCCTTTCATTCCAGAGCACACTTGGTGTGTTAATCTTCAGTCAGTTTCCTAGTTGTGTTCTGCTTGGACGGGACAAAGGCAGGTTCCGTATCTCCTGTCTTTCCTTCAAAACAGCCTGTGTAGATGCTGGGGAGTCTGATGTGTTGTGTGGAGGGGTTGGGTGGCAGCCAGTGACAAATCACAGTTCTCTTCTGGGAATCCTGCCTGGATTTCTGTAACTGTTATAATTACAAGAATTACCTCAATTCCATCTTCTCTCTATTTGTGTGGTCAGTTCATAGTTGCTAGTTTTCCTCATAAAGATTGATTTTTAATTCTTTTGATATTCTTCCTTTTAATTGAAGAACTCTGAGGAAAAAATTACAAGGCCAGTCTTAGTCCCTGTCAACATCAGTTTGGCTAAAATGAACGAGCCAAATTCTCTACTCATAAAATCATAGAATTGTTTGAGTTTGAAAGGACTCTTCAAGTCCCTTCAGCCATCTGTTCTAAATTCCCTGCAATGGGACAGGGACACATACAGGTTACTCAGAGCCCCATCCAGCCTGACCTAGAGTGTCCCCACAGATGGAGCATCCAGCGCATCTCTGGGCAACCTGTGCAAGTATCTCACCAACCTTGTTGTAAAAAACTTCTTCCTTATATCCAATCCAAACGTCTCTATTAGTTTGAAACCATTTACCCTTATCCAATTAAAATTAGCTCCAGACTCTTACTGTGATGCTGGTAGTTCTCCTGAGTGCTTGCTGCCCCTGAGAATCCATGTATCTCAGTGTGGATGGGTGGTGTGCTCTGGATGATATCTCACCACTACTTTGGGCAGTGCTAGTAACTCTTTTCTCCATTTCGAAAGGAAGTAGCTCCTCTGAGACAACTTGTTATGAAGGTATTTTTCTTTCTGTAGCTTCATTGCCATTGATATCCCCTTGTATGAAATGACTTGGGCAGTGTTTCTCTTCATCTACTGTTTCAACTAATGATTTCCTAAGTTTTTACAGGAAACCTTCACAGCCAAAGATAGCCTCTGGAGATGTTTTGATTGCTAACACATTTTGAACTGCGAGGAAATCAGATGTGATTGCTTAGATAGGCAACTGCAGCAGTTCTGGCTGGGCTGAGCTGCCTTTCAGCAGGCCTTGATGCCCAACCTGATTCTCCACTGCTACAAGCTGGTGCTTTGAATTTCATGTGGACAAAAGGTGATAGTGTAAAATGCTGGAGGATGATATATTTCTGGAAAGGCCTCTTGAGGCTTATTTCCATGCAAGCCAACTACTGCTGGAAGCACTGAAGAATGTTTTCAAATCTTGACTAGACTTTTGTCTACAACCATCCTCTGATACAGCTATGTCTGTGGTATAAATGTGTCCTACTTGTGCTGGTGAAAATGCCCATATCACTTGCCAGAAATGAAGATGGGTCCAACTGCTCCGTCAGAAATGGCAGTGTGGTACTGAGTACGTGGGGGAAGGAAGAGTTAATGTTTTGCTGTTTCACATGTATGCGTAAATGTCTATAAAATATAATCAATATTTTAAAAAAATCTATTCATCATAACCATATGCTGCTTTAAAATGAAGGAACAAATGCAGTAATCACAAGGCAGGAATTAGACTAGAAATGTCAACTATGTATATGTCAATTAAATGCCAATTATAACTCGTTGACTTATTAATTAAAGCATGGATCTTTTTTTTTTTTCTTTTTTCAGTTTGCTTTTTGCTTTGCCCTAGGGTTGAGCTGTTTGCAGCCACATCTACTTTGTAAATCAATTGCCTTTTCCTATTCAAAAGTCTCAGTGCAGCAGAGAGACGAGACTAATTCTTTACAGCAGGGTGTACAAATTTCTGCCCTCGGTGTGGAATAATGGTTTGTTCTGAAGTGCCTGTTACCCTGCTGCTTCTCTTACAACAAAACCTAGTGATGTGTGGAAGGTGCTGCAGCAGCTTACAATGCAGGCACTAAGGCTGGAGCATGCAGTAAAGGTGACTCTATGTACATGAAGTATTTACTGTGGCATGATCAGCCTGGAGAAGGCTGTCAGAGCAGCAGAAGGATCTGAGTGTCTGTACTAATCCTCACTTAGATACTGCTCTGCACAACAGTTTTCTCCATCACGAGAGAAGAAGGAAAACTGTTGGAAAAGATACAGCTAAATAAATCAGCATTAGCTCTTGCCAAAGGAATCCACTGAAGGTAGGAAATGTTAACTAGAGCTTTCAATGACTGGTGCTTACTGAAATGTAAGACATTTTGCCACTTGGAGAGCTGTCTCTGTTCTGGTGCTACTTGCGTTTGTCTGGGGCTGCTGGTTTGCAAGTGCAGGTTTATCATTAGCACATTGTATCTGAACTTGGCTGGATGAGTGCTGTCAGCTGAATGCTTTGCTTTAAAACAGATATCGTTAGAAAAACAATCAATAAGCATATACATTCTGTCAACCTTAGTTTTCAACCTTTTCTATAACCCAATTGCAGTGTTTTGGGTTCATTCACCTTATCTGTGTCCGAACCCAATTGCAGTGTTTTGGGTTCATTCACCTTATCTGTGTCCGAACCTCATTCTTTCCCTTTTGCAGCAGTCAGATCTCTTCAGAAGGAGATACAGAACTATGCTTATCCATTACTATTATCTGGACTGCTAAACCCTCACAGAAGTCAGGAAGAACTAGTATATAATGAAAGGAACTGTCTGCAGAATTTTAACTCTGTGAGTCTATTTTCAGGGTTCTCGAGTAAACACAATGAGTAGCTTTGGTTGATAGTTTAAGCCTTGTCAGATTTTTACCAAAGAGATTCTGAAAAATATTTTTGAATAATACAAAAGGGAAGCTCAAAATTTGAGGGAAACTGGTTCATGCAGTAGTAAAAATTACTACCACGTTTTTTTTTTTTTATTTTTAGTTATGTGCTTTCTTTTCTTGTGAGAATTTCTCTTACACGGATGGAAAATATCTCTGATAGAGCTGCTGTGCACTCCTACCTGTGTGGGTTTGCATGTGATGGAGTTTTAGTGCATAATTAGATTCCAGGCTCATAGTTATACCTTTGAAAGGCTGATGGATGGTGTCCACTGTTTTGTTTTAAAGCAAACATTTAATACCAGCTAACTATTGTAAATAATCATAATAAAAATTAGTTTCGCTTATTGATTAGTTTTGTCTGTCTTAATCTCTTAAGACAGTTTTTCATCAAAACATTGGGTTCAGTATTCACCCTGTATGTTCTGAGCCTCAGATACAAACAGCAGACAGAATACCACTTACAGTGCCCTTCTGAGCACTGTGTTGCTGTGGTGATGTATTATTATCTCACACTCTTTGCCAGCATTTGAATATTCTGACATTGGGAAGCATTGGTCTTCAGTTTCTCATACTTTGCACAATTTCTCTTTTTGTATACCTTCTGATTCACAGCTTAGGTACCCTGCTTTTCTTCAGCTACAATTAGCTAGCATCACACCAGCATCCCTCCAGCTGTCTCCTGTCATTGTGACAGTGGTGTAGCAGGAAGTGCACTTAGTGACAGCTACCTTTGCTGATAAAGCATCTCCAGTATGCTCTGGCCCATCTAACAATGTTCTGTGTTTGTTATTTGCAAGAAACAAACCTAATTTCTTGTATTTCTAAGTTTTTATTTCTTATCCCAAACTTCAGCATTATTTTGTATTCAGATTTCTTTTTCATGCCCAAGAAAAAAGAACTTCTGAATTATACTTGGCCTCAGAAATGTACTCATGAATATGAAAGCAGCACTTTCGTATTTTAAGGTAGTACTATTACTGTCAATCCTGCGTGTGACAGAAGCATTTCCAGTCCCAGCTAAATATGAGGATCTAAAATCTCAGCCCTCACTCAGGCATGTAATGAGAGACAGCTTCTGCCATCAGATGTCTGCAGCCCAGATCACCGCGACCAGCATGAGAAGATCTGTGCTGCCTTCATTTGATAAATCATCCTGCCTCACCAGTGCTGTTCACTGTTGATTACAGTTTCATTCTTCCTGTCTGAAATTGGTGGGCTAAATCCACAGCTGCAAACTTGAAAATGAAGAGAAATATGTCTGCAAGTGATCTTTCTCCTTCCTCTCTCTCCCCCCTCCTCCTATTGAGGGATGGTAGAAGTGAGAGCCAGCTGCAGCTTGTCTTGGGCCACAAGTGAGTTTGAAGGAGTGGGAGAGGAAAGTTGAAAAGAAGTGAAGGAGGTAATAGCGCAAATGGAAAACAGAAGCCTCTTCAAGTCTCAGTGGGTGGGCAAGGCAAATTTGCAAAGCTGAGCAGAAAAAGACAAAAGGGGCAGATCACTCATTATGTAATAAAAGCAATTGAGTGCAAAATTAGTGACTGTAGGCATGTTCAACCTTTTTGATTTACATGATAGTCTAACAAGTTCTGGAGAAAAACTGCTTTATTGGACTTTTTCAGCTTTTGTCTGATTGTGGCAGGGTTGATGTTGCCCCTTAGTAAAAACTTGTTTGCAGATGTCATGTAATGAGATTGCAGTTGTTATAGTGCTGAGCCTTTTCTATCCTTGCTTTTTCTTAATTATTCCCTTTAGAACTTTTTTATTTCTCATTTTTTATTTCTCCCTAAAGCGTTAAAAACTTATTGTTTTGAGTGTCCAGTATACATAATAAGTTACACTGATTCTGAGGTAAATGTCCCTCGGTACGTTCAATTCTGCACTTCATACCTAGAAGAATAAAATACATGTGGGAGGGAGTAAAAATGACTCAAATGTGGGTGGGAAGTCTCAAGGCTTTGAAAGTACAGGGGGATGATCCAGCACCAAGACAGTGTGAAACAACTGTACTTCTGAGATAGGCAAAGCTGTACGCAATGCTGTACGTGCATGGGTTGAACAATTCAAATGACTGTTTCTTGGCATTGAATGGGTTCAGAAATTAATCTAATAAGGAGAAGATGAGGAGAAGGATTGATTCAAAACATTACACAACATTTACACTGGTGTAAACCCCATTTAAGACAGTCTAGTTGCCTTGGCATGCTGCTGCAGTGACTCAGTGGTGAGTCAGGTCCACTGTGACTAAGAGAATTAGTAAGAGTTTTTCTGCACATAATTTTTCTTTTGTCTTGTGACTTTCACACTTTTCTCAGTGTTGTTGTATAATAGGAACAATAAGCATTTTGCTAAATATCTCTGCCTTGTTAATGCTGCCTGTCCCTTCAGATGACATGACAGCTGTTTACTAAGTTAACCACTTATACATTACTGTATACAACTACTACAGAGCAATCCTTCAAGCTCTTCTGTGTCACAAGCAAAGGTCTGGCTTGGCTATAAATACAACTGCATATTTTATGTGGCAACTGAGCCTTGTCATCTACTGTTAGCAGCAATGTTTATCTAATTTTCTGAATATCATCACACTTCTTTGAAATAGTAAATGGACCCCAGTTTATGGAGCAGGTATAGTCCACATACTGTGCCACTCTGTGCATGCAGTGGCAGAATTATTAGTGTGTGGCTGATGAACAGCACTTCCTGACTTTCAGCTGAATGGTGTTTCTACTAGCTGAATTATTGTGTGCCTGCAGAAATCTCAGTGACCTTTTGTGTAATCCATGTTAATGAAAATAAGCAATTTTTTATTTTTTAAAGGAGGAAGTTTACTGAAAAATTCACTGTCATGGCAGCAATCAAGTAGTTACAAGTTTAATTATTTTGCACATTAAATGGTTTTGTCTACTTTATGTCTTCTCTTTATAAACAACTCTAGTAAGTCAGTAATACAGTGAGATATGATGTACTTATGCTTCCCTGGTGGAAGAGTCATTAGAAACCTTGAGTGTACCTACCAGGCCTTAGTTTACAATTTGAGCTCTGGGCCCCTCTGGTTCAATCCTTCAGTCTCTCAAGTGTCAGTCCTTAAGCAGTTATTGCTCATTACCTGAAGCAAAAAACTACACCTATTACATTTCCAACAATGGTAAGAGGCACCAGAATAGCAATGTCATTATGACAGAGTTTAAATAACTATATATACATTCTTTTATAAATTTTATGACTTCATCGGTTATTGCAGCCGTTGCTAGAGAATGAGCAGAGGTTTTCACTGAGATGTCTACAATAATGTAATATCTTTTCCCTGACTGATGACAGCTAATTTAGAACCCATGTTTTAGTGGTTCAGGTAATTCTTTCTGGTACAAATTATGCTGCATGTTTTCGAGGCATGATGTTCTTACTGCTTTCAGTTCCCTACAGACTCTAGGACTGCTCCACTTATTGTCTGGAAATCATGCTTTAAATTACATGATTCACTCTTGTCACATCAGGTTCTTTTTTTTCCCCTTTTTCTTTTTGTGTTTTCAAGCCTTAAGTTATGTTAAATGAGAAAACGCACTGTTGCTAAGGCTTGTAGTCCTGCTTTCAGTGAAGCCTGGATTTGCTTGTTGATGTGCTGTGGGACAGACAGTAACACTGTGGTGCCCCTCATGCTTTCAGTGAGGAGTATGGGGAGTTGTCAGTCATCTTCAACCAGTGTGAATATTTTCCTCATGTTGACTATGTCTAGAAAACTCCACTAACTGCACAGAAGAGAATTGACATAGGAAGTTGTCCCTCTTACTTAGGAAGAATGAAGTGATTCATAGTGCTCTTTCTCAGTTTTTAGGACTGCTTTGAGTCCATCTTTAAGTTAAATACTAATACTTTGGCTCAGAGTTTGCAGAAAACTAGTTGGACAGTGCTCTTAGAAATACAGCTTGATTTTTGGGTGGTACTGTTTGGAGCCAGGAGTTGGACTCAATGGTCCTTGTGGGTCCTCTCCTGCTCAGGTTATTCTGTGATTTTATAATAATTTACTACATGAACAGTAAGAGATCTATCAGAGATTAATGTTGCCTCCATGTGTTGATATTTTATTAAACAAGCAACACTGAGTCAACAGTCTGTCAAACTAAGCCTTCAAACTGTGGAAAGAAGTACACATATGGTTAGGAATTTTTTTCTGCATTGAACTCCCTTACATCAGTATAACCAAGAAAAAACTAACTAGGCCATCATTACAACTGAGCTGAAAATGTAAAACTGTTACTGCATACAAAAATTCTGAATTCTGATGGAATCAAGTGCTCATTTATGAGATTAACTCTCTAATATACTCTGAGGAGGGACTCTAGCTAGAGCCCCTTTGGCATTTACTCAAATGAGACCTAACACACCCAATTCCCAGTGTCTTAGTATAATTCATGGTATCTAATCAAACAGAAAAAATACTATTTGAGAATACTATGAGTTAATTCCTGCATCAAGTCTGAAACCTCAGATTTAGCTAGCACCTATCTTTTTAAAAGATGTGAAGTTTTAAATACTTACTGATAAAGACTCTGGCATGTCTTGTATTCTTTGCTTTGGTTAGAGGGGTAGTATAACAAAGGTTGCATGTTACAGTGCAGGTTATATGATAATGTATCCTGACAGTTTATTTTGTCATAGGAGTAATTGAACTCCCTTGGATAGTATTTACATCGGAACTTTATAAGCTGTTCTGAATCTACTGAATTATTGAGGCTATGAATTGAATTAAGAATGTTTGTGAAATATGAATCTTTCAAGGAATATAGTACTTCTTTTTAACTTGATATTATGCAATTATCATGTGATAGTTCAGTACTCTTCTGTCCCTAAACACCTGTATTCAGGGAAACAATTTGAAACCTGTGACATTTAAACCCTACACTGATACATGACGGAGTGATAAATTAAGGTGTTGACATATTAAGTGATTGTCTTCCAGATCACTCAGCAGCACAAACAGGACTATAAAAAAGAATAGTAAAAAGGAACAAAGGTGGTTGTTGGTTTTTTTTTTTTTGTTTTGTTTTGTTTTTGTTTTTTTGTTTTTTTTTCAAAATAGTAATTCTGATGTGATAGGTTTTACCTCAAGGGTTGTGTCCCTGCTCACGTGTCAGCAGGTCTGGAACTAGATGGTCTTTGATGTTCCTTCCAATTTAAACCATTCTGTGATTCTGTGAAGTAGTTAACAGAGATTCTTTAACCTAAATTTGTAATGCTACCATATTTGATACTGCAAGTGGCATAATAGCCTCCAGACTGAGATTATGTTCTTCAATATAAATAGCACTGGTGACTTCATTCACTCAATGAAAAACACTGGGAAGTCATTCTTGTAGTAACCGTGTTAAATTTCTAGATTAACAGAAGGCACAGTGATTGTCAAAGATAGTGGAACAGTGATCGAGAGTAACTTATTAACGGTACACAAAGTTCTAGTAGCTATTTCAACTTTCTCCAGATTAACAATTTAAGAAACATTCAACATACAAATTTTGCTCTATTTTTAACTAGGAAATTTCTACTGGATTCAGACTTAACTTCAGAGTCACTTGGTCTTTTGGTTTTTGTTCATAATGGAAGTAGCACTGACATCTTGACAAGCCTGAAACAGTGGGCCATTCTGTCTAACACTGCAGAATGCGGGATCAAGGAGAATATACAGGGGTTGCCAAGGTTCCACAGGTGTTTGGAAGAGTGAGGATTGCTGGGAGCATATCCTGGACCTGACTTTGGGCTGTTGAACCTAGCAATGATCTGTTCCATAGCGAGACCACGAGCTGTAGGTGAGAATTATGGATAGAGGGGTTGTGTACCTGAAGGAAGAGAGGACTGGGGATAAACCAGGCTCTTTTTAGTTGTTACTGGTGCCAGAACAAGAAGCAGTAAGCACAAACTGCAAGACAGAAAGTTCTGTGTGAACATTAGGAAGCACTTTTTATCTGTGCAGGTGACTGAGCAGTGGAAGAGTTTGCCTAGAGAAGCTGTGGAGTCTCATTCTTGGAGATCCCTTGCTCCTTTATACCAGGTAGTCTAGTCCTCTTAAAAAACAATCTGAAGTGAGTGGTGAAAAAGTTGAAATTAATGGGGTTATAATGTAACTGGAAACTGAAACTAATGAAAATTGACTTACTAACCTTTTCCAAACATATTTCTATTCTCATTCCAATTGAAAACAAAGGTATTAAATTACAGAGATTACTATCAGAACAATTGCTAACTCTTCTGCTTTATCTATGTGTGAAATTTAGAGCACAGAACTTGAAAGTGTAAGTTCTGAACTAACAGTGCTTACTCAGCCACGCATCTCTCATGGGTGCACTTCTGTACCCATTATCTGCAAGACACTGCTTTCCAAGCAGATGCAAACATTCCTTGCACAACATATTCCTTGATATGCTTTAAGAGTACATGTATAATGGGGTTGTAAGTAGCATAAGTGAGTTTAAATTCTGTGTTCAAAGCTGCGGTCTCCCACCTGCCTTGTATAGGTAAGTTCTGAGCTACCTTGCATTTGGTGCACAGTATGATTGTTTACATGGAAAATGTGTTCATTTAAAAAAAAACTTTTCTTTGTTTCATAAATTTAGAAGCTTAACTATCACATGTTAACTTTCTTGGAGTAGAGAAGACCACAGTTTCATTTTATAAAGTGAAATGTATATAATCATAAATAAGTATTGCAGATATATAGGAGATTGTTGAACTAATCAAAATTAACTGATTCACTCTAATTATATTCTTGTTGATGGAAAAAGTCCTTTCTCATAATGGGGCCTTACAATTCACCAGAATGCTTACTCATCTCTACTTTCTATTTTTCCTGAACAGGCAGGAGAAAAACATTATCATCCTACTTGTGCACGATGTGTCAGGTGCAGTCAGATGTTCGCAGAGGGAGAAGAAATGTATCTTCAAGGTAAAACAAACAAACAGAACACTTACACTTTGTATCGTGGCCCTCTTGCCTATACCTGCTTTCATGGATGAGCTGTATTACATGTATTCCCACGCCATAACTAACAAAGGAAGTGAAGATCGATACATATAGGCTAGGTAAAAACAAAACTAAAGTAAAAGACCATCTCCTCCCCATCACACTCATTGCTTCTTATTCATTATTATTTCTCTCCTAGTCTAAATCAATTGCAAGTGTGAATCACTGAAAGAGTAATTTGTAGTAGTTATTTCCTGCAGGTGGAACTAATTGACAGTGAAGATTATAAAAATTTTCCATTTTCTAGAAAATGTGATTTTTCAGCAGTTAAGTGGTCCAGATGAAAGTTAATACACATGTAATATAGTAGGCTTCCTAAAGCTGCCACTGCAAATCTCAGAACAATTCTTTGCACATTGCCTGTTTGCACACATACTAGATCCTTGCTTAAATTCCCTTCAGTCAGATCTAACTACACACAGAATGTGGACATGCTGTGGATCTGAAACCCTTACTAGATAATAGATTAATACCAGAGGCAGCCATGGATTAATACCAGAATGAAAAATTCACTTTTCCTTGTCAGAAAATTTAACTCTGCAAAGTTTTTGTTAATAATAATACTAATACTACTACTACTAATAATAATAATAATAATAAAAAAACACAGATACAAACTAAAATCTGCATTTCATATGTTGCAAACTTTACCTGTACTAAATTGATCAAAGTGAAAAAGATATACATAGCTAAATATAAGGTCAGTCTCCAGAGAAAATAAAGACTTTTGTCTACATCTTTAATTGGCCGTGTTCTCAAAGCAAAATAGAAAAGAGAAACTCAGTAAGATGTGGAAACTTCAAGGTTGTATATTATCTCAAAATTACATGCTTCCCCAGATCTGTATTACAACTTATGCAATTACCCACAGTTTTCTAGAAGTGCATTTTGAAGTCATTCTTTAAGCTGTAAAAGTTAGACCTTACTTTAAACACAGCAGTAATATCTGATTATAATTTACTATGGTGTTCAAAATGAGAATTACATTGTCACTTTGGTTTACTACAAGAACTAGCTCATTAAAGGACGTAATATCCTTGTCTATGCTCATGTGTTCTTTCTCAAGAGCCAGAGAATGCTGTGGTTCTTCCAATTGCAAAGTAGCTTAGCAGTACTAAAATCCCCTGGGAAATCAGTGCTTTAAAAAGATATCAAACTACAGCTCTATTTCTAGGTTTCAAACCCTCAGAAACCAGGCTGTAATTAATCTTTTTAAATTCAGTTATACTGCAAGGATAGATATTAGTTTCTGTGGTAATTTTTAGTTCAAATAGTTACAAAGTATGCTCAAATCCTATCAATTCAAAGCCATCTTAACCACTTTGTTTTCTGATGCATAAAACACTCCTACCGACTTCTTATCATACACTTACTGTCTTGAGATGAAGAACAGCTTCACAGTCAAAAAACATTTTTAGTTCTGAAAAAGATCTGTGATTATACACCTGCACTGCCTGACCAGGGGTGCTAGCTAAAACCCAGCGTTTTATAAAAACATTTTTCACCCCTTCACTAAGCTAATCTGAAGTTCCCTAGGGTGTTGCAGACCTTAAAGTCTTCAGTTGTCAGCTGGCAGATGATTTTTGGGTGAAACGACCCTTTTTCTTATAAATGAACAAGTTTCCCAGAGAGTTATGTGTGATTACAGATGGGAGAAAGTTATTCAGAAAAGTTGATCTAATTACTATTTAAAACCACTGGGAAAATTGTGCTTATGTGGCATCTGGGGCAAACTCTTTCAGTGGGAAAGTTTAGACACATTCGTAACAGGAGTATAAACTAGCATTAAATGTGAAGTTGATATTAAGCCATTATTTAGTGGTTACATCCCCAGAAAACTTCAGAAATGTAGTGAACTTAGTTTTTCCAGTTTTAATTTACAGATGGACTTTTACTGCTTTAGTCTGAGTTTATCTGGATTACTTTTGTGAAACAACTGCTCTACATCTGCCTTCTGGGAAATAGACATTCTGTTTCCATCTTGTTTCCAAAATCCACTGGTGAAGAAAACTATCAAACTACTGTGAAAACAAAGCATTTCCTACTGGTGTTCTCCACCCAGTAAAAATATTTTATATTTATATCACAGAGGTTCTCAACTTCCCATTTATTTAGAAAGAAGTTACTGTGCACTGACATTATTTAACTGTGTGGATAAATGCTTTATCTTGTGCCTTGTCCCACATCAGGCCAGCATAAGCATAAAAGTTCCTTTTTACTATTAAAATTTACATATAAATCTTTATTTTATATATGTAAGCATGTTCCTCTTCCTGTGAACACAGTGAGTATTGAACGTTGTGCTCGACTGCTAGGACTTCTTTTTTTCTTTTTCTCAACTTCAAAACTACTAAGTTACCCAGTTTCTTTTTCACACTTATGTTGACACATAACTCCAGAGCTCATAGCCCTCTCATCAACAGTATATGAAGTATAGAATTGATTTATGTATTTTCTGCTTTATCTATGGTGAATGTTCCCTTAAATTAAGCAGTTCTTTAGTATTTAATTTGCATGACACAAGTGCTGTGGGTCTTCATCCTTGGAGATACTCAGATCCCAACTGAGCACAGCTCTAAGCTGCTGCTGAACTGTGACCTTCTGCAAACTGGAGGTTGAGCCAGAGGAACTACAGTGGTCCTGTATAAAGTTTCTTAGGTTTTGATGTTAATTTTGCATACTGAATTCAGTGTAGCTTTCTGAAGCACACCTAGTTTTTAAAATGTTTGTGTCCAGGCAACTGATTTGGATCAATGTGGAGAAGTTGTCATTTTTAGCTTTGGAAGTATGCATGGAATCAGCATATTATAGAGAACACTTATTGGGGTACAAAATTAAGCACGACTTTAAACTTACTCTCCAGGTGCATCCATCTGGCATCCAGTTTGTAGACAGGCTGCCAAAACTGAAGAAAAAAACAAGGTAAGTTACTTTTTTTTTTGCCTAGTATTGTTTCAATCTCTTTTTTTTCTTTTTTTTTTTTTCAAACTTTTTCACTATTGGAATTTTAAACTTTAATGACAGAAACATAGCAAATTAGAGAAGCATTTTATATTTTTGTTTTACTTGGGATTAAAGCTTCAGCTTAAGGGGAATCATGACCTGAGAGTACATTTAAGTTGAACAATGAAAAATTTGGTAATGTGAATAAAAGAGAAAAAAGTTAATTTTTAATTTCTGCCTGATTATGACCTTTATGACCTTATGATCAGTGCATGACCTTTTTTAATGTGGCTCTGCACTTAAAAGATCAGAGGACTTTTACTTAATTTGTTTATACAAAAAAAAAAAAAAAAGACAGATGCCAAAAACAAACAAAAATAAAAAACCCACCCTCTCCTTGGAATTTCTTTTTTATTATTTGCATGTAAAAAATTGGCAAGCCAGCCCCAACTTAATTTAATCTCTGGCTTTGAATACCTCCTTAAGTTGGATGATTTGTGTGTTTGTCTTGATGCGAGGGGAAAGGGGGAGAGTTCTGGCAATTTTAACATTAATTACAAGGCTAGCAGATGAATAAGCTGCCCGTAGGAAATGAGGAATTAATCTGTAGCTGGGGAAATGATCTCTCTGAAGTGGTGGGACTGAGATGCAGCTATCTCATTTAATGCAGAGGCCAACTATGGGGCTTTTCAGCTCTGCTTTTCTCTGATGCTCCAAGTGGTATCCTTGGTATCCTGCTCAAAAAAGCTTCCCTTTGATTCGAGTCTTCAACACAAGTCACATGGGACAAGTCAGAGCAGCAGGCAGCAGCTATAAAAAGAGTGTTTACAAATCTGGTGTGTTAGCAAGTGCCACTTGGACTAAATTACAGTTTTGAAAAAATATTGTTTTGGGCTTTACCCTGAAATATCGTGGCTGGAATTTTTGTAGCCATGTGCTGGGGAAATGATTGCTCGGGTATTCCTTGGCAAGCTCTGAATATCAAATAAGTGGCATTTCAGAATAAAAAAAAAGAACTTTATTGTCAAAATACTTCAGTGTAATAATTACTGCTGATTTAGTCTAATAGTACTATGAAGTATTTCAAGCTTCCTGAGGATTTTATTCAATCTGACTACCTGCAATTGCAGGGCTAAAATGCAATGTACTGTATGGAAAATGTAGTAGGATTTTTTTTCCTCCTTCGGTGAAAGACAGTGGATACTGTTTTCTTGGGTTCTCATGTGTAACACATCTCTCCTGAGTGCTGGGAGTCATCTGCCCCTTCTTCAGCAGGGGAAGATGTCTATACCTGAAAGTCACTGGGACTTTTGCAAGAGAAATAAATAAATAAATAGGATAAAGCTCAAAGAACTTTCCCAATTAGTCTTCAATAGTTTCTTTTCCAATATTTAATTTTTTTCCAACAGCTATTTCAAAACTATTTGTTTTTTCCTTTGTGTCCTATTCTTTGGGTTTTCCTGCTCTTATTCCTTTTTCTGAAACTTTCAGTCATTAATGAAACAGCCAAAAAACAAAACAAACAAAACAAACTTTGCTGTTTCAAAGAGGGTAGTAATGGCATTTGCAGTATACTTAAGTGGTAAAGTTGGGAATGGGATATACCAGTTGATCAGCTTTCTGTCAGTCTTTGTAGAGTGTTGTTTTTAAAAGTATTGTCTTCATGTTTTCACATAGACATAAGCACAGCATGTAACTAAAGTAGGTGACAAAAGGAGATGGAGTAAGTGGCATCACAATCCTAAACTTTGGAGATGGAATGGAAGGGAAAAGGAAGTTGTGAAGGCGAGTGACAGCAAGAAGAAAAGTGTTAGGAGAATGAGATTGTAAGCTGAAGAGATAAATCTAGAAACGGCAGAAGAATTCAGAGTAGAAAGATAAGAAATAAATAGTACAGAGAAAAGAAGTGAACAGAAGCAATAGAGTCCAGTGAGATGCAAGTTTTTGTGGCAAAATATAGAAGGTTATGTGCAGCAGGCATGTATTAAGGACGGTCAGAGCGGTAATGAATCATGAACAGAATATAGAATCTGTGAGACGTAGAATGAAACTGGTTTTAATCACCAGGAATAAAAATGGAACAGTTTGTGGGGGTATTCTTAAACTTCCACAAATATGCCTCAGAATGATTATACTCTTCATTTTGATTGCAAACTTAGAAGTTAAAATGAGTTGTTATTTTGAAAAATAAATGTCACCTCTAAGATGAGGAAAGCCACTGAAAAAGCTCTGGGAATTTATTATGCATTATTAAATATATTCAGACATGTATGCTATGACTTCTACATAACTATTGTAAACTGCTGCATATTCAAAGACATTCTGCTGATGTGCATGACAGAAAGAAGCCCTGAGGCTTTGTCTAGGAAGCCCTGAGGTTAACGTCTTTAATGGACTTTAAAACACTGGAACATTGGAATGGGAGTTTTCTTCAGATTTTATCTCTACAGCATTGGATCTCCTGTAATGACATAGTGAAAAAGATTTTTAGCTTGTATGTGACATCAGTGCATTGATGACACTATCATGTAATTTACACAATCTCTGGAAAACTGCAGCATGCTTTAGCTGTGCAGCAGAGCATTTATGGTTACATTGTCTGTGTTAACATCTCAAAGGAAAGAAACAATTATTTCTCAAATAATACCGTACTGGTATTTTGCCTGGCCCCTGGACTTCCTGAGCTTGTCCAGAGCCTTCATGTGAGACAACTCAAAATGAGAGGAAGAAAATGCCAAAATCCCAGTCAGATGTTTCCAAAAACAGAAATCTTTTTAATATGGATCGGTATCACAGAATCACAGAATTGTTCCGGTTGGAAGGGACCTCCAGAGGTCATCAAGTCCAACCTCCCTGCCAAAGCAGCTCCCCAGCCCAGGTTGCACAGGTAGGTGTCTAGGCGGGTCTTGAACATCTCCAGAGAAGGAGATTCCACCACCTCTCTGTGCAGCCTGTGCCAGTGCTCAGTCACTGCACTGTGAAGAAGTTCCCGCACACATTTGTGCGGAACTTCCTGTTTCAGTTTGTGACCATTTCCCCTCCTCCTATCACCACACACTGCTGAGAAGAGTCCAGTTTTGTCCCTTTGCCTCCTGCTCCTTAGATATTTATAGGCATGGATGAGATCCCCCCTGAGTTTTCTTTTCTCAAGGCTGAACAGACCGAGGTCTCTCAGCCTTTCCTCATAAGGAAGCTGTTCCATGTCCTTTATCATGTTTGTAGCCCTCCACTGGACTCTTTTGAGGAGATCCCTGCCTTTTTTTGTACCGGGGAGCTCAGAACTGGACATGATACTCCAGGTGAGACCTGACCAGGGCAGAGCAGAGGGGGAGGATCACCTCCCTTGACCTGCTGGCCACGTTCTTTTTAATGTACCCCAGGATATCACTGCCCTTCTTGGCACACTGCTTGCTCATGGCCAACCTGTCATGCACCAGGAATGAAACCAGAATCTCCATGTAATTGACTGTGATTCTGTGATAGTTTTTTTGAGAAGCCCTTAGGACTCTTTGTGCTACAGAGGGTCAGTGGATTGCTGAGTTTGTTCATTCTGCTAATACAGTACATTATAGTGATGAAGAACTACTTTTGTAAGATTCATGAATTACTTTTGTTTTTTTGCCTTTAGCTATTCCTTCTTTTCGTTTCCTTTAAAAACCTTTAGCAACTAAACCATTTTAACTTTACAGTGAACGGTTCACCTCTCTCTGTAATTATTATTGTATGAAGCAGCTGTTCACTCTCTGCTTGGTAAGGAATTCCTGTACTAGATACTCATTACAAAGTTCTCCGTCAGCAGACTTCATAATATGGACCTTGTTAATACTTGTCATAGAGATACTTCTGAGATAAGACACATTTACACGTCTTCTAAAAATCAGCAAATCTTCCAAGAAAAGACTGAAGGCTTGACCTGACAGTTTAATAACGCTAAATTGCTTTTAAAGGTTTGAGCTGTTCTAACTTCCACATAAGAAGCATTTGGTGAGACAGTAGATACACATACTTCTTGCAATTAGGAATTGGTTTCTTCAGAGGTCAGAAAAAGTATTTTATGATGAATTAATACAGATGGATAAAATGGGGGTATGAAAACAAAGACTTCTGACTAAGATTTATTTGAACTTTAGTTATTAGCATCAGGCCTGTTGAGTCATTATTAATATTGCTGTGCCTCAAAACTATTTTATTTAAATGTAATTATATTTTTCATCACAAAGGAATCTACTAAAGGAAAACAATATTTGCTATCACTGGATGCCACAATGATTGAAAACAGAGCAAAACCTCCACTAAAATTAATCTCTTACAATTAGGGAAAGGAAAGGAAACTTCAAATAAATGTCTCCCTCTTTTCTCTTTCTCTTCTCTATTTCATATCTCTTCTCCTGCCATAGGAAACAAGGACTTCCTCTGAGAGTATAATCTCTGTACCTGCTTCGAGTACTTCAGGTTCCCCAAGCCGTGTGATCTATGTGAGTATTTTGTATTTATAGCACTTACATTACCAATAAAGTGTGGTTTATACCATACCACAGGAACCAAATTACCACAGTTCTTTCTAAAAGTAAATTTTAAGTAAATGCTACAGCCCACAAGTAGATTACAAGCTTAGATTAGAATACTACTTGCCTAAACCTAGCCCCTGAACCTGCGTCTGATTGCTTGTGAAAACACGTGTGTGATTGCAGGACTCAGGCCTCACCAAATTGCAGTCCTTAAACTCAGAGGACCTTTGATGTGTTTCTAGTCTAATAAGTACTAACTATGGAAAGTCTAGAGAGGGTTTAACAACTGGACAAATATGATAAATCTTATGCTGAGTATTCTTAAGTTGTAGTAATTGTTGTAGGCAACATTTGTGAGCACTACCACTTGATAACTAATCTGTAGAAATATTTAGCATTCCCATGACTATTGGTTGGCCAAGTATCTCTGGGAAGGTAGATCACTCTCACTGAATGGTACCAGATGGAAATGCTGGAGACATGATTGACTTTGTTGTGCTAAGATTAAGAGCTTGCGCTTAGTACACTGAGATGAGCAAAGCAGTGCCTTGGAGACAAGCTTGTCTTCAATCTTTAAATGGCTATTATTTTGAATATAATAACCCTTTATATGAGTGAGACTTTGCTGGAAGTGTACAAATTGCCCCTTATCTAAATGGCCATCAGTTCTTCTAAGTTTTCCTTGCAGTTTAACTCCATGCAGATGCATGCTGGGGATTATTCCCAATTTAAAAAAAAAAAAGTCATTTCCACAACTTCTGTGAAGGCGGATCATTTTACTAGGAGACTAGTATAATATAAATGGTTTCTTTTAGCATTTTCTTTTGGCATCTCACTATCCAGACATGTACTACTTTGATGTTTTTATAACCATGAGCATTTATGTACTTTTAGTAATAAGTGCTGGTCTTTCTCTTAGTGATTACAGCTTTAAGTATGCTTCAGAGGTTGTCAATAGTCAAGGACAAGCCTTCATTCTCTTTCTTCTGTGTTTTTTTTGTTTCTTTTTTTTTCTGAAGAATGTCACTGGAGTAGCAGACTACCTTTATGTTTGTTTCTCTTGTTAGAGAATAACCCAGGAAAAATACTCAACTGTCGAAAGTTCCTATGGTTTATAAAGATCAAGGCAGGCAGAGCGGGTTGGAAAGTATACACAAGAGTAACTTTCATACATGAATTTCTGTCATGAGAACAAATGGTGAAGCTGTACCTTAACAGCTGGTGAGCTCTTTGAAGCATTGTGTTTTTGACGATTCTCTTTAAGAAAACAGTAAAAATACAGGTGAACCATGAATTTATAGCAGGTATTCTTTCAAACACACCAAGTCTGGGCAATGTGATCCTTCTGAACATAGCATGTTGTGGGTGACTTGTTTCTGGGTCATGGCATGTTGGCCAGCTATGGAACAAGAAAACATGTTTCATCTTAACCCGAGTATGGCTCATGCAGACCATCTACTAAAGCTGTATATCTTTTTTTTTTCTTCTGTTGATATCAGACTGTGTTGTCTTTTTGCTCTGAGAGGGCTAACGTCCCTTGAAGTTTATGGAATCTTTTTATTAGCTTCAGTGATGGCTAGATTATATCCTGACAAATTTCCTCCAGTGCAGACATTCCCTGAGTCATTGCATACAATCTCAATTTTTCTTCCAGTTAATGTCTAGATTGTGTCATTAAATAGGACATAAAAGTGCTTATTTACACTTATCTAAATTCCAAGGAAACTTCAGAAATTCATTCAGTGATGTACCTAACTGGAAGTTTTACTTTAGGTTACAAAGCTGTATTTGTACATGCTTATACTAGGGCTGTGTTGTACATGCTTATACTAGGAACAGAAATTGTATTACATTTTTGTACACAATAATATATGCTATTATACAACTGTAAAAGTAAATATTCCAAATGAAAAATATGCTCTAAATGTAGAGTGTGGTTGTAACAGAATCCAGAATACCAGATTATTGAAGAAATGGCATAAAGCCTCTTAGCTGTAATTTGAGTCTTATCTGAAGTATTTAAATTCCACTCAAGTAGAAAGTAGGTAAAACAAGTAAATTAAAAAACATAGTCTGAAGTTTGTAGAATGGAGTGTTTAGAAAGGTGTTTTTTTCTGTTGTTGTTGATGTTTTTTAATTTAAATTTGCCTATATTTAGACAGAAAGGAATTTTTTAAGTAGGAAAGTTTTACTGCTGATATTTCTGAAGTTTTAAAGCAGGATCTCACATTGCACTTCTACATGGAGAGACAGAAGAAAAAACTATCATAATTCACATTCGCCTATTCCCAATTCTGAACTTCTCTGAATTTACTAGAATAATCTCTACAACTTTGGATACCTTTAAAAAGAAAGTATCACAGCTTCCTTGGTGTTCTTCATAGGCTACAATGCTTTCCAAAATTTTCCTGGAACGGATCAGTCAGATTCCTGGTCTTTTTGTGAAATGTGCATCAGAGATTTCCATTAGCTTCTCAGCAAGAGAGTATTTATTTACATGAAGGGGCTGTTTTGTTTTTAGTGTCTGAAGTAGCTGCAAAAAAAATGAGATCACTGTGTCATCTTTAAGAATTAAATATTTTGATTTAATCATCAAATTTCATCACTAGTTTTGGAAATTTATGGTGGTTATAGTGGTTTCATTCTACCTCATTAGTTAAGAAAAATCTTCCTCTTTTCCATGTTGCTTGTGCATACACTATTATAGGAAAAAATAGAAATGAAAGTTGATATGCTACATTTCTCCTGTATCATTAACCTAATGGAAAACTTCCCTAGAAAATCTATTGAACTTCTTATCTCATACAAAAACAACAACAACAAAACATAAATCCTTGATACTTAGGTATTTTTACCATGTGGAAAGCATTGTTACAGTTTGACAGCTGATGATACTGAGATTCTCAGAGAACGGTAAGATTCAGACATCATTTTGCTGCCAAAAGAACAAAGAATTTATCATTCTGCAAAGCCTGAGGTAGGAACTAGATTTCCCATTTTTCCCCTCTGTTTGGCTTATTTGTTGTTCTATCTACAAGTCTAGTACGCGCTGAATACAGTTTTGGTGCATGTTATCATTATCCTAGGGATAATCTGTGAAAATATGACATTTTCTCATTTTACTTTCAGAATAAGGATACTAGGAGGAGAATGGGGAGTAAAACAGCTGGCAGAGAGTAAGCTTTTTCCCTCTGTCTGTTGCAAGAATCTCATTAAAGAATCTGAACTTTTCCTAAGTGACATCTATAATCTTCCAACTAACCCACCACAGTGCAAATCCATCATCTGCTGGCTCTGAACCCATAATTAAGTGCTACTTAGAAATAGTCAGGAAAGGAGATGAAGTGGGGTACAACTGAATAGAAAAAAATTAAAGACCTGACTAATGTTTGTCAGCATCTGGAGAACGTATGTTGAAAATGCACATTTGATTATTCACTGTGTGTACGAGAAGGGAACCCTGCACACTAAAACTAATTTAGAATGAAAGTTGTTTTGCCTGTGAAAAACTACTGTATCTTGTAGAATGTCTTCTACGATGTACTGTAGAAAGACTACATGTCTCTGTGCAGCTGAAGATCAGCAGAATATAACCAATGGAACTGGGACCATGTCTTGCTACTAAGTGACAAAAGGAGAAGGCACCAGTATATTAAAAAGAAAGCAACAGACAAATTCAGCATTGTGTACTAAATATAAGACACCTACATTTGCTCAAATAGGAAAGTAGTTTATTGCTATGATGACAACTCTTCTACCTACATATATCTGTCCTTTTCTGATTGCATCCTGACCATATTCATTCTTATTCTCACTTCTTTCTTTCCTCCTTTTCTTAGGCAAAGCTTGGAGATGAAATTCTTGACTACAGGGATTTGGCTGCTCTTCCTAAAAATAAAGCCATCTATAACATTGACCGTCCAGATATGATCTCCTATTCTCCATATATCAGTTACTCTTCAGATGACAGGCATAGTTACGGGGAGGTACTGAAACATGGGTATTTTTTTTAATATGAATTTGAGACTTGATGTGCACCATTAAACATTGTTGAACACTCAAATGTGTACTATTAAAAATATATATATTTTATAACTTCAATTAATAGACTCATGTAATCCATTCATACACATGGCATTTTAACCACCCTGAACATTTTCACTTTTTAGTTCATGGAAATTAATGAATTACATTCTGTGATTATTTTTTAAATAGATGATGTGTAATTAAAATATGCTTCTTTGAAAGGAGTATTTCTACATGCATGTGGTAGGAAACAAGATCCCTTGCTAATAAAAATGCAGGACTCAGCAGCAAAGTCAAAAGACATTCTTTTCATTCTTTTTTTGTTTTGGTTTGGTTTTTTTTTTTGAAGTATGCTATGTTATTTTGGTAACAAAACAATGTTCAACTGTCCGTTACTAAAGTTTGTCCTCATGTCATGCATGTATTTCAATCTATCCATATGCAGAGCTAATGTTAAGCAATTTGTACTAATGACATCTAAGATAATCTTATTAATCCTAATTCTAGTTGTTATTTTGTGTGTGTGAAACATCTGTGTATAACTCCTGTCATAGAAGTTAGCTTTTCTTCCCTCATCATATCTACCTTTTTATTTCAATTTCTAATTTCTTCTATAATTTGAGATAGTTTTACAAATTTAACCTTTCAGATATGCTGCATATATTTGTAAGATATATACTACCTAGTATGGAAGTCTTTTTTCTCTGTGTATGTAAATACATTGCTAGAAATGAACACTAGAAATAATAGCAATGCTACATGTTTATAGTTGCCCCAGTCCTGCTATCATGAGTGCCTTTTATGTTTACCACTGAAGTCTCCAGCGCTACTCACAGGTAAAGTGTAGTATGTCATATCTTGCAGACTCACTTCCAAATCTTTCTTGTACAGAGCTGAACCAACAGCTCCAATAAAATAAGTCCTGCAAGAACTAATGTTGTATCTAGTAACAGGTTTAAATGGTATTAAATAGTTACTGATTTAGTAAAGTGAAATCTGCTGTCTCTCTCTGATTCTATGTAGTGTAAACACTTCCTGTGTCAGAAGATGTTGGTGCTGCTCCTCAACTGCCTGTTTACATTTGACTTAGTTGCCATCTAGACTTGACAGAGGTGCTTGTGCACAGCAACCTTCTGCCCACCTCCTCTCAAAGTTCAGTCATTACATATGGTGCAGGACAATAGTTATAAAACCATCCCACCCACCCAAAATCTGTGCTTCTGTTGGAGAGTTTCCCTCATCTGCCTCCAGCATCTCTTTTGCCACTTGCTACTATCCCTCTCCTTTTCCAGAGTAAGTGCCCATGTGACTGAGCTGGGGCTGAGGTTTAATCTGGAGCTCTGGTGTGATCTGACCCTATGCCATCAATTAATGGCTCTTATTGGAGTCCAGTGGCTTGGAAACTTGGGAACCTCAGCATCACAGTTTTAGGAGTGGAATAGAAGGGAGTTGCAGTTGCAGTTCTTATAAAAAAAAAAAATGGCCACCGCTTCTTAAAATAAATAAATAAATAATAAGTACATCAAAGAGGGCATTGCTGCTGTCACCTGCTTGTAGTGTTAGTAGTTAGCCTACTACAGGAAAAGTTTATTGGGGCAGTTGGACTCATTGTCCTCTTCAGAATACAAATTTCTCAACAGACTATAAAATTTGACTTTCTCCCTTGGGGTTGGAGGGAGATACCTTAGTTCACTTGGAAGTGATCACCCAGAACCTGCTCACAAAGCATCTGCTTGCTTGCATCCAAAGATCCAAGTGAGGCCCAGGACTGGGTGTTCACTTCAGCAGTGTTTGCTGACACATAGATGGACTCATGCCTACCTTAAAAAGCTTGCTTATTATTTACTAGTTATGATTAAGATACAAGACTTAACCTGAACTGACCATTCATGGTCAAAGTATGAACGTGCTTTAAAGCTTGAACTCTTATTTCATGTCATATCTGCTTATCCTTCAGTGTTTGCGCCATTAGGTCAAAGAGTGCTTGAATATATGTGTTCTAATTGAGGTATTTATGTCATAAAGACCTCAGTGATATCTAAACAAAATAAGAATAAAAAAATTAGTATCTGGTCATCTCCTGTTAGATGCATCATCCAGTGAAAGGTATTTTGGACTGCCCCGCTTTCCATCCAATGCCAATGTGCATACTTTCATGATGCTCCAAATAGTTACATCCTAGACATTGGCACAGCTGAAAAAAAAATAAATATATATATATATATCCTGTTTTTTAGCCTTCATTATCCTGGTTATATATGTAGCAACAGTAGTTTCTGTAGATTTGTTCTGAAGTAATCAAGCTTAGTGTATAATTTTGAAAGGAAAATTATCAAACTGCAGGATGTTTAATAATAAATGAAATATACATGTATTTTTATTTCCCTTGAAAGAATTAGTGTTGAACAACAACATTGTTGTCTAGATTTTGGAAGTTCTTCAGTGTAGATTTAATGAGGGCTTGTGTCTTATTTAAATGTGAGATTTCTACCATCAGCACTCAGTGGTAGAGGTACCGGTCACAGGATTTTGTAGTAATGATAAGAAGACTTTATATATAATTTTTTCTTACCTTGTTTAAAAAGAAAGAAATTACCCTAACTTACTTGACAGGTGTTTTTCCTATCTATATCATGTGTTCTACATGCATATTGATATTTTAGGAGTAGTTCTTTTCACAAGTAACACCATGCATGAATTTGTATCACTAATTTGTTGTGTGTTGCTGTTTGCAGTCACCTCAGTTGCTCTCTCCAACACCTACTGAGGTAATCCCCAGTGCCTTTGTTCACCTATTCTGACCCATTTTGTGATGCACAAACCTGGTCATCTTGATAACCAGCAGCGTCTGAAATGTGTGTCATCTGCAGTGCATGGGATTATAGAATTTATATTTTTACCAGTGTTACTTGTGTTGAATATGTGCTCTACTTCTGCGTTGTCATCTCTAACCATCTGTCTCCACTGTCACCCATGTTTCAGCTTTCCAAAATAGAGGTTGCATTGTGGTCACTTCTTCAAGCTCTACTGAATAAATTACATTAAGAAACATGATTTATATTTACATTTAAAACTGCCAGCATGAGTTGACTCGAACTAATGCTTGGTATGCTTACTCTTTTTTTTTTAAAACGATTATTTATTTTTTGTTATTATTCCAAAACTAGTTTAAGTATTTATACTATTTGTACACACATACTGTTAAGTTATGTGCACATACCTGAACATCAAGACGTATTTCTGTGTATGTTAATTGTTTCAGGAAGTATCACCTTTTTAGAAGCAGTGGAAGCATTTCATGTAACTTCCTGTGTGCCAGCTCAATTAAACATCACAGAATTGGCGCATTTTTCCATAATTCTGATTTTAAGAGAATTGTATCACAAAATTTTGGTAGTAGTGAAGAATTGGAAATTTCTGTTAAAGATTATACATCACTATCTGCCTTTATGAACATTGGTTAAACAGAGAATTTACCTAGTCAAATGTAATTTATTTGATAATTTGCAAATAAATATATGCATTATTTAATATTGGATTCCATGAGCTTGACTGAGTATTCTATTCTTTAAAGAGACTGAAAGTATAAAAAAGGTAAGGTCTAAAATAATATGAAATCTTTGTGTTTTGCAAGATTACAGTAAATCATTTATATTAGTTGTCAGTTCACTGTAAGGCATTTAGATTCCAGAAGTAGCACTGGTATGGAGACTGGTGCTGCCATTATTTATTTTGTATTACTTGTCCCAGGTTATCCAGCTTTGCTGTGTTTTCTATCTTTCTCTAAGGAGTCTGTGAAAGAGTGCTCAGGCACTGTAATTTACAAATATATCACCAGTTTTTTGAAGGGGTTTATTGGCAAAAATTCTCTGTGTCATACAACTGGATGCTTCATAGACCGTTACATAACACTCATATGATAATATATTAAATATGTAATTCTAAGAGTCATGACTGCACTGTCAGTTCTTTATTGAGAGATTAGAATGGGTATTAAATAAAGTTGCTATCTAGAGAGAGAAACATCTCAAACCGAACGTGGAGGAGTTGGTGGCACAGTGCCTACAGAATACTGCATGCTTGGGAAGAAACCAGTTGCTCTCACTTTTTTTGAATAATTTGTCTTCTGATATGGATATTTAAGCAATAATGCTAGTTACCAGTATGAAAAACTGATTTTCCATTTTTGTCAGTCTGGAGTGACATGGAGGGGAAAAAGTACAGTTCACCCAAAGGAGATAAACTGATGAGTGAGATGGGAAAACTATACATCTCTGGAGTCAAGAATAATCCCAGAGCAGCTGAATGGGAAGCTGCAGACAGGAAGAATCCAAAGATGAATTGATAGATATGATTAAGTTGCCCTTATAGGAATCTAGGAGATGGTGATGGGGTGAGCTAGGACCTGCTGTGTATTTAAGTGATGAATGATCCAGTGGGAGTTAAAGATGCCTAAAAATTTCCCAAGCCACCTGCTATGGGATAGCATGTTCTTCACTCACTCCCACTGGAACAGGAGGGGATAGTATTTTTCAGAAGACTTTCCATAAAGGAGCATCTGTAAGTTACACTGATTTGCTCTAATTTAAGTTAACTCCAGCCATTTCTCGCTTGTTGTAAGAAAGAAAATTGATTTCACTTTTGTAGCTAGTTTTCAGAATGTCATTTCCTTATCTAATTCATTCGGGACTGTTTTTCTGTTTTACTATGTGCAAATTACAGTTGTAATTTAACTATTAAGAGTGGAAAAACTTAGAATGGATGTATATATATTTTTAAGTATTTGAAGTCAAGACTTTCATGTAAAATAAGTTATACGACTTACATTGCACAGTGCTGCAGAATTAATTCTAACACAATTTATATGAGTGGTTATTAGAGGTTACCTAGCTAATAATTACTACATTTTGCTCATATGATTGTGCTCTCGACAATTTATACAGCAGACAGAGTAGCTTTTGTGATGTAGTCAAGCTAGTGAATGCTGATTTTTGATGTCTATAATGCTTATACTGTACTGTGCAGACATCTACAAAGGGGCAAAGTAACCATAATACCATCATACTAACCTGATCTCATCTTTCATGTAAGGATGTTAAATCATTACATAAGATCAAAGTGAGTGGTAAATTATACTGTTCTGAAACAGTAATTCTACCATGTCCTTTAGAAATGGTACTGTCATTCAAAACTCGTGTATGTGTTGACTTTCCTGTGAGCGTGGCCATTCTGTGAAACCTGGCAGTTCCAGAACTCTTTCAGTCATACTGCAGTTGAGCTGCTTACAGCTGAGAGCCACTCTGCTTCATTGGGATTGCATGGAGCATTACAACAGCACAAAGTTCCATCTTCACTGCACAGAAACATGTGAAATTCTAGATTATTTGAAAGTGTTTTCCCTAATGAAGTATTTCTTCTCTTCCTCTCAGGGTGACCAAGATGACAGATCCTTCAAACAGTACAGGACATCAAGTCCTAGCTCTGCGGGCTCACTGGGTTATGGTCGCTACACTCCAACGTCCCATTCTCCCCAGCATTATAGTAGGCCAGGTAATTGAGAACCAGCATTATTTGTTCTATGGATTTTTATTGTACTTGGTCTTATTTTTCAGGCAGGGCAGACTCCAGAAACAGAGTTTTAGGTAGAGTAGCAGTTCATTACAATGTTCTGTTTATTGTGAGCAGAGAATTACATGGGGAAGAAGGTATGAGCATCTAGGAAAAGAAAATAAGCACCTGGAAATCTTGATTTTTATGTCTCTGTAAACAGAAGGTATGACTTAATCCTGGTCCCAAACTTCCTGGAAGTGCATATGCAATCCACAGCACTTTCATGGTGTAGTGTGGTAGCAGTAAACAGACACAGAGCTAGGAGAGCGTTCAGATAATTTTGTGTCTACCTTCTTGTACTCCAGGGTTATGGTCCACCATTCCTCACTAGAGTGAAGAGCTGGAGAACTAAGTAGAGGCTCTAACAACTAGTTTTTCAAGTCCAAGATGCTTTAGTTGAGAAGCTTACCGAAATGTTTATTGTAGCTCAGATGTATTTGTTTCACAAAGAGGAAGGAGGATTCCCCCCTCTGATCTCTGCACAAGTCTCAGATAGAAATGTCCATTTCTATTCAGGTATTGTGCAGAATGTTCTCCTTAGAATAATAAAAAATTAATTTGTTTTTTTTTTACCATTCCATCATCTGGGCTGACAGCACAGAATAATCAGAAATTTTCTATTATTTTCCCTTGTAATTTTATTGGGGCTATATTATTATTATTATAAGCAAGTTAGGAAAAAATGGAATTATTAACTTTCCAGTGGAAATGAAAATTTTATGGGTAACAGAACCAGTTTCTACAGAAATTGGTTGCATTATGTCTTCAGTAAACAGAAATAAGAGTGAGCATCAAAGATTTATTAGAGACGGGAAAGATTAGGTCTGGCAGCTGCGTCATGCCTAAGCTTAGCTGCAAACTATTATAGGAAGGAGCAAAGATGAAAGAAATTCCAAATAAAACTTAATGCCATATCATTTCACTGAAAATCTAGAGGAAAGTCACAGTAACTGCTATTCTTAATAGTTGCCATTAGACCTCTACATGTTATCAGGACATAATTACAACAAAGCAAAGAAAGAAGGTTCACTTCTGAGAATGTTTTTCGAAGTACTTAATCACATGTCTAACTTTCAGAGCTGAGATAACTTCAGGATGTGTCTTCAAGTGCTTAAATTAGCCATGTGCTTGAGTGTACTGGTACATTGTGGACTAAATCCTACCAGTGTACACCAATGGCATTGAGAACTGGACCCACTTGTAAAAGAGTTCTCGTCAAAGGAAAGGCTCTCCCCATTTCATTTCATTAGATCCATTGTGAGCATATATCATTCCCTCCTGCGGCTTTAAAGTCTGCAGAATTTCCCTCAGAGCAGCAATGCTCTTTGTGGTACCTTTTCTGGAATATTTTCTGATGCATTACATTATATTAGTATTTTATGCAATAAATGTCAAAACTCTGAGTCTGTTGGCCAACACATAGTGTGGCCACTGTGATGTTTTGAGACATGAGAGAAAGATTGTACCTCGAACAAAAACAGTACATTTTCTAAGCATCAGGAGGAAAATGTTCCTGAAAAAAAAAAAAAGATGGCATTGTAATTTGTGGCTTTCAGTAAGTGAACTAAATAGTTTATTTTCACTTACTCTCTGTTGCCCCCAGCTGGTACTCAGAGTCTTGGTACCAGTAGCTGCATCTCCCTGCCCCAACACCCAAGCCCTACATCTACATTCAGACATCATTACATCCCTTTCTTCAAAGGTAAGGTCCAGGAATGCAAAACCGTGCTGTGATACTGTAGACTTATTCAGATGTGTTTCACTTTTTTTGTCTGTGCAAGCATGGCTTACACTTGGATAAAATTTGTCTTAATTTTGTGCAAGTGCTTTTTGATGTACTGTGTAAGTTTCAAGAACTGAGTGGGTATTAATTGTCTTATTTTGGCTTTTTTTCAGTGAGTGTTAAGTGTATTTGGAAGGGGTGGAGGGAAGGAATTAGATTTTGTAATGAAAATGAGGGATGGAAATCATTTAAAATCCTGTTTACTCTAAAAAAAATAGTGTTTACCTGATTTTAGTGATGCCAAATAAACATTAAGTTTATACACTGGATCCATTGTTGGATCATCAATTATCTAAACTTCTAATTTTCATTTAGGGATAATCTTTGTCATTTGCAGCACCACGAGAAATCTTGCCAGATAAAGATTGTTAAATCAGTATAACTGCACTGGCAGCAAATAGTCTGTGCCATATACTCTAAGGCAGAGTAACTGAGACTAGTGTCCTAGCCTTTTTTTTTTTTTTGCAGATATTAACTGTTAACCTCCATGTTGCAGACAGTAGACAGTTTTGAGGAATGCCAAGAACTTTTCAGGAAAAGGCTATTTATATATATTATATATATAATATTATATTATATATTATATTATATATATATATATATATACACACACACAGGAAAAGGTTATTTATATATATTATATATATTATATAATATATTATATTATATATATTATATATAATATTATATATTATTATTTATTTTTAGTTAGCTACGTAAGTAGAAGAAAGAAAAGTCATTAATTATCATCTGTCCAGGAATAATACAAATGGTGAAGAGACAAGAACGGAAAATATTTTCAGAGCCTAAAGATGCCTGACTCCTATGTACCATTTGATTTAATAAAGCAAAACTATTCCCTTTGCCATTGTAACCATTATAGAAAAGGAAGCTGACCCTCTTCAGGAACCAGACTTACAAACAGATCGGAAATACAAACTCAAATGAATTGCAGATGCTTATTGCCTTTGGGGAAAATGATTAGGCACTAATATATCCAGAAACAGTTCTGTTTCTGAATTTCACCATTGCAAATAGGAACAGAATCAGGCTTAGATTTCTCCAAATGGGATCCCCCGGAGAAAATTCTGGAGGAAAATGCTGATGAGATTAAACCTGTTGTTGACATTTCAAAGTCTACCTGGAAAGCATCTTCCCACACCCTCCAGACACTCGCTCACACCCACATTTTTTGGAAGGCTGACTCACACCCTGTTATTCCCTGAGGCACAGCCTGAACAATTTTTTTGCTGTGTCTTAAATTTGGGCAGTACTATCCAACCTGGTGTACTGAGTAAGAAAACCTCTTCTGTGTGCTGTGTTCCTGATTTCATTAAATTGAATGCGGTTTTTCAGGAGCCCACTTGCAGTTGCTTAGCAGCATTATTGCTAAAATGAGTTTCTTTTCAGTGCTACCTGCTGTTGCTCAGAGCAGCAGCAATTACTTACTGTTGCCATTTGGAGGAAGAAATCCTCAAATGGCAGCTGTTTCTATTGATACATTTATTAACAATGATCAACATTTTAATGTTTTGCTAGTTTGCAACATTTTTTTTATCAAGGAGCTAAAATATTTTGCAGGTAATAACTTGTAATGTTTCACAGCACTCTTACGAGGGAGGCAGGTATGTTTATAACCCTTATTTATAGGCAATTCCAAGCCCTGCAAGAGGTGTATATTACCCACTGCCTTACACTGAATTAACGTAGGAAGATTTTCTTCAAGTTCAATTCCTCTTCAAGTTCTCTGAACTTTTTTTCACTAAGCTAAAACCTCCTTTACGTTATCTTGGTAAGTCTTTGAAAGCTGGGTGTAATTTTTATTTCTTTTCAAAGCAGTTCGTTTAGGAAGAGCAGAGTCATAGGAACCATTTCTTTGTGCTCAGACCAAGGTTAATGTTGCCTCTTCAGTTTCTAAAAAATGGAATCACACTCAAAAAAACCCAAAACCCAACTCTTATTAAATCTAAAAATATCGCACTGGTTTCTAATACTAGAACAAATCTTTGTAAAACTAGCTCTCCACAATAATGCTAAAATATTTACTTAAACTTTTGGTGGAGAGAAATTTTGCAACTCTAAGGAAAAAAAAAAGCCAGAATCTTTCTTTTGATTTTACTGAGTTTGTATCATATTATTCCTGAGAACAGCATAGTTCATAATTTTTCAGCATAAGTAATATAACTGTTTCTGTTTTTTGTTCCATACGCTGTAGTCTTGCTCCCATGAAACAGCATAATAGGATGAATTGTTCTTTGTACTGCAAATAAAACACTTAGTGGTTCTGTTTTGAGGTCTTTAGTCTCCAAAATGTCTTCAAAATACATAATGTAACAGCTTTTTATCAAGAGAATCATGATGTGTGGTCTTCAGAATACCTGCCCGTAGGGGAACTCTTCCTCTTGAGGTGACAGAGAATGTAAGCCTGTGCTAAGAGAAAAAATGCTTACTTAAACCACAGTGGAAACCATCTTGCCTTTCTAGTGTAGAAACACAGCTTCCATTTATTTGGTTTTGAAGTTCTGAGGAGGGTTAATCTTGCTTAATGTTCCATGTACAAACAGAGAGTAAAGGATTCAGTTTCAGGAGTAATCTCTGACATCTTTATTAGGCCAGTGCTATCTGTTTAGTGTTCAAATCCAAGTCAGGGAACATGGACAGCTCCTCCTGTAACTTCTTATCAAATTTCCCATCCTTTCAGATAAAGAAAAGCCAACAAGGAAGGAGGTATAAACAATATTACACTTTTTCTCCCAGTTCCTTGAGCAGTATGGAAAAGGAGTGTGGTTTGAGCTCTGGTCAGTTGGCTATGCACAGACAAAGTTCAAAGAGCAGTATATCCTGTCAGTAGCCAAAAGACACAAGAAGGACTTTGTGGTTGATGCTCAAGTTCAAAGTAAACATTTCCAGATTCTTTCCAAATTAAACAAAATTCAAGGAAGAGCTTGTGGTTCCAGTTTTCTGCCCTGCACTGACCAGGAGATCAGATCATATCCTGCAGCTGTTTGTGGCAGAAGACAAAACTATCCGTCTGAAAAATTGCTCTCTTCAATACTGTCGTTTTCTCAGACACCTTATTGAAGTTCTTCAGTGTATACCAGGAGACTCTTGGAAGAAACAAATTCTTGGCAGAGTCTTATTTTTAGAGACTTACTATAGGATAGGCTAAGTGACTATCTAGAGTTTCTACGTCTGAAAGTTCATTCATTTCCATTTACTTTTTTATTAAATACTTATTTTTGTATGCAGAATGTGAAATACAACTACTCTCTGTGTTTCTCAAAATCAGTGGCAAAAATTTAAATATAATTTAACTTGTGCATCAGCTTGTACAAGGGGACTGTTAGAAGAATACTTCCCCTCATTTTATCCATAATTCTTCCCTTTTGAGCAATTTAAAGGTTCTACAAGCTAATCCACACAGGTGATGTTTACATAGAGAAGTTTGTAGATTTGTTGTCCTCTGGTTTGCAATTGCTTCCTGTTTCCTTGCAAGTGTATTCATCCTAATTAATATTCCCTCCTGAGACCCTGAATGTACTACTGACATCCTATCCCAGAAGAACAGTGCTATGGGGGTGCAATACCAGCACCTTGAGATCATTGCTCAAGGAGGTGGTTATTCATGTATATCATATTTGAATATGCTTTAAATATTATACTAATTTTAAGTAAATGAGGAATACATTGTGAAAATCTCTTGAAAACTTCCTTTTTCTTTTTAAATTAAAAAAAAAATCTAATCATAAAATCACTATGGGATTAATGACATTATAAGGTTTTTAAGGTTGTTGGAGTTGTCAGGAACTTTACTTAAGTAAGTAGATACCACTATTCTTTGTATTCAAACTTGGATTGTGATGGAGGCTGCTTCTGCTTAGCAGGGGTGGCCAAGCACATGGGCAGCAAGTAGCAAAGAAGGAATTAATAAATGTGCAGTGAAAATCTGTCAACGCTGCTTTCCTTCCAAGAGTAAAGCAGGAATCAAGAAACCAAATAACCATCTGGTTCCTTTGTCTGAGGATAACTTGACTGCAGACTGGTGATGGTTTACCATATTTTTATTAATTCCATAATTCTTCCCTAACTTTTTGAAAGGACCATAGGCCATCAAAATCTACAGTCATAATTTCCATTTCCTAGCTGCACTGATTTTTATTTTTATTTTTATTTTTATTTTTATTTTTATTTTTATTTTTATTTTTATTTTTATTTTTTTCTAATCAGAAATAGCTGTTCCCATGTATGCAGTGCTAATGGCCAAGTGGCTTTCAATTTTAATTTTTCACCAGCTATGAAAATACCTGACACAAAATTTAGAACTGATTCATTAGTATCATCATGATCTGGCCTGCCTCTCCTGCTGAACTTAGTGGTGCTGTACTATTGATTTCAGATCACTGAATGTACATCCACTGCTTGTCAACAGAGACATGGCAAGGGATCAGCAGACACTCACTCCATGGGTATAACCTAGGTTGTTATGGTAATCTAGTGTTTTTATGGTTATGAAGCTTCGCCTTTCTGAAGGCAGAACTCAGTTATAAGTCTAGATCTCTGAACTGCTACACTTCCTTTCCCCCAAGCAAACTTGCTCTAATTTCACCGTTAGTATCCATTAAATTTGTGTTCCATCTACACTAAAACAGTAACAGCAAATTAACAACCATTTCATGTTACAATAAATGTCATGTTTGGCTTCCAGTTGCTTAACTGCTATAAATTAACTGGATTTTACAAGTCCCAAAAAAGTAGAGCTTTACTTTTTTGTTTGCCAAGCAGCACTATAATGCCATAGAATGTACTTGGGGGAAATAAACTGAGAGGAAATGAATGGCACCTAGGGAACATTTGACAAAACAAGTGAAAAAATGTATACATATCAATACTGTACATATCTTTATTTTTTTGTCAATGGCATGACTATGGCATTATAGATCCATGACTTGATAATCCAACTTTGTTTGCATAGATAAAAATGCTGTGGCATGTTAGATGTGGGGAAAGTTTGCAATTAAGGACCAGATTTCAACATCTCTTTGTTACTGATATATGCAGGAACATTTTACATAACCATAACTTCTGGTTTTTGGTCTAGTCCTGCTTTCAGATACTTTAAATACTACTGAATTATTTCATTCCTACCTTTAAGGGCAAGCTACAAACCGTAACATTAAAGTTTTCAAAAACTTGCAAGGCTAAGCAAAATACTTTACAGGACTGTAGATGTGTTTATCTATTTAATTCGTTCATGAGAGTAGTTTTGAAAGAGGAGCCTTAGTTTCAAAGACAGGATGCAAGGCTGCAGTTTAATCTGATGTTATCTATCAGATACTGATTGTCGTTTAGATATTTGGCAAGTGAGCCAACACACTGTACTGAAAAATAATGGGTTTCTTAGTTATTTAAAACTGTTGGATTAACAAGTCATTCTGAACAGGCCTTTATGCTTGAAATACTCTACTTTGCTTTCCATTTTTTTCTTGTATCTGCTTTCTTTGCTCTTCCCCTTGGAGGCAGTGAAAGTGGTCGGAGCACTCCAAGTTTATCCATGTACTCAGACAGCAAATCTTCACCTTCTGTCTATCAGCAGGCTCCTAGGCATTTCCATATTCCAGGTAGGCATTTGCTGCTTAGAGATTGATCTTTGATTGCTGGCATGTATTTGCTCTCTTCTAAGTGGATTTTTATGTTGGTTGGTTGGTTTGTTTGGGTCTTTTGTTTTCTTTTATTCTGCATTGATTTGTTAAATTAGATCTCCAAGAGAAGAAAATTATTCATGAATGAGATCTGTTGACTGTTAAGCTTGGTCTCCGAAATAAAGGAGTTACAGTGCTGCATTTTTACATATATTAAAAAATTGCATTAGATAGCACATGTTATTAAGCCAACAAAATACAATTATCTATACTGCCAAGACAGAGGAGACTTTTTTGTTTTATTTTTTTCATTGTTCATCCACTTTCTGAATTAGATATTAGTATAGATGTTGAAAACTAGTGAAAGATTCTGGACACCTACAAAGCTTACAGTGACTGTCTTTGTACACATACTCTTTCTAAGTTCACGTTCAGTAACAGGCATTCCAAATTTATATCCACACTGCTTAGCTTTTTGACTGCAAAGCACATCCACCTGTCTGGTGAAATTGTATTTTTTAATTATGTTTAGTTTCTGGGATTAACATTTCTATGAGCACACTGTAAATTGGAATTGTCACTGCTCAGGTCTATAGCACTAAGTAAATCTGACATCTGTACAATGTGATACGGGAACACTGGACTGTGGCTTTAGGGGCTTTCCAAAAAATTTCTGGAAGGCCATGTCAGCATTACAACTCAACATATGGTCAAGATACAGAATTTCATACAAGAATATTAGGCATTTGTAGTCCAAACATCTATATTTGAATGTGTAGTTCCATTGTAATTAATGGAGAAACAGTTCCTTTCCAATTGTGACTGTTGCAGTAGTCTGTTCTACCATTACATTCATTTTATTTTAGATAGTAACAATTTTAACTAGCTTTGTTGTCTAAGAAGTACATATTGGTTGTGCAGCACTCAAGGTATCTGAAAGCATTTTGAGGGATCTAATAGTGGTGTGTACAATTTAGGTAGCCATAGACTACCTAAATATTTAAAATATGTAAGTATTGTTGAGAGGAGTCAAGAACAGCATGGTATGAACTGTTTGCTTACACTTTTATTCTTTCCTTTCTCTTTCAACTTCCTCAGACACTGGCGTAAAAGATAACATCTATAGGAAACCTCCTATCTACAAACAGCATGGTACAGTCTACTTTTCTCTGTTGCAGTTTTCTCTACATATCTTTGTATATAAATGCATATTGCCTGTGATTAAGTTTGCTGTAGTCTTTCCACATTATCTCAAAATCCTTACAATCTAAAATGGGAATAGAAAAAAGGTAACATAACAATTAAATAGAATTGCGTATCATGTGATGTCCAAGGATTCTGTAAATTCTCTAGAACTAGAATTATGATATTTTGATTTGTCTTTGTAATTTAGAGCAGATATTGACTTCAGAGCAGTTTTCTTATACATAGAAAGAAATAAAATATGTAAATACATGAAGTTGCTCCCCTGTATTCACACCATGCCTTGGAATATCCAATTTTTGCAAATAATTCTGACTTCTATTTTGCTGGAGAAAAAAATTTTATTGATAACTGAAGTACACAATGGGGTCATAGTATATCCTGAGTTGGAAGGGAACCACAAGTAGCATAGAGTCCAACTTCTAAATGAAATATCTACTTATCTTCAAACTGCATATTACTACAGTATAGTTTTAGGATCTAATATAATCACACCTCAACAGTTAGAAATTAATCTAGTAGCTGATAATGGTGGAAAGATATGATTGGAAAACCTTTGCTAAACCCAGCAACTTTGTTGATAAAAGCAAGATAGAAACTGTGCTATTCTTCATGGAAATGGCAGGTCTCTGTGGGAGCAACTTCTCCCATCCTGTTATCTCAAGTAGCACCTTCTGTGGAAAGAGGCTTCCCACGGTGTAAGTGAGAGTAAGAAAGCCTCACATATCTATTCTCATGTACTTTACCAGATAGCTGATAGCTTTCCATGAGTGAAAGGTTAGGAAACTACAGATATATCACTGGCCTCGTTGTCAGAACAAGGAAAATACATTCAGAACATTTTCTTGTTGCAGTAACAGAGGGCTGATTTTCAAGTATTCAATTAGTGTGGTCAAAAATAAGCTTTTTATTTTTTTATTACTTGTCATGGAAAATGACACTTCTGTTTTGATTGAAGTTCTAGTTTGAATCCAATAGAGTAGGAAGAATATGGACAAATGGTATGGGGGAATCAGCCTGCAGTCAGCCTGCGGTGTTTCTTGCTCAAGTAATTACACATTCAAGTCATCAATATTTAGATAACCTCTGTGGCTGTTCTGGGTATGGTTCTGAGCAAAGTCAGCCTTGCTGATGTTTCAGTGCACTTCAGATAGATTTTTTTTTCTGTTCACAGTAGCCTAATCTTGGTCATACTAATGTTACCTTCAAGGGAAAAAGGTATCATCTGTTTGTTTTAATGTTTGATGTCATGCTATCCACAAAAAAGATCTGCCCAAACTCTCTAATTGCTTCTCTTTATTTGCACAAATCGTTTGTGATAAGTTCTCAAGCTGAGGGAAAAAAAAAAAAAAAAAGGAAAAAAAAGCACCAATACCAACAAAGAGTTGAATATTACAGTAATGTTTGGGAAGCATGAAGGCAAAGTTACAAAATAATTGTCAGATCTTGATGTAATGTAAATCAGCATTGGTTCAGCAATTGACAAGCTGTTGATATGGCCCTGATCTCCTATGTTCTGGCCCTGTCATTTAGTTTTATTAATATTTTTGGTTTGCAACATTTCTAAACAGCGGCTTTTTTTCTTCCAAAACAGGTATTTTATGTAAGGTCTTAGTGAGATTCGCCAGTTAACAACTCCCCACAGAAGTTGTATAAATCTTTCTGCTAAAACATGAACATGTGAGCAACTGATGATTCAGCTCCTCAAGCTAAAGGGACACTGAGCCAGTGCATGCTGAAAGGGAGCCAGGGAACATTCCTTTGTTGAAGAGACCGAGTTTGAACAAACAAGTACAAAAATGTTCTTTAAAACAAAAAGTTCAAGGAGCTTTTCCAAGACATTTGGCTTTGAATGGTTTCAGTTACAGCAGTGCCCAACAGATTTGCTATAGCTACAGCTTCTGTGTTTCTATTTTAATAACTAAACTTCAGAATGAAAAAAAAAATGTGGTGGAAAAATGGCTCATAGGAGAGATCAGGTGAGAGCTGGAGTCAGAAGTTGAAGCGTGCCACAGCCTCTGTGTGCACTGATATATCAAAAACATTTGAACATAGTTCACTGGTAATAATAGGTTTGTTCTGCGGTGATATTAGGACTGATCCATGTGAAAGTTTGCATTAGGGTTTCCAGCAGAACCAAGTATCCCTTGTAGCAGAAAAGCTAGAGCTAAGCACTGATGAAATTCAGACTGCATAGATTTATTTGCTGTAAAGTGTTGTATGAAGCACTCGGAAAGCTGAGAGGGGCAGGCCTTGTAAGGCCCTGATGGACTCCTCTAGATCTCTATGTAAAACTTTGGTGTTCTGCTATTTTAAAGTCATTTGATCTGATGAACGCATTGAACATAAGGAATCTCCAAAATAACATTTTGGACTCAACTTGTGGTTTGTTTTTTTTTGTTTGTTTGTTTTGTTTGTTTGTTTTCCTTCTTTGAAGTATCAATGTATATATAAAAAAAAATCTGCAAAAATGCATCAGATTCTCTACATGGGTCTCTGAGATCCACATAAATAACCTGGTGATTTAAGGTATGCACCCAAAATGTCAGATAACCAGGTCAAAGACTTTCCAGTGTAGGCACTTTAATTTTTGTCTGCTTTTTCGTTTGTCACAAATGTCACTGGTTCAAATTTGTGCTATTTCTTTCTCAAAAAAGCATTTTACCATCTCAGGAAATAAAAGTTGCCCTGATCAGGATGCTGTTAGCTAGCTATGAAAACTCTAATTTTTTTCATAATACTGTTTTTATTTTGTGAATCATCTTTGTTTTGCCACATTATATTGAGGAAAAAACCTCTGCCTTTAGAGATTTTTCACCCATAACCAATAGATTTTTCCAAAATGAAAAATAAAAATTTGTCTTTTTTAAGGTATCACCTTCTCAACACTACCAGTTAAGGTCTGAATGTGAGCTGTGTAGTGTGAAAGAGAAGAACACTGAATTGCTGATGGAGGTGGCCTTTCTCCTGTGCTGTTTGGGTGCAGGGAAGATCTTCTGCTAACTTGCTACTGGGAAAATGGAGAGGGAAGAGTTGTTCCCAGCTAGCTTGGAATATTGCAGCTCTGTCTTAGCAGTCAAATATTTAAGTTTTGTATTATATTACTTTTATTATAAAAATATATTTTTCTGGCTTCCATCTGAGGTTTAAATCAGTCTCTGGGATGATAATTTGGTAAAGAAAAGCTCAGGAAAGAACATATTAGTGGCTGAAAATTAGCCAGAAACCTTTAGGTATTCAGTTCTGAGATTTTCTTCTCAGGAAGTTGGAAGCCACAAGAGAATGAAACAACAGGTAAATATTTTTTATATATATATATCAAAGACTCTTGAAGAGAGAATATAGGTGAGAAACAGAATTGTGAATTTTAGAGTCCTCTTGGTTTATCTGAAGCTTGATGATTGCAGCTCTGTGGGGCTCAGTACCACTCCATACTTGCCTGCTCTCCATCACTCTCTCTGTACTGACACAACCTTTCTTGCAGTGTCATGAAGAGGTAATAGCAAATTTGTACCTGCTTTGCCATTATTGCTTATCTTACTGAAGAAAGTGAGAAGCCCAGATGTGCAGACCACTGAATAGCTATATAACCATATGTACTTTCTTGATCATGGTAACAAAGAATGGAGCAATTACTCACCCCTGAATCTGTTCCTAGGTTACAGTCTGCACTTTTTACTACCTGCCATTCCCCAGATTAGCTTCTTCCTAAAATGATAGCTTAAAATTCAGCAAGAATGGATTTTCTGCATTAACTACATGCCTGTAACATTAGTATTTCCATAATCTTTTCCAAACATCAAGTAATTCTGTGACACCATAGCTCTACAGATCCAATTTTCTGCCCAACTTCAGGATGTTTTATATATATATATATATAGCTGTTTTTCTCCTTTTAAAATTTTGTCGAATGTGAAGACAGCCAAAATGGAAAAACAAAATGAAGTGATCTATCAGTTTTAATTTTTAAAAATTTGATCTTCCAGCACTAAGAAGATCAGAAGGGGAGGATGGAAGTTTGGATCAAGACAATAAGAAGGTAATAACCAGAAAGACAAAATGTAGTTTTATTGATCTTCCAGCAATTCTTTTATAAAACATGGTTACGTTTCAAGGTATTCTGTAGTATAACTGAAATGAACCTTGCTGATTTTAGGTCTTTTCAGAATTTCAGATCTATTAAACATAATCTCTCAGCCAGAGTGTTTATATTTCACAGTAAAGAAAGCAATAGCAACAAATTCATGGATTTTCATTCAATCTCAGTGTACATATTGATGGATGTGTTAACATACAAGAGTGTACATTAACACACAAGAAAAACAATGTAACATGATTAATGATAGGAACAAGACGTAACAAATCTTCTAATGTGAGGCAGAGTGGGCAACTTAGGTAGCAGAGTAACTATCCTCAGCTCAGATAAAAGTTAAAAGTTTTCAGTAACTGTGGGGCTGTGACCATAGTATAGTCATCTTTTGTAATTTGGTAAAAGTTGGTACAGGCTGTACTGAGTGTAAACATACAAACTAGCAAGTGAAGTAAGGCATGGGTTCAATTTGGTTTCTATAACAGGCTTTTATTCTCTTCAGCTGAAGACCAGTTGGCTTATTCTGAAAGGGGATATGGACACCAGAACTAATTCCCCGGATTTAGATACCAGATCCCTGTCTCTTACTCCTGGAACTGACAGAGAAAACTTCCAGAGAGCACAGGAGGGCAGCACCGTCATGTACTCCCGTGAGTACTGTGTGCAGGGCAACTGTACATGGCAAACATTTGTGGGACAGTGTGAGGTGGCTGTAGGCTGTTCCCTGGTTTGTTTTATACCTTATTTCTCTATTGTAGTGTCATATATTTGTTTGGCTATGGCTTCTAAGTGATCAGTATCTTCAAATTTCAGTGTTGAAACCATTTGTAGAGTTCTCTTAATGAAAGAAGGACCATTGCTTGTATAAAGATGTCATAATATCTCTGGAGAGGATAATTTTCTGACAACAAAAACCTGTTCCTCATTAATACATAAATATGCTAATTATTTTCAATAAACAAGGTAGTAGTATCAGGCAGATTGTATCAAGGATTAATTTGCATTTTGTATATTAGAGTCATCTTTTTAGTATCATGATAAAGCGTAAGGGGCACTTCCTCCAAAGGCAAATATCTTTCTTAGTCATACCTATAAGCTCACAGAAACCTTCCAGATATCGGGTAACCAAGTGGAGTGATGAGAAGATTTCATTTCTGAAAACTGACCTGAAGACCACACACATGCATAAAAAAATAAAAAAAACCCAATACTCTATAGTTTCTTTCCTCTGCATTTCAGCAGGACGTGAGATGTAGAAATCAATCATCAGAATCAGGTCTGAATTTTACTTCTACATTATAAAAATGATGGAAAATAGATTAAGTGAATTTTAACAGATGATTGGGACAGTTCTCTCCCTGCATCCTCCAGTTTACATTATACAGTAGTAGCAGGTCATCTGAGGTGAACAAGCTGGTGAAGCAGTTTATCAAAAGAATGCATCCAATGTAAGGCATGTCTGGCCGCAAGGCCAGGATGTCAGTCTTGTGGGCATTTTGGTAATGTGATAGCTGGCTCCATCAACTTCTATTAAGGAAATTATGGTTTAGCTATGCAAGGAAGAGGAAAAACAGATGATGCAAAGTCTGTCACAAGGGTGTAACAAGATAAAAAAGTTATTTTGGGTCATCAGTCACACTGGTCTAACCTGAAAGGATTTGATTCCTCAGTCATCACCAAACGTTGCATGATGTTTGTAGATATCCTGTTCAAGGAAAGCCCAGGTCTGATGACCTACACAGCTAACACCTATCATTTGAATAGTCATTAGCACTCTAACAATAGCTTCTCTACCTCTCGCATATATGGTTGAGAGTGGCCACATCTCTAGCTCTGTCATTTAGTCCCATCTCTGTGGCATAGTCAATATTATAGAAAATATTTTTTTCATATGTTGATTTGGTGCAAAATGATTACATAAAGAATGGTGGAATTGGCAGGGATCACACTGCAAATCTCTGGCAATGTATCCAAACATCTCAGCATTCATTTGTCCAACCTATGAGCAAGCCAAATAAGTACTGTTCTGCTCTAGAAGATATTTAGTCACATCTCACAAGCTATGTGCCCAGAATAATTTATTTAGGCTTGGGTAATTGACAAGTATCTAGAGTGGAACAAGCTTGCATCCAGCCTTGTTGAAGACTGAGTGTCAGGGGCAACATCTCCACACATTCACCTGTATAAATGTGTCTTGTTTCTGTATGTGTACTATTTACTTGTTTATATTTTACCATTAATCATTCTTTCATGTATTTAGAAAGTCAGACATCTAAGTGGGTTTGTAATTCTTACCGTTGCTGTTTATCTGATGTGCTGAAAAACAACCTCAGAATATCCAGGCTAGAGTGAATGTCATATCAGAAGAAGTAGTAGCTATATCAAGTAGCTGCTGAAGTTCAGATAACAACTAATTAGGGTAAAAGAGTGCTTTGATTTGGCCAGTCACTTGAAAGAATTTTTTATAAAGGAACAACTGCAGTTGGTTGTGATAATGAGCTATAGTAAGTGGTTGTTGGTGTTGTGTTTTACCTTTATTATAAAAAAAAAAAAAAGCACAAACATAAAAAGTTGTTTAAGCTTACAAGTTCTAGAGAAACAGCTGGTAAGTGAAATGCTTTTCACACTGCAGTCACTGATTCTTTTCTTGATTGATCTGAGCTCTTTCAGCTTAATTCGCCCTTGAGTCTTTTCCTAGTCAACCACATGATGTCGCCTGTGCCTGTGGATGTGGTCAGTCCCAGCATCCTGGGAGGCAACACCTGAGCTGCTGTGTGCTGAAGTGAACTGTTTGTTTCCAAGTTGTGGTCTTTGCCGTAGAGCATTTTTTTTCCACAGAAACTTTGAAACACTGTTTGGCGATGGAACAAATCCCACTCAACCTCTCTGTAGCCAAGATGCCAAGAAATTGAACTCCACACTGATGTTCAACACTGGCATCCTTCTCCAAGCAGAAGTACAGATGACAGTTATACTCTTTGTCCTGCCATTCAGATAACAGGCGATGATATATTTCTAGTGTCCAAACCAGGAAAGATAAACGATTAATCTAATTGATCACTCTGTCCCTGTATTATACACTGGGAGCCCCCAGCAGGGCCAACAAAGGAAGGTCTGCTCATAGTTGATACCACTTCACAGATAACATTTGCTTATGTTTCTAAACATCTTTTATTTTTATCTTAATTTCAATAGATTAAATGTTGAGATCATTGAACCATTTTTCTTATGATGAACTTCTGTCATTCCAGTTATCCTGTGGGTCTGAAGGTCTGTTGGATTTAATTTAACCCATTTGAACAGAACATCCTTTCATGATGTCCTGTCACTACCTGGAAATATTGCAATTATTTCCATATTTGGAATGTATCGAGACAGATATTTCCAACTTAAATAATTTTTAAGCATACTTTTATAGCCCTTGGTCACCTTATCATTGAGCTGTATAACTGAGCCTGTCTACTTCTATTGTCTCCAAATAATGAGATCTCAGCTTTTATTGTAGAAGTGCATGACTTTCCCCATGAATTACTAAACTGCATTCCATTTCAATTACTCTCAGATTTAAGATGGTCTCAACTCCTTGTGATATTCCAGTCCTCCTCTGTGTTAGCAATACTTCATAACTTTGTGTAGAAAGTCAATTAGCCCATTACTATTTTCAGTGTCCAGATTTTTAGTGAAAATATTAGGCAATTTCAACTCAACCACCAGTCCATGTTGACATTTCTCTCTCAGCACCACTCAGTCCTCAGTACCTGTTTTTCACATTTCATTTTTTCCTTACACGCCCTATAATTCCTCTGATAAAAACTCCATCTCCTCTGGTTTTACTTTAATTTCCTGTGCAGCAACATACTGATTTTAATGGTATCTCATTAGGTGAATTCCAATAAAATTTATTTTTCATGGAAGTCATTTCTTTTAGTGAAGAAAGCTAACAGAGGAGTCTGGTACTGTCTCTTTAACTTGTATTAAACAAATCAAAATCAACATGAATACAACTGATTTTCTGTTTACTTCAATGTTTTTATTTGGTCTTTATTAAAGTTTTCCCTTGCAAACAAACTGATAGGTGCTGAGTATCTTTTTCTCTTCTTGAACATAAAAGTTGTACTTGCTCTTCTCCAGTGACTTAAGTTGACCTTCCAATTTTATGTGAGTTTATCAGCTTCCTGTACAGAGTACTTTGAATTATGTCTGTCACAATTGTGATTCATTTGCCTACCCTAGTTGCATGAACTTTTCCTCTCCTTGCTCAGTGTTCTACATTTGTTCTAGAAAGCTAAAGTTAAATACTCTTTTAGTGTTGGAGCCCCACCTAAATTCCCCTTCCTCTCTCCTGTGCAGTGACACAGCATAACTCCCAGTGATCCCATTTCTTCTTTCCTTATACTCATTTTATTTATATAGCTGGAGAATCTTTTGCTATTTGTTTTAATATCATTTTCAATGTTTAACTCAGCTTGACTCCTGGCAGTTCTCACTTTATCTCAGCATACCATGAGCTCTTTGTTGATCCATCTTCTGTTTTTCTTTCTGTAAACTTATTCCTAATAATCTCCTTAGGGTAGTTATTAATCCAGTAGTGTCTGGATTCCCTTCCTGCATTCCCCTTTGAACACAAAGTGCCAACATTTTTGGCAGAAAGTAGCCTTGTACATTCAGTTCTTTGAGCTAAGTTACTTCTCCTATCACTTTGCTTCACTTTTTCAAACTGTCCTGTACTGGAATCCAGAATGCTTGTTACAAACAGTTTTTTTTCACCTTCTGTTTAATTTAAACTGATTCATCTTATCACTTTTATTCATCGTTATTTTTTTATAAATCAAAATCTGATCTGAAGCACATTTTTTTATAAATCAAAATCTGATCTGAAGCACTTTTAGTACCTTTACTGAAAAAGGGATCATCCAAACTTTCTTATTAGTATTACTTTCATAGTAACATCACTTAGTAATTTCATCTATCTTAAAACTTTCCCTTCGGCTTTTATCCTTTTACTTATTTCCACCACAAGATTTTCATTTATGTTTTAATGAGGTAGAAGAAATGCAGAATGAGTAAGTTAATTACTTGTTTTCTGATTGGTGAGATACAAATCCTTATTTTAAAAAAAGTAGACCCAAAAATAGACCACATACATCATGGTGAAAAGTGAAATAACTCTAAAATAATGGTACCTCTAATCCAATTTTGAGGTTATGGCTTAGCACTGCATTGGAGAGCTGAGATTTTACAACCTCTCAAATCAGTTTTGCATTTTGTACCTTCACAATGCTTCCATAAAGTGAGTCCCACAAATCTGTTATTGTGCCCACTACAGTGATTGCATTGTCCTGAACTATGATGTACAGATGTTGTTATGTGTAACCATGTAATCAATATAGAGAGAAAAGATGAGTACTTTACAGCTGCATTTCATCCCATGACCAGAATATACATACTTACCTTTCAATTGCTGTTTCTGGCTGTTTTACTGATTTCTGAGATTTTGTAGGTTGTAAAGGACTTCACAAAAACAACAACAACAAAAACTGTATCACAAATAATGTAGCTGTATTTCATGTCTTTTACAGGATTTCCGTATTCTAAATCCACTTCTCTACCTGGCTATGGAAGGAATGGCTTGCATCAGGTAGGTGTACAATTAAATGTATTCTCCAAGTAATAGTGTATCATAAATAGAAAACTAGTTAAAACTGTACACAGAAATAATGCTTCACAGGTGGTTTGGGTACCAACCCTGGCAGATTTTGAATCTGTGAGAGTTACACTTTGTCTTCAGGGGTAAGGCTGATTCTCCTCCCAGAATCAACTAAGGTCCAAAATGTACAGGCTGTGCATATTAACAGACCACAGTGTATCTTGAATTAATTATAGAGATGGTTAAGCCTTTAACTGAGCAAGTAATGATCTTAGAGCAAAGATGGAACAGCCCATATCTATAGTATTTCTTAAATAGAGAGAAATATATGTATATATACACAGAGAGACATCTTACAAGGCAGGGGGGAGCAACAAGAGTTGCTTGAGGGCTGGAAGAAAGCCAGTTTCACTCCAGTCTTCAAAAAGGGTAAGAAGGAGGAAGTGGGAAACTACAGGCCAGTCAGCCTCAACTCCAGCCTTGGGAAGGTGATGGAGCACCTTGTTTTGGATACCATCTCCAAGCAAGTGGAAGAAAAGAAGGTTACCAAGAGTAGTCCACATGGATTCAAGGGAGAGTCATGGTTGAGCAAGCTGGCAGTCTTCTTGAATGCCATGATTGCTTGGATAGGTGAGGTGACAGCAGTGGATATTGTTTACTTTGAGTTCAGCAAGGCATCTGACACTGTCTCCCACAGAATCCTTGTAAGGAAGCTTACAAAGATGAGTGGGCAGTGAGGTGGATTGAGAACTGGCCAATTGGCAGAGCTCAGAGGGCTGTAATCAATAGTGCTGTGTCTGGTTGGAGGCCTGTAACTAGTGGTATTTCCCAGGGATTTGTACTGGGTCTGGGCTTGGGCAACATATTCATCAGTGACCTAGATGAAGGAATAGAATGCACCCTCAAAAAGTTTGCTGATGATCTGAAGCTGGTTAGAGTGGCTGAACCTACAAGGGTGTATTGGCATTCAGCGAGACCTGGACAGACATGAGAGTTGTGCAGAGAGGAACCTGATGAGGATCAACAAGGGCAAATGCAGTCCTACACCTGGGGACAAAGAACTCCATGCATCAGTATAGGTTAGAGGCTGAAAAGGAGCTCTGTGGAGAAGGACCTGGCTGTCCAATAGCCAACAGTGTGCCCTTGTGACCAACGGTATCCTGTGTTCATTAAAAAGAGTGTGGGCAGCAGTTTGAGGAAGATGATCTTCCACCTCTCCCCTGGTGAGGCTACATCTGGTATACTGTTACCAGTTCCAGCCTGCTCAGTTCAAGACAGAGAACTTCTTGAGAGAATCCAGTGGAGGTCCACAAAGATTATGAGGGGCCTGATGCATCTCCCTTATGAGGAAATGTTGAGAGACTTCGGATTGTTCAGCCACATGTGCAGGATTAAACTTGCATGGTAATGAGTTAAGCTGAAGGTTATTAGAAGGATCCTCAAGAAAGTAACCATCAGAGATAACCTAAACTGATATATATATATTTTAGTTACTGAAGTGTCCATCTCTTTTAGTTAATGTTACATGACTAATTGTGCCTGTTGATGCTCCAAGTACCTGACTGCTTGAATTCTTTTTTGAAGAAACCAGTAGCAACACAACCAAATTAGATTTATGAATTTGGAAAGATCTCAATAAACCTGTTCCCATTTTGAATCAGCAACTTTTATACGACTTTTCACAATAACTGTTACCAGTAACCTGGACCAAGCAAGTGAGTGACTTGTGCACTGTTGAGAAGTAAGCAAAAGCCATCAGAAAGTGCAGATGCAGCATTTGCAGTCCTTTTTGCAGGCTTAAGCCATGTAATGTGATGTGGAAGCAGCAGGTGGCAGCATTTGTCCCATCTAAAAGGTGAAACCTAGTTTCAGACCTGCAGGAAAGCTGAAAGTGACCAAATCCTTTAGGCCAAAATTCTTCTCAGAGTTGCTGCACTATGTTTGTGTTGTATGCTTATGCCAGTGTTTGTGGCTTGTTATTTTTATTTGGCCAACCTGGCGATGCATCATATAATAAAACAAAAGCAAACAATAAGGATCCATGCAGTTTCTTATGAGTCCAATTGTAGACAAAATGTATGCCTAACAGGTGAAAAAACTCTAAGAGGAGGAACGAAAGAAAAAAGTTGCAGTGTCTTTAATATTTATCATAGGATTTGCCAGCAAAGAAAAAAAGACAGTGGGGCAAGATAAGATTGATAAGACTCTGCAGTTGCCTCTCTGAGTGACCATCACATGCCAGCATTCTCCAGTTATGGAAATTTACTGTTTAGATGATACACTGCACGTGCAGTGATACTCAGTTTGACACTCACTTGTTGACAATCCATCCTCTTCTGCAGGTGGAGATTTTTTTAGTGCCTCTAGATTGATAGTTGTTGGGACCACTCTGGATATGCTCTTTGAGCATTAGGTCTAGTTCTAATGAAACTTTACTTTATTTTTCTTGAGGATCTCTATCTTGATTTTCTGGTGCTACTCGTCTTCTCATTTTTTCTCTCAACAGCGTAGAGAGAGATACTTATTTTGAAGTTACATTGCTTCTTTTCTTCTCTTCCAGCCTGAAAATATGGGCCAATATGAAACAGACCAGGAAGCAAGCTGGGGAATGAAAGGTATGTTGCAGTAGCATTTCCACTCCATGTTTTTTATTTTTTTTTTCTTTGAGGATGCTTGTTTACCTCTTGACTAAAAGATTACTGCTCTGTTATCTTCAGATGATTCATGTAATAATGGTACAGAACCAGCTCAGTATCACATTAATCACGGAGAATCTTCTTTTTATCTGATTGAATATGAAGGTCTGACTGAAGTCCTGAATTATCCAGTGGTGTAACAAAGTTGAGTCTATGCCAGTGTTCCCATTGGTTCTCTTTGTTGAGCAGGTGGTGTTATATCAAAGAGAGGAAAAATCTTATGTCTTGAAAGATTGATTATATGATTGGGAAAAAGAAACAAACAAATAAACACCTAAAAACACTACAATCATTCATTGTGCTTCTTGTTTGCCCTACAGTGGTGCTGAAATGTACAGAATTTAAAGAGCAGAATTTCTTTGCATTAATTTATATGATATCAGTTTAAGAGGACTGTGAGCTTAATATGGAAACTGGTTGGAATTTTCAGAAGCACTGGAACTTGCACCAGTTTAGGAGCCATTTATAGCACCATTTAGGAGCATGCACCTTCTGATGAAGAGAAGGATTTTGTTTCCAAGTCTTCTGATTCTTTAATTTTTTTTTTAATCTTGCTCCAGTGCTTCACTTGATGCCTCTGTATTAATAGAAACCTTTGCCTAAATAGCTGGCAGTGTAGATTTTGAATAATAGACTTACCTCTGATTTTCATTTCAGATCATAAAAAAAGAGTCTATGAAAACATACTGGCTGTCCTGGTTGCATTTAATCATCATTATATATGATGATAGATGACCATATGGTAGTCATATTTAGCAACACTGGCCTAACTAGAATACTGTTGTACTAGTTCAGATCCATGAGCAATTCCATCAGCAAATATATATATATATAGAGAGAGAGAGAGAGAGAGAGAGAAAGAGAAAGAGAAAGAATAAAAAATAATTAAATAAAAATCTCTTTGCTATCATTATTTCTACTGCAGTAGAAATAATTCCAGGATTGGCATCCTGGAATACTGTATTAACTTAATGATTTTTGTGTATGTTCTCAAAATGACATGCTTATACTTATCCATATATTTTAACTGTTTCCAGTAAAGAAAAGTATGGGTGGGACTTTCAGATGACAGCCTGACTTAACTCTACACAAAATTCCCATTTGTGTCAGCCATAGTCACTGAATAGCAGCAAGAGATGGATTTTCTGTAATAAGCTTTGGATTGGGGGACTTCTGGAACTTTGTGCTATGTGCATTTAGACCTTTGGAGTCAAATGCTTCTAACACATGTAGTTATCCGCTAACTACTAAAAACCATAAGAGAAATTTAGTAGGATACAAAATTACTGACATAAATAAATCTTCTTAGTGGTCATTCTGAAAGAAGTCTATAAATTCTAAACTGTGAACCTATTCTTGTTCTCTTGCAGAATACAAGGTAAGAAAGGCTTTTCCAACACTGGAAGAACAATCAGATTCAGCACTTCCTAGCAAGGTTACAAGTGTTCTTTTTTTATTTTATTTTATTATTTTTTTTTTACTTTATTTTGTTGATTTTGACCCAGTGAAATATTTGTCAAATGAGGATGCAAGTATGTATCATTGAAATTAGTAAGTTCTCCACACTGTCGTTTCCAAACATCAGAATCAGATTTGGCTGGAGTTCATATGCTCTTGTCTTTTTAACAGATTTATCCTTATGAAACACTTATTGTAACAAACCGAGTTCGTGTGAAATTGCCCAAGGATGTGGACAGGACCAGGCTGGAGGTAGGAATGATATTTCTTTGATGGCTTTGCAAGTCTTAACCCTGTTTGTTTACCACCTTAGCTATTCCTATACACAATGAAAGAAAAGAGAAATAGCACTAGATATTATATTTTGTTTCAAAACACTAGTGTGAAGGCAATTTGAATGTTACAGTGTCAGGAAATGTGTGATAAAATGGGGTTTCACAAAAATACTGATAGTACCAATTAGTTTTGGATGATTTTATGGATTATTGAAAGTCAAAACAAGATGGATGGAAAACGAGTTCCTATTATAAAAAATCTCCTTCAATAACCTGAGAATTTTTATTTTTTTTTAAAAAAAGCTCAGTTTATCCTGCAAGTAAATGTGTCAGTTTCTGTTCCATTGTCTCATTCAGTCTCCCCTTCGGCTGTGTGGTACATAATTGCTTGAGAATGTATTATCCATCTGCAGTAGCATCCACCTCTCTCAGAGAGTAGAATTGGGATTTCAGAGAAATGCAGATGTGATTATTGTGAAGCTTAGTTTCCAAAGCCATATCCTGAAGTTGATGTTCAGGCAAAATTCATGAGATTTCTTTTTTTTTTTTCCCCTACATAATGACAGGACTGAATAAAAACTCATCAAAATTATTAAAGTTTTGTACCTTTGTGTGGATTACCATCAAGAAAAAGAGTTAAAAAAAAAAACAAACACTGTATGATTGACAATTTTAGACTTTTGGAAAACTTAATATTTAAATAAATCTGTAGCATTTTAACTTGATCGCTTGAAAAGGAAAGAAGAAAAATTAATAAACTTTAATAGTATACTTTGGACATGCTGTACATTCCTTAAATGCTTAAATGTGTTTGCTGCTTGATTACCCAGCAAGTGGTATGGATTTAGATGTAAGAAAAAGAGAGCCTCAAATGTGTGTTGTCATGAGCCTGGGGTATAGCAAGGCATCAGGTCCATAATAAAAGCTTAATGAATTCAAAAGAAGGAATGAACAGTGAGCTGGAGGGGTACACACCTGGGCACATCCTGTATAGGATTCTTTTTTGTACATGTGCACGATTATCAAATAATAGAGGCTTTCTTTAAAGACACCAGGCTGGTGTGAATGGCAAATGCATCTCCAGCTTGCTTTTTTAAGAAGACATATAGTTTGCTTTGGATGGATCATACATGTCCTGGCTGCCATTGTGAATAACTCTTGCGTTGTCCTCAGCTGGGACTGCTGTTTGTTTAAAGCTGGCGTTGCTCAGTCTGCTTTGCACCAGGTGCGGCTCTGGGCCTCGTAGCTTAAGAAGCCTGACCACTTCAAAGATCTCACAGGACTTTGCAAAAGAACAATAAATAAGGTCTGCTTCCAACCTGCACCAGAAAAGCGCTAAGGGGATCAGGCTGATCTGCTGATTGTTGCACAGTGTTAAATATTTTGGCCTGCAGAAAGGACTCCTTTGTAGATTTGTAGACCATCTTACATTTATTAGGGATGGGTAGTTTTTTTAACAATTAAATTAGCAGCATTTTAAAAGGATTGTAACTACTGCAATAACAGAGGCAGCAGCTCATCTGAACATTCAAACCATATGTGGAGTTGAAGGACAGGAGCAAACTGTTGCATTCTCTGACAGCGTCTTCTCCTCCTCCCTGTTCTTTTTTGCATTACAGAATTCCTCAAAGTAAGTAGCTTTGAATAGAAATGCTGTTTGACAACATTTTGTCTTTTACCAAAAGAAGATTGTAACTCAAGTGCTGACTCATGCTTTCAGCATATTTCAGGGCTCAGCAAGACCCAGGACTTGGGAGCCCAAGACCACATGTTTTCGAAGGTTTTCCCAGGAGCGTACCAGTATTAAACACACACACATGTACATGCAAGTACACTTGAGCCCTGACCAATGGTAGAAGTCCCATTTAGTATTTTTTGGTATCTTTAAGCTTTTGGGGATGACACTGAATACTGGAATCAAGCATTAAAGTTAGATTTCACTTTTTCTTGAGATGTGTTTCACATACACTACAAAAAGTGACAGATACAGTGCTGACAGATCCCCAGGAGGCAAGTGCTCCATCTGAGCAGAATGGGTGGTCAGCTTCTGGTTCCTGCACTCCCAGTTTCACTCTTGAAAGGGTTCTGTTTTACCTACAGGAGTGGCAATAGCACAGCTCTACTTTTGCATTGTCCAAAGTGGTTTATCTTAAAAGATCATTTCAGACGGGGAAAATGTTCTAATATTATAGTTTTGTCGTGATCAGTTTTGCAGACTGAAGTCTTATGTTCTCACTGCTGCAAATTCCAACATCCTGGCTGTGATGGATATGGACAGGATAGAGGTGGTGTCAGTGGAAGGATATGTGGAACTGTTGTGTTTCAATTGACTGACAGATCTAAGAGTGATTTTCCCTTGTAAAGAATATTTAATCTCTCTTATATGTGATGTTTCTGATTTCCTGATCTACTTAGCAATAATGAGATAAGTAAATCTTTATGATATATTTCTTCAGCAGTTCTTGCAGATTGCCTTGAAGAAAACTCCTCTTTGTGAAATGGGGTTTTGCACTTTGAATGATCCAGCACAGATGTCATGGAGAAGGCACTGTTGTTATTCTCTGATGTCTTATTACGAGAGGTCTCCTGCAGTGTATGTTCTTATCATGAAAACAGAACTCACGTAAAAGATATTAATTCCTTGGGTCAAATTAAGGGAGGCAGCAGTGAAAGCCTCAGCTAATGGTCAAGGATTATAGGAGGGTGGGGTTTTAATGGTTGGTAGTGTTTGCCTAACTTTGCTCCCATTTTGAGTATTTTTTAAATTACTTATTGTGTAAGAAATCCATTTCATGGCTTAGAGCTAGTATTTTTTTTGTAAAAATGCATATTTTTCTAGTCCCAAGAGGCACATGGAGATTAGAATGGCCCAACTGGTAATAAATACTTTAAAATAATAGAAATTCTTTCTTCATAACCACATATATCTAACCGTAGAAACACTCGGCATGTTTTTGTTTGCTTGTTCTAACTCAGCAGTGAGGCAGAAGTAGCTCAGCTCTTTGTGTTCCTTGAGGAGATGTTTATGCCAACAGTGAGCTAATGCATACAACACTGAGCACCAGTTATAATAAATGACATGCTGATTTTATAAATACATTACCAGCACTCTGACTTTTGAATGATTATCCTGGATCTTTGTTCAGTGTAAGCTGATTAGAAATGCAAGGAATTTATTAAAGATAAGGATTTGGCCTAGGAATTTTTTGAGAAGTTTTTCTTCACCACTCCACTGTTTATTGCAATGTTAGAAGAATTGATCAGCGTTCCCTCAAGCAATTGCAATGGGAAATGATGAAGAACAAATTAATGTAGGCAGTAACATAGGACTGGAGTATTCAATATGGGGGAAGAAAAGGAATTACATCCTCATCTTATCTGTAGATGACAGACTGGAGGGAGCTGTTGCTCTGAGGAGCAGCACCTCCACTCCAGGAGAATAGGACAGGACAGAGGAATCATAAAACCATGACACTTCTTTTGCTTTAAAATTAACCCCCCTTATTCTATCACTATCTACCTGTGTAAAAATCTGATTTCCCTTATGTTTATAATCTCTCTTGAAATACTGGAAGGCCTCAATGAGGTCTCCCTGCAACCTTCTCTTTTCCAGGCTGAACAATTACAGTTCCTTCAGCCTATATACATAGGAGAGATGCTTTAGTCCTTGGATCATCTTTGTGGCACCCCTTTGGACCCATTCCAAAAGCTCCTGTGCTGGGGGCCCCAGATTTGGGTGGAGTAGTCCAGCTGGGACCTCATGAGTGCAGAATAGAAAGGGACAATCACCTCATTTGCCCAATCTTCTCCAGTTCCCACTTAGATGTGTGGGGATGCGGAAATCCTGGCTGCCAGTGAAGACTGAGGCAAAGAACTCATTGAGTACGTCAGTCTTCTCTGTTGCAGCCAGTTCTCCTTTCCCATTTAGCAGGGGGGATATCCCCTCTTTCACCTGTTTCTTCAGACCTATGTACCTACAGAATACCTTCTTGTTTTTAACATCCATCTCCAGGTTCAGTTCCATCTGTGCCTCGGTTTTCCTAATTCCATCTCTGCATGTCCAGACAACATCCCTCTATTCGTTCCAGTGAGACCTTATAGCTCTCTACATCTACATGAAAACAGATTGTGGTGAAGTGGGAGTCAGCCTCTGCCCCTGTATACCTAGTGATAGGACTAGAGGGAATGACCTTAAGTTGCACCAAGGGAGGTTCAGGTTAGACATTAGAAAACATTTTGGCTCTGAAAGAGTGGTCAGGTGCTGGGTCAGGTTGCCCAGGGAGGTGGTGGAGTCACCATCCCTGGAGGTGTTCAAGAAACATGTAGTTGTCGTACTAAGGGACATGGTTTATTGCGGAAATATTGGTGGTAGGTGGACTGTTGGACTAGATGATCTTGAGGATCTTTTCCAACCTGGGTGATTATATAATTCTGTTCTATTCTGTGATCTCATGAATAAAGATCAATCCAAATGCCTGCACTTCCGATGAAATAATACTGTTCAGCAGCACAAGATGGGAAACAGCTCTGCAGGAGAAGCCCTGAGGTCCTGCTGGAAAACTAGATGAATGCAAGTCAGCAGAACATTTTTGAAATATTTTATCAGAGGCCTCACCTGGTGTCCAGTTCTGGGCTCCCCAGTACAAAAAAGACAGGGATCTCTGTGGAAGAGTCCAGCGAAGGGCCACAAAGAGGATAAAAGGTGTAGAACACCACCCTTATGAGGAAAGGCTGAGAGACCTGGATCTGCTCAGCCTTGAATCAAAGGGGATCTGATCCACATCTATAAATATCTAAGGAGCGGGAGGCAAAAGAGACGAGGCTGGACTCTTCTCAGCATAGGTGATAGGACAAGGGGAAATGGCCACAAACTGAGGCATAGGAAGTTCCACACAGATGTGCATGGGAACTTCTTCACAGTGCAGTGACAGAGCACTGGCACAGGCTGCACAGAGAGGTTGTGAAGGTTCCTTCTCTGGAGATGTTCAAGACCCGCCTGGATGTCTACCTGTGCAACCTGGTCTAGGGAGCTGCTTTGACAGGGGGATTGGACTAGTTGAGCTCTAGAGGCCCCTTCCAACCCCGACAATTCTCTGATTCTGTGAATCATTTTACTATGAAAAGGGTTAAATATGTGAAGGGTTTTGGGACTGACATCACCTTTCCATGGCAAAAATCAGTACATTCTTTATCTGTTGTTTTCCCAGTGTTGTTAGACACAGTCTTTTATTTTCCCAGCACAAGTTAGGATTGTAGGCACTTTTGAAAATCTTATAGCCACTTTTAAGCACTTAAATACCTTGGGCGTCTGATATAATATACTTGTCATTTTTATCTCAGTTTGGATAATGCTTTGCCTGTTGTTGAGTCACAGAAATGTGAGTTAAGTGCCTGCACATCCAACTTTATGGTTTATGCACAACACCATAGATTTGATTTATTTATTTTTCTTACGAAATTGCTTTTATCATAGAGGATAAGATTTCTTTCATGGTCACATGCTGGTAGTTTTGAAAACCAACATAGTTAGTCTTCCATTTGGAATTCAGAATTGAGATTTTTCATTTTTCTTATCTAGATGTATCTTCATTTCTTCAGCCTTTTCTTTTGAACATCAGAGAGTTAAAAGAATTACTCATTCATGCCTATGAAATACAGTAGAAAGTAAATTATTCCACTTTTCTTTGAGCCTGTTCATTCTTTATCTGAAACAATTGCTAAAGAAAAAATACTCTGGAATGTCAAGTGGAAAGCTTTCCTCTGCCACCTTGTTCTCTTGTAAATAGAAATCAGAAGTTTAAACATGGGTGTGGTCTTGTTTGAACAGAATGCTCACATTAATTCAAGCATATGTTTCCTCCTGAAATTACTTCTCTGGATCTGTTTTAAGGATGATACTTTTTTTCCACTAGCTTTTCTTCAATAATTGCCCTGTATTCTACACATCTGGGCTGTAATCATTTTAGGAAAGATTTCCAGTAATTTAGCCTGAGTTTATAACAGCCTTATAGACGTCATTCATTCAAGTAATGGTGTGTGTCCCTCTTTCTTTAGAGCTCAGATGAGGGGAATCTGAGAAAGTCTATAACAGAATGCTGAGTACTTCAGCAAATAGAAGAGCAGTTTTTAGTTTGGGGCTGAATTTGAGATTATGAGCTCTTTCAGAATGAAGTTCATATCCTGCTATGGGAAAGTGCGCTTCACTGATGATAGTGGAACTTCACACCATTTACTTTGCAAAACGTTTGTGCTTCGTTTTTTCATTCTAAGTGTATGTTTATATTGTGATCTATGCTGGATGTCTATCTATATCAGTTTTCAAAGTCCTTCTGAAAGGAGAAATTACACATTAGAAATGACATGGTAGGTAAAGAAGCTAATTCCTGTCAGACTGGGAACAGTGTGGGGCCAAAGATAGATTAGATATGAAGAACAGATACTGTGAGTCTACCAAGCCCAAACTAAAGGAAACTAGAAAATCTGCTTCATGAACAAGGTATTTTGAACCTTAAGTGAGTGTATGTAGAAAGCTTCATGTTGACTTCAGTGTACTTTTTTTGGAGCAGTCCCAAAGACATAGACATACCACTTGAAACCAAGCCTCTGAGCCCCTGCTGTGCATCTGGAACAATCCGCACAAGTGCTAGCACCTGCATTCATGAATACACAATAAATTTTGTCATTGGCTTCTCCAGTTTACTTGACATTGGCCTCTACTACAAATTCACAGTTTTGGTTTTATTCATGACTCATTTTTTAATGACAAAACATTTTTATCAGCAGTAAGTTGAGGGCAATGACTTATGTAAAGGGCAGTATGAAAATGTTCATTTGGTAGCAATTCTTGTCTTTCATGTAATTATTACTTAATAGTTTGAAATACTTACTGAGCATGAAGTTTAACTACTCAGTAGATGAGAATAATATTTAATTCTCCCTTGGGAGCATGGCATGCAGTATGCTTAGAACCTTTTGAAGAATCTGCTAAGCCCCAGCAATGCAACAGAAAGGAGTGCAAGTGTTCAGGATGTAAAATAAGGGTTTGAAATTTAGTAATCAATAAGATTTTTTTCCAAAAGCTTATTTTTAGGCATCTGAAAGTTATATTTGGTCGAAATTCTAGAGGTGCAGGAGAAGGGAATGGGAATAGGAAAGGAAAGGGGGAAAAATGGAGGAGGGAGTAGGCTTTTATTTCAAATGCATACAGTTGAAATTCTAACATCCTAAATTGTAATGCAAGAGTAAATATTACACCTCACTTGTACTGATTCTATACTACCCTAAAGAGCTAAAATTTGGTTATTTACGTTATGGTTTAGAAGTGTTACAAGGAGTTAAAACAAAAACTAATTGAAGTGGACAACTATAAAAATTACATTCTGTAAAATGGAGTACTTCAGAAAGAGTCACTATGGATTCTGTCAAAAGCATTGTTATGTTGAACTGTCACCACCTATGTACATAAGGTAATAAAAAAGAAAACAACAAAAACAAACTTGAAGCTTTAAATAACCCCTAGGAATTAGGACTTTTATTTTTTATTTTATTTTTTTTCTTCAGCTCATCACCTTCTGTCACGCACTATGTTGGCTCATTGGTTTGGTATTGACTTGTAAGGAAGTATGATAGCTGAATTTCCTATATCAGCAGGTTTTCACTTGTGGACTCCCATCCAATTACTGTCACAGAATAAACATGCTTGTGCAGCATGACCTGGTCACAGCTTAGTGCAGTACAACTGTAGGTTAACTGCAATTTTCCCTTACTATGACTTGTTCACACTAATGTCAGTATTATTTTTGAACGTCTCTAAATGCCATTAAATGCACAGTTATTGTTGTATAAAAGAAGTCTTGCTGAAGTAAATAAGCACTATAACTCTATTTAGAATTAGTGGCATTTTAACATGGCACAGAAAAACTGAAACAAGCCTAATTAATTTACAGCAGAAAGCATCACTTCTTTCTGAGTTAGCACTGTGTAGCAAGTATTTGAATGTGCGATTAATTACTTCTCTTCAGGGAAATTAAAAAATGAGCACATATCCGTACCACTCATTTTAATAATCATTGATTGCCAAGAAGATCAGTGGCATCCTGATTTGTATCAGGAATGGTGTGGTGAGCAGCACTAAGGAAGGAATCCTGTCTCTGTACTCTGCACTGGTGAGGCCTCACCTCGAGTATTGTGTTTACTTTTGGCCACCTCAATACAGAAAGGACCCTGAGGTCCAAAGAAGGCCAACAAGGCTTGTGAAGGGCCTGGAGAATATGCCCTATGAGGAACGAGTAAAGAAACTGGGGCTGTTTAGTCTGGAGAAGAGGAGGCTGAGTAGAGACCTTATCGCTCTCTCCCAATACCTGAAAGATGACTGCAGTGAGAGTGGGGTTGACCTCTTCTCACTGGTGACATGACAAGGGGAAATGGCCTCAAGTTGTGTCAGGGGAGGTTTAGGTTAGATATCAGGAAGAAATTATTTACAGAAAGGTTTGTTAAGCACTGGAATAGGCTCTCCAGGAAGGTGGTTGAGTAACCATCCCTGACTGTGTTTAAAATCCATTTGGAGGATGTGGTGCTCAGGGACGTGATCTAGCAGTGAGTTGTTAGAGTTAGGGTAGTATGGCTAAGTTGAGGTTGGACTTGATTATCTTGAAGGTCTTTTCCAGCTTGAATAATTCTATGATTCTGTGATTCTCAGTGTCCACAGTGTGCCCAGCTTTGCCACTGATGTAGAACAGAGAAGTAGATTGAATTCAGCTGTCTGAATATGGTCAAATTATCACAAACAGAATTAGAAATCATTCCTGGAATGCCATAAGACACCCAGACTACTTTAGAAACAAGGCCATGCTATTAACAATAATAATAAAAGATTCATAATTTTACTGAATCTTAATGGTCCAATGATGCAGCATTAACATAGCTGGATTTAGATATTTTAAGTTTATCCAAAACTTGAAAATGAGAGAAGAAATCAGAACTCAAGTACAAGCCTTGTACATGCCTTCCCTCATACCTCAAGATTAATATCTTGTTCTATTCTCTGTGCATAGTTTTCAATTTCCCTTCTTTTGTTTGAGTAATGAGACGAGGCAATGCTTCTGCATGGAAGTATTTTGGCTATGACCAATTAATATTCAAATAGCTAAGAAGAAAAAACAATATTATTTTTCTTAACCCTATATTATCTGCTTTTGGAAAGAACTTTGTCTGAAAGTTATAAGGTTTACGCAAGTCCAACAGCGCAGACAAAATTTAGTGTTACATAAATAAAAGCATGAACATAACCTTCCCACACTGGCCTATTCCCATGGTGTTTATACCCTTTAAGCACATGAAGACATTTACCATATTTTCCTTTCGTCATGATTTGGCTATGTTTTTACATACTTAGGCCTTTTCCTCATAAATCAAACTCAGCAACCCATGATTCCTTTTGTTACTTTCATCTGAAGTATCGCCAGTTTGATGACTTCTTTCTGGGATCAAGGGTTATTCTAAAATCTGCGAAGAGAGTTGTTATCATTGCTGCTTCTAGGGTTAGTCTCAAAGCTGGAGCCCATGCTGTTTAAGGAAAGGACAGTGAGTGCTTCTGAGACGCAGGGAACACAGTTGGAATTATGCTACAGCGGGCACAGATGAGTATCCTCAGATAGAGTTCAAACTGATTTTGAATTAATTTTGCCTTCTGGAATTAATTTTGAGTGTGAGTAATGCATTGATGGAATAAGAAACTTTGCTAATGTGGCAGTTTGGTAGCATAGTCCTTGAGTCATATAAAGTTAGAAGCAAAGTAGCTGCCTAGTGGAATGGATGGTGAAAATAAGGGAGCTCATCCTTTTCCCATCTCAATCTCTGCTGCTAGCTGGAATCATTGCTTTGGAAATTCTCAGTTGCTTTTGGACCAGGCTGTACCAGCTGAGAACTTCTGTGAGGGAGAAAAAAAAGGTGCTGGTGTAAATGCAAACTTAAGTAGAATTAGAAAATCAATGTATGCTAGGAATGAAGGTGATGACATCTGGGCAGATGCAGAGGAATAAAGAGCACATCTAATTTATATTGGCTTGAATAGATTCATGTGGATTGAAAGCTCATCAGCTCCAAGGGCAAAGCAAAATGACTGGAGAGAAAAGGGTAACTACAGAGCTTGTGAGACTAGGGAGGTGAGATGTAGCAAGTGCTCAGCATATCACAAGAAGGACCTATGCCCTGACATAACACCTGCTGACTGTCTCTGAGTTGACTTGCACTGCTGAAGGAGATATGATGAGATCAGAGCAAGAAATTTTGTAATGCATCTCAAGAAAAAAAAAAAGATGAAAACATTCCTTTCAAAATTTTACTTTTCCTGTGGTTTTGAATCATGGTGAAAGCAATTCTGCCTGACAGGGTATAAGCTTTCTGACTTCCTTCTGGAGTATGAACAACAGTTTCTCACTATGTCCTCTTGAGGGATCATTTCAAGTATTACCTACTGTAGAGAAGAAAGATAAAACAGGATGTGATCCATATTACTTACCCAGACTTCTTTTTCAGTCCCACAGGACAAAGACGTTACCTTGCTTAGAGAAATTAAGCTTGCTAGAATTTGTGTACTAGATAACCAGAATAAAATATGAATAAAATATTGCAAGGACTTTTTCTTTCCAGACCCCATAGAATTAAATTCTGTCGGATTGTTGCTAAAATACATTGTCAGATGTTGCTCATTTTCATGTGAAACAAGATCTGCTCTGCCAAATATGCATGGTGCATTTGTTCCATGCTAAGTGTAGTGCTTATGTTGGGTTGTTCTCATTGGTCAAAAGAAAAATGAAGGCTCTATTCCAAACTCTTAGTCACTGTTGCTCTGAATATGTGGAATCTCTAGGGGAAAAAAAGTCTGTCCTTTTTTAAGAAACCACAAGGGCCCACAATGACCATTCAAGGTAATTCAGTGCAGTGAAATCTTGCAAACGATTTCATTAATTTTCCTTTTGTAATTTACATAGCAAATTCATTGTTAATAAGTGGAAAGTTAAATTTTGCTTTAAATTTTGTCAAAAAGTGGCTGTGTAAGGTAGTGCAGGTGAGGTTGTGTGCGTTGTTGTCAGTTAAGCCTTTGTGGGACTATCAAGATGTGTTAGAATGCTCCCTGCCTCAATTTTTGCTGATAACAGAATAACTTCAAGGAAAGTTTTATGGAAAAGGATAAACCATCCTTAAAATAAACCCTGAAAGTTGTAGTTTTCACTGCACTGAATCTGTCCCTGTTAAGTGATGCGCACTTAACACAGTGGAAACAGTGAACCTTCACTGATACAGCTAAAATGTTTGAATAAGTGTTAGCCCACAGTTATCAGAAGAGTTTTATACAATACTGTTCTATAATTCACACAATAATATATGAGTGTGTAATACTATTTGTTAGGCAAACTTTATATACTTTCATTATCATTATCCTATCTCTTTCCAATTCCTAATGCTGTTGTTCTTCCCTTTTATGTTCGAATATAAACATATGAAAGATTAAATAAAAACGCTTCTTGGCATTTCAAAAAAGCTTTATCCCCATGAATAATAGCATTCTGGATTTAAGAATTTAGCAGTATGTTCTCTTCTTTGTACAAGATTGCTATTAGCAAGCCAGTGTGGTATCCACTGCTCTCATTAAAGATCAAGGAAAAGAAAATCCAACTCTGAAATGACATTGTTATCAGTCTCTTTAAAATCTTGGAGTAGCTTGAATTTGTCTCAGTGTGCTCAGTCATCAGGCACCATGTAAAAACACATCCTTTTCCTAAAGATTGTATCTTCCACTTGGTTGGGACTCTGTTGGAAAGATGTTTTTTTTTTTTTTTTTAACTTCCAAAATTCACTAATGTTAACAATTTCATTTCCCAGCTGCTGTAATCTAATATGGTTTAATGCATTTTTTTCCCCCCGGAATTTGAGAATTCAAATGTAAACCCAAATGCATTATTTAATGCTAAATTTTAAAACTTAAGGAGGGTAAAGATATTCCTGTGCACAGAAGAGTTTAATGAAATCTTTGTGTTTTCATTTTTAAGAGGCATTTGTCTCCTGAAGAGTTCCAGGAAGTCTTCAAAATGAGCATTGAGGAGTTTGATCGCCTGGCACTTTGGAAGCGGAATGACCTGAAGAAAAAGGCCCTGCTTTTCTAGTCCCTCGTGGATAAAATATGTGCTTAATCAAAACAGAAATAGTCTTGCCAGAACTATCACATGCACTTGCTGTTGAACCATTGTCCAGCTTCATTGTGTTAGTATGTGTTGAAGGAAACAGGACAGATTAGATGGCATCGTGTTGGAATACAAAGAATTTGCTAATCTTGCATTACCAGCTGGTTCTGTCAGTAACTCTGGTCCTACCCAGTTTACAACATGCAAAAATCTAGCTTTAAATTTATCGTTGCTTGCAGTTATTGCTTGATGCAAATGGAAATTCTGGAAAAAAATAAGAGAAAAAGTGTAGCTGTGACAAAGGAAACATGACATTTTGTTTAATTAAGTTTTAAAATGCAATTTTTACAAAACCAAGTCATGAATATAAAGTTCTCTACTGGAGAATTACATGCAATTAAAAATGTGGTAAAAGCCAAAGAGAAGCATGTCCATAAGCAATTATTGCAGCTCTTTACGTGTGGTACTTTTTAAGAATGAAAAGAAAAATATGGAAGCACCTTAATTCTACTTCTTATACATTAGACGCAGTCTATTCTCTGAAAGGTCATTTTTGTCTAAATGGTAACTAGCTATCTTTAATTACAGCACAAGAGTTTTTATTTTATTAAGAATATATTGTGACATAAAACACTTATTACGACTAAAATGTATACAGAGACCTACTTAAAAGTTTAGTCCCATTCATCAGGAAAACTGAAGCCTTATACAAAACTGGTGTAAGAGTGTATTGTGACAGTTAACAGTGTTTTCCCACTATTTTGGGGTATCTGGGGAACTTTTTTTTTACATTTCATGCTGATATAAATGCCATGTAATCTTAATTATATGTAGATAGATATGTCTATCTATAAAGTATTTTTTCATTAATATATGTTCTCAATAAAGACATTTTTACGTTCTCCAGTTTCTGGCTTTATATCATAAGCCATGAGAACGGCAAAGGCAATTGGTAGGTGTGGAAATCAAACAATTCAGCATAAAATGTAACAAAAAAGCTTAGTGTGCTCTATCAATAGTATATCAAATTATAATCAAATATATGAAGCCCTCATGCATTACTATTTGCATGTGTCTATACAAATCAATTTTTTAAAAGTCCCTATATGATACTGGTGCAGTACCTTGGAACTATCTTAAATAACAAGCAAAGCAAACAAAATCTGAGCATTTGATATGAGCTCTTAATATTTCTTCCAACTGAAAGACTGTATCAAATTTAATAATTTCATACGGTCAGAAGTATGGTTGCTGACAAAGAATGATTCAAAGTGAGTTGCTAGTTTTGTGTGACACTAAAAGAGCATTATAAAAAGTACGTTTTTCAGCCATGTGTCAGTATTCTGCATTTTTACTGCCTTGAATGTTTGTACTCACTTCCTACTTCACGATGTCTTTTTGCATAAATAACTGGTTAATGTATGCACTACAATACACTATTTCAACTGCCCCAGCATTGGAAAAATCATAGCATTGGACATGCCTTCTTCTGATCAACTTTCAAAATCCATACTGTTGGAAATAAATATTTTCTCATGACCTAAGTGTTTTGTCTGATGACACAAATGTTTAAAAAAATCATTAAAACAAAACCATAACTGAATGACCGTGCTAACTGTGTATAATTTTTTTATTGTTTTGCCGCACTGGGTAGGTGTCGTGGTTTTATGATTTTTTGGTACTGGTATTCCACATCATGGCATCATGTGGTGCATTGGGAGTCAGGGAGAACTACATTCCCCAGAGGACTTTGCAGTGCTTTGTTGTTTTTGTTTTTTTTTTTCACGTGTTTTCCGCTCAGAGGGAACAGATAAAAACTCTCTGCGGTCACGGGACGTTCTCTCTCTTTCCTCTAGGATCACTTAGGAGTGGGTGCTCGCTGCCATCCGCCTTCAGCGTTAGCGTAAGGCCTTCGGTTTATCGGGCACTCACTCTCTCTCTCTCTCTCTCTCTCTCTCTCTCTCACTCGTTTTGTTTGATTCATTGGGCTTAATTCCAAATTGTATTGCATTATATTGTGTTATTTACTTCCTGATGTCTTATTTAGTAAATTAGCTTTTCCCCCTCAGATTGTTGCCGCTGTTTTGTCTTGGGGCTTATCTCCCTTTTTTCCCTTTCCCCCTTCCCCCTGTCCGGGGTGGGGGCCTGTGGGTCTCCTTCCTCGGTTGTTGCGGGGCCGGGCTGAACCAGCTCACAAACCCCTGACAGTAGGTTCTTCCAATTATTCTAATGTAACTACTCTGTTATTTGCATTAGGTTTGCTCAACAAAGAAACATTATATCTTTGGTTGTGAAGTGTACCTCTGACTGTAAATTTACTACAAATCTGTTTGCAACTTAAACAATCCATGATGTACCAACCAAAAGCTGCTTTACTTTCAGTCTCTGAAGGGGTGTATAAGAAAGAAGGGGACAGGCTCTTTCTCAGTGTCTGTTGTGACAGGGCAAGGGGAAATGGTTTCAAATTAAAAGAGGGGAGATTTAGATTGGATATAAGGAAGCAGCTTTTTACAATAAGGGTGGTGAGACACTGAAACAGTTTGCTCAGAGACGTGGTGGGTGTCCCATCCCTGGAGACATTAATGATGGGGCTGTGAGCATCTCTGTTCATTGCAGAGGAGTTGGACTACGTGACCTTTACGAACCCCTTGTAACTCAAATGATTCTATGATGTTCAATGTACACAACCATTAGCCAGTCTTAATTAAGAGCTCGTGATCATCTGTAGGCAACACCCAAAATCCTCTGCAACCTCAGAATAGCTTGTTATATTTTCATACTGCAGTAAAATCTGGCCAATGTGAAATGTGACCACCAATGTTCATTGGGTACCATGGACCTCATATCTAAATCCAGGAGAGCAAGCAGCTGAAGAAAGGTGATTAATATATCTGACCTTGGAGAAAACTACCATTCTTATCTATATGTTCCTGAGGCATCAGATTGATTACAGTCATCTCTTCCATGAAAATATTGCAAGTTGACAGAAGAAATGCGTATACAGGAGCAGATCACATACAAGTTCAACGAGGATCTTTGTAACTAATGTGAAACTGCTTAATGATGGTATTGATTGTACCAGTGCAAGCAAAATGCACATATCAAGCAACACCTGATCAAGAACTCCACACTGCTGAATACTGTTACCCAGATACCAGATATTCGACTGATGACAAATGAGGGCAGTGAAAGCTTGTGAGCTCTGATCATGATAGTGCCAACAGCTTAAAAGCGTCTTCGGAAGGTCCTCATCCTACCTGAGCTAAATCAGATAAAATTCTCATTTTGCATACTGCCATGTTGATGTTTTAGTTCATGAGTACCAGTTCTACTGACAGTAGACAACTGTGCCTAGGATTAATACCATATTATCTAGCTGTGCATCATTCTCTTTTCCCTTTTCTGGTCAGACAAGAGATAAAAGAACTTTGATGATATCCTAGTGCTCAAAACCAGTTATATGACTCTCACCTGTCACATTTCGGTCCTCTGAACGTAAAGAAAATCAATCCATCTGCTGATTTGTAAATCACAACTATCTACTCTTAGATGAAGTTAATTGTGTACAGGTGAAAGCAGTAAGCCAGCAATCTCACTAAGCTGGTGGATTACCACTCACAACTACTGGCAGTTCATAGACCATGTTACCAAATCATTTTCAAGACAACAGAATGGCACTTTGACTTGCACAGATCTCATAGAAGACCTTTAAAGGGTAATTCTTTGTACTGCTTACCATACAGGCATGTATTTGATGCCAAACACACAAAAATGTTTTAGAAAATGGTGAGTTTATCAACTTCTACTACCAGCTAATCCATAAGGGAAATTTGGCTTCCATACTCAAAATCTTTGCTGATGTTAGACAAGCAAATGCTCTTACATATCCTTCTTATTTCATTTTCCCCAAAGTTTGAAATGGTCTGCAGATGTCAGTTCAGTGCAAAGATGGTGTAACTCTATAAGTTGTTCTGTTTTTCAGATGGTACATGTCAGTGTATCACTCTATATTTGAAGTGTCTACTGTCACATGGTGTAGAGACCTAAACAGTAGTGCTTTCTAGCATATCTAAATTCTCATTTACAGTATGATCCTGATTTGCCACGAGACAACTATAATAGTGTGACAGAGCCTTAAAGAGGGAAGTGTTGTAATTCTCTTTACTGCTAGATTCTCTGTACATCATCTTAAGTCCATAAGCCAGAACATGGCAAGCCAGAGAATACAATGTTTGTGTTTATAAATTTATCATATCTTCCTTATTTAAAACTGTATATCAAAATTTTGGTCATGCAGTCTACTTTCAGTAACCTGGAGTATCTTATTACATGTGAATAGATTAACACGTGCATAATTTATGTTCTGGTTTATTTCTAGATTTCCATATGCTAATCTTAAGTAGCATTACAAAATGGAAAACGCATTTCAGAATAGTTAGGTAAGTCTTTGCCAGAATTTTTCTTCTAATAGTTTGGTCCAGCACTGGCAGAACAAATTCATATTCTCAACAAATCATTGTTTTTTGTTTTTTTTTTAAGATTATGCTTTTTATCATGAAATATTGTTCCACAGTCTTGTTTTCAAGGAAATTCTGTCTTTCAGCACTTTGGTAAGTATGGATGTGCCTATGCAGCTGAAGAGGATCAGTGTAATTCCTGATGGAACCTTTCTTGATATGTATTCAAGAAGCAAGGGAGTTCTGTCAGAGATTTCATTTTCATACCTAGATCTGATTTGTATGTCTCAGCTGTTCATGACAATCCTGATGTGTGATCTAATTCTCACCTCATGTATTTTAAAGGCATGTCTCAAACACAGAAATGAAAAAGCCAACCTATTTCATCATCATGCTCTCTGAGACAAAGGAACACATGGATTTTTGTGGTTGACTTACTAATGCTAAAGCATATCTGACCAACAATTCCAGATAGGAAACCATGCATGCCAGATTACTATTAGAGCTGTCTGAGAAGGCTGGACATTTTTGTCTGACCTTCTTCCACTTCTTCTGCTTGTGGTTCAGTGGAGAACTCTGAAAGCTGGAATTGCAGAAACAGGCAAATGCTCAGTTTTGAGAAGCTACTTGGAATCTAATAATCCCCTAAGACAAGGTTAGTTTTACAGGAACAAAAGGATGCAGCTCAGCTTGTTTTCCATCCCTCACTTTGATGAGGAACCATTTACGTAAATCTCCTCAAGTGTGATCAAGTCAGACCATTAATTTTATTAGCCTTTCACAGGGCTGCAGGAAAACACTGTTCCGCTATTTGCAGATGAGATAGAGAAGATCTCAGGGACTGCCATCTGTGAGGCACATGGGCTCCAGAGTGTCACTCTCCTTGTATGTGAGAAAGAGTCACAATACTTCTAAGCTTAATATCTAGACACATAATCATTTTTTCAGAGATCTTGTGTACCTGTGGTGGAAAAGGTGCTACTCAGGAACAGCACGTGAGGAAAGGTAGATCTCAATAGTTTACTTCTCTGATGGTAAAGTTGTGAGCACACAAAGCAAGCTGAAGTTTGTTGTCAGGCTATTGCAGCTGGTTATTACTTTCTCTTCACATCCACCATCTCTCTGATAAAGGCTTGGAGAAGTAAATGGCTCTGTGTTTTTCTGAGTGCTCTAACTTTTATAATTTTTGCACATTTCCTTTTTACCCCCAATGCCAGACATCCTGACAGCTATATACCCAGACATGTTTGTAGATAGGTTCCATATTTCAAATGATTGAACAAATCTCTGCAGCTCTGAGGGTGTATGGACAAACTGATAGTCCTTCTGTGCCAGACTGTGGGACACCAGCTGCTCCAGAGGGGTCCAGGTAGGAAACTAACAACAGACAGAAGCTCCTGTCCAACACAGGTGGCATCTAAACATACAGTAAATCAAAGCTTTAAGGATGAGATTTTTCTGTCTCATTTATGATGTATTTAACATTTGATAGAAGAAATCTGCATATCCTTGATTTTTTTTGTTTTCCTGAATCTTGTCAAATTTGTGTCCAGAATGGCTTGTGGAAGATGTTTTCTCCACTTGCTCTGAAGAATGCCTCAACTGTATCCTATAACTCATCTCTCTTCTAAGAATTGCAATTATTTTTTGAATTATTTTTAGATGAAAGCTATCATGTGTCATTGATAATTATTCTGCAAGCTCCTCTCAGCTCACTGTACCTTGGTTCAAGAGGTGGGCTGACTCAGAATAAAGACATTGCAGTGTTTTACATAGGAAATAAAATTCTGGCACGGTTTTGTGGGATTGGTGATGATGGACTAGATTATCTTAGTGGTCTTTCCAACCTTAATGATTCTATGAGCCTATGAAAAGAAGAGGCCTACTACTTGAAACACAAACCTTATAAAGAAATCAACTCTATATCATCTCATCTTGATTTCCAGACACTGTACAGAAGGCAAGCATTAGAGTAGCATGTTTACAACCAAAAATAAGTTATTTTTCTTTCCAAAACTTTCTAATTCATTATTGTAAATTGAAAAAATGGACCAGAAAAGCTGGATGGAGCATGGCTTTGTTACTTTTGCAAGGATCAGTAAAAGCAAACCTGGCCAAGATTTATTGAAGGAATAAGAAAACTATTCACATAAAGAAAACATAAAGAGAGACATTGCATTGCAACCATTCAGCTCAGGAGTAAATTAGATGTAAATAAGGAGTAGCTTGAAGCAGCTTTTCCATTGCTTACATAAGAGTTTGAAGAGCTGGTGGTGTAAAACAGTGGGTTTAGTTGAATTGTTGAAAACTTCAACAGAACTGCCCAGGTATTATTTTGACAGATTGTAAGTGTAAGAACTGACTGGTCCCTGATCTTGATGATAAAGGTGAAGGGGGGAATGTGTTGTTAAACAGTGTGGGCAACAGGGGAGGAGGCAGGGAGGGGCTGAGGTTCCATTTTTGACATAATTCTGCTTGAGTTCAAAGAAAGCAGGAACAAGAAGGTAAGGTTTACATGAAAACTTGGCCTATTGTGTTCAACTCTAATCTAAAACATAAAAATAATGAGACTAGGGTTAAACAAACAAACAAATAAACAAACAAAACACTGATAACCTATCTTTGTACTACAGAGATTTGAAGGTACTTTTCAGTGACACTAGGAGTTTAATGTGCAAAGAACGAAAGGATTTAGCGTAGCATTTTAAAAATGTCAGGTGTTAAATGTTAAGCCCACTGAAATCAGTGGAAGTCTGATGCGCACAGGACTGCAAAGGTCAGGTTATACAGAGCTTTTTTAAAATGGAATCAGCAAGGGGGGGGTTGTGTTTAATGGGAAGTAACCAATTTTTAGGTACACATTCAGATTCCTTTTTAAAGTGCTCCTTCATTAACTCTGGTTCAAAATCAACAGAGAAATTACAACAATAATGGGTTTTACATCTCTGTGAAAAGTGTAGGGTTGCAAATACTTTCACTACAATGGAGAAGACCCACATGTGTAGAGACTAGGGAGAAGTTCCTGTGTTATTTAACAGGTGTGCTAGCTCTCTTCTTGAAGTTTCTATGATGCACACTTATAAAATGTTTGCTTTCTGCAGAAAGGTAAATGGCATTTCTGTAATAGGAAACTTTACCTATACAAGCAATCCTTGTGGGACACATAGATACTCAGTACTAAGCAAGATTCCTGAAACAAATATTGTGAGTGTATGTTTTGTTGTTGTTGTTGTTTTTTATTTCTCCTCAGCAAATTTGAAAAGTACCGAAAAAAAGCAACTCATTGAAAAGCTCCTTCAGAAAGATACACCTAGAAATTTCAGAAAAATGCTGAGTATTTTGGTATTAACAGAGTCTGCACTAACAGAATCGCAGAACATGATGAGGAAGGGAAGAGGAAAAGTAACACTTTACCAAGAATTTTCTGCTGTCTTTAGAAGACACCTCGACCTAGTTTATAAAAGTCTCAAGCCTCTGAGACAGCTGTGAGAAAAAAATCATAGTTTCAGCATGACAGAGGATGAATTTCGTTCTAAAAAGCCATAACTTGCCAGTTTGTTGCATAGGGCAGTGCGGCCACTAGGTGAAGTGCTATTGTAGTTGTAGGTTTCATATACCTATTTGGGGAAGAGAAATAAATGAAGCAGATTTTCTGTGTTGATGGCCTATCTGGTACCCACATACAAGATGTTTCTTACAGCTATGATTTCCCTTTAAGATACTGACAGAACCATGCTCGTGTTGAGGTGTATTGAAAAATCTTACTGAAAAGTATGGAACGCACTTTTGGGGGCTGCCAATCATCACTTACATAATCCAATAGCTCTTCTGGAATGGTTTATTTCAACAGGATGTTGCCAAGTTTTTGGGGCCTCTTATACTGCTGAGTTGTCTGATATGGACTCAGTCCAGTGCATTTTTGAAGGGGAACTGTGTATCTTTAAAAACTGACCCACACTTTTAAATGCTTTAAGTACTCTTTTCCTGCCTTTTTACGTTATTTAAGTGAGCCAAATCCAAATTGCTTGGAGTTTCTTACAAGACATAAATCTCAACAAATGGTAGGGGATTTTTTTTTTCATGCATGTGCTTCTCCTATTTCATCCAATATTGATTATTCAAGGGGAAAAAAATCTTCAAACATGCATCATAACTCTCCTAAAGATAATAAATATGGTCTGCCATTGTGATAACTTTCTTCCTTTGACAATCTGGGGATGGTTGAAGTTCTGATCTTGTAAACAGCTATACTTAGATATCTTACTGACAGGACTATTCTAACTATTTCCTACCCTTCCCCTTTTTCCTTTCCTTCCTTCCTTCCTCCCTCCTCTGTTCTCTCTCTTTCTTTCTTTCTTTCTTGCTGGTATTGTTTTTTATTTATTTTATTTGCTACGATTATTTTCTTTTTTTGTGATAACCCCTGTTAAGAAGATTACAAGAAGATAAGGACATCTCTGTGACTAGGCTTCAAGTCATGCTAAGATAGTGAAGTCTGTGTCCACAGTAACAAAGTTACCCTTGATAGAGCAGAAAATTAGGGTCAATTATTGAGAACAAAAGCGGCATTTGGAACATTACATGTATGTCTGTTACAACTTTGTAACTAGTTGGTTTTGTAATATGAATCTGGAAGGCACTTTTTCAAGCATGAGGGATGTCTGTTTTGAACGGGGAGATTTGCACACACTTACCCTGTAGAACTTTGTGTTAGAAGATGATTAGTTTAAGAAGTTTATTGGGTGCAATGTATGACGTACAGTTACTGTGAACCACAGGTTTCCTATTAATGAAGTGACTTAAGTTTCCATGCAAGAAATTCCTTAGTAATCAATTGATTTATTTCAATCATGTTGTGTTCAGTGTGAGTTACATGCTGTTCCTTTTAACTGCATAAAATAGTTTTTGTGTTTAAATAGTGTCATTAACGACTCATAGGTAAAAATATCCACTTAATCTCCAAGGTCTACTTAGCAGCTCACAGAATGATTTAGACAGACTCAGATTTGGGTGAAAAGTGTCATTTTAAAATGCTTTATTGTGGAAAGTGAGAATGCAAATAAAGTTCTTTGGAGTCCTTCAGATTTAAGGGAAGGTTTCTTCTGGAAGAAATCATTTTGCTGTCTGGTACTCATCTCTGTGATACACATTCCCTTCTTTAGTCCCTATGGAGTAACCCCCAGAAGACCAGAAGTCCTCACCAGTCTCACCAACATCCTGAGGACCAACATCTTGCTATCTCATCAGCGTGGGGCATAACATGCTATTTCTCCTGTCTTCCTTGATAGTAGAGCTCTTAAGTCTGCAGAGGAGTCACACAATTTAGGCAAAGGCTATGCATGGAAATATTACTTAATATAATGTATGCACTACTAAGAAACATCAATCCAGAAGCAGAAAAGCCAGCACATCCTAGAAGTGCTTGCTGCAGGCACATGAATCAGTGGCACTGTGCACGGATTACACTACATGTGCCAGAGCAGCCAAGAGCTAGTCTGAATTTTCCAGCAGAATCTTTTGGGCTGTTCCCACTAGCTATCACGTTTTACAGGTCCAAGTACCAATCAAGTAGTTCAACAATAGCTGAAAGCAATCGAACTGCAGAGAAGAGGTGTTATGGTTTAATTTTTCAAGGCCGACTAAGCCCTTTAATATTGCCAGAAAAAATCACTGCTTCTGAGTGCTCCAAAGCTCTTCCTGCCAGCTCCTAGCATAATGAAAAAAGCATAATGAAAAAAGGCAGACAGCAACATGCTGCTGCCAGAGGGGCTCCCCCAGTCATTCCCTGCCCACATCCAAAGGCAAGAAAGAAGACAGACAGAGGCAAGATCTGGTCATGGTATGTTGTTTGGACTAGACTGGACTTTGTGAATTTAGAACACTAGTTTTAGGCTATAGAGCTTGAGCTGGTACTGCAGTGTAAATAAGAATTTTCCCTGATTTAGACTGTTACTCTGGGTATCACCCTATTCCAGTGAGTGGGGATGATAGGACAGAAGACCACAGTAAACTTGGCAAGATCACACAGAATTTTATTCACCAAATTTAAAAACTCTTAATGAGCTGTATGCTCTGAGATGCGCAGCAACATAAGCTACAAGCTCAAACAGAAGGATGAGCTCGTTTGTAGAATGTTCCACAAATGCTCATTACAAAAGAACATTTGTGCATCCAACTGTTGCAGCGAGGCAAAGCAAAAGATGCTTTTACACCTAGCAAGATTAAAGACGAAGAAATTAAAGCTCTTCCTTTAGTAGCATTCCTTTGTGACCTTAGGTTTCCATTTTCTTTATGGAAAGAGAAGATGAGAAAAATGTTGGAATGCAATTACCCACCCTGTGCAAGTTTTGCACTGGATCTGCCTCCAACACTGCTAAATGCTGAAGCCTGCTTTCAGCTCTCCAAGGAAACTTGAAATATAAACTTTAATCAATATAATACCATCAATTTACATGTGGCATGTCAAGCTAAATTTAGAATCGTAGAGTCATGGAATCATTAAGGTTGGAAAAGACCTCTGAGATCACATCTAGTCTGACTATCTGCCTACCACCAATATTGCTTGCCCACAAAACCATGTCCCTAAGTACCTTATCTACACACTTCATAAAAACCTCCAGGGATAGATTCATAGATTCATAGATTTATTAGGTTGGAAAGGACCCACAAGATCATCTAGTCCAACCATCCTCCCACCAATCACCAATTGATAGTGACTCAAACACCTTCCTGAGCAGCCTGTTCATGTGCACAACCACTCTTCTCAAGAAGTTTTTCCTAATATCCAACCCAAATCTCATTGGTGCAACTTGAGGGCATTACTTCTCATCGATCTTACTCGGGAGAAAAGGCCAACAGCCAACTTGCCACAATCTCCTTTCAGGGAATTGTAGAGAGTGGTAAGGTCTTCCCTGAGCCCCCTCTTTTTCAGAATGAACCATCCCAGTTCCCTCAGCCACTCCACATAAGACTTGTGCTCTAGACTCTTCATTGCTTTGTTTCCTGTCTCTGGACACACCAGAAAAAAGAAAATCACCCATTACAGACTGAGAAGCTCTGCTGTATGGGACACACCTGCGCAGGAACTACCAGCACACCCCAGCCCGTGCCCGGGGCCGCTTTGTCCCACAGGCTCCGCCCCGGCCCGGCCCGGCCCCGCCGCGCTGTTCCCGCCCCCGGCCGCCCCCTGCTCCTGGCGCTGCCTGAGCTGCGCGGCTGTGCGCTTTGTGCCCGTGGTCGCGGCAGGACGGCCCGAAGGTAGGAGGGCTCCGCCCGCTTCGTCCCGTCTCGCTCCGGGTTATAGCATCTCCCCGCCGAGCTCGGCCGGGCGGTGTGGGAGGGGAGGGGTTGGAGCGAGACAAGGGATTTTGTTCTGTCGAGGTTCTGCTTGCTGGAAAGCCTTCCAGCCCGGGGGGTAGACGAACGGCACAAAGTCTCGTTCGGTTTCTCGGCCAAAGAGGTGCACGTGGAAAATGCTGTGAGCGAGCCCTAGCATCCGGAGGCGGTTGCTCGGCGGGCCCGGCGTCACCGCCCTGGAGCCGTTCCTCGCAGGGCTTTGGGAGAGCAAAAACCCGGCGGAGATCCCCTGGAGGGAAACCCGGCGTCTGCGTTACCGAAAGCGGCATCCCTTCCCGGGGAGAGGCAGCAGCCGGGGGGGCTGCCGCTTTGTACAGTTGAGAATTTGGTTGTTTTCTGCCTTTTAGGGTGGGAAGAGGTGGTCTCTCTCCAGACTTTGCCATTTGAACTTGTTTCATCATAGCAGAGAGATTGCATCATGTTACAGTAAAGGCGAAAGGCAGAAAGAGCCATCCTTCCAGATTTATCCCATTGGCTTCTCCATCTGACCCCCTCCTTTTTATTTCCTGTTTAACAGAAAGGTTAAAACTAAAAAGCAGCGTGTGATTGGTAGAAGGCTGCTCGGTTCACAGCGACGTATTTTGATTTCTTCCACTGAGAGGTTTTTTTTTGGAAACTCGATTTTAACTTGGTGTGGATCTGTGCGGGGGTGAAACTTAGCAGAGATAGAGTCCGTAGGAAAATAATCAGTGGCAAAAGAGAGAGAAACAGCCAAACAGAAGTTGTTTTATATATGACGAGTTCAGGAGTCAGAGGAATTGAATGGATTTAGATGGGCATCCTCCAAAAGCATGGGCATCCACGTGCCCAGAAACACGGATTGGATGAACGAGTGCCTGTGTATCAAGGGCCAGGCAGGGCAGATGTCAGGAACTGGAAAGTGTTTAGCTGATCTCCCCTATGGATGCTATATCAATAATTAGATGCACCCAACACTTGCTATGTTTGTGCCAGTTTGTGCATCAGACCTGTGAAGGGATTGATCCTTTCCGCTGAGTTCTGTCTGTAATAGGTCTCTGAGCTAGCAAGATCTGATTAAGGGTTGTGCAGCTATCCCGATCCTCCCCGGCTTGCAGGTTCTTTTGTTCTTTGTGCAGTTCTTTGTTTTTTCCCGGAGGTTAAAGTGTCACAGCATGGCTCAGTTTGCCTCTTGGAGGTGTTTATCCCAAGTGTGTTATCACCCTTGCAGGTGCTCTGTCACCGTTTGCTCTGAGTGTTACAGGACCACATATTTCTTATGGGGAAATGGCATTTTTATGGAGGGCTTCTTCTCTGATTGCCCAGGAAGGTGTGGGACAGGACTACAAGGGATCAGCTTGACATGCAGATGGCACCCATCCATCAGCATGCTCCTGTATGGGCACCCAGTGCCCTTCAGTCACCCTCATGCCTCCTGGTGGTCTCTATGGGAAGAGCTGCTCCATTACTTTCAGACAATTCCTTTTTCCTTTTGATACTGGGGTTGGAACAGGACCAAATTCTGCATTAGAGCTAGGGGGGAGAGCAGTGCTGCCTTTCTGGGGGGCCACAGGGCACCAGATGGGGCTTGGAAGAATTAGATATGAATTCAGAGAGAGAAAAAAAAAAAAAGCATCCTCGGTTTTCTTTGTGTGTCTGGACACACAGTGATCACAGTGACAAGCCTGCTTGCAGAACAATGAGCAGACATCCCCTGCCTTTGCTGAAGCACAGAACTGCTCAGTGTTTCCCAGAAAATATGTTAGTATAATTCCAAGTGTTGCATGCTGTTCCTGGCTCTCAGGTGGATCTGTAGATACAGGGATTGGAAAGGTCTCTGGGGTCATAATTTCATACACATGTGACTAATTGTGGTGTTCCTTTCAATGGTGCAAAGGGAACCTGTGGTAAGGTCAGAGCAGGGATTGTCTTGCCCAGCTGCTCACTGCAGACTTCCCTGCAACATTGCCTCGGGACAAAGAGCCGGTGTTTCCAGGCTGCTTTGTGCAATCTGGAGTCAGCCAATTTAATTTCCGCCCGTTTTCAAAAGTTTCATATCTGATACCTCTGCCAATGAGAGCCCCATTAATGGGGGCCTGCTTGGTTAACTGCTTTGTTCAAGGCTGGGCTCTTTGTGTGGCGTGGATGAGGAGAGAAGGAAGAATGGATGTGCTCTGTATTCATTTGCAAGAGATCTCTGTCTTGCGTGTGGGATGTAAGGGCTTTGCTTCCAAACTCGCAGTTAATTCTGTCTTATTGTGGTTTTACTCAGACTGAAGCCCTCTGTGTCAGCTCCTGAGAAAATCATTCATTCCTTCCAGTTACACCATTGAAATTGCTTTACATTTGCTCAGGACATACAGCATCTAGTGGGATCTGACTGTTCGAGCTCCTGAGCACCCCTAACACAACACTGCTGAAATGAACTAATAGTGATCGTCCCTTTCAGAGCATCCCTAGGAAGGTACACTGAGCAAAGGGTGAATCAACATCTACTGTATGTTTTACTACCATCTGTCAAGAAATCTAGGAATGAAATTCCTTAGAGGATGTCTTTAAGGTTTGTTTTCCTATGGATGTAGCGATATCTTAAAAGTCAGTGCTGTTGCTTGTCAACAAAGTAACCAGAACTACATAGGATTGTTTTCTTGAAGCCTTTTTCCTAAACCAAAAGAGAAATAAACATTAAAAAAATCACTGCGTTATTCTTTTTGCGGTGATGGTAGTGGGTGGGTTTTCTTTTTTTAGTAACTGCGGTTTTCTGATGCCAGCATCTCTCTGCCCTTAAGTATTTTTGAGTTGAGTGCTAATAGCTGTCTCTTTGGAGGACAGTTGTTGGTTATGTCTTTATTGTGCCAAGATCTTGATGAGTACAAAATGCTGGCTAAATATCTGTCCTTCCATTAATAAGAGCCAGAAAAGTGTGTTCAAGTTTCAGATTTAATCCGCAATCTAGCTGGTGTCTCAAAGATAACAGATTTTTTACTCCCAAGAAGCACAGCACTTTCTATATGTGAGGTAATTGCCATGAGTTGGACTGAATATATATTATTCATTAGGGGACTGTCATCATATCATGTTTGTGAAATCCCCAAAGTCGCTTATCGCTTTCCTAGCCACATCCAAACACTTATGGGAAACAAGATGTTGGTGTCCTTCTACATGACCGGCTGATGTTCTCTCTCACTGAATTCAGTCTGCGCTGGTAGCCACTCTTGGTGAGTGTGTTTGCTTAGTTCATCTAAAATAAACAGGCTTTGGGAAAGTAGCTTAATTCTTGGATTCGTGTTATCAGGGACAGCGCTCTTACACAGAGCACATGTTATCTCAGTTTTGCAGAGAAGCAAATAGTAAAAGCTCTTTAATATGCTTCTTTCATGCTCAACTACTGTTATGAACTGTCCTGCAGTGTATGAAAACTCAATATTTGGTTGCTGTGGGTGGATCTTTTTTCTCTACTGAAGTATGTTTAAGCATCGTTTTCAAACTTAGCTGTTCCCTCATGGGTTCTGTGTGCTTAGGGCATTGCTGCTGTTCTAACATGGGGCAGAAGATAAGGCAAGGTGAGGAAGGCATTTCCACATTATTAGCAATTAGCAGGTCCAGATTTTATTTTGCTTCAGTGTTTCTTCCCAGGAGCAGCTGCAAATAGAGAACACAGTGTGACCTTCACTGCAGCTCCTAGTGCAGCCATCAATCAGGTCTGGCAGGGGCTTTATTGCGTCTGTCAGAGGGGCTCGTAAGCCACATGCTGTCTGGTTCGAGAAGGGGGTGGGAACAAACAAACAAAGGGAACTACTGTGGATTTTGCTTGAAATAAAACAAACACAAGTGAGCTTTTCCCATGTATGCCAGCAGTGGAGACAGATTTCAGTTTTCACTGTGTGCCATTGATCTGATTAATGAAATGGGATCAGCAGTTGCACTGTGCCTCAGTGTCTCTAACATATCACTCACAAACCAATGCATTCTCACCTGCAGTGAGCACTCTCTGTTTTATCCTGGGTGATAATTTTACCAAGGAGTTATACAGTTAGATTATTTTAGATAGTTTGTGCACGTGAGCGTTAGGAAAGGTTGCATATTAGGAAAATTTTTTTTCTGAGAAAGAGTGGTGAGATGTTTGGAACAGGCTGTCCATGCAGGTGGTGAAGTCACTGTCCCTGGAGGCTCACAAGAAATGGGTGGGTGTGGCACTGAGGGACATGGTCTAGAGTGGTCATAGGCATGGCACGGTGGTTGGATGAGGGGATCTTAGTGGCTTTGCCAATGTTAGCAATTCTGTTGAAGAAAGATTCAGACAAGTCTGAAAATCCTTCGAGGAAAACAAGGCAGCTCTGCAGATGGAGCAGTTCTGGGGTTTTGTAGGAACATGTGCTCCTTCACAGGCTTTTCTAGGCTTACATTTGGAGGCACCTTCTCAGTGGGCAAGCCCAGCCCAGCTGATGAGCTCAGCTGATGATTGCATCCCAGTTTTAAGCATGCAAAGCTTACATGGTTATTCACACCATGTAAGTATGTTTGCTTTGAGTTCATTTGTTTGCTTTTGTTTGTTTTTTTCCCTACCAGCCTTGATCTGCTTTTAGAATTCTACTGGACTTCAGAACAATTTATGTTCTGAGATTTTTTTTTCACTGCTGCAAAAAATCCACATCTTTTTCACATTCATTTCTCATGTCAGATCCAGAAGTGCAACTTTCTTGCCTTCTTCCTGAGGGTTCATTCAGCACAGTGGCCATCTGTCACTTTGTGCTTTGCTGCCTGTTATATGGGAGGTCAGAGCACTGGGACAGGCAGCACTGATGGTGTGCAGCCCTAGCTTCCTTTGTGGGCCTGTGTTTGTGTGGGTGTAGATGGATTTTAAGAGAGAGTGTGTATAGGTACAGGTGATATGTATTACAGCTTATATTATCATAGGTATCATAGGAAATAGTTTATTACTAATACATATTTAGTGTTGTCTTACTAGCAGATGAAAGTTTGAGGCTCCTAACTGCAAACTGGTAATGTGGGGTGTAGCGTATAATTTTTTTTTACTTTTTAACCACCCAGTTTTTGGCAGAAGCTGCCTTTTTACCAGGTTTGGGCAAGGAAGCTTGAAATGCCGTAAGAAATATGTAACAGCAGGTGCAGATAAAGTGCTCAGAAAATGTGAAGCAGATCTAGGCACCAGGGGAAGCTGAGCTGCAGAGGGGCCACTGTGGTGTTGCTCTGCCACTAGGCTTAGTATAGATCAAACGAAAAAAAAAACAACCCTGCAATTGTGGAGAGTGGGATTTATTTTTATAAGCCAAGTCTGTGCTGGGGAATAGAGTTAAGTACGTACTAGACATTGTTACTGGCTGTAGGAGATACAAGGAGAAGAAAAATTACCTTTAAATATTAAACAAATTATCTCACTTTTAAATGTTTAGAATTCACCATTTTTCTACTCATCGAAGTAGCTAATCAGAGAACAGCCTTTGAAAAATGAAAAGATCTGCTTCTTTTGTGGATAAAAACACTGGGGCTCAGGATCTTCTGTGAATATCTGGAGCAGATCTCTTCACCCTGATCCTTCTACCTGCACCATATGCTTGCAATTAATACCATGAAAAGCTGCACATCCCTCTGGACGGGGGCTGATGGGTGCATGGTGGGTCCTTCAGGAAGAACCAAGAGAGCTAGGAGGTAGAGGCTAGGTCAGGCCATGACATTTTGTTTTGAGCTAAACAGGAATGAAATCCACCCTAAAGTGTCTTGGGGAAAATCCTGGATGGCGGCTGGTGTGAATAATGCTGAGTACAATAGGGTGGGACCCCACCTGGTTACAAAAACAGTTTTATTTCCAAGGTTAGTTAGTTCTGTTGGAAAAAGAAGAACTACTAAACAAAGAAGGTCTCATTTGAAAGGAAAATACCAATTGGAGACCTTAAAACAGAACAAAAAAACCCGAAGTCTCCCACTTCAGAAATTAATGAAAACAGGCCCCCAAATATGCAAACAACTGAAATCACACAGCAAAACTCTCAGATAAGCAAAACAAATGTCCTCTGGGGAAAGAAAGAGCTGTTCCTTCTCTGGGAAAGTTTGTTCTTGTGGCTTCTGAACTTTTCATCTTCTCTGGGACTTTCTGCTGTCTTTGGTTCACTTTTTACAGCTTCTTGGTGTCCTGTGTCTCTTTTGCTGGAGAAGTATTTATGCAAATGCTTAGCTTTAAGTCAGTGAATCATCTTTGATGTCGGCGAGATGAGTATGTTGGGCTGTTCTCGTGTTTACGTTGCTCTGCAGAATGGGAGCTCCAGCCAACACAAACCAGCCGGGTGGGTACATGGCAGACTAGCATCAACCTTTCTGCCCCTAAATGAGCTGTCACACTGACCTCTGGCCCTCTCCCCAGGCCTTATTCAACAAGCCAAGGAGGCAAAACAGTGAATTTTAACCTGACTCAGGTTCCCATTTGTCTTTTGGTAGCTGCTGTTCCCATCTATCTGCCATGACTGAGCATCACAGCCACACAGTGCTGCGATTTCCTTCATGTCCTTTTGAGCATTCTCCTTTATTATTGTTTACAAAGTGTTGAGGCTAAGATTTTGCATATGTGGAAGGACTTGCTGAGAGATGCCACCCCTTTGACCTCATCTCTTCCAGTTCTCTCATTTTTCTTTCCTCCTGCTTATACTCCAGCTGTGTAACTTTTGGAAGTAACGTGAATGTAGAGATGAAGATTTCCTTCCAAACAGTCACTCCGTACAACCTGAGGACAAGTGCAGATAGGTTAAGGCCTGTGTACTATCTTCCACGAGGAAACAGCTTAAACATTGTTTATATTCCAAGGAAAGCAAAAGCTTTCTTGAAGAGGCATCATGTTTAGGGATTCCTACAGGCTTTTAGAGATTTGGGGGATCTTCAGCCCTTCTTTTTTTGTATCGTAGTAACATCATTTTAAGTACTGTGGGACTAGCTCTGCTGTACTTGCACTTTCTGGTTCTTGGTCAGCATATCTGAGGGCTCCAAGGTCTAAGTGGAAAATCAGAGTGCTCCAGAGTTTATTGTACTTTATGAGAGCAAAGGGTAAAATCGGTCTTTGAGACTTGGTGTCATTTGGGATAGGTTTCCTGACATACCAGCCCTTACAAAAAAACAGCTGTTCTGAGGCTGACATCCTGCCAGCTTGAAGGGAAAACAGCCAAACAAAGGAAAAAATACCCTGCCAAATAGGGATCAGACCTTAGCGTGGTTTGAGTGTGCTTTAAGTAGTCTCAGTCTTTGCATTCGCACTGGTTAAGTTCTTCTTTCCCTTCAGGGAGCTGACTTGGAAAGTAGTAAGTATGACAGAGTTTGGCCCTCTCCCACTATGTCTTTGTAGGGAAGGACCACTTCCTCCTGTGGCCTAAGCGCTCCTCTCTATGAGTCAATTTCTGGACAACCAAGAGCAAGATCTAATTGTAAACATCTGAAAGACAGATAGATGCAATGAAGGCACACAGCCTCACTAGGTGTGACTGTAAAGATGTTCTTGGCCAGGAGGACTCTTCTCCCATGTGGTTTGGTGGCCTGGCTGGGCCAGGACACAAGCTGCCCACAGACAGCAGAGCAGGAGTGGGCATTTACCTGAGGTACAGCTTGAGCCATATATATAGCCAAAGAAGTGTGTGCCCTTCTTGTATGTTGTCATTAGTGACGTACAGAGCACTTTGTACCTACAGCAGCTCTTTATGTGTTAGTAGATCATAAAACTTTGGTGAGATCATGAGATGAGACAAGGAATGGGAGCTGGCAGGGTGCAGAGGGATGGAGTGATGAGAGCTAGTCTCCCTGAAGGATAGAAACAAATATTTGTGAGGATTTTGGTATGCTGCTCATCTCTCTCATCAGCCCCACTTGTGACTCAGCAGCCCTGAGATTTTGGTACAAAACCTCAGTCCAACTGCACTTAAATGGAGTGCATAGGAGTATAAGAAGCATGTAGGAATCCTACAGCCATAGAAATATACATACAATTAATGGAGGCTCTTACCAGCTCCAGGAGTGGTGGGACCAAGTGTGGCTCTGGGTGTATCTTAACACTTTACCATGGAGTCAATAATAGATAGTTTGTTTCAGAAAGGTACAAATTAACTGTGTGTAACCATGCATGTTTGAAAACAAGAGACTGGTGGGAGTAGAACCAAATGAAATCAGGCAGAGTGTTACAGGAAGATTTTCCCTTGAACTGGAGAAATCATTATTACTGGCATAAATTTCCAAAATTGTAAACATTAAATATTTTCTCAGGTCAGCCTAAGAAAATGTTAAATTCCTTTTGTCATTGATTCTTTATTAAAGTGAGAATTTCCTCCCAGTGAGATTTTTGTCAAACTTGAAAATAATGAGGAAATGGATACTCTACGTTCCGTAATGGATGTTGTCCAAAGCAGATGGGGAAAATGCCATTTTGAACTGTTAAGAGCAAAATGATAAAGGACATCTGCAAAAATGTTTGGTGATTACTGTTTTCTTATTAAAAGTGCATTTTCTTATGGTAACTAAAGCAATTAATTATACCATAGTAAAATTAACTCAGTGTTTAGTAATTTATTCAGTTTTTAATTTGAAGTTATAATCAGTGGGGCACTTCTTTCTTTTGCTTAGGAATAGTATCCATGTCTACTGAGAGCTCCCCTCTGAATCTAGAAAGTGAATTTTTGTCAGTGACTAATGAGGAGAGTGTCAGTGACTTATGACCCTGTAATAGAACTGCTGGAAAATGACTGAGCTCCAGCAGAGAGCCTTTCTGAGTGATTTTTTTGTTGGTTTGTCTGCTGCCATTATCTTCCTTTACATTCAGCCTGTCTGCTTGCTACTAATAGCAAAGATTACTAGAGTCTGTGCTTTTGACAGTAACATTGTTTTCTTTTTTTTTTATCTGATCACATCATAGAATTATGTCACAACACTAAAATTCTGGCACTGGTAGACAGTGTGTCCTCAGTGATTAAAAGCTTCATCAGCGCTAAGTTTTGTGTTCTTTAATTTAAGGATCAGAAGGCTACATCCCATCTGTTCTGAGCGTGAAGGCTAATAAATGGCATTGTTAAGCTAGGTAAACAATGTAAAATGTATACGAGCATTTGCAAAGAGAACTAATCTTGTGTTACCTGAGCTGCTTATCTTCCTAGGGTTGTTTTTCATTTCCTACCATCTTCATGTGTTCATCAATTTTCAGATTCCTTCAAGGGAAGAACTACATATTGCATGAGATTAGAAACAAATAATGTGTCACTGCTCTTTTTGCTGTGTTATTAACATAGGATTTCTGCAAGGATACTTGCTAGGCAAGATTATAGTCAGTCTCCAGATTGAAAATTGAAACTTATAAAGGGAAGATTTAAAATGATTTATTGCCTTTGACTCATAGCTGCGTTTCCAGACATATTTTCAAATGGTGATCTATTAGCATCTACTAGTTTTTGATACTTTACAATGTAAGTTGAACTTGATCTAACAGCATTGTCCAAAGATGGCATTTGGAAATGGATAGTATTCTGCATCACTTTGCCTAGTTCTCTACGTAATTGTCTGTGTCTGTCGTCCTTTCTTTTTTCTTTGCCTTGCCTTGCTTTCCTCTGTGTGTGGCGGAGCACCTGCATCTGCTGTGAGAGGAGATTATGGTGTCAGGGTCCTGACAAATTGCTTTGCAAGATAAATGATGAGAAAATTCACAATTGTAAGAAATGAGACTGAGTTGATCCAGCATGGTGCTTTTCAGCCCTGCAGTAGTGTTTGGCCAGTGGGAATTTGTGTCTGATTTTTTTTCTTTTTATTATCAAAAGGCCAAGGGCAGAAATTGGGATTTCATTTCAGATTACCTTGTACCATTGTCCTTCATGGACAGCATGTGACTTGACATGCTGCAAACAAAAACACATGTGTCTGCAACAAAAGGCAAAATGAAGCTGTGGATGCTGGTCAAAGAATGATTTCAAATTTTAAAATAGTGCCAGAAATTTTTGTGGAATAAATGCGTCAAGGTATTTCTACATCAGATGCAGAAAAGAAGTAATGGCGTACAGAAAAATAGCAATGAGATATATATTATTCACTGTACTGTGGGTTATGAAGCTGCACTGTTGCAGCTGATATTGATAAGTTAGATAACTAACTCAGCAAAGAAGCTGAGTGTAGTGTAAGTCCCTGCTTATCCAAGGGACTTAACAAATAGCACATACATTTTCTCAAAACGAGTATGACAGAATCACAATTGTAGGGGACCTCTGGAGATCACCTAGTCCAACTTCCTGCTAAACAAGGTTCTTTACAGTAGGTTGCACAGGAAAATGTCTGCGTGGCTCTTGAGTGTCTCTGAAGAAGGAGACTTCACTCCCACTCTTGGCAGCCAGTTCCTGTACTCTGTCGCTCTCATAGTAAAGAATTTCTCATGTTTGTATGAAACTTCCTGTGTTCCAGTTTGTGCCCATTGCCTCTTGTTCTGTCACTGTGCATCAGCAGAAAGAACTTGTGCCATTTGCTTGACTCCCACTCATCCTTTACATTTTTATAAGCATTGATAAGATCCCCCCTCAAGACTTCTTCCAGACTGAACAGTCCCAGGTTTCTCAGCCCTTCCTTGTAAGGGAGCTGCTTCAGGCCCCTCATCATCTCTGTAGCCCTTCAGTGGACTCACTCCAGTAGTTTCCTGTCTTTCTTGGACTAAGGAGCCTGGAACTGCACATGGCACTCCAGATGTGACCTCACCAGGGCAGAGTAGGGTTCCCCCTACTCCCTTGCCCTGCTGGCCATGCTTTTTTTAATGCACCCCCAGGTACCATTGTCTTTCTTAGCCATAAACGCGCACTGGTGGATCATGGCCAACCTGTTGTACCTCATGACACTCAGGTCCATAAGTTTGCAGTGGCTGTTGAATTGGTTGTTTTGGATAGTAAAGAGACAGCAATTGGCCACGAGTGCTTTCTTTCTATCCTTATCCCTTCTCTTGGAACAGTGGAATGAAATCTTTCATTTGTGGATCAAATCTTTTATGTTTTTCACTTACAAGTTTAAGGCAGGGAAGAAGACCCTTGATAAGCACGTGATAAGGGGGTAGCATGGAATTTTAAGTGAAATTGAAGTGTGTTTTCATGAATTAATATTGAAGATTAACATTTGGAAATTTACTTTATAACTGAGGAGAAACTTCTGAGTTAGGGTTCAACATGCTGGGCACTGATAAAGCATTCACTTGGACCTTCTGTATTGAAAAACAGAAGTATAAGGTTAAGTGTCATCATATATTCATCAGTCCTGCCTCTTCCTGGTGCTAATAGCTGTAGCCTCACATGTGTGCTGAGTGAATCAGAGACCAGGCAGCAAGCTCCACTGTAATTCTCATCTTGACAAAATGAACTCCCAGTTTGGCTAGCTATTAAGTACTTCAGAAAACTTAAGTCTAGATATTTTCCTCATTTGTATTCCCTGTTAAACTGGTTGAGTGCAGGTAAAAGGAAGCGTTAAGATGTAAGTAATATTACTGCTATTAAATATGTGTGTGTGAATAACATATGGCTGTATTTAAACAACTTTCTTATTACATTTAAAGAGATTTCTCATTAAAATAAAGCTATTTTTCACTTTCTCTTTAGTAAACAGTGTCAGATTTTCAAATTATATGCCTGTGAGAGCTGAAAGGCACTTAACAGTGTGATCCACCCTGCCAGACTTAGGATATACTCATGTCTATAGCTGAGTTTGTTCCCTATAGACTTCCTGTACAATCAGTGGATAGAGATTTGCTTCTTTAGGATGCAATCAGTCTGTTCTGTTCTAGATGTCTATTTTAGGAAGGCTGAATTTCTCCATTGACTGTGCAGTGAGCCTAGGGCAACTAGCTCAGATGCAGATGACTACATTGTAAGTGTTGGCATTGAGTCAGAGGAATGTCATCTCTGAAACTATAATGGCCTTCCCCTCTACTTTCAGCCTATAGTGAATAATTCTTCTAAAGTCAAAGAGCGTATTCAGGAGGTTTAAAACAAGATGATGGCTTTTTGGATTAGCACGGATAGGTGGATTTTATTTTATAGTCTTAATTTAGGTTTGCTTGGCACTTTTGACTAAAAAGTGTGTCATGACTTCTATAAGTGGCTACTTGGCTACTAAAATGCTTTGAAGGCTCATAGGATTAAATGAAAACATCTTTGAAAAGAGGTTTGAAATCAAAAAATGATGACAGATTCCCAGAAAATGAGTTTTATGAGTTAATATTCTTTGCTGTGTATTTTTGAGAAATGCTGTTTAATTATAGTTCTCAGTTTTACAAGAGATTTTTCCACAATGGTCTCATATAAGATCTTCTGTATGCTAAATGCTAGTTCATTCATTTGTGAGATTTTTATTTAGAGTACTGTGCTCAGTGCCTCACCAATTAAAATGTCTTGTGTTTGTGTGACCAAGGTTCTCAGGATTAAATGGATCAAAAATAATGAACTTTATTACTAAAAAAAAAAAGGAAGAATTGTTCTGTCTGATCACAGATTCTGAAGACAGAAACGATGTAGCTCATTGTGTATGTAGTGCCTTGAGACTAATCTATTGAAGGTAACTATAGGGAAATTATAGCTAGAATTTGCTTTTGTCTTTAGAAAAAGTGTACATCAGGGGCCTGAATTCTAGGAAGTATAAGGATTTAACCAGAAACGTACTAATAAGTTTAAACATGCGTCTTAGATCCTGTAATATCAAGGTTTCCTAGTTTTTCAAAGAAGTCGAAGGAGAACTAATGGCTCAAACTTATTACTAAAACCTGTGGATTTTTTATTATCTTACTACTGGTTTGGATAGAAAGAACAGGCAAAGATATCCAAAGTAATCCATATATGAGATATATTACTGCAAGCTTGTCTCTGTAAAGGCTGTTTCATGGGCAAGTTTTTATTTGCTTTGGTAATATGTTACTAAATATACTATATATTTCAAACTATATATATTTTTATATAATATTTTGTTCTCAGTCAGTTTAGTAAAGTAATCATTTCCATGTAATTTAGCAAGGAGATTTTCTTGGAGCACTGTTCTTGTATCAGATCTGTAACATGCAGCAGCACTCAAATGACTCCAGTAGGAAATAAACACCCAATCCAGCAACACATGAGTGGATTTCATTTAAGCTGACAGTAGAATTCAGAGACTTGATTATGTCTATTCATGTACCAAAAGGTCAAATAACATTGCAAGCTAGAAGGATGGAGCATGCCATGTGAAGCTCCTTCATACTGGGATGACCTTCACCCATAAGGCAGACAGTGCACATAACCATGAGCTCTGTTTCTTTTCCTGTTGACATCGTTTACTAGGATCAGCCCTTGTCTGACTTTCTGTTGTTGCTGAAGTCTTAAAAATAGTTCAAAGCATTAAAAATAGTTTAAACCATTTTTCTGAAGAGTGTAGTTTATCACTGTTTCAGGCTGAGTAATCACTATCTGGCTACATCTTGCTTATGTTACCTTTCGTGGCTGACATCCCCAAGTGATATCTTGTTCATTGCTGTTAAAAACGCGATGATCGCTGTACTGTTTTGAATAAAAGAAAAAGATAAATTGAATATTGTTGGGAGCTGGAAATGCTGAGTGTTTGTGAAAGTGCTATTCATAAACACATCACATTCACTCGAGTGTAGACCACCACACAGTTGCTGTTTAGTTTAGGCTAGTGTGCCTTTACGTATTTTTTGCAAGGGCCTACGATACGCTAAGCAGACGGAGATTTTGTTAACGTGATCTATTAACCACAAAGACAAGGCGGAGGGCATCAAGCCTTAGTAGATGTTTCTGTTCTTTCCCTGAAACTGTATTCAGTTTTGCAACTGTAGTAAGTTGCTACAGATGTTGCTCAGAGGAAATCTGTTGAAGATACTCGTGTGGTCCTTGCTTGGCTCTTTGGAGAACTGCTATTTCTTATAATCAAGATGTAGCAAAATGTAAAGGGCTGGACAGGGATTAAGTGTCTAAGTGCAAGGAACATCTTCTGGAGATGCCTTCTTTTTATTATTGACCTTGGTTTGGAAGAAACTGGTTTGTAACTGCAACCATGCAGTAAGTAGATGCTTATACAACTTCATCTCATAAGGATATTAATAAATACTACCTTGGATAGGCTTTATTGACTTAAAATTAAGTTGCAACTAGTTGTCTTCCTGGGGAAGATAGTAAAGCTTGACCTAGTAAATCTGGTAAAGTGTATTTCCAGTGTGGTTTTGAAATAAAACAGTATGTTATCAATAATCTTAAATTCAGCGTGACACGGAAAGCAGAAGATCTCAGTTTTTATCAGGTGGAAGAATCTGAAGTATTTTTCTTCAAGCTGCCTTATTTGTTGATTACAGATATTCTTGGGGAGAACTGACCTTAGTTTGTTATTACATGACTAGATAGCGTCCATCACGCCTTACTATTGTGTTGCTGTTTTACTATCAATATCCTAGAGAATGTGTACATAGATAATATGAAAGTATACACAAACTCATTCATACGTAATAGACCACAATAATACTGCTTCTCTGAGCAGAAAGGAGGGAGAAGTCATGAATTTTCTCCTTGGATGTTTACTGTGGGCTTGGTCAAGAATATCTAGTCTACTGACAGCTAGTCAGTTATACTATTTAAAATGTAATACTCTTTTTTTCCATGCTATTTCATTCACTCATTTTTACCATTGAGATTCTTTCTAATTTAGACAGGCTTTTCCACTTCTCACGAGTCCACGATGGAGATGTGGGATTTGCTGGAGAAATGAAAGCCAGATAATTCTTCCATCTCATTAATTGTTGCAGCTTGAGCTGTGGCACAGGAAAAGCTTGGTTACTTATATTGCATTATAAGCTTATATTGACTCATATTCAAATTCAAGTGTGTAGTCTCTTGCATTAACACTTCAGTATGCTTTTATACTGTCATCCATAGATGAGCAACTAGAAATATAATATTCGAGGAACGATTAGGTGTTGCGTTGAGGTACATGGTTTAGTGAGAACTATTGCTTGTAGGTGGACAGTTGGACTGGATGATCTTGTAGGTCTTTTCTAATCTTGGTGATTCTGTGATTCTATCCTAACCTGTTGCAGTGGAATTCTGGTGAGAGATCTCTTCCTATCGTTTCAGAAACATTTCCATTTTCTCATCCATTGGAAGCACCAAAGCTTCCCATCAGGTACACTCAGAGGATTCTTTTTGTTTTTTTCTCTTTGGTTCTTTTTTTGATGTACTGCATTCATTTTTCTCAGTGCTTGTGGACTCCAAAACCTTTCCAGGGGTTACTTTAAGAATTCCTGACTTCATGTTGTTGTTACATGTGTACTCAACTCAAAATGTGTGTCAGCTTTTTCTCAATTAAACAGCTTTATTAAATTCATTTTATGGTGTAGGAATGTATATTTATTGCTTATTACTATTTCTGTAGGATTTGAGCAATGTGGTTGAACCATTCTTGGAAAAAAAGAATGTAGAAGGAACTGTATTGTATTTTATTTAATCTGGAGGACAACACTCTGAGGTTAAAATATATAAAAAATTACATAGGTCTCTTTGAAGTGAAAGATGTGAAAACATTCCCACGTTATAACACTTGCTTATTTATTATCAGTCTCTTCAGTTTAGTAATTGAGAACCACAAAATAAAAACAATAAAAAGGAAGGGGATATACGTGGTATCCTATTGCTTAATTATTTTTACATGATCAAAAAAAAAAATCTCTAATGATGTTTTATCTATAGACATTAAGATAAGTTTCAGAAAGGAAAATAAACTATCTCCCTAATGTAAAATAAGAAATGCTGGACTGCTTAATTCTCATAGAGATGTTCAGAATTAACTTTGCATTCAACTGCTCATTGCATGTTGCTTTGTAGTCTTTAAAAGCCCAGGGCTGCATTGTTATCAGAGCAGCTAAAGGATTCCACAGAGATGCAGGATAACACTTGTGTTTGGTATACACAGCCCCAGGGAGGATAAAGCTAAATGCAAGTCATCTTGCTGCTACTGGTTTCATTCAAAAATAGTTATAATATTTAGGCTATTGGTGACACTGCCTCCAATAATTTCAGCAGTTTATAGTGCCTGAGCGTATTTCACATATAGGGACGCATACACAAAAACATATACAAAATATCTAATAAATACCAATTTTTACCTTCTGATGTCTTGTTACTACAGATTCTATACAGCCCAAAATTTCCATCTCCAAGTCACGTGTGCTTCAAAAATTTATGTATGCTTGCTTCCTTAGTCCTCTGCTACGTAATAAAGCTATCCTTATTCCTGCTTTCACACAGATTTCCACACACATAAACAAATAAAACCCCACAGGAATAAGAACCTTGCATGAGAAGTGGTTCTCTGAGGACCTCGGGGTGAACTGCAGCCTTCCTACCATATCGCAGAGTGCCTGGACTGTGAAATGGGATGTTTTTTCCCACTGTTCACATTCTGGTAGTTATGTATCTACCCACAGCAACATGAAGATAGTCACGTATGTACGTACATATGCACATATATTTAGGACTAAACCATCTGTAGAGGTCCCTTCCAACATTAACTATTATGTGATATCTATATTGGAGGCTGTGATTTCACAGTAGCTTTAAGTTTAATTGTAGGCTGTCCCTAAAAGAGACAACTCAAGTATTCCCACAGGCACATGGCAAGCTTGGTCTGTGTCCTAGAAATGAGGGACCATAGAGATCAGTCCCCCTCAGCAGCAGTCCAGACATAGGTTAACTTAAAGCTATTATAAAACCACAGCTTGCAGGGAATATAGGGAGAAAAAGGGCAGAAATAACCATCTTATTTGATATACAGACATATTTGGACACTGTTACGTGCTCTTTTCACTTGCATGGGTTGTGCTGAAAGGCACATCTCAATATCTCAGAATGTCAGTCTGCTTTCTGAGCGAAATAAAAGAGGCATTGGTAGCTGGTTTTATGCTTAAGGTCTGGCTTGAGCTAAGAATTTCACATTCTTTAATCAGGAAATAGTTAAGCTGAAAGCACCTGCAAGTATCTTGGAAGTGAAGTATTCGTATAGTTTGAATTTACCAAGAGTTTAATGTCATAATTACCCCATTCTCACTATTTTGACTATTATTTGGATAATATTGCACTTTAAATTCTGAATAATTTCTCTCTCTTGACAAGCATCAGACAGGTCTCTCCAGAAATTGATTTCTTCCTACTTAAACAGCATTCTGCATAATCAGATATAAATCATTAATGAGAAACACTTATTTGCTTTGAGAATGATATTACATCACGAAGCTAAGAAGAAGGGGGTCTTAAGAAAAGATCTGTTATTTGAAGTTCTGTGCAAGATTCTTTATGGGTAAAAGTTTCAAACCCTACTAGATTAAGAGCTATGACAATACCCTGAATAACCAGCTGGTGTTAATACTACCTGTGCAGGGCTAAACTTTTAGTGATGTACTGCTGAAGCACTGCAGCGTATAATTTCTGACCAGATTTGGAAACCATTTGCATTAATGTGACTATTTCAGCCACAATGGCTCATCTGCTGAAATAAGACCTGGTGCAGCTTCCAAGTGTGGGGAAGAGGGGTGAATGGTATTCTTGACAGCTGTGCCAAGGTATCTTCAAGCCGTGAGAGATCCATGTCATTCTTTTGAGTGGAGCTGATTCTGAATGGCATGTAGGGTATCCCATCCTCTAAATATTCTGCCTCATTCTTCTCCTGCTAAAACTTCTGAACAATTCAGGACAGACTGAAAGGAGCCCATGCTTGTTATCTCCATGCCACAATTAGACCTTGTGCTATGTCCAGTTATTTGCAACCTACTAATTTATCATATTAGTGAATAAATGCTTCCTCATTGTAACTGTTTTTATTGTGAGCAGATAAGATCAAATGGGCTGTGTATATACTGCCACTGTTAATACTTCAGATAATGCAGACTGCTTCTCTGATTAAAAGCATGAAACAGTATCAGGAGATGATAAATTATGTAGTGTTCTTCCCAGCCTCCTGTGCTGATCCCATTACTCCTCAAACATTCCGTAAGTAGAAGCATAGCAAGGATCTGTGACAAAAGTCCATTCTCCATTTGTATCACCTGTTCTACCCAATCTCATTCCATCACTGTGCTTCTCATAAGGCTGACATAAAATTTCATAACATAGAGTAGAAATTAGCAGAGCTCTGAGATCTAGGCTTGTGAGGATTAGTCTCTCAACCTGGAGCAAAGGCAGAATTTAGTAATTTTTCAACAATTTAAGTCAGTGGTTTCATTTTGTTGTGTAACCCATAGGAAAGATTAAACAGCTGTATGCTCTGTAAGATGTGACAGCCACATGTTGGCCAAGTCTGCAGGACTGATGTCATGCAATCGCTAAAAAGCTATGCAAGCATTTTACTAGGAGTGTTATCTGGAAGAGTTGTGAAATGGTCCCCCTGCTCCAAACAACCTAGAGTGAGGTCTCAGCAGGAGCAGCATGTAATATGGAGGGTAACATATGTCAGGAGTAATATGGAGGGATTTTAGCAACAGGAATAGTCAGAGGACTGGAAAATGCAACCTGTGAGAGACGAGCAATGGGATTTCAGATGTTTACCTAAGAGAAAAATGAGGAGAGGCGTGACAGAATCTTCCAATGTGTTACGGCTGCTACAAAGGGAAAGGGAATGTGTTCCCACTGTGTGTTGTGGATAGGACCAGAAAAATTGAGCTTAAGCCACAGCAGAGGAGATTGATATTGCACATTTGAAATGTAGTAACAGTGGTTGATGTTTGAACTAGATTTACAGTGGAGGTCAGAGGTTGGACAGACATCCGTCAGCAATGAGATGGGTATAGCTGAACTCACCTTGGATGAGAATGATATACGAGATCTCTCTTTCAGTGTTTCATTTAGCTGCATCCTTTGATTGAACTCAAACTATTTATGTTGTGTGTGTTCTCATATTTTTCTAACCTACTCCCACCCTAACTTTTTCCTGTCTGGTAGTAATGGCTTTCCTCAGGCTAACACTTAGTGATGTTTTGAAAAGTAAGCAGCATAAAGAACATTTTTCATGAGGATTGCTTGGCTTTCCTGGCTGTTCTCCTCTGACATTGACCTGGTTGCTTCTTTTTCTCCTTCTTAAACGGAGTAAAGTGGTAATACAGTAATGGGCAGAAGCTGGAGTTGGGGTCAGGCTAAAGATAAAGACTGTGTGCTAGTGGGATGCTTGACTGTCCGCTTCTTTCAGCTTCTAGTGGATGGCACTTCTCATTCCCTGATAAGGTAACTTCACTGGTATCAATCCACCATGCTCATCCCAAGGAGACAGAGCCTCTGAGGGATGTTGTTTCAGGAGACAGTGTAATGTGGAAGTTAGATTATTAAGGCCTGGCCTTTAAGGAGAAAAATATCCAACTGAGCATTCAGCAGAATGAATGCTGAAGAGGCTCTGGCTGAGGAGAGTTCTCATTCTGTTGCTTTGGGATGCCCTTGCTCCCTCTTGAGTCTGTTGTCTCATTTTGCTTCCTGTGACTGCTGCTGCTTTGGAAGCAGCTTTAGTAGAAGAAAGAGTTTTATTTGAAATATCACTTCTAAGAAAACATGGTCAGTGGATGTCCAGTTTTCTCTTCCTTTTGGTCTTCCAGCTATCTTGTTAGAATACAGCCCCAGTATCTGTGTTTTCTCCCCTCTGATGTAACTTCAAAACTTTCAGCAACTTTAAAGGTTCAATTACTTTTGGCAGACTTCAGTTCTCCATGTTAGGCCCACGCACTTGTATAAACAGAACTGGCTTCAAGCTGCGTTAAGTATAATCACTTAACTGCAAAAACACAAAACAGATAAAATGACTAAGATTAGGATTGCACTTCTTAGAAACTTTTAGGGCCAAAAAACAATGGTTTAGAGTAGCAGTCACACCCTGCTCACAAACTCTCGCTTTTTTCCCTGTTGTCATCCTTCTCTTTGCTAGAAGAGCGTGAAGGGACTTTTTCCTTCTTAAAACTCACAGACACAGATTCTGCTTAAATCGTGTCTTAAACGTGCAGACACATGACAACAGGAAATATAAAGCAAATCCTGAAATATGACACTGCCACTCCTTAGGGATAGGAATACTGAATATTGAGTGAAATCCTAGCATTCCTTGTGCTGCTGCCTAGAAGCAGCTTGATGAGTGGCATGCATTAAAAACTAGAAACGGTGTGGAAGAGACGCAGTCAGCAAAACCATTCAGAGAGTATATTTGCTTTATATTGGTATTTGACAATAAAAGTTTGTTCTGTGGTATGAGTGAAATAAGAAAAACAAAACTAAAAAGATAATTTTATAAATTGGTGTGCTGACCAGGAAAAAAAAAGCATAAGTGATGGGATAGAAGGGGCTGCAGTTTTGATTTTTAAAAAGGAGCTTTGCATGTTTGCTAAGAACATTTCTGTTCCACACAGTTCTATAAACTAATGGGTCATTTTAAGCTTTGTTTGAATGTTAAAAAAAAAAAAGAAAAACAAAACAACAAAAAACCATACACACAAGAAAACCCAGCTATGCTCTTTGAAAACTGACACTAAAAGAATGGAAATGTTTTTTTTTTTTCTTAGAGATGAGGTCAGAACAGCTTCATTGCTCCCTCAGCACTGCCCAAACTTGAATTTAGTAAAAGAAATGCTCCCTGAAACTCAGAAAACCCAGTTGCATATTACATGAGCATCACAAGCTATAACTTGCTTTGTATCTGTCTTTGTAATTTCAGCCCTTAGTTTAGAAAATAAAAATGTAGCTTTGCCAAATGGTAATATTAAGTATTGTGTTACCTCCCATTTAGCTGAAGTTTTGAGACTGTTCAGGCTCCAGTAAGCACTGATGGACATATTTGAGTTGCTGCTTCAACTGCAGGCATTGCTCCACTGCTTACCCAGATGTGAACTTGTCTTGAGCACTTCCCAAATACACTTTAAAACTTCTGACCTGAATTTAGTGCTGTTCTCAGTACAGGCAAGCAAGTCTGTACAAGCAGATAAGCTTACAGCTGAGTGAAGTGTTGATTTGTGTGGCTTTGCCTGCCATGTCCCAGAAAGCTGGAGGCTAAGCTATGGAAGAGTAGTTACTTATTTTTCTGTGTTTCCATACTTGCCCATATTTGTCTGAAAGGATGTGGTATATCCCAGAAGCTCCTCCAAAACCCTCTTGGAAAGGCATGGGGTATCTTCTACCTGGTGGGCAGGTATATGCCACACCTGAACCAGGTTAGTTTATCTGGCAGTAAATCGGATCTTCTTGCAGAAAAAGACATGTTGTGGCAGATACCTAACTAAGAGTTTTGTGATATGTATGCGTTAGTTGGTTGATTATAAGGAAGGTGTTTACTGAACCACTTCTGTTTAAAGTGTAAAACTCACAGAGACTCTCACAAAAATGTCTGAACAAGAATTAAAGAATACTTCAGGGTCTTTCCAAGCTGTTTGTGCAACCTGAGTACCAATTCAGTTGTAAGTTGCATTATTATTTTCTTAAAGGATAAAAATATTCCAGATTTTTTGGTAGTAGAGTATTTGAGTATTCCAGAGGATTGTTTTCACTGTGATCTAATTTGCTCTCTTCACGAGGAAGAAAGTGTGTGGTTGTTATTACTAGAGAAAGTACACACTTTTATTGATGGCACTGCTTTAGTTTTCTTGGTTTTGGAAGACATGGATTTACTTACGGAAAATCCAGATGCAGATGATTAGATGAAAGGGAAAACTACCAAGAACAATAGGATGAATCTAAATCTGTGGAGCCACTATAATGTATCTGCGTATCTGGATTGCTATTCTCTCATAATGAGTAACAGGACCTGGAAACCCTTTAACATATGTTACATTCACAGTGAATCAACCCACGGTTTTACTCATATCCTTTTTATACTTTCATAAAACAAAATTTGGAACTGGTTCCAGCAATTTGGAAAAGTTTTATGGCAACTGAGTCAAAGAATTTGGCATGTTTTGCAGGTTGAAAGGCCACTGGAATGCTTTCTAAAAGCTCTGCTAATGTCTTAGTAACAGTGAGGTAACAGTAATAAATTGCGTTGCAAAAATAGGGTTCTTTTCAATTTTTATTTGAATATTTAGTGTCTATTCATACTCTAGGAGATTCCTTTTTTTTTTTTTTTTTGTTCTTTCAAATTGTCAATCCTCTGTAGGGAAGATTTCGTACTTTTTCTGGTATTTATTTGGAGATGGATGTTTTGATTTGGTTCAGAACAGCTGAACTGTTTTGTTCACGTCTTTGTTCAGCATTTTTCTAGAATTAATTGCAAAAATTAGTGGCTTGTTTAGTTGTAAAATAAATAAATAAATAAATCGTAAGTGTATACTTGTTTTCTAATTCCAAACTTTTGGGGAATATAGTCTGTATGTTTAATAGAAGGGTCAAGAAGGTATGCAGTGCTTTTACTGACCAATATGGAAATTATGGAAATATCATAACTTAAAAAAAAAAAAAAAAAAAAAACACAAAAAAACCTCAGCATTCTTCCGTAAATATATAAAATGTGAATGTGAATGAATAACCACGTCCAAACATTTAATGTGACCTACATGATTTTGGTATAAATAACAGGATGTTTTTTCTATTCAGTTTTCTCCCCACCTTTCTTCAAGTATGTATATTTCTTGGCTGTAAGTATTAATGTTTCCTGACAAGCAGAATCAGTCACTGGTTGTGCGCTTTTCCAGAAGTGCTGACATGAGAAATGGAAAAACAGAAATGCGAGAGGACGAAGAACTGATCTCTTTCTGCTGCTGTATTGTGCTTAGGCGTTTAGGAACACAGCTGTACCTACTCATAGAGGCACGTAGAGCAAGGAGTAAATCCATCAATGTTAGCAAAATTATGTGCGTTTGAAGTTAGTATGTTATAAGTGTTTATTTATGCCGTGATGTCAGCTAATTATGCACATGAAGAGCTATTTGTGTAGGAGCTGTTCTGTGATTTCCTATCTCTAGTGCTTATAAGGAGGTTGGGTCTTGAAAATGTGAAGTGACATGGTGGCTTCAAGTAGCACATTGGCAGTCTAAGCACTTCTGTCTCTTGAATCATAGGAATGCCACTCATTGCAACACTCATGAAGATAAGGTGGCAATGTCTTAATGTTTTCCGAGATGTTAAATAATGTAAACATGGGGTGTACTGGAAAGCTATGAGGAACCTGAGACTAAAATGTTGCCATCTAAATATCCAGCCTTCCTAGATGACCACTGGAACCACTGGTTCCTGACTTACAAAGGGATACATCTTGCAAAACAGCTGCACAGCAGTGTTATTCCACCTTTCCATCAACTTAAGTACAGCTGGAATTGACCTGAACTTTTTTCTTGTACTGACATGGAAGGCTTCTTCTGAGCTAGTTGTGCAGAAACTATCAACTTTTGGTTCTGTTAGACTTTGAAATTCAACTATAATCTGTGTGCAGCCTTCAAGTTTGACCACCTTGTTATCTGGTATCTTCTTGATTAGTGTGCCACATGTCTGCTGGGTTTCATATACCTTCCTAAATGCTACCAGAATTAAAATATACTTGTGGTGTTCTGGTGTGCAGATGACTTCCAGTTAGCCTGGGCAGAGCAGTTTCATAAACAGACAATATGCATAAATATGACTGTTCAAAGAGAAGAAATAAGTTCTCTTTTGTGCTTCTTAGAATTAACAGCTCTTTAGAGAAAACAAATGTTTGTTCAGCATATTTGTATTTTGCCAGTAAATGTTAAGTCCTTTATTTCAGTTGTGATACTAGGTGATTAATTTATCACTTTTTTACCCTTTTTTGTTGCTTCAGCAGTGGTTCATTTCTGTGAGCATGTTTATTTGCAGGATACGAAGTACATTATCACTGGAGCATTAAGAAGGGAATAGCTCCAATAATAGCAACATATTTTTACAAATTAAAAAAAAAAAGAAGTTAGGGACAGCAGAATAAAAAGCTGACTTAGGCTAACCTTTTAGTGTTTAAAGAAAGCTGTATTTACCTCAAAGCCTGTCATTTAAAATACATAATAATAGATAATCATACAGTTCCCTCTTTGTTTTTAGTTTTGATTGCTCTCTTTTTGGTGCCGTATAATCTAAAGTCATTTTAACTAGCACTTGCATCATAAACAATCTCTACAGGTTTTCTGTTCTTGCAAATCATATTTACCAAATACTGGTTCTTTTGTCAAAACAGTTTTGGTTTACCCATAAATTATTTAATTGTATCAAAACAGAATGAGAAGTTTTGTGTACTTTTTCACTAGATGCTCAGGAATGAGAAAGGAAAGTTGGACTACACAACTGCCCTCTGAAACTGTTCTAGTTATTACCCAATATTATAACTTGCTCTTACTGAATATCTTTTTGTATGACCACCAAATCTGTCATGATCTCTTAAGACTTGACATTTGAGTCAGACATGTCATTAGAAAGGTTACAGTCAAAATTCGGAATAAAATTAGATTTTCATGTCTGTTTGGCTTCATGGCAATTCTGACTTTTAGAATATTCTTTAAATCAATAAATCTATTCCTGCGTTCAAGCAGTTGCCAAATAAATGATTTTTGCCAGCTAAGATTTGTTCCTGCTTTCTCGGCGAATGCAAAGATGAATATCCATTTCATGCCCATTTCTAGGGACTCAATTAGTAATTGGAGACGTTGGATTGTTCATCTTTAGGTTATTAGTTGAAATCCAGGCAACCTCAAAGCCATTAATGTGACTGAGGCTATTTGTAGCTATTGTGAAACGATCTGGAAGTCTCATCCAGCTATTAATGGGCATCTGTAGTAAAACAGTTTTGCTGCACCTGGTGTAGAAAATTAATTTCTAGTGGCTGTCATTAAATGTCATTAACACAATAAGCATCTTCCTAGAATGTAAGACTTTTTTTTAACCTAGATTTTTTTTTTCCCAAATCACATTTTAGATCTGATTCATCAACCTGAGCATGCAGTCTTGAAAGTAGCAGTAAAGTAATGCTATAGCTTGACTTCATTTCAGCCCATTTTCTTGTGCTTCTCCATTGTGAGCATGTTCTTGGTGCCAGTAAATTGGCAAAGAAGACAGAAAAGCTGGTTGCAAATTATTGTCTGGGTCATAGTTTATTTGTTTATTGTTTTGTCTGTCACTGAATTCTATGAAACTGTTTTTTGATTTGTGGATGTTTTCCAAGAGCATTGTGTTTTGTTGCTCTTTCTTATGAATTCTGCACCAATGAATGAGATTTGTGCCTTTTGGCTTTGGACAGGCTGCAACCTTCTCTCTCTTTGCAAAACCTTATTTATTGTTGGATGCTCATAGTGAGATCAGCCTCCTCATGCATAAGTGTAGACACCATCCAGATCTCTGTGGAGTTTACTATCCAAACATCCACTCAGCAGAAGAATCTTTGTTAGCTCTGTTTTATCCCTGTTTCCTACTCATTTATTTATTTTGGCATTGGGAAAGAATGTGCTCTGCTTATGAAAATACAAGTCTCCTCAACAGTAGGATTTAGGTACATAAAAGCAGGTAGGCTGTAATTTTAACAAACATTTAGGTAGTAGCCTGGTGTGGGTGCTTACATTAAGCTACACTCTTTGCTAGAAAGAGATGCTGAATTGCTTACAAGAGCTGTTAACTTCATCATGGCAGCATGGAGCTGACTCACAGCAGTACAGGGTTTCCCAGTTTGTAACATCACATTCCTGTTAAATGAGGAATTGAGGTGTAGTTAGACTCTTCAGTGTAAGACGGTTGTATATAAACACATAGACCACAGCAAAGGGTCCTTCAGAGCTTCAGAATAATTTGATTTCAGCCTCACAGCCCACTCTGTTGGAGGATGTCAAAAGTTAGATGAGCTTTTCCTCAGGAGGACTTTAGTGCCAAGGTGAGGAGCAGGTTATTTTCTTGACTTTCCAGCCCATCTTTCTTAGAATCATAGTATCGTAGAATATCCCAAGTTGGAACACACTCACAGGGATCATTGAGTTCAACCTCTGGCTTCACACAGCATCACCCAAAATCCAAACCCTATGTCTGAGAGCAGTGTCCAAATTCTCCTTGAACTCAGGACCATACCCACCGCCCTCTGGTACAGACCCTTCCCCTAACCCACATCTGCCCCTCTCCTGACAGCTCCATGCCATTCCTTTGGGCCCTGTCACTGTCACAGAGAGCAGAGCTCAGCACTGCCCCACTGCTCCCTGTGAGGAGCTGTAGTCACCATGAGGCCTCTGCTCAGCTCCTCTTCACTGGGCTGAACAAAGCAAGGGACTTGAACCATTCCTCACGTGTTGCCCTCTATTTTCATGTGCTGTTATTCTAGTATGTGGTTTGACACCTTTTTTATCCTTTAGCATTTGCTATTTCCTTCTCTCCTTGAGAGCGTGGGTAGCTGCCACACCAAGATTACAACATTGCAGACATAAAAAGCAGGGACACAAAAAGTTGCAAGAGGTCACCAATACAGCACCAGACACATGGTGTCAGGCCAGTGGGGCTGCCCACAGCGTCAGTACATGAGATCCCACCGAGCTGAGCTAGAGACAGTCACAAGGTTTCCTCATTTATAATTAGTGCTCCAGAGTTATTTCTTCATGCCCTCAGGGTACAAGAACACTTTATTTCACCTCAGAATGATTAGTATTAAATATTAGAAAAAGATGCTTTGGAAACGTACTGTGTATGTTACTAGCAAATATCTGCTTCTTGGCAGCTTCTTTTATTTGAAGAGGTCTTTTATTTAGTTTTCAAAACTAAAAGTATTTTTCACTAAATAAACATTCACACGTTATTACTTACATTCAGAAGGAAGTGTGACTTCAGGAAAAGTGAACTTTCTGCTCAAGCAGCCTCCAGTAAGACTCCAGAAGAATGAGTATTACAAGATTCAGATTCATTAAGTGTGAATTAAAATAGTCTGCCATAAGATAAACTGCATTTTTCCTCTAAACTTTTGTTCTGGAGGAGAAATGAATTGTCCTTTAAAGTACATACAGGTCTTCACAACTTGGACTACCTTCTCAATTGCAGTGTTTATACTGAATTTTTTTACTTTTGGAGGGCAAAAAAACCCAACATTTTTTGCATTATTTTATCGTGCTTGGTGCCATTTTAACAGCAGTGCATTTCATTCTTTTCAAGTGTCTCTTAATCTTTAGTATGTAAACGATTTTGGATAATTTTGGAAGTAGAATGATACTGAAGTCTGCATATTTCCATTGTTATTTATATATATATTTTTTTAATGAATCGCATCGATTCATTATGAAATTCCCCAAAAGGTCAAAGTTCTCAGTGCTTTTGAGACGTGACCCTTAATAGAAGTTAAAATATCATTATATATTACTGTGTTTGGAAATCAGAATGTATCCACTTAATCATAAACAACATACGTAAAGTCTGATTCAAGTAATCTGCCAAATTCCTTGTAGGGGTTGGTACCAGTTAGGAGGATAATCTAATTCTCTCTGTTTCCAGAGCTGGGCTGCATCCAGTGGACAGTTTTTTCTTTGGGTTGTATTTCTTGCAAGCTAATTTGGGGCATTTTGCTTTTGAGTTGGAACATTTTCTAAATAAAACAGAAATATTAATTTGGATACTGTATTGGTGCCAGTACCATAATGTAATACTTCTATATAGCTTAACATAAAAAAAAAATCCCATTACTTGAGAGAGACAATTATAAAAAAATATATGATCCTAGAAAAGCTTATCTCACTTTCAAATATGGTGAAAATGTTGCTCTGAACGGATCTGAAGAAACTATAGCAAAATCCAAACTTAACCTGAATCATCTTCCTGTGATACTTTACCTATAAATGGAATTGCTTGCTGTTCCTCCTGCAGTGTAATTGTGGGCTCTTGGGAAAGAGTGGAGCTGCTGTGACCTCACTTTCTGTTCTGGCTTTCTGGCCTTTCTCCAGTGTGAAGACATAGAATAAGCAGTTGCAGAGTGCTTAAATTGAATGAAATTTAAAAAAAAAAGATTCATTTTCCTTAAATAGGAGCCAACTCATCCTGCAGCTGCACAATTATTAGTTCTGGTGCATCCATCCCAAATCCAACGAAGTTGCTGGGAAAGCAATCCAGTCAAGTGCTGCGGTCTTCAGGACTGCTGACTTTAATTTTACAATGACTGAATTTCCATTATCTCTTTGTTCTACTTGCTCGTGTCCTACTCTAAATTCAAGAACGCAATCTCTCAGTAGTTAAGTTTAATCACAAAACATGTGTATGTTAAAAAAAATATATACATTCTTCCTATATTTGTTCAGTAGTACCACCCTGAATTTCTTTTGATGACTTATGAAAGATGAGAGAGCTAAATTCTGTTCCAGAAGCAGTTCAGCAGGCCATTGTTATTTTAAGAGAATGTTTTGCTTAAACAGAGATAGAGAAAATTATAAGCTGTCTTCATGGAACAGATTCCTAAGTTTTTATTAAATATTTCCTGCTAGCAGTTTTATATTGGGATTATATTATTGCTTGTTGGAAAGTACTGGCCTGATCCTGGTAAAAGCTGGATCTCTTGAGGCCATCAGATGACAGTGATCAAACTGGACTGAGACAAAAACTTCCCTTTTACAGCCCAAATGTAGGGTTTATGGCATGTGACTTCACAAACAACCCATCACCTGTGCCTTAGGAGTGGGGTGGGACCTGCTGCTGCTGCTGCTGCTGCTTCAACATTACTTGTGCTCAGCCAAAGGAGGAGGCAGTGCTTGGTGCAAAAGGCTCATCCCTATCTCCTCAGTCCTTCTGGCTGGAAACTGCTGCAAGAGTTTTTTGCATGGTCCAGTCTCTTCTATCTAATGCCAAAGGCTGTCCTCGGGCTAAAAATGTCCCTGTAAATTAAACAAGGGGCACATCTAATTTGTAAATCAATTTTTCTCTCTACCATCTGTGGCTGTAAAAGATCACATCGCATTAATTGTCCTAAACTTCAAACAGTGTTTAAATCTACATTTTTGCAACTGTATAAGCAAATGTGTTTGCTTGTTATATGCCTGGTTTAATCATTTAACTGACTGCCAGTGTTTTCAAAAAATAAATCAATTATTTATAAATATATATATATATATATAGGCAATTTTTGTGGAGTACACTCCACAGTGACATCCACGAAAGTTGCCAGAAGATATATTACCAAATATATAGTATATTACCAAAAATATATTCCCTGCATCCTTGCTGATATTTAATATTCATAAATCTCACTTGATAGTTTTATATAGTCCTAAACAAACATTCCTTTTATCTGTTGTCTTTCAGTTCTATAATCTTCTTGTTTCTTAATTACTAAGTGAATTCAATAGGAGCACACCAGTGTCCTTTGTTATATCATCATTACATTTCTGCCTTTCCTTAAAGAAATAGTCTGTGTTGTTGTTGTTGTTTTTTTTTTTTTCTCTGAACCAATTCTGCCTGGTCTTTTAAACATTTTAATAGCCTATGTGTAAGTTTTGTGAACAGCATGTAGTGTTATAAAACTCAGTGTTTTTCCTTTGTTCCATTTTGTACATCTCTGCTTTCTTTCTGCGTGTAGTGTGTAAAGTAGAGTGATTTTTCCCTTTTGTTACTTGGGATAGAGTGACAACCTAAGGGAAGGCAAGAAAGTGCAACAGAGAAGGATTAGGTTGGGTGTTGGGCCTGGACTCCTACCTGTGCAGCCTGGTCTAGGGAGCCTACCTTGGTGGGAGGGTGGACTAGGTGATCTCTAGAGGTCCCTTCCAGCCCCTACAATTCTGTAATTCTCCAGAGGGCAGTGGGAACGGAACAGGCTCCCCAGGGAAGTGGGCACAGCCATAATTTGCAGGAGTTCAGGGAGCATTTTGGGCAGTGCTCTCAGACATAGGGTTTGGATTTTGGGTGGTCCTCTATGGAGCAAGGGGTCGAACTTGATGATGCTTGTGAATGCCTTCCAACTCAGGTTGTTCTGTGATTCTGACATGACAGAAGTGGCAGAAAGTTGAGATGGGGAGGTGCTGTAGGACATATCAGGAGGTGCTGGGGTATCACTAAGCAGTGTATTGCTTTGCCATGGCTTGCCTCTCCTCCTACTTCTCTACTTGGCAACACTTGAGGAACAGCAGAAGGGAACAAAGCAGGAGCCTGCAGTCTCAAAGAGCTGATGAGGATGGGTATTTTGTGTTTGCTCATGGAGAGATGTTGAGAGCAACCTCAGTTAAGGCAGCCTGCATGTGAGTGCAGTACAAAAGAACAGCTCTTCAGAGCTGCTTCATATGCTTCCTTCTAATTTTCCCACTTACTGTTAGCATTGAGCTTTCTATCAGCTGCGTTGATTCACATTCTTTTTCTCTGATTTGTTTTTATTCAAAGTTCTTATGTTACTTAGCTTCATACTGCTTACTTTTAATTGGAAAAGCTTGAAGATTCATGTTTACTTGTTCATTATGAGAGACTTTGCCTTTCCTTAGACCACCTAGAAGATTAAACCTTCCCAGGGTACTAATGACCTCTCCCGAGTCAGTTTTTCAAAGGAACATATTGTAACTGCGGGTAAATAGCAACTTCTATCTTTCCCTGCATTAGAAAAAAAGAGAAATGACTGAAGAAGTAACGTTCATTTGGCTGCTTTCTGGCAGATCTTTGGGTTGTACTCTGGTTAGCCATGTTTAGAGTACTTTTTTTCTTACTATCATAATGTTGTATTTGCATGGTTGAAAAGTGTTTAAACTGTAAGTTTGAAAATGCAAGAAATCTTATGTTGCTTTTGTATGTGTGGTTTGCAAAAACATAGTATAGTAATATCTAACTCTAATGTAGTGCCTTCATTTAGTAGATATCAAAGCTCAAAACGAAATGAATTAAAATGCCTCTCTTTATTATGAATGATGTTAGACAAGGAAGGTAGAGAGGGAAATTCCACTTTTGAGCATTTCACGAGTCCATTGAGAGCCAGCAGCTGTTTTCCTGAGTACTCTAGTATCTTCTGTCCTTTATTTTCTTGGCGAAGCTTAGCTGTTGGGGTGCAGCACTTCATTCATACTTTCTGAACATTCCACATAGGCAGCAACCAGGATTGCTTCTGAGTAGGATTTTGAGAAGTTACTGATGCTAAACTGATTGACCCAGCATTTGTGTGAAGAATATGGATTATCTAATCTCTGCTTAAAGAAATCAGTTATAATTGGGTTGTCCTTAGATACAAATCAAAATATATATGGCTTGCAACATAATCCCTGACGAAGTATTGTTTTCTCAACTTGAGATGTTTTCTGAAAAATGCCATTTGATTGTGCTAATTGCCAAAGAATGATGTTTATAAGGCACTGTTACTGAACCGAAAACTCATGACAGGAACTCAGTGAACCCTGTTCTTTCCACTTTTAATTTGAAGCTCTGTTGACAGCACTGCTCCATTGATCAGCTGCATGGATCGTTGAACCGTGGCCTCATGGAGCACACTTTGGGAAACTGCCACCAGAGCTCAACAGAGTGACATTAGCTCATGATTTGCTACACTTAAGTAGTGCTCCCAAAGGACTAGGGTACTGGGCTGAGTTTTCAGAGATCTGAATTAATTTTTGTCTTTGCCATTTATTTTTATAGTGGTCTCAGGCAATTTCTTTTCTCCACAGTCACTTAGCTCTTTTTTTCCTGAAAGAAAAAGGTAAAAGAAGTGATGAGGCCTTTGAGTAACTGCAGCCTTCAGGTTTCACTCAGCTGTCTGAAGCTGCACTTCTGTGCCTTGCCATTTTGTAAAGTGAAGATATTAACACTCCGGTCTGAAATTTCTGAAGCTGGGAGGCTTAATGAATGTTCACATAGTACTCTGAAGAATAAGTACATAAGAATTTTCCAAGTAATAATTGCAACTTATGGCTTTTATTGTGTGCCCCCTTACACCCTTCCTCCTTCAGCATTTCAAAACTAATTCTGTCTGTGCTGTAGAACTTAAGGCATTGCTTGAAGTGTCATCGTGAACATGTTGGAGCTGTCCATGTGATTTGCTTGTATATGACGACGATTTTCACCTCCTGTTTGACTTTTCCTCATTCATGTTTCATACAATAACAGAATAATTAAGGTTGGAAAAGTTCACTAATATCATCTAGTCCAACCATTAGCCCATCATCATCATAGTTACTAAACCCTGAGTTCCACATCTAAAGGGATAGTGATTCCACCACCTGCCTGGGTAGCCTGTTGCAATCACCACTCTTTCTGAGAGGAGTTTTTTCTTAATATCCAACCTGAATCTTCCCTGATGCAACTTGAGGCCATCACTGCTCGTCCTATTACTGTTACATGGGAAAAGAGGCCACAATCTCCTTTCAGGTAATTATAGAGAACAGTAACATCTCCAAGGTTTCAGACCTGTAGGATGAGTCAGTAGCAGTGGGATATATCTTCACTGTAACCTGTGAAATAATTTAAGTGCCATCATTGGTGAGAAATGTGCCAGCCACATGTCACAGGCTGCATGCTGGCACTTGCAGCGGTTGGTAGGGGCAAATATATTGGTGTGACTCTGTTTTTATTCTGAAACATTTATTCTTTCTCAGCACAGGAGGATAAAAAGTGAAATCCAAGTAGTTTTAATTAATCCATGCTGCAAATAATGACTGGGTTGGCTTGAAACCCTATCCACTTCCTCACTACTCCTGGACGTAGGTGAGCAATTTATCTGCAGGATACTGCAAGCCAGGAACGTAGTTCTGGGGGCTGTGATGGTTGTCCCAGGCTGGGTTTCTTGGAGTCAGGCCAGGATCAGGAAACAGAGCATCTCCCTGAGCCTGCTCCTCCTGCCAGGCAGCGGTGCGGCAGCCTCCTGCTCCGTGTCAGCCTAATCCGGCAAGGAGCCTGGGGGCTGCACGCTGCCAAGACGGCTGTCAGCGTATGACTTCTCGCCAGTGCTGTGAAGCAGTTTGGCGTTGGAGAGCGGGAAGAGGCTGGAAACGAGAAAATCGTGAATGCTTACATGGTTCTGCCATCAGCATCGTCATTACTATTATTTATTGGCAGCTGCACATCTGGGTGAGCCACGCTGCAGTGTGCACAGAGGCAGGTCCTGCTGGCCGAGCCTCCCCTGACCTACTGCAACCTAGGAGGGTCTTGTAGGAAATGTGCCAAGGAGATAGGCATTTATTAAGGACCCTAAATATTAAACATATTAATAGCATACTAGGAAGTATTTTTATCTAATTTTGTAGTATAAATATCTAATATTATATATATATAATTTTTTGTTGTGTTTTTATAAAGTTCTGTGAAAGTGCCACTTTAAAAAAAGAAAAATCCTTAAGGCCTTCCCACTGCATCCTGGTTGCATGACTTAGATCCGCATTTCAGTTACAAATGCCAGAGAGACAAAAGTAGCCAACGCTGTCAAAAATTGATGAAGTTAGTCAGTTAATGTGAAAGGGCTTCGGATGTGCGAAGGGTTGGAGATTATTTCAGCTGCCCCTGACGATGCGAGAACTTTGTCTTCAATGAGAATGATTGGGCAAACTGTTTGGTTCTGAAACTTTTATTTGACCAACCAGTGTTACACAGTCTTCTTTTCAGAAGTGTGCGGAGACAGGACAAGGGAAAATGTCCAGAAACTGCAGCACAGGAGGTTCCGCACAAATGTGTGCAAGAACTTCTTTATGGTGAGAGTGAGGGAGCACTTGAACAAGCTGCCCAGGGGAGTTGTGGAGTCTCTGGAGATATTCAGGACCCACCTGGACGCCTACCTGTGTGACCTGGTGTAGGGAGCCTGCTTTGGCAGGGGGGTTGGACTTGATGATCTCTTGAGGTCCCTTCCAACCACTATGATTCTATGATTCTTGGATATGTTCAGTAGGGCTAATAGGATGCCATAGCAAAGAAATGATGTTGTCACTGAGTTGGTTGATTTGGAGAGCTGCAGAATATGCAGTTTCCCCCTTCCTTTTCCAGATGTTCCCAAGAGGGAACATCAGCTGCCTCTACTTTAGGATGTGCATAGAATGCCCCTTCATGCAACGCAGATGGGGCACCAGCTGTGTTGTGTGTCGTTCATCCCTGTGAAATGGTGGGACACTGGACAGTGTTCACCTGATTCTTTCACACACACATTCTCCACTGTTGCCTGATAGAATCAAAGAATGACTTGGGTTAGTGGGAACCTTAAAGATCATCTAATTCCAATGGATGGCTGCCCCATCCACAGCTTCTTTGGGCATACCGTGCCAGGGCATCACCATCCTCATAGTGAACAATTTCTTCCTAATATCTAATCTAAATCTCTCCTCTTCTAGTTTAAAGCCATTCCCTCTCGCCTTATCACTATCAGACAATATAAAAAGTTGTTTTCCCTCCTGTTTATAAGCTCCTTTTAAATAATGGAAGGCCACAATGAATTCTCCTCAGAGCATTGCCTTCTGCAGAGGCTGAACAAGCCTCCCCCAGCCTGTCTATGTAAGAGAGGTGCTCCAGCCCTCTGATCATCTTCATGTCCTTCTCTGGACCCACTCCTGAATTTGAGACTGCAGCCCGATGTTGCTTTTCAGAGCACTAGTGGATACAGTCCATAAGTTGCACCAAAAACTTATTCTATCATAACTGGGCATTGCACCTAACACCCATATAATTCCTCTGCTCCACCCCAGGCTGCAGCTGCATGAGATGTGCTGGCATAGAGAAGAGACATGGAGGACAGCCTATGTTGGAAGGGCACATGTGGCTGCTGCTCTGGGCAGCACTAATGTTGCTTCATGTCCCAGCTATAAGCCAGAGGCAGTGCTACTCTGCAGCCCAAAGGGTGCTAGGAAAATGAGATACTCAGTGGGTCCATGGTACCTTGAAAACATCACGTACTTTCAGAAGGTTATGTGATAAGTGTTTCTTCTTCTCTCACTAGAAAAAAAATCAAAGGCTTATTTTAGAATCTCTGCTGATTGGTTTCTTGATTTGGCTGTCAGTCAGCTTTCATCAGTTTGCCATCTGGGATGAAAGCAAAAGCTAATTTTGTCTTCGTATGTATTTTGAGAAAAACTGTGGGGATGGGGAAGAAATGGCCTAATAACAAGAAGAGATTAAATCCGCGTGGAAGAGTAAAAAACTCCTACCACAAGCGCATGTTTACCTTTTTCCTATAAGCAAACCATCATGCTGAGATAAATCTTTTCCTTGAAGGAATACTGTTAAGGTATGCTGGATGACCCATCTCTCTCTTCCTTCCCTTAACTGTAGGACAACCTGGTCTTTTTGAAGCACCTGTCATTCTCACATGTTCCAAAACTAAGGGTTATTTAAATAGCATCCATTTTACTACTGGTCTTTTCTGCCTTTTGCCTGTTTGCCATTGGTTCCCTGACAGGAGAGTGATGGAGATCATCTCCCATTATTTTACTGCTAATGTGTATGCAAGTCATGTGCTTCAGCAATGAGAGAAACGGAAGTGGAAAGAACTAGAACACAATGATCAGTTTATCCTTTCTTACTGTTTTTTTTAAGCTTAGCGTCTTATTCACTCTAACCATGGTGCTCAAAGTATAGCTTATGAAAAAAATGTTTGCTGACATTCTTTTTAGAATAATCTTTGCTGTATTTTCAAACTACTCCAAATAGGAGGAGAGGTTATTTTGTTTAGATTCATGTATTTTCTGAAGTTCCACTAAGAAAGTGGATTTGACTGCTTTATTTCTTATCACATGCTATTTCTGAGTCATAAGAAGAGGCTGTGAATGAGAAGTACGTGTTGCACATGCAAAAATGTTTTAATAAGAGGGTTTTAAAAATAGTTATTTTGTTAATGTTTCTACAAGCAGGTTCTAATGTGTCTTATGTGGAGAAAAAACGTAACATATTTCTAAGTTTTTGCCCTGAAGCTTCTGATATTATTTCTTCTGTAAAACCAGGATGTTGTAATTTATATATAGGGAATACCTCTCTGAGACTTTCTTCAGATAAAAGACTACAGAATTGAGATTTGTATGAGTGTGCTATGCTCAAGGATTTTTATGACAGCATATATGCAGTTTCTCACATTTTCCCTTTTCTTCCATGAAGTGCAAATCAGAAGCAAATCGGAAGCTATTAGGAATAAATGAACAAGATTATAAAATGCAATTTTTATTTTTCCTTCCTCTCCAAGACTGGTGAATAGCTCTTAGGAATCAGGCTGGGAGATGTTATTTGTTCAAGCAAGACCAGCTCTGACTTTTCCATACATGAGAAAAGAAAGAAGGACCTTTTTTGCATTGTTTCAAAGAGATTTACATTTTATTCATTTACTGTTTAACTCTGATCAATGTACATAGGGGAAGAAGGGGGAGAAAGGGACCCAAGGGTGGGAGGTGGAATATTCAGTCCAGTTTGTTTCAGAGTGTATGTGCAGATGCAGATGAAGCATTTTGGTCTCTATGAAAGAAGAGACCTGTCAAATTAGAGGCCATTGTCTCCCCATTTGAGTTGCATAAAGAGCTGTATGCATAGGCTAATAATTATCTGTAGTGCTAAGGAAGACAGATGCAGCATTAGCTCCTGATTCAAGCCTCAGCCGTATTAATTTTCAAGTGAGCAGCAGCAGCAGCAGATGGCAAGATGAGGGAAGCATTCAAATGTTGGCTGTCAATGGCTTTTTTCTACCTTTGCATGGTGGAGGTGGCTGATGCCGTCTGATCACTTCCCTGGCCGCACCAGCTGCTCCCTGCCCAGCTTGTTGGCCGGTGCGATGCACGCTGCTTGTGCTCTGATGCAATGGGTGAACTTTTAGATAGCGTCAGCACATTTTTGATAGTACTGAGTCGAGCAGATGCAGCGCTCGCTCTGTGGTTTCATGGTTAGCTTTTATGTTCGGGGAGAAACAATGCACATAAAACCAAGAAAATATGCAAACTTGCTATAAACTGAAATCCTCACTGTTTTTTGATGTTTTTTTTTTTCTTCTTGGGGGAAGGTAATGCTTTTTGCCTTTGAGATCTCAGTGGGAGGATATTTGGCAGTGTGTCTTCTTTGTTACTTATGAATACCGAAAGAGTCGGGAAGTACCTTTACAAATATTGTCAAATGAGCTGTTCTGGAGCATAGCCAGGAATACATGGCAAGAGTTAGATGGCTCACCCAGATCCCGATGAAGCTCACATTTGTCAGGATGTACCCTCAGCTGTGACAGAAGTGTGCTGAGAAGTGGAGAGATGAGCCTCCTGTTTGCAAAATGTGTTTTTCCTGCCTGAGCGATGCTGATGAAGTCCCACCAGAAGTAGCTGCATTATTGGAATAGAAGGATTTGCATCGGGTTCATTGGCCAATTTTTATCTTCATGGTATCCATCAACTCATCTGATAGCATCAGACAGTCATGAGAAAAGTATGCTGGGAATACATGTAAAGAGCGTTTTTTTCCTCTCTTGTGGCTAAATATGAAGATTTTAGGCGCTGTAACAGCAAGCAGCTGGTGTTGCTTGGTTCTGTGGCAGGCCACTTTACAAATGGCAGGTTGTCTCTATAGCCTTAAAAAATGTACCCAGACTCACAATGATGAGCTGACATATTGATTGCAGTTGTCCTAGAATGATTTTTTGCCCTGGTATTGCCTTGGCTTCATTAGCTACGTTTTGCCTCTGGTGATGATAGCATTTTGAGCAAACACCCTCAGAGCTTTGCAATGCCTTTTTCCCTAGGAGACTAATTCATTTTCTGATGTCCCCTCTGTGCTGGAAGGGGCCAGCTGTGCGTGGGGAGGACTCAGTGGCTGGGCTGGGGCTGTGCATCACCATGGACCTATTCTGATGTGCTCGTTCCTACATCCTGCTGCTTTTGGCAAGGTGAACGCATCCAACTGTTTGTGTACTTAGCTCCTGTTGCACAGAAGTGAAATGACTGCTTTTCAGCTGTTAATAACTAAAACACAGATTTTTTTTCTCTGCACTCATCCTGTTGTTGAGGCTAGTGGGAGCCAGTCAGAAGAATAGGGGCTTTTTTTTTTTTTTTTTTTTTTTTTTTTACCATGGGAAAGTGTGTGCAAGGTCTGGCCTAAAGGTAGATAAAGAAACCAGATGCGTGATGAGACATGGCCCAACCACTTGGTGAGGGAGAATGTGAGGATTATTGTTGCAGGGGACTGCTGAAAGAAAGAGGGATTTCACGGGAGTGGGAAGGCTGCTTGGCAGGGAGAAGGGAAGCTAAGCTGATCCAGACATACGGGGGCAACGTAACCAGATGCAGAAGAAATGGATAAGAAGGGGAAAGCAACCAAGGGGAGGGAAAACCACAAAGATAAATTTGGCCTAAAACCTAAATGTAAGTTTGTCTACCAAACCCCGTATCATGGAGGGGACAAGGGGCATGAAGAGGGTGATCACACCTCTCTATGAGTAATGTGTGGAACAACCTGAGACAGGTACTGGCAGTGATTTCATAGTGTCTGTTGAACATGCTTTTACATCTCCAGAACACGTTAAGTATTAGATGTTTGTTAATGCAGTGAATTAAGTTGAGCGTCACTGAAACCAAGAGAGCCACACCACATGAGGATCCAAAGTTTTTAGTTGTGATATCTTTTTTTTTAATCCCTTTTTCTTAATTTGTAAAGAAAATCATTTCACTTTGTGATTTCCTTTGGCAAACCTAGGATATAAATGGTATAAATATTGATTAATAAACATTAATTTATTCAGTTTGGTGAGTGAAGTTCAGTTTTAAATGCAAGTTTTGTGTACAGACAAATTACATATAAAACCAAGAGCACATAAATAAATTTGTAAGAGTCTGCATTTTTTTTTTCAGGCAAAGATTCCTCCTAGAATATTGTACTATGAAAAATATCCCAGCAAACTAAACTAAGAGTGCTGTAGACCAGTTCATTGTCTAGCCTGGCACCTCATCCATCTGCTCACACTGCCCATCACAAGTTTTCAGAATAACTGATGCTAGTGGAGTTCTCTTTAAAGGTTTGTTCAGTTTTCAGGGTTTAATGTTCCAGGGATCTGATTGTGGACATTTAAGTCTTCCATGAAGAAGTAACTTCACTAATTTCAGTCATTTGGGCCATCTGACAGAGATCCATGTCGTGCAGTCAGTAATTAAAAGAAAATACCACTTTGGGATTTTTAAGGGAGTTAGTGGTTTTAATCCTATGACATGACCTTGCAAAAGTCCTTTGAAATTGTATGGTCTGAAACTTTGTTTTTTGACTTGCCTGATCAGTGCTAGAGACAAAATACACCGTATATCAGTACTCACATTATTGAAACTGAATAGCTTTACAATTAATTTATTTCCTGTGGATCATTTTGGTGACACAGTAGTATCACAGCTTCTCACATCAGAGCCATAGGCTCTTAGTCCATTCCTAAAAATTATTTCAGAGTATTTGTGTTCCGTGCCCTGCAGCATGCTCACATGTGCCTCAGGCACTATTATAATAATATTGTTTCTCAAGGTTTGTCAATTTTTGTCTAGGAAGTGAACCTTGCATGCATACAGCTGCTTTTCTTTAAAACGATCATGATCACCTCCAGGCATTGTCTTAGACTATTTAGAAGAGGAAGTGTTCCTGTACATTTTCAAAGCTGGCTGTATGTGTTTGTGATAAAATAGTGCTTCAAATTCTTGCACAATCCTTAGCTTAGATGTCAAAATTTCTGCAGAGTTATTGAGCCAGCTTGTCACAGGTGCATTCTTTAGCACCTCTTTTTCAGTCATTATTTAAAAATGCACTTTTCTGCCTTCTCATTTCCTTCTCTCTAAGGAAGTGTATCATAACTGAGTTTCTTGGAGCTATGTTTCAATAGATTTTTTTTTTTTTTTTTTTTTACACATACTTGCTAAACTTAACTGCCTTTATCTGCAGATCTGCTCATTTGGAGTACAGTCTCTGACCAAGCACAATGCACCCAGACAAAGTCCAGGCTCCCAGTATTCACTGTGACAGTCAGCACTATTGGGCACCGTGGAGAATGTTGGATTGGTCACAAGGGGCATGCTGTATGGCATGCACTGAGCGAAGGAACTGAGAGGAATCATTCACCTCTGATCGGCTGAACTTGGCTTCAGCTTGAGCTTGGAGGTTGAGAGAAGTAAGGAAACTAAAAATAGAAAAGACTTAAAGAGTTTTGGAATACCAGCTTTTCAGTTCTGCTGTTTCCTCTCATTTAATTTACTTCTCATTTTTGTATACAAGTAATGTTTTCATCTCAGTGCAACACACTGACTTAAGAAACCTGCTATACCCAGCAGTCACACACAGAATCACAGAATTGTTCGGACTGGAAGGGACCTCTAGAGATAATCAAGTCCAACCTCCCTGCCAAAGCAGGCTCCCTTAAACAGGTTGCACAGGTAGGCATCCAGGTAGGTCTTGAACGTCTCCAGAGAAGGAGACTCCACAACCTCTTTGGGCAGCCTGTTCCCTTTAATACAGATTTTATTTTTTTTTTTAATGTGAACATTTCTTTTTTTTCCCATGATTCTTAACCTACGAGTCTTGAATTTCAAAGCTACTTCAAGCTCTAATATGTATTTGTTTCCATTGACAGCAATCTATCATGTAATGACATTCTCCAAAATAAGAGTAAGATTTGACAGTGAAGGAGACGGAATTTTCTTGTGGCACTGGTGCAAGGTTCAGGGTTTTTCACGTGAACTGGTATCAGCTCTCACCATTCTATTCTCTTATCAGAGTAAAATATGTGGTTTTTTTTTGATCTTACGCACGTACAAAAGTGGGGATTTCTGGATCTGTTCTTATAAAATACAGTATTATCTCATTTCTGGCTTTGAGTTAGGTGCACACTGTCAGCCTCTAGCAGCAGATTTTCAGAGTGCAAATTACTCTTGGACTGTATACCAGGTGTTGTTGATGTAATCATACTCAAGACTTTTCAAACAATTTTTTGTTTTGGTATTTGACATGTATGACAACAGTTGTGTTAATGAATAAAGGATATGACAGTTGTGCAGTTGCAACCTACCATTGCCATTTTTCTATTTCTTTGTCACTGTTTTACTCTTCTGGTTGTTGGTTTTGTTTGTTTTTTTATTCCATTAACTTCATTAATTTACTGTCTCACATTTATGCTGGATATGCAATCCAGCAGAATCCAGATTTTTTATTCATACCTTTGCAAGAAATTCTAACCTGCAAACAGATCTGTGCACAGCTGAAGTCTTAACTGTTGTGGTTGCTTATCTCTTGTGGTTTGGAGTGATGAAGGACTTGAACTAATGCAGGAGCCAGCAATCAAGATGTGGAATGCCTTGTGCTAGTAAGATGATGTCGCCTGATACATTTGGAGATGATTAAATGGAAAAAAAAATCTCACTTTTGTTCTCTCATAGGGTAATGAGGGTCTGAAAAGGAAACTGAAACCGAATGTTCAGCATGAGCACAGATGCAGGAGGGTGAGACCCTTGCCTGGGCTGCTGAGCTGCAGGAGGAGTAAAATCCATGGTCATGCTTTACAGAGTTTATTTTGAGAACAAAAGGAACCTTGTGTGCAAAATATACCTTTAGTGAAAGCAACTCGTTAAAGTCTGCTGTAAGTTTCTGTGGCTCATAATCAGCATTTTGTTTTTGGGCCTAACATATTTTGAATTCAGTGTGGATAATTAATACTATAAGTAAATGCCTGTAATACTAAATTCTTTTTATTTTCTTGTGAGTCTGTGAACTGGCTTAGAAGCAGGCATTCCTGTCTGAAGCCTGTGGCAGTGCTTAAATACTGGTCTGGACTATAAAAAATAAACTCTCTATCCATCTACCTCATGCTAATGGATTATACTCCTGCATTGCTGTCACTCATTGCATGACTTCAGCTGTCTGAGCAGGATTTTTGGCAGCTTGTTTCTTGTCCAAACATTCCTTAATGCTTTCCCACCTCTTGTTTTATCATCCAAGTACTGCAACAGCAGCACTTGGAGCTCTGATAGCTTTTTCGGAAAGGTGGTTGTTTTGTAAATGCTAATTCCATGGAAACTGAAGCAGAAGGAAGAAAGGAAAGGAGGAATATGTGTGGGTTGTGGCTGAAATGATCCCTTGACACTCATTGAGGTCGGTCATAAATATGCATGAGACAGGAGGAGTTTTTAGTGGCTGCGTGTTGCATCTCTTGCTGTAAGCTGTCTGAAATAAGTGACAGCCTGGAGAGCTCCAGAGTTTAAACAAAAGATCATTGTTATGATTTTTTAGAGAGGCTCAAACACATATATATTTTATATATTAAAATGGCCTGTTGACAATTCTTTTATATCTTTTACTTGCTTCTTGCTTTTCTTCATCTTATAGGGCTTCATCTGCTGTTTAGGGTTCACCTTTTTCTGTGCCCTTTTCACATTCACCACCAAGACGGTGATCTCTATCCAGCAGGGTTTAAGTGTACTTAACATCGCACCTCATATACTACCAGAGAGGAGCAAAGAAGGGATTCTGCAACCATAAGAAACTGCCCTAGTGAGAAGTCTTCTCACACTTCCTCCCCCTCAGTTTCTGTCTCACAGATCCCTTTTCAGAAGGAATTGGTTTTTAACAAAGAAGTCGACTGTGAGGAGCAGGAACTGAGGGCTGAGATGAAATGAAAGGATGCCCTCAGTAGCAAGAGAAACTATCTCCAGGCAAACCAGGCACTGTAGCGTTGTTTGTCTGAAGGTTTAGGACTATCCCAGTTGAATCTGTTTGCTTTTCTCTCTTTGATAGTGAAGTAAAGAAGTTGGATGCTCTAAATCTTGCTTTCCTAACATTTCAGTTTTTAAAGTGAACATAGAATATAAGAAACCAGATTTTCCTTTTCACAAGGACTGTATTAGTTATCCGCTCTCAGTTTGTAATTATCTTTTCCTTTACAGGAAGCATTGTCTTATGGTAAGGATATAACAAGCCTCAGGGGTTAAGACATATTTTGTATCCTGTCTAGACTTCTTGGGTGATCTTGGGCTAATGTAATATAATTACGTAGTCTCTGTGACTTTGTTCTTCTGTAAAATACCAGGAATTTGGTCCATTCGATTTGATCATCTGTCATAGGCTTTGCTCCCCAGCCATCTCAGTAACCCACACTCAGTTTTGTGAATGTCTCTTTTGTACCAGCGGGGCCAGAAGTGATCACACTCCTCCGTATGCAGTATCACCAGTGTTGCTTAGAGGGGAAGGATCACTCCCCTCCATCTGCTGGCTTTATTCTTGCTAACACAGCCCAGCATGTGTCCCTTGGCTTCATTGGCAAACCACTGACTAGTGCTTTAGTTGTCCACGAGAAGCCACAGAGACATCTCTAAAAGCTGCTTTTCAGCCAGGTGGCTGCCATCCCAAACTGTTGCTTGAGATGATTCTATGCTATTGCTCAATTACAAGAGTCTTCTAGCATTTTTCCAGACTGCTGAAGTCCATTTCAGTGACATCTCTACTCTGTAGTTTATCATGTATTCCTCATGTCCACAGTTGTCCGTGACCTTGATGACTGTGCAGTCCATGCCATCATCCATGTCACTTATGAAGATGTCTAACAGTATATTTTTGAAATGGTATGTATCCCATGCCCCAGAAGTATATTTTGTCTTACAATAGGTGGATACAGTGAAGGGTTTTGTAGGGCTTATGGGTGCTCCCACTGTACCAATTAGAATGAATATTGAGTATATGTTTTCCAAAGAAACAGTACTTGTTTTGATTTCATTTAAAATTAATTTCTTGTGCATATTCTGGTACTAATCTAGTGACCTTTATTGCAATGCTATGAAACTGAGAACAGTAACTCCTCTTTCTTCTCATAAAAAAAGAGTGACACCATGAGGAGAATATATGCAAGACTCTAGGTGATGCTTCACAACTGAAAATGTGTTTTTATGTAATATTACCCACCGGTATTCTTCACAGTGTATGGAAAAGAGGACCCCAAAAGCATGAAGAAATCTGCAAGGTAGACCAAGGATAATCTAATGAAAAGAAAGCAAACATTATCAACTGATTTCCCAACATCTATTCATAAATCGTGTATTGATAGAGTTTTCACAAATCTGATTCCTTGTAGCATATTGACTGCAGCAAAAAAAAATTTATCAAAAGGAGAGTATTTTTTTCTGATTTTTTTTTTCAGTGATAATGTGTATACTCACAAGAGGAACTTTTTCATTAAGTATTGAATATTTCTAAGTGCATTAGAAGAGATCAAGTATGTCAAAGCAATTTTATGTATTTCTTCATAGTGTAAAAATAGTTGTTCCCTGGTGGCTCAAGGTTCTTCATAATATCTGACAGTAACAGCTTTAGAAAATACAGGCATGATTTTTCCATAAGTATTCTGTTATGAACATTTTTATGAAATTTTCATGTCTGTATGCAAAGTTGATGGTGAAGCTACTTCAGTAGGAATGGGTGTCAACATGAAGTTCACAGTTTTTAACTTGAAACTAAGTCATATATTTGGTTTCTGTACTGTTTCTTGTGTACTCAAATGTTGACAAAGATTTTATTATTTTTTTTTAATTTTAATTTCTTTTTTTAGGCATGGGTGAGAAGGTTTCTACATTTTGGAAGAGTTTTACACATTAGATCTTAGTAGGCTTTAATCAGATTTTGAAATTTAATAGTTTTTAAATAGTTTTTAATCAGGTAGCTGTCAACAGTTTTGTCTTTGCTCTGAATAATGATTTGTCCTTAAGTATCGTGCTGCTAGCAGAATATTAAGGCTTGAATTTTTTAGAGGTGTGAACATAGATGCATTTAAATTGTCCCATGTGGTGTAAGTTAGAGAACATACTTTGTATGTTCATGTACTGCAAAACTGCAATATGAATTTTTTTGGAGAAATAAATACTATTGTTGGAAAGGTATGCACGTCATTTAAGAAAGCCTTGCAGCAAGTGTCTGTAAAGCAGTGTTAAGGCTGTGACATCTGAAAACCTCTTAGTGGTGGCCAGATATTGTGTGTGTGTGCACGTGTGAGTGTGCTTCGATGGTTACATTTGGATTGAAACACACCTATTTTCTGTATCTGATTTTCATAAGAAGCTTGAAGATTGATCTCAGGATGATCCATAAATCTGATGGAATTTTTTTCAGGAAGTTAAATGGGACTTTTTTTCCCCGCAATCAAAACAGGACTCAGAAGAGTGATGTAGGCTTTTTGTTTTTGTGCAAGATGTCCTTTTAAGTAAATAGAAGTCTCTGTACTAACAGAGGACTACATAGGTGGAAATCTGTGGCCAGTATTGTACAGGTCAGATTAGATGAACTTTTCCAGAGGATCTCATCTGGATGGTCTGTTAGGATTTTAAACATCTTTAGGCTACAAACTAAATGAAGAATGGGATATTTAAGCCCATTTATTCAGCAATATGTAAGGAACTGATCAAGAGGATCTTCTAAAAGTGCTAATCTCAATTTTAATTTGTATTTCCATTACTGTTTTGTGTACTGGGATATTTATATATTTGCTTTTATAATAGACAGGTGAGCATGGAAGGGAACTTTGTTTTGGATTTATATTTCATGGACAAGACTAGTATCGGAAGTTCTTGTCATCCTTTCTGCCTTTGTTTTTCTTTAAAAGTTCTTCAGTAGCTACTCGGTCACTGGAAAACACATGGGTCATTTGCTGTGTAACAAGGCTTAGGGATACTGTAATTGCTGTGAGTAACTGAAAAACAATCTGAACGTTCTTTTTAAGAGCTCATCCAGCTCATCCTTCAGTTTTCTTCTGATTCAAGATACCTTGAAAGCATGTGTAGGAGACAGCACTATTCCTAAAAGAGTTTTAATCAGTGTAAGTAAAAAAAAGTCTATTCTTTAAAAAATGGTTACAGACTAGTGCCCATCAATGTAGATTTGAAATAATTGCATCATTATACTGTCTTATTCCAGTTGGTTTTCGTTTTGGTTTGGAACAAAAACTGCAGTATGATGTAATTGCCTCTCTCTGATTATTTTTACCTTGGTGTATTCTTTTGCTGGCTTGTGTGTATAGTTTATGTGCTGTCATTTGAAAAAAGTTAAAAACCTCTGGGGATCCAGACCTGGCAGCCCTTCAGGATGTATCATTCTTCTTTATTTGAACAAGTTAATTGTAGCAGCACATTGGGGGTTTATGATTGCTATTGAGCATAGAATGAACTTCTCATCTTTTAATATGGAATGTGATTTTGCCTCTCAGTCATGCTAAAATCTGCTTACTGTTGTGATTACCATCTTTGGGCTCCACCCTGCCTTTCACCACCTGCCACTTACAAATAATTCCTTTGGCAATGAGAATTCAGCCAGAACTGTCAAAGAATTTTGCTCCGTTTTGAGATCCTTCTGATTATTATTCTTATTTTGTGGTGATGTCAGATTTCCAAGGGCAATCTCTCAATAGAGGAATGTGTTTTTCTTTGGGACTTGCATCACCCTCTCATTTGTAGCCTCCATTTCAGAAGTAATGATTGCTTACTGAAAATATGCATTATGTGGATTTTCTGTGATTCAATTCCATTGCTTTTTGTGAGCACGTTGTTACATTTCTAGGAAAGAGAAGATTCTTTAATTCAGAAAACAAAACAAGGATTGGAAAGAGCCATTACTGCATATGTAGAAAGTGAAATTCAGAACTTCCTTCTTTAACACTTTGATGTTTGTGATGCTATTAACTGCTGCGTCTTCTGCTTGGTGCAGTTAAAATGCTTCAAGTAAATCAGTTTGGTCATGATAGGTCAATGAGCTGTGGTTACCAGTGTGTAATGCAGCTGTCCTCTAAAGGCATGGAGGGAGAGGGGGTGGATGTGAAGGACAGGGCTTCATGTTCACATAATGGGGCCTCAGGAGAGACATTGGCCAATGCCATTTCCCACTTGTCTGCAGCGGTTTCCCATTTCCTCTTCTGTTGCTTCCTTGTGTCTTTGCCTCGTAACTCCATCTTGGTCTACTTTCAGTTCCCATTTTGCCGTCTATCTGCTTATATTATTTAGTAAGTTCTTGAGCAGAAGGATCTTATCATTTTTAATAACTAAAGAAAGTTAGGCACAATACGCACTGTTATTTATTCCTCTCCTCCATTCTGTCTTTTTTTCAACAAGACAACATTCTAGGCAGAGAAGTGGGATTACTCTTGTATGTTATATTCACTGGAGAGAGTATAAGGGAAAGGTCCCTTTCAGCTTGTTTACAGTCTCTTGTCTTAAAAGATCTAGAAAACACAGCAGTTCAAATAAATATTATTGAAGTAATACATGAAATTGACATCCCTTTATTTTCCATGCTTGATACTTTTTTAAGTGCATATATGTTGGTATGTACTGACAGTAGTTGATACAGCTGTAAAAGTAGGTGAAAAATGTACATTTTTAGTATTGTATTCCAGATGAATTTCACATTGAGTGTGTACTCTCTGTGGTTGCTTTGGAAATGTGTGTAATATCATAAATTAAATACTGAAAGATTCGTATATTCCATGATGATTGAAAATAATGCGCCTAACATTATTAGTAAACCTTATAATCAAAGCAGACCTAAAAGTAAAAGAACACCATAATTGAAATGTTTGTGTATTTATAATCTGATAGTAGAATACACATCTTATTTCTAAAATACATAATTTAAATCACAACACAGTTGTGTTATTTTTGTTTCTTTTTGTTTTCAAGTTTAGGTTCATTTTCTTTGCTTTCCTCAAATCTTGTGATTGGTTATTGATCTTCAAATCTGATTTAAATCAGGCTTAAATAATCTCATTAAATAATCTTCTCAGTCTCTCTTTTTTTTTTTTTTTTTTGCTCTTTGCTCTTCTATAATGTGAGCAACTGAAATAATGTGGGGTTTCAGATTGATTCTTAGCCAGCTTCGAGTATGGTGGTAAAGAAAAAAGAGAAAAAAGAAAATAGAGAAGGCCTGTAGCCACTGTGTATTTTTCACGTGCTATGTTCTCAATTGATGTAGGCACATTTATCATCATTTTGGGTGCTCTATTATGGTTTAAAATAAGAGACTTTGTAAAAATATTTGAAAGAAGTACTTCATGAAAATGTGTACTGTTTGTTTATATAGTGAACAGAACATATTTGTGAAGAGAAAACTTGTGCAGGATGGATGTGCATGTGGAAATTTATGGTGCCTTTCAGAAATGATGTGCTGAAGCAGACTTCTTGTGATTGACTTTGTTGTTGTTGTTTGTTTAAACACTATCATGCCTTAGTATTGCCTTATCTTACTGTGTTTACTATGAGTATGTTGGTTTTGCCAGCCTGGCCTAAGCACATTTCAAGGTACAACTGTCTGCAAAAAGTGCCGTCTGTATTCATGGTGACAAGAAGGGTCAGCAGCTCCTCACAGAGGTGTATCTGACGCCTTCAGGCTTCCCTGCACAGTCCCATTTTTAAGCAACAGATGAAACAAACACAACTGTAGTAAGGACAGTTTAAACATCCAGCTGTGTATCACAAGTGGAAGAAATGAGTTCCAGGTTTGCTTGGGTAAACAACCATATTACAGAAGGTTTTAAGAGTAAGGAAGAGATGGAAAGAGTGCAAGCAGCAAATAATGCATTTTCTAGAAGTCTGAAGAGACTTACTAGCATTCACCTGGTTAGATCTTGAAAGATACCATAAAACATATCTAAGTAGAGAAAAACTGAAGTAGAGGCATTTTAGAAAGAGGCAACAGCTGAGATTCATTGCAGGTGTGGCTCTGAAATGAAATCAACATTTCCCCTCATCTTTTAATGAGGCTAATGTCATCAGACACAAAAAGTATGGAAATGCGAACCATGCAAGACAATCCACTTAAGTGAAGGGACCAGAGACTCTCAGAGTTATGTGCGAACTGAAGCATGGAAGTGTAGACTTCTCATAAATCTGCTTAATAACAATCATATGATTAGTGTGACAAATGTGAATAGAAACTTGTTTTCCATTGCAAACAGAAGAAATATGGCGAAGGTAATAGAGGTTTTTCCTGAAGATTTTGGCAAATATGAATTTGTCTAGAAGTTACTCAAGTTGTAACATTGTTGTGGAATTAGAAATTGCTTGTTAAAGAAAAAGAAGCAGTGGCAGTACTCAAAGAGCAAATGGATGCCACTCCTGCACTTTTATACAGGGCCGGCTAGATGATGTGCTGTGTGGAAGAACTGTGTCTTTTCTGCATCATTTTTGAGGTAGCCGCTGCATTTGCCAATAGTGCTCAGTCTGTTGCCAGCGGGGAAGACTGTACTTATTTTAAGAACTGATAAAAAATAGTAGAAAGTAAAAAATGAGCATTAACTCTGTCTTTTTTTATAATAGGACATTTTAGAAAAGTAATTTTTTTTATTGTCTTTCAGCCATGGAAGAGTTAATAGTTGAACTGCGACTGTTTCTTGAACTTCTGGACCATGAATATCTGACTTCCACTGTCAGGGAGAAGAAGGCAGTAATAACTAACATTCTCCTGAGGATACAGTCATCAAAAGGTCAGTGTCAGGGATGTGTTTTCTCACTCACAGAGTGCACAGAGTAAGTCTGAGCTCAGTGAAATAACTTTAAGGGCTGAAGACAAGCTCTAAATCGAAGAAAGACAGAGAGGAAGGGTAAAGCCAAAATGCAACTTTCCTGAAAGCTTTCCTTCGCTGTCAACAGTAAAATACAGCAAAAGTCATACTGGAAGTAACTTGGTTGCACATGTGTGAATCCAGCCACAAAGCGGTAATAGATAGAATGCTTTCACCTCTGTTGATATAATGGTTACTTCATTTTATTTGTGACAACAGTTCGATTTGTTCATTTTGATACACTGTCTTATAAAAGTCTTGTGCAATGTACATCTCTCTTGTGAGACCCAAATCTATCAAAGGGCTTGATTGGTGCATGGCTGACACAGGGGTGCCAAGCAAGAGCTAGGAGGTATCTGGCAGCATGTTTGGTTTGCATTTTGCAAGTAAAATAGCATTCGCTTTCCCCTTCTCATCCTATCTAAAACCATTTTGACTGCACAGTCACTTTGATCTCCATCAAGATTATGGATTTACTACATAAATCAACCTTTCCATGGGGCTTTTACAAAGAGCGCTCCTCATTATTTTTACTAATATCGCTCTTATATGTCCTTACAACACCTTTTTGTATAAGGAGGCATCAGAGCAATACAGCGTCTGTCTCTCCAACGTTTGACAGCAGTTCTGTCACTGTAATCACCCAACATTTAGGCTCTTGAAAAATGATCGAGTGCTTTGAAGAAAAATGCCATTCTTTGAAGCTGCACTTCTCACGTTTCTTCTCCAGTGCTAAAAGATAGATTATGGTGTTTGATGCAGTTTGTCACAGTATTCAAGTCCAAGGAGATCAGCTGTGAAATGTCGATTGTCCTTTCAGTTTTGACATTCTTAGAGACTTATCATTGCTTTTACTTTACTGATAAGAGAAGGAGACAGGTACCAGGATCACATGGTGTGAAAGGGAGCTTCATGCTCCAGAAGCTGATCAAAAAATGCTGCAGTTCCCAAAACAGGTCTGTAGGTAAGAACTAGTAACAAAACTTATTTAAAATATTTGAATTTGTCAATAAAGTTGTATGGATTTCCTGCATCAGAGCATATTTAATTTACCAGGCATATTTAATTAATGATTAATTAAATAATTAAATAATTGATGGGAGAGGATAAAAAGATTCAATGGCCATAGTTTCTATCTTTTAGCACCTACCTCTTTGGGTTTAGAGCCTATTTCAGGATCTGTAACAAGATCCATTACATCCTACTACAAGATTCATCCATTAACAAGATCCATACAAGAGGCATATATTTAGTGGCAGGGCTTGGTTCAGTGCAGTTGTTAATGGAAATTTGCATCCACTTGTAGCAATTGCATTCAAGGATATACATTTTAGGCATTTCAAAGGAAAGGCATAAAGTGATTAAAGGATCCAGAAATATGCCTTCAAATTATCCTAAATGATGAATCATAATTAATCTTGATGTAGGAAAGAGATGACTGAAAATGAGCTCTTAGACACAACAAAAAAGCCAGTGTCCAGTGGCTGAGTGTTTATTTCGAAGTGGAAATAAAGCACATTTTTTTAAGCACTGGAGATATGAATTAATGGAAGAACTTAGGAAGGTCTGCATGGCATTGCTAGCATTTTTTCAGGATGTAATATTTTGTAAAAGGTATGCTGTAGTTCAAGCAAGAATTAATTCAAGGAAGTCCTATAGCTCATTAAGCAAGAGGTCGTAGAATTATACTTTATGTGTCTATAAACTCTAGTTTAAGGAGTTGTAGTTTAAATAGAGCTTAAGCCAGCACAGCCTCTAGAAAAAGCATCCTGTTACTCTCCCCAGGCTACTCATTCCTGCTCATCGTGTGTTGCCGCTTCCTTTCTGCTAGCACAGGCATTGTTTGCTTTTTTTACTGCTTTGTTCCTGACCAGCTCTGGTTCAAACTGAGGCCACGCACATGCCTATGCTGGCACAGAGCAGAGGTTGGTGCAGGACAGGATCCAGGCGGGGAAGGAGCGGGGAGCCTCCTTGGGAGCCATCTTGTGCTGCCTTAAATTGTCTGTGAGACTGCAGAAGGAGTTGTGCACATGGACAGAGATGACCCTGCTGCTTTTTTTATCAGCTGTAACATTCAGTACTCCCATCCCTTTGAAACTATTCATCCCTTCATTAAAGTTAAAAGCAATAAAATACTCTTCAAGCCCACAGAACCCTGTAACTAAGCTGAGTTGTCATTCCGAGTCTGTTTTTCGAAACATTGCTTTGCTCCACCCACACAGCTCCATGAGAGCTTGTGGATCGCTGGCACGGTTTCACAGCCCAAGGTCGGTGCTGAGTTCAGGCTCGTTATAGGCATTTGAAAAAATCAACTGTGTGAATCCAACAGTGTATTTCAATTGCTGAAGGAAGCCATTTAAGAACAACAGGGAATGGTAATGAAGGGTCAGTGCAGCTGGGAACTGAGTAGATTCTTTCTAACATCTGGAAGTCAACAATTATGTTTTTCTTCATAAAGGTGTGGAAATTATAATGATTGGGTTTTAGAAAAAACACTTTAAACTGTTGCTTTCTTTTCAGGAAGCTTCTGAAGAAATCTTCAGAAATCTTTTGACTTGTGTTCCTACACCTCTTAAATGCATACTACTACCTTCACTTAATACCCATCAAACAGAGGGAGCTGGTGCAGTCAGATGTACTCTTCAGATTGTGGCTGCCAGGCCTGAACCTTCTGCACGTCCAAACCAGTGGTCACCCTGAGGAACTGGCAAAGCTATAAACTTTGTTTTTCTTCTGAATCTTGGCGTGCCCAATGTACTGTAGGTCCGAACAAAACACTTGGCATTTCCTTGTGAAACTCAGACTTTCTTCCAAAAAAACAAAGACACAAACAGTTTATTTCAGAGTAAGAGCTGTTAGTGAGTTGAGTCATCTAATATGATCATCAGTATCTCCTGTTTCTCTTATAGGGACTTGATGTTATAAATTTGTAATACTGACTGATGCAATTTGTTAAAAGAATGCAAATATTTCAGCAGGTTCATGCTAAAACACACATAGTTTTGGGGGAAAAACTAGGTTTAGAGTGAGTAAAATCCACTTGGAGAATATATATATATATTTTCTTCATTAAAATGCCCTTCATATTTGAGTTTTGGTTGTTATGGAAGGCATGGGAGTACAAATTCATCCTACACAAGGAGGAACAAGTAAAAAAAAAAAAAAAAAGGTGAAAAAAAAATTGGAATATTTCCCAAGACTAATCCGCATCTTGATTTGTAGGAAGAAAGAAGAATCTGTGGCCCTTAGAGACAGTTTGTTTTATCAGTGTTATTTTTCAGTCTATGACTTCACAGCCAGTGGGTCTGGGTTATTATGACAAGAAATGTTTCATCATTGATTACATTTTTGAGAATTATATGATCTTGACCAAAAGACATCCATTTGGCTATGTAAATATACATTGTAAAAACTTAACTAAACACTAGGAATTAATTCAGTCTTGGAGAAAGTAGGGTATGTCCCATTGGCTGATGTTTTTTTATTTTTTTTTTTTGCCAAAGCATTGAGATGCGCTCTAATCTCCCCTTAATATTCAGAAAAATAAACAGTACAGTGTTCCTGTGAAGTGAGTTTGAATGTAATTTAAATTATTATGCCCAGAGCAGCAGAACTAGTGGCCACTCTTCTTTCCTGAGGGAGGAAGTAGACTGTTTTATCTGCAGTAAGCTGCTGTTCAGACTCTTTGGAGTGTTAAGCATGGTATCTTCCTCATATAATTGGTTTTATCCATGATTCATGCCTCACAATATTTGAATTTTTGGCCTTTCAGTTCCAGATGGGTAGTCAGTTCAGCAAGATTTCCAGTGCATTTTTTTCTCTGTCTGGTATTTGTTGATCCAAATATCATATATGTCATTGTCATATATAGTAAGCATGCATTTGCTGTGCTTGATTAAATTCCTGAATTCCCAGCATTCTTCAACTTTTTCCTCAGTAACCAGGCTTGGGAGGCTGATTGTGAGCAGGACTGCATACCAGATTCCAGTGGATGATAAAGTACATATAGAAAAAATGTCCTGTTTGCATCCAACAAAGTGTTAAGCAATATGTTCTTCTCTTCCACAGGTTTTGAAGTAAAAGAACATGTGCAGAAACCAGAAGTTGCCAACAGCTTGCCAGCACCTCCTCAAATGCCTCTGCCAGAAATACCTCAGCAGTGGCTGGTGAGTGTTAATTTAGATATATCATTATATATATGAGAGAATATTTTTGTGATAAGGACTAACAGTAATGGTTACAAGAGGAAGGAGCCTGCAGGTCCAGGGAAATGGATATTCCTTACAGCACTGCACTGGTTAAGGGAATCATGTTCAACTTGCAGAAGAGTAGGCCAAAAAATCCACTGGGGTAGATTAAGTGTGGAATACCAGTCTTTCTCAATTTTCAAGATTAGAGTGGCAAAAGCCTGAGCAACTTAATCTTAACTTCAGGGGTCACCCTGTCTTGTGGAGATTGTTGCCCTAGCTGATCTCATGGGTCACAGCCAGATTTTTAGTATTTAAGGACATTCTTTCTCTGTACTAAGTCTTAAGAGAAGATTTCTTCTTGGTACTTGAAAAATGGAAGTGTAAAGTACGGGAAGAGTGCTTCATTTTTTTCACAGAACCCTTAGTGCCCTTCTTTGCTCAGTCTTCAGGCAGGAAATTCCTGGCAGAATAAGCAGCAGTGTAAGTTCTTGGTGATGTTTATAGCAAAGATACTGTCTGCAGATTCAGTTCCTGCAGTTGGGAGCAGCTGTCTTGTAAAGAAATGAACTATCAACAAGTTTTCATTCTCCTCTGTTACTGCTCAGTTACTACTTTTGAGTAGATTTGAAGGAACATTTCCAACATTTTGTAGAGAAGCATATGCAAATAATGATCTGTCCTATTGAAAGGGGAATGTAATCTTAGCCCTGCTATTGATAAATTATCCATCTTTTATTAATTTGTTGAAAATATTGTGCGTTGGTAAGGATAATCAAAGACTGTACTGAGAAGAACTTCATTCATTGACATGAAGTGTATGGTGAAGGCAGAACCCATAAAAACTAGAACACCTTCTTCATTTTAATGTGTTACTCTGTTATTACATCTCTCCCCAGTGCTAAGAAGCAGCTTACCTAATGTATAAGACAATAACATCTTATGAACATCCAAGTCTTGGTCAGCTCCTAAATCCTTTTAACTTTTTTGATAGTGAGTAATGCTGCACACTACACACTGCAGAACAAATTAAAAACAAAAAAGGATTTCATGTAAAATATCATAGTTTCTTCCTAAATGCTGCCAGCTCCTCGTTTGTGACCTGGAACAAGATTTCTTTTTTTTTTTTTTTTTTTTTTTTTTTTAAATTTAATTCCACGTAATGCAAAGAAATACTCAAACCATTATAGGAAGGTAATATTTATGCTAGAAACATATGAAAAGAGAGCTGATATATATACAGATGTCACTTAAAATGGATGCTGAAAAATAATTATGCATGAATATGAGCGGATGCAAAAGTGATCTTATTAATATGCAATGAAACCTGGGGAATCCATTTCATGGTTAACAGTGCCTGAAAGTGATTATTTTTTCTTTAATTCAGTATGCATATAGCATAAGTTACAAGGGAAATGGTTGATGAGAGGGAGAAAAATTATGCAAAATGCATACAACTTTGACATGTAAGCTCAAGCCAATTGAGCTCTTTGTTCTTTTGTATGTATATAGGTTCAGTTTAATAAGTTGGTTCTGAAATTCAAGTTGTTTTTTTTTTTTTTTAAAGACATTAAACCTACTTTTCCTTTCTCATATTAATGTGTGAATTCCCTTAAAGTTGGTACAGCTGCAGTGGGTGAAATGGTGTGAAGCATGAATTAGATCCAGTAGGTCAGCACTTTTTTGCAGGAGTTATATTCAGTTTAGGTTTCAGAGAAACAGAAATAGTATTCTGAGATACAGTGAGGATTAATATGGAAGCCTGCTCTGGAGCATGTTCTTATTCTGTTGAGTCTGCCAGAGTGGTGTTTGGATGTGACCCTCCTCACTGACCTGCCAGAAACAGCGTGGGCATTTTCATCTCAATGAAGTCACAAAGATGAACTGTTTTTTCATAGTAGTGGAAGCTGATTTTTATTCCTGCAGTTCCACTGATGCTGTCAGGCTGCCATGGTTCATGCCTCCACCTCAGTTGTTAGTGCCACTTTAAGATCAGCAGGAAAATGTTCCAGGCTTCTTGCTGTCTTTCCTTATCCAAATACAGGTAACGAGTGGCTTTATTTTAAGACACTAACACATTGTAATTTGTGAAAAAGATGACAGACTACTGTAATAATGCAAAAGACCAGGTGGAGCCAGAGCGGAAGGCCAAACCTGGTTTTTGATCTTTGGACAATGGTGCAAGCTCAGACCCCAGTCTGAATGTTTAAAAATTAATCCTGAAGTCATGTTGAGCCAATGAAATTGATCACTAGCTGTTTCTGTGGAAACCTTTCCCTGCTAGACGCTTCTTTGTTAGACCTTTGTTATTATTAGATACCACCATATACTTGTGCATCATGTTTCTTTTTACATTAGACTTGACATCACTGATAGTGTCTGAGATCTGATTTTCCCTTTCATTAATGCTCCTGTATGGTGATTTTCAATCAACCCTTGATCACTGGGCTCCTAAAAATGTGTTCACAATGTTGCCAGTCTCTACAGAAACTTTACATAATTATGTGATTCAATGACAATTATGTGCTACCGTTCATAGTGACTTTTCATAGACCGGACTTTCACAGTCCATAGGAAGAAATCCATTGGGCCCACCACAGGATAGGAAGTTATGCTCCAAGATGCTCTTCTTCACATTACAAGTCAGAAATCATGTTGTATGGCACTTTGTTTAATCATCCATTCAGCACAGAGACCAACTTTTCCATTTGCTAAATAATATCTAGTGGTGGTCTCAGTATCCAGTAGAAACAGTGTACTACTGGAACACAGGAATTTACTGGAAGAGGGAATCAATAAGTTAAAATAAACTATGTACTGGGTTAAAATCTAAGTTTTTAACACAACAGTTATCGAACATGATGGAAATTAAAATTTCATTTATACCAGTGTTTCTTTTTAAGGCACTCAAGGGACTGCATTGAAAAATGTTTAGTCTGAATTGATGTTTAAGCTTTTACTTAAGTAAAGACCTGTGGGTGGGAAGGAATTCAATCCTCCTTAAAGTAGTGCCAGGAGCCAGAATTATGTGTGGGCAGGTGCTGTGCAAGGTTTCCTCTGCAGATCTGTAAATAGACTTGCATATTTGCTCAGGCTGAATCTTATATCATTTTTATTGTTCATCAGTCTGTGAACAAAGATCATAAAATTCATTTTATTTAGAGACATGGAGTTAATATTTAAAATGACAACTCCAGTTATTATAATGCATTGAGGCCCAGAGTTTATTCCTGGACTCACTGGGCTTTGGACTAGGTCTTTAAATCCAGAGGCAAAGTTAAATCTTAGATATACTGGAAGAAAGCAAGAATCACATGATCTCGTAGAAATTCTTTTTTTGCTGTATACACTCCCTTGCCTCTATCTGTTCTAGCAGAATCTTATGTCAGGTTTAGACAGCACCAGTCTTCCCTTGCTTTAGTCCTTGCAAATAGCTCCTTCAGATAGACAGCAAAGTAAAAGCTGCAAATAAAGGATGTGAGCACAAGGGATGTCTCAGAGTCCTACTGCAGAACTCAACTCTGCTCACTTAGAAATGAAAATATGTGGTAGCTAGCTCGAATACAGAGCTAGCAGGTAATTAAGCTTTACCTGAGACAGCTGCAGAGATCATTGTGTGAAACACAGTTGAGTTGCTTCTCCATTCTTGAGTCTGCCTACTTGTGTATTTTAGCGTGTTTTCTCACTCCAAATCAGCATCTCATCACATGATGCATCTCTGCACAGAAAGATAGGCAAGAGGCAGTGCTAGACATGAGGTTTGAAGCAATAGCAGTGTTCTGTGATACCCTTCACACTGCTGCTGTGTGTTTAACACTGGGATCTCATCACTGCACTACTGCTAAATTACCTTGAAGTACTGAGGTAACAGAATGATATCAGGTATTTCCTGCTGCTCTGATACACCAGAGGAATACTGGCATAAATTATCCACAGCGTGACAGTGACAGAGCACTCCTAGCCTCTAAGCATTTGGTTACCATATTACATTTGACAATCAGTGATTTCAGCACACTGTGCCATCCAAGAAAATCAAATACGAACAGCACGCTTAGCTCTTTTGCATGATTTTCACAGTATAATTGGATATATATTTTGTTTTTCCTGGAATATTGACAATTTAATAATTATTTAACCGCAACAAGTGTCCAGCAAGATGCCAGAACCCTGTAGATATAAATCAAAAGGATAGGTCATCTTCCTCCAACCCTTTCTTGCAACACTCACAGTCACACTATAGGACTGTTTCATATAAATGAGTTTCCTATTGTGGGGAAGTGACTTGACAACCTCCCTTTATCTGGCTGCCTGTCAGATATTACTCTCAGATATTTATTAAAAATGCTGAAAGGAGATAGTGTCCTTGAAGCAGAAAAAAAATCATCTGAAACCAGAAGGATTTTTAAGGTGATATATTATCAGTCATGTTATTCATTTTTTGAACAAACAAACAGAAAAAGTGCTAGTCTTAAAGATCTTTTCAGATGTGCATTTAGGTTTCTGGCAAAGAAAAGCAAGGGCTTTGCGTGTCTGATGGGAACTTGTGAATCTTTATTTCGTCTTGTTGATAAACAGCCGAATATCAGTTGTTATTCTCTGTTCTTCTTAAAAGATAATCTTAAGACTGTGTTGGCCTTGGATGTGTTTTCCTTGTGGAAAATTTTTAGAAGCAACAAAAACAAATTTACCAAAAAAAATCAATGGTGTAATTCAGAGATGGGTAAATACCTTCCCTCTGAACAAATCTGTATAAATTCTTCAGTAATAAAAGAACTAGAAAGTCCTATTTGATTACTGATTCCAGTGGCTGCTACTGCAGATAATTATAAAATATGAACTCTTCCTGAAACATAACCAAAAGATATTCCTTAGCTTTTATGTTTTGTAGCCTCACTATTTATAGTTGAAAGGTTGTTCCACTGTGTTCATTGTCAGCTTTTGTCTTTGTATTTGAGTACGTTTTTCCCTCACTTTGGTAAGTCAGTCTTAAATCACAGTCATAATCTTCCAAGATTTCATTTCTCTACATTGCATGTAATAAAGGCTCTATAAGTTTCATTTCTGAAGTATAGATTCATTGTCTTGAACTAGTTCCTGTATCAGTATTTCTCTGGTTTCATGTTCTTGTTTGACCAGAAGTGACCCAGAACAGTCATCTGGGCATGGTTTGGATGTAGAATAGTTTCTGTGTTTGTGTATGTGACTGCATTAGGTACAAGGCAAGATACATGTTTATACAATCTTTCTTTGTACTGACCATGTCTTCCAGGATACCGCAGCTTCCATTCCCAATTTTCTTGGGTGAGGTTGGTGTGTTATTGTTGAAAATTTATTTCACATTTGCAAGTGGTATCACAGAAAAGTCTTATTTGAAAATCTCCTTCACATTTCATTTATAATACACCTTTACAGTATTTCAAAGCTTTCTTGATATCCAAGCTGACAGAATGACTGAGCCCAACTATCTATACCTGGAACTCACAATTAAACTGGATGAGGTCAGTTTCAGCTTAAATTAGGATTAAACTGCTTTACAGTGTTCTTTCTGTGGTCACTATGAAGCTGTGTGCTCTGTTTTCTGTCTTTACTAGTTGCTGGTGGTCTTTGAACTCTATAAAAGAAAGTTATGAAATTACTTATGCCACAGATTTGGTATGGTATTGTCCTACTACTGTTTCCTAACCTTCTCATGTCTTTGTTTAAGGTTTTGATTTCTTCTTTCTATACTGTACTTCTCCATAAAAGCTCCTTGTCTATGCTGGTAGAATCATAGAATCAGTAAGGTTGGAAAAGACCACTAAGACCATCTAGTCCAACCATCAACCATCACCCCATGCCCACTAACCCATGTCTCTCAGTGCCACATCTACACATTTCTTCCCTAGGCAGCCAGTTCCAATGCCTTGTTCAGAGAAGACATTTTTCCTAATATCCAACCTGAACCTCCTCTCATGCAACCTAATCATATTTGCTTTCCTAAACATGCTTTTCAATGTGTTGTACATAAATACATGGCAAAGGAATTAGGCCAATAAGTTGTAAGGTCTTCTCTTGTTTTGTTTAATGTCCTTAGAGAATATCATTCCAATGGACATGGTGTTGCTTTTCTCACTCAGCTGCTTTGTCTTGTCTGCACAGCCATGCCAGGTACCTGGATGAGCTTATAAACTCCTGGAGCACAGGCCCTTTGAGCCAGAATAACCACCTCTGACTGATGGCCCCATACTACTTAAATTCGGTTTCATCTTGCTCATATAATATGCACAAAAATGTTTCCTACCATCAGTTAAAGACCATTTCTTGTTACACCCAAACCCTTTGCCTGATATGAGTCAGTGGAATTGTTTTGTCTAAGTGACACTTCCAAACATCTGTGTAATAGTCTCTTATTATAAAATCTGAATGGAACAGGAATACTGTGCTTGTGTTTCTGGCTCATTCTTTTTTTCCTTTTGAATTTATTCCTTACATCTTTTGTTGCTTCCACGGAGTCTGCAGTGTATTTTCACTTTTGTCTTCCATAGAGTTCAACTCCTTCTATGGTGCATTATGTGCTCCAGTTCTCTCAGTTTTAATATCTTAAATATTAAATACGTGCAAATCAATCACATGCAAATTAAGTGCCTCTGCTCCTGGCGTGATTCTTTTCTAAGTGTTTTCCAGACAGTCTTCAGATCAAGCTGTGGAGCCACAGTATACCCTGTTTCATTCCTTAAATGTGAGCAAGTCTGTACAGATCCTTTCTCCATCATCATGTTATAATTTTTTCTTGGTAGATTTTATTAGACACTCCTGCATCATCAGACTTGTTCCTGGCCAGCTTCAGGTGCACATCCACTCCCTGAAACACTGTGCCAAGTGTGTACCTTCTTGCTGCTTGTCTTTTTAAAATCTTTTCAGGATGTTTATATCCATCCTCTGACTGGTAGCCACTTCTGCTAGCAGGCAATCCTGCTTCTGTATGCTTTTCTGAGCAAATTCGTCTTTTTTCTGCATCTGTGAACTCCAGACTACCAAATGTCACAGTCTGACAGTTTTGCAGTAGTAATTCAGCATTATTTAGTCTTGGAAATAATTATAAGAGCCTCTTACCACTCCTGTGAGCCACATTTGTTTGTTATCTGTCTGGCTGGTTACTGTCCTTTGTCAGATGTGCTCGGAGACTGAAAAGAGGAATAGTTAGACTTTTTTTTCACATGATTTGGCTTCTGGTTTCTTAGGGTCCAGCCAGCAACTCAATAAATTAATAACCTTGGAATACAGAGCTGAGGTCAAATGAAGAATTCTTCTTGGCTTTTGCTTACCTATGCTCAGGCTAACATTTCACTTCTGCGCAGCTCAATATGCTCTTAATGTCCCTCACAGTCAGCATTTTTGTCACGAATAAATCTCTGGGCCATTCATGTCCTCAATTGCTGGCAATAAACAGCAATTTCTTTTTAGTGCCTTAGTGATTTTGACTTTATGTAATGGTTTTCACACCAACTCCAAGTGCCTGATGAGCAGTGGTGCCCAGTTTTCAGCCATTACTGCAGTGTGATGTAGCCTAGTTGAAATGTACGGTCAATTTTACAATTGTATTGACACTCAGTTTCTCAATTCACCTTGCCTTCGGGACATACGTTGTTTTTTTTTTTTGTCTTTCATCTGGACAGTGAAATCACTCTTCTCCTTCCCAGGCTGGTTGTATGGGGATCACTTGGAAGCTTACCCTGATGCAAAAGGGACATGCATGTGTCAGGGTCTCTTGACATTCCACATTTGCCTGTTGGCTTCTGAATGATGTTATTATGCACTCCTCCAGTCTCATGTTGCTGTTTTGTGGCACTTTCGGGTTACACAGCAGCTGCCCCGCTACTCAGCTGGGCTTGAGCTGGTGGCTGATCTAATGACATGTGTGAGCACAGTGTGGAACTGGGTCTATCAACAGTGTTTGCTTCTGTTAAAGTTGCTGCTTTTCACGAGAAACCTCCACGTCCTAAATCATTGGATAAATGGAAGTGTTTCTTTCTATTTCCTGTATCGTAAATTTCTTCATTGGGGTGTAAAGCAATTTCATTACATCAAGCTTTGGAGGATGACATTTCTTTTCAGCTGGTATCAGATGACTGTCCCTAAAAAAAATTACTACCTGTCTTGGTAATCCCTGGACAGAAGGGGGAAATGAAGAATTTGGTCTCCTGGGATAAAGAAAGAGTTTATTTGTGGTCTGTGGAACACAGAGGAGTAGGCAGAGAGGTAGATCATAGTAAGCCACAAAACTAATATCTACACGCTGTCTGCTTCATAGTGTCTGGTAAAATGAGCTTTTATGTGCAGATAAATGTTGTTCATTGGAGATACCTGTTAATTTCTCTTGGCATTGCCTCCTATGTATTGTTGTTTAGCATCCCACAAACAGCCCAATTTTTAGTGTCTTCAGAAATCTCACTTCTGTAATGTAATCATCACCTCTCCCTCTTGTTGGTTTCAAGAAAAACATTGCTCTTTTTTTTTTTTCTCAGACCCAGCACCTGTCAAACACCTTTATCAGTTGTTTCAACATCACCTGTGTTATTCTAGGCAACAATATCTGATTCATCTTTGTCCTTCTTCCTTCACAGAGATAAAAATAATGGTAGTGTTTTTCTAACTCTGTTCTAATTCCTGTGATTGACCAAGTTATTTGCCCTGAAAGGCAGCATTCTCTAACTTTCTTCCCTGTGGCCTGTTGTAAAAATGTAAGAGTAAAAACGTATACTAGTGCCTTTTGTGCAGTTTTCCAGGTCTTTCCTCCTGATACCACTCAAACTACATGTTCTATGTTTTTTTGAGACTTAATCCTTTTATATAATACGTAAATAGTTTAGTGTTCTCATGGACTTATTATTTTTGATTAAGCTAATGAAAAGTTATTCAATCAAGCTATTCAGTCATTCTAGCTCCTAACTCATAACTTTGCCATAGTTCTTTCACTGAAAAATTGCCAAGTTGAAAAAATTAAGCAATGCAACTAGCAATAGTATAACAAATATAAATATTATTAAGTAATATCAGAATGCTCACATTTTACTTTTCTTGATGCTCAAAGATGCACAAATTCCATAGCTCCCAAAAAGATGTATCTGTTTACGATACAGTTTGAGTAAGACATTTTTATTTTGTATTTATTCAGTTTGATTTTTCTTTCAGCCTTGCTTTAATCAAAAGTATTTAGCATTGGATGTTTCTGTTTCTCCTAATAATCTCTCTCTTTTCTTTTTTTCAAAAATAAAATATTTTTTTTATAATTATTTTCAACTTTGTTACGGCAGGAACTGCAGAATGCATTTCAGAACTAAGGGCTGGGTAATTCAGCAATAGATTCCATCTGTGTTGACATTGGCTGCACAGCACAGCCCGCCCCAGCTGCATGAAGTAACGGTGCTCCAGCAGGGTCGAATTCAGACAAGCACCATTTGTGTTTCATTTCCTTTTTTCTTTCTTTCTGAATAACATTTTGTCTAAAAACAAGCTTTTTTTTCTCTCTTTTTCTTTTTTTTTCTTTCTTTCTCGATCTTTATTGGAACCTCTTCTTTGTTTCTGGATAGCATTGAAACTTCATTGCAGTGTCATGATAAAATTGGAATGGTACTCAGGATGGCTATTTCCTGGGTGAATTAGGTTTAATAATGATAGGAATTTCATATAATATCTATACATCTGACAGGGAAAACAGTTTGAGGCTTTAATATATCTGTTGATATGAGGTGGTACGAATCTGCACTGCCCCAGGAAAAAACCTTGACCATGGCTCTGTAAAGAGAAAATAAAAATAAAAATATCGAAAATTCCTTCTGAGGCAGTTCTCCATATTGTGTCTAACAATTCAGGCCACACAGAGCTGATCTGCGCAGCTGTATTGCGCAGAATTTGTGATGCACTGTCGATTTTCCAGTGTTAGCTAACACACATAATGTTTTAGTGTCTTACGGCTGTTGCACAGCAGCAGATAACCTTGAAAGACTCCTTTAATTGTGATGATGTGCAGAGTTGCAGTTTGCGGTTTTCAACAGAATCACAAGGAAATTGCACTAAAAATCCTTTTTTTCTTCATTATTTTGCTTCTTTGACAGATAATTTCTCATGCAAAACTGGTCTCTGATGAAAATTCATTTGGTTCACACTGTAGATAACAGTAATTTCCTTCTCTTATCTGTAATTGAGTGTGACATACCAAGTTGGCTATATCATTTGATATAGAAATAATATTAGTGTGAAAGTCAGTCTGGCCAAGAATTTTTGTGTCAGTCACAAATCATTTCATTGGTCAGAAGGAAATTTCTGTGGCATGATGGCAAGCTAGCACTCAATGAACTGAAGTGTAGATTTTTTCCTTTTCTTTCTGCGCCATTGGGAATTCATAAGCATTTATCTGTGAGGTGAAATAACCTACTATATATAAATTTAACTACAGAGCATTCTTAGGTTGGTACTCATCTTCTAGTTGAGAATTAGGTGTCTGGCATGGGCACGTAGTCAGTGCCATGTCTGGCTCTGAAATGCAGAGATGAAAGTGCCAAAGAAATAATTTAAAGGCAGACAATGTCATGTTATTAATGCTCAAGTTCCTCCCAGATGACTTTATACCTATAGCAAAAGAGGAATCTAGTCACTGTGAGTTCACCTGTATTATGTGCAAAAAGGCTTTGTCCCCTTCCTTGACTGTTCTGCCCATCTAAGATTTGAATGGTGTTGCAGAAGCGTGTGTATCTGGTCATGATCTAAGCCCACCTGACTAGTTTCTTACTTTAATATCTCTGTTCTCTGAGTTTTGAGTCTTATAAAGAGAAATGCATTTATTTCAGTGTGTGACAATTTAATGAAGAACTGTTACTGCAGAAATAGGATTGATTATAAGTTATGTTTTTGTAATAATGCAATAAACCACTGGCTTTGGAAAAAGACAAGTTGTGGGTGCTCTGTCCCTGGAGGTGTTCTAAGTCCAGGCTGGATTGAGCCCTAAACAACCTGATTTAGTAACTAATATATTGATTGTCAGCTCTGCCTATGGTGGGGGAGATGAAACTACGTGTTCTGCAAGGTTCCTTCCAACCCAGGCTATTCTGTGATTGTGTTATATGATTTCCTTCAATATGAAAATATAAAACTGAAAACTTATGACAAATCTGCATGATTTATATAAAATGCAGTTGTTATGTTCTTTGATTATAAAAAAATATAGAACAGTCAAGTCATATGGAAGAAGTCACAGAATGCTAAATTTACTTCGCTACTATATCAGCGTACCAGCAGTTGGTCAGCTTGAAATTTAAAACAGGTTTATATTTAGAAAAGAAGCATTTCAGAATTTGACCTGGTATTTGAAGTATTTATTTTATCATATAATAGTTTCTTGATGTTCCAAATTATTTGTTATTTGTTGCTTAGCTTTCTCTAAGTAAAGAATTAGTATATATGTTAAGAATTGACTTGCCATTGAAAAACACAGTGCATCATTAAAAGATGATCTAAGTTAACTCTTTGATATCTACCAGCCCATATTTTCTAAACTCTACAATCAAAGGTTTTTTTTTCTTTTTTTGCTACTATAACTTAAATTATTTTAAATGCAGAATAGTAATAAATCTAATTAATAATCCTCAACACAGTAAAGTGGCCTGTGCACATAAATCTTTCCTACACAGATCTAAGTTTCTAGCTCTTAGAGAACTGTATCATTTCAGTATTTTGGATCATATTGTGTCCCAGAGGACTCAGTTCAAGTACATGAGAGAAAGTACTGCTTCCTTATTATGGGCAGAAGTAAAAGTTTGAAGAATAATCAATTCACTTCCCTGCTTCAAAGCTCAACTTCTACTTATTATTGTTAAATTATAACATCATATAATTCAGCTTGAGATTTAGATTTGGTTTTCTTCTTAAACCTGCTACTCTGCAGAATACATCTTATTCAGCGGACAACATCTAACTCTCCTTCAGAGCCTTGCCTTTGAAGATAGTTAAGAAGTAGTTAGTTACGTATATAAACCAAATGGCTGTGCTTGTGACTCTGTTTATGTATGTGTGCAAATATATAAAATCAACCTTATAAGCTGATCATAAGCAGATGTTCTGACCATGTTTATTTTAACACCTTATTATTTAATTACTTTCTCTTTTATTCTTTTTTTTCCTTCACTTAGCCACCAGATAATGGGCCACCACCATTACCAACATCTTCACTTCCTGAAGGCTATTATGAAGAGGCAGTGCCACTTAGTCCTGGGAAGGCTCCTGAATATATCACTTCCAGTGAGTAGTATATATCCAGATTAGTTTCATAACAATTGCTAATTCTAGTGTCTTTCAGTTTTTTAAGGATTCAACAGTTGTATCTCTATTAGTGCGTGGCCTTATGCCATAAGTTTAGTTTAACTGTGCTCACCAGCCGTGCATTGTTTTGGTATGGAGAAATATTTTTGTCTGCACAAACCAGGCTCTTTTTAGAGGAAACTAAATCAGGAGCTCCAGGTTAGCTGCACCTTAATGTTTCAACTGCTGTTGAAGGCAGAAGGTCCAGACTGGTCCTCTGGGAGTATCTAAAGCATGAATGTGGTGGGGACATGTGAACCAGGGGGTTCAAAGTATTGTCCACTCCTCTAAAGTATTGATAGTATAAATGTAGAGGTCTCAGAAATTGGTCTTGATCTGCAGATCTATTGTTATTCTCTTATTGCACTGATTTACTTGCTAAAGTATACAAATAAAAATAAAAGCAAAAGATCATATTTTCTACAGTGAACGATTATTGAACATATGCAGAATTTCTATTGATTTCATGATGTAGGGGCATATCATTTATACTGACTCCCATAAGCCATGTTTACTGCACATCAGTGTTATAGTATACAGTATTCTGCATTTTGTTTAGAAAGCATAGGACAGTCCCCCAGCTGACCATTAGAACTTCCTTTGGCAGCACACAAATACTCTTGTCAAAGTGCAGTTTGTCTTATGCAAAGACACACTGCACTTAAGAGGAGACAGGATGAGGACACAGTGATGAGAATATATGCATGGTGTTTTATAATAAAAAATTGCAAAGGTTTTCCCTTTTGCTACTTTTTTTTTATTAGGTGGGGTAATTTAATATTTGCGTGTGGCCTATTTGTGTGTGTTTGTGTTCCAAAGATTAAAGGGATATCTGCCCTCATCTTTAGCTGTTTTTATTATTTGAACCAAAGCAAAAGCATAAAATAGTATTTCTGTCCTTAAAATACTTGCATGGGAGTCACATTAAAACATTAATTAGACATTTGTACACTTTGTGGCAGAGGAATTTGCTGGTCATTGTGCACTAGCTCTAAACATAAAAACCAAACAAAGGTAGCTGACAGTTCTTAATTTATCTGGGAAATTCATGATAAGAAGGAATTTCATATAATGCAAAGTAAATGAAGGAACTTAGCAGGGCAGCAGAACCCCTCCTCTTCTTACCTTGCTTGAAATTCTGCAGGGTGGTCCTGTAATCTGGTGAGCTGCTGACTTGTGTTTTGTCATTAAACAAGTCATACTCAGGCAGGAAAACATTAATAGCACAGATAATTAATGGCACAGCTAAAGGATCACCTAGGAAAAAATATGGCACAGTATGGAACTGATATCTTTTTGTACTTAACCAAATCCATAAAAATATTTAGGATGTCAGCCTTCAAATTTCATTAATACTTCCATAAATGTTAATGTATATACCCAGACATCTAAAGCTTTTTTACTCTAACTTATTAGTGTCACCACTCTTCTGTGAATTTGCTAAATCTTCTTATTTTCATAACTTTTAATTTATATTAAAAATCATCCACTCTTCTTCCATAACTCAGTTGCTTTTAAAATCAATATACTATTAGTAATTTATTTCCATTCAGTCAAAATTTTCACAAAACCTAGTGTATATGGCTATTAAAATAAGCCACCAAAGCATTCTATTAACCAAAGTTGGAACCTGAAATAAAGACCATAACAACAAGTTTCTGGAGATAAAACAAATGGAATATTAAACTGTTAAATAGCTGTTGGGTTAGATGCAGTTATCTTAAGCAAATATCCCTAAAGAGTATTTGTGTAATATCATTAGCAAAAAGGAAGCATTCATACTATATACTATACATAGAAATCATTAAAATTACTTAGACTTTAACTTAGTCACTGAGATTTGTCAAAACCCAAAACCGGTTTATTTTGGACAGATCTTTTTCACCTTTTTTCCTAAAGGGTCTTTATATATATTCTCTCCTTTCTCCCCACCACCTCCACCTCAAAATGCTAAATGCACAAATGAGATCAGAATATTTAAGCTTGATTTGGAAGTTAAGAGCTCTGGGTGTATCCCGTTGTCACTTGCACATTGGTTGGGGCCGATGTGCAATAAGCTCATGAGCAGTTCTGTCCCTTATCTTGTTTCTGATTGCCATAGGTCCCCTCCTCTTTGGATGAAATTTTAGTTACTGGAAATACTCCAAGCAATTCTCCATGAAAATATGTGGATAACTACTGGATAACAAGTGTGTCTTCATGTCTCAGTTATTATCTCAGGGGCTTCATATATACCGTCATAATCAACTAAATATGCATGGTGAAATTGAGGGCTCTGTAGTAACAGAAAAATAGTTTTGTAGTAGAGGGGACTGCTAGAGAGCTGTCTGCTTTATTGAAAGCTTGGGGACTAAGCTAAGATTGTGTAATTAAAAAGGAATCTTGCCACTACATCCTGAAATGTGGAGCAGGATTAAACTACATCAACTAAGCACATAACAAGCTTTTTTTGCAGAATGTTTTCAACTAAAATAGAATCTGTAGTTCAGGGAGCATAATCTATCCAACATTAATCGTATCTTTGCAGGTGCTGTAATTGCGAACTGCAAGAAATATTATGACAGGTAGATAGCACCCACAAATTTATTCTTGAGACCTTTGTCATATGCAGTGTTTATTTCATAATATGCTGTACTAATATTTACATTTCTGTGCCTACATTCTGCATTATACAGTCAATGGGATGAAGATGTTTTCTCTGTGAAAGAGCTACAAAAGATGGAAGTATCTGCCAAGTAACACTTTCAAGATAATAAAGCTATTTGTTCCAAGCTTGTTTTTTCAATTAGAATTCACAAGGCTTCAACACCTTCTGTCTTCTGTAAAATTTTATAATGGAATCACATCTTTTATTCAATTAACTTAATGTACTGATATTACTAAGCACAGAAACAGTGGTTTGTTCATGGCTGACATTCAGAAGCCTTAGCTTAAAAAGGCACCCTGTTGAGCTCTTGTTATTTCAGTGCACTTCATGGCTAAATGTTTTAACTTGACCATCTTATGCTTTTCTTCAAGATTATGACTCAGATGCAATGAGCAGCTCTTACGAATCCTATGATGAAGAGGAAGAGGATGGAAAAGGGAAGAAAATGAGACATCAGTGGCCTTCTGAGGAGGCTTCTATGGATCTGGTGAAGGATGCCAAAATTTGTGCCTTCCTACTTAGAAAGAAACGATTTGGGCAATGGACCAAACTACTGTGTGTTATCAAAGAAAACAAACTACTGGTAATTCTTATTTCTATCTGGCTGTATTTTCTTTTTACCTTTTAGACTACATATTTATTTTTATAGAGATTTAGCTTTGGAATAAGTTCTTCAAACAGTGGCCAAGTCTACAGTAACCTTACCAATGAGTTCGGTTATGATTTACCCAAGAATCAGAAAACTACTAAAATTATAAGCGTATCATGTAACCACTTAGAACTTAGACTTTTATTGCTCTTAAAACCCAGTCAGTTCCCTGGTATAGGAAAGAAAGGCTAGCCTATTAGCTTTTACTGTATTTCATTTAGAGAAAAAAATTGCTGAAACTATAAATCCAATCTTTCATTCCCTGTGGACCAAAAATCTCATAGGGAGCTTTGTGTATGAACTGTTGGATCAGGCTGTTGGAGAGAAAAGTCCCTTGTTAGACTGAGAACTCACTTGGCAGCATATGCTGTTGTAATGTATACACTTTAAACTAAACCTTCACCATCTGTTCTGCAGTAATTACAGATGCAGTATTCACATGATGCACAGCTGCATTATAGAAATACATCCACTTGTTAGCAGATAGATTTGTTTCTTAAGCAAATCTGTCATGTTTCTGAATGATTGGAGGCACCAGTAAAAGGTTCTGAAAGTTAGTAAATTGTCAGCTTATACAAGTCTTTTTGTTTGTTGAAAGGAAGGTCTAATTGAGAGAGACATTCATTTCTGTGATATTTAGAGCAATCTGAGGCTTATAGTAACACATCAGTTGGGTCCTTCCAGTCTTTCAGTCTGTTGTTTGCAGTAGGTTTAGTTAATTATCTAACTAGTAATTACTATAATATCCCAAGTATTAAAAGCTGATTAACATGTGATAGAACATTCTCTGTGGAACATCACTGTTCTTCACTAGTGGAATACTAGTAGACAGCTTTGGAGTGTTTGCTTTTCAAGTACATTAATGATTACAGCTGTATGGAAACTATCATGATATGAAATAGTGATATCTGGGTAAGAGGCTTCTGGAAATCTAGTTGGAGTTCATTTTCTGGTTTCTCATGGTTACTGAGGATTTTGCATTCACAAACAAAAGAAATGCTGAATGTGATTTGGTTTGTATTATGTTATTATAATGCCACTATTTTTAGTCAAATTTTTTTTCAGTGTATAACAAAACCAAGTCATATTTCAAGAGCATACAATTGCAGGTTGAAGAAAAGAAAGAAGTAAGAGGGAAAGAAGCAAATTTTCTCAGAAGTCACACAGTATTTCAGCTAAAATTATGTTTGTTGTTCTATTGAGAAATATGTTATTTTTTTCTCTTTTCCTTTCTCCTCATGTGTGGTCTGCAAAGATTTTTCTCTTTACAGGGATTGTCTTTCATAAATTCTCTAATGGGTATTAAGAAAATAAAACTCCCAATAGGATTTTAATGACCAAATTACACCAGATCGGTTTATTATTTGAAGGAGGACCTGGAGATATAACTTATGAGATGTGCAAGTAAAACAAATATATGTTCTTAGGGATTAGAAATTGCCTGCATTATGAATGCAGTTTTCATCATAAAACAAAAATGTTTAAATTAGATTTAGATATTCAAAATAAGACAGTATGGACTTGTTTTTTGCATAAAGTTGCTTAATATATCAGTACTACAGTTTTAATAAAGCATAACTATAAAAAAAGAAAATGTAAAGGAATCTGTGTGCTATTAAATGCTTCTTAAAGTGACTAATATTGTATGTTTACTAGGTTTCATAGCTTGAAAACTTAATTTTTTTAAAATTACAACCTTAAAAGCTGTGACCAAGAGAGAGAAATTTTGAGTTAATTGGCCTTGGAGAGAGATGATGATGAGTGGTTTGCAGAGAGTGGCTGTATTTGTTCAGACTAAGTTGGAGTATTTATGATATACTTCTAGCAGCTACTGTTCTGACGGTTTGCATTGTGGCTTGAATATGCAAAAGTCCATGTGCATTCCACTATTCACATTTGTGCATATATTCTGTATATGTATATATTAGCCAGTGTTTAATACTAGACACTGTTTTTTGCCTTCATGCTTATCTGTATGAGTAAAAGCCCAACTTAGATTGGTATATAAAATTACTATGCATTCTTATGCACAGTTAAACGCTGTTCTGCAATCTGGCACTCTCTGACAGCTTTCCAAACTCATCTATACTGATGTGCTAGAAGAATAGAAACTAAGTCAGCAGGAGAAGTGACACGCTGTGAAACTCATCACCTTCAAATCACCAATTCAAAAACAGATTAAGTCATCAGTCATCCAGCATGGAGTGGCTGTTCTTTGACAGCACTTGCTATTGAGGAAAAAAAAAAAAAAAAAGACAATTAATATAGTTTTAGCCAGAAAGTTTTAGTCAGAAGTTTAGAGTAAACCAACATTTGTGTGATTTTTTGTGCAGTGAATGGTGAAACGGAATTAGTTGAAAAACTACAGTCCTGTGATGCTGCCCCCTTTCTGCACTGTGACAAATTTTACTACTTAACAAAAAGAGTAGATGAGTAAGGTGTCCGTCTGTTCCTGAGTGATGGTAGCATATAAGCACACCCTAGGATTGCCTTGATGGTGCTGGAGGGCAGACTCAGTATCTGAGCTTGAAAGTCATTAACTATACAAGCATGTTCTGCTGCTACCTGTGAACAGACGCCCAAAATCACCCTCCCAGTACCTGATGGAGGGCAGAGTTGAATCATAAAGATAACACAGAGAACCTTAATGCCCTCCATATATTGTACCTGTCCTGCAACAGCAGATCTCTATTAATGACAGTCTGGAAGCAATTTTTCTTTACTGAGAGGATGAAAAAGAGAAATGTGAAGCTAGCACTGGCTAAGCTCCATGCTATGTGGTAAAGAGGTCTGTGAAAAATATTAAAAATAGAATTCCTACATAATAACAGTTTTCCTTCAAAGTTCAGAAAGATAAAATCTAAATTTGACTTTTCTTTACATTTTACAGTGTTACAAAAGTTCCAAGGACCAGCAGCCCCAGATGGAGCTGCTCCTGAATGACTGCAGCATCACCTACATCCCCAAAGACAGCAAGAAGAAGAAACACGAGCTCAAAATCTCACACCAGGGAGCAGATGCACTAGTTCTGGCCGTACAGAGCAAAGAACAGGCGGAGCAGTGGCTTAAGGTATGGAGTAACCACTTAAATCCCAGCCTGTCTGAGGCTGCAGAAATCCAGACATAATGATCTGGACTTAAGGCAGCTCCTTGGGCAACCAGAAGCTCAGTGTCACACAGCTACTGCAGGTGCAAGTGCTTTCCATTGCTAACAGCATAATAGTTGGTACAGGAGGGGAGATGGCAATTCCCTTCCATTTTTTATCTCTAGCTCATTCTTCATAAAGCTTTGATGGTTCAGGTTCTCTCAGGTAAAGGAAGCTGGCACTGAGCTCGATTTTTGTGTATCAGCACAGCAGCCAAGGCAACCATGCAAAACTGGGCATAGCACCATCACAGTTGTCTTTTTATAAAAGAGGTAACCGTGGAGGTACCTGCTCGAATTGATCAGGGGGAAAAAAAAATTATTCAGGTTCTGGACATCAGTTAAAGTTTACTGGTTCTCATTGAGCAGTGCATTATCTGTTACAGTTTGCTCTAGAAAAGACAGTTCTGAGAAACAGGACTTTGTTATTTTTCAGCTCTTTCTGTTTGGTGTCTGAAAATCTGGTAAATCCCAGTGCAAGGGCTGCAGTTTTATACTGGACTTTGCCAATATTAGATAATGGATCATGGAGTTCAGTGAAGTAGTGTGGGAAACCACTGCACTTTTAGTGGCTTGGTTTAAGACCTTTAAATCCAGCCTTTTAAATGCATGTTGAAAGTCTAAATGCATAAGTCAGATCAAGCATTCTCTATGCTGTGCTCTGATCTAACCTTATATGGTACTTATTTTGCTTAGAATAAATTGTATTTCTCTAAACACAATTGAATTAAACACATAGGAATTTCCTGATGACAGTTTTTTTTTTGTAGAAGGGAGGAGAGAGAAAATGCAGCTTAAGAGGTACGAGCTCTGCTGTGGGCTAACTGACTAAGTGGAAAATTAATCTGTAATTTCCTATTTTGCAACATTAAAATATACCTTTTGGGTGTTTGCAGGATGTCCATGTTTTGTTTTGAATGGGAGTTTGCATTTTGTCTTAAAAAATGCACTCTGTATTCTCTTTGTAATAGAAACTAATCTTTATTTGTTAGGCATCTTGTAACCTCAGGTTTTAAAACATAGGACCATCTGAGTGTTTTATTAACTCACCTAGAGTTTCAAAAACATTGATGGGAATGAAAAGAAATTCATCAGTTGTATTCTTTGCTGAGGGAATTCCACTTGAGTTAGATCATAGTAACTGCCCCATTACTTCCTGTCTTGTTCTAAACTTAGATTTAGCAAAGCTGAATACATTGGCACTTATCAGACTTTCTTTCATAAAAATTTTCTTTTCTTTTTTTTTTTTTTTGGCCATAAAACTTTCTTCACAGAGAACACTGCTAGATTTTCCCATATCCCAGATACATTCCTGCTACTTAAGAAAAAAAGTAAGATTTTGTACAGTTGCACATTTGGCACAGTTGTATGTGCTGAGGTCGAATGGCTGTACAGTATGCTGCTATCCGCAGAGCACGTGGAAACAGTCTGACAGCACATTATTTTGTTCCTCTGTGCTGCAAAGCTCTCCCAAGAAAGCTATCCCAGCAACATGGCAATGCTACTGTACACTCAGCTTACAGGTCCTCAGTGCTGCTGCAGCACTCTCCATTCTGTACAATATGTCTGGCAAGCCAGCAGCTAACCTACAGTGATTTGTGCAACTCTTGCAACAGCTCCATGGTTTTGAGAAGTATGGCACCTCAAAAAATTAAATTATTTTGTGTTTAAAAAAATATATCAAATATATTAATTATGATAATAGTTGGGCTTTTCTCATTCAGCCCTTAAAATGAGTTTGTGAAGATAGTAATTTCTGTCAGTAATAAATAGGCAGATTTGGACACAATGCAAATGGTCATTGCATCCTTAGTTTTAATCATAATGCACCTTCTCTGTCACTGATGCTTTATGAATATGTGGCTGTTGAGCTAGCTTTTCACATGGGAACAACAGGTTCCCATGAAGAAATCTGTACGCAAGTATCAAGTTAAAGCTTTACTCTTGAGCCTGAAAAGCTCAAAATGGATTTGGAGTCCAGATTTTCCCATGAAAGCTAAACTACGTGATCTTTTTAAAGTCAGATGTAATCTCTATAAAATGCATTTGCTTAAGCAAATAATTGTAAAATACCTATTGGAAGACAGGGGATATTAGAACAAGTAGAGTTGAAATACATGCAGAATACTTTAGATCTTTTTTGTAAAGATGACACCAAGAAAACAGCTGATAAACGTGCAAATTGAAGTCTAGACTGAAAACCACAAAGGGAGTTTCAGGTTTACCAGATGAAAAAGAAGATAGCTGATGTCACCAAAGAGCCTGTCATGATTGCAGAGCATTGAGCATAACTGGTATAAAATCCAGGCTACAGCTGAGGTCATAGCAGTAATACCATGTATAACGTAAAGTGGTGGAAATTTCCAAACTTGAGTCTAAAATGTTCCCACAAAAATGTACATGAAAAAATGTGTGCAGTTACACACTCTGAACCAAACATGAGCTTTTTCCATGTGTGCTTGGAGTATATGTGCATCTCTGTGCACTTTTGTGCATTTGTGGTCAAGTGAGGTCTTAAATCTTCCTGTATGTCTCAGCACATCCAACAGGCTGATGGAAACTACACACTTATATGTGAGATCCCTGGGAAATGCTACATTAGAAATAAAAGGACTACTAAGAAGATTACAAGAAGGTACTTGTTTAGTGGCTTCATTCAGACAGATGAATATGTTCTGTGTGCAGGACCTTCAAATTAGTCCACAGAAAACAGCTCTTAATATTAAAAATATGTGGGTGCCAAAGAAATTATTTCTGAAGCAGATTCTTGTGGAAGACCAATAGGAGAAGGAACAGTCATGGTGTCTGGCTCTAAGGCCTTCCCCTCCTCCTTGAGATGCATCCTGCAAAAATGAATTTCTGATCTATCATTCACTATTTATGTATCATGCATCACAGGTAATTTGTCAATTATTTTTTGGATCTTGTCCTTGTTTTTCATTTTTTCCTAATGGTAGGCACCCTTGGTTAATTTTTTTTCGGTTTATGGTGTGCAGGCATTTTGCAGCAGCTCTTCACTTCATGGTCTGTAACTTTGCATATAATGTATCTGTCCTTGTGTCTGCATTTATCATTGTCCTGAACTTGTAATAAGAGAGATTTTATGACAGAGATAATCAGAGTTGTTTCACGATGTTGCTCATCAGAAGACTGTTGAGTCTACCTACCTAACTTACATCTTTGATAACTGCATGTTATCTCCTGTAAAAGTCTTAGAAAAATCTTTTTTTTCCAGAACATTGAGCTTAGTGAGAGGGCCAAGTGGCTTCTGGGCTTCGGTCTTAATGTGGACAGAGTTTTACTGAAGAATAAACTACTGACATAGATCTTTGCTTACCAGTTCACATCGGCAGAAAACTGAGCTTGTAACTGTAAACACTATGTGTCTGCTTTTACTTTCTATGGGAATTTCCAGCTGAAGATCTCAAAATACTTCAAACATTACTTTCTTGGCTGAAGCGATGTTCCCTAAAGTTGTTATTATCTCAACTTTTAGCTGAGTGAAGTCAAGTGCTGAGTGATTGTACCTTAAAACTGAGTAGAAATGCATTAGGGGATGCATGCTCAGAACAACTGATTTCCATACAGTGCTTGTTGGTTTACAACTAACTGTGGGCATGCACAGTGTCCTGGGACAGTCACGCTGGGTTCTTTCTGCACCACATCAGTTTTGCATCTGCAGTGATGGCAGAACCTGTAGGCTCAGAGGGCTGAGCTGCATGTGAAAGCTGTGACAGCCTCGAAGATCCCTTCTGGTGTGCTTGGGCAGAGCAGGGGAACCCTGGCTTTTCAGAGAAGTGGCCAACAGCCATGTGAACCAGTGGGTTTCTGTGACTGGCACTGTGGGAAAAGATATATATTTTTTAAAAAAAGCAGATGCTGTATGTAATATTTTCTTAAAAAGCAATGAATAAGGAACCACAAGCATCCTATTTGCTTGCTTTCTCAGGAGTACATTTTCTTTATGTTCCTGGCTGAATTCACAAGTGCAAGCTGTATCAAATCTCAGAACAGAACTTGGGAAGGCTGAGACTGCATCCTCTGCTTTCCCCACCAGACAGCATTCCTTCTGTCTCCTACTTCATGGTTTGGATGCCAAATTATTTAAACGATACCCAGCTCAGATTTATGGCTTGAAATGCATTCTGCATCCCTGCACTACCTGGACTGGAGATGCAGCCCTGTGCAGAGGCACTGCTCCCCATGCAGGGCAATGCCTCCAGCCTGGGCTCTGTGTGGTCCAGTGGCCATATATGGAAAGTCTTCATGGTAGTAATGCAAGAAAAAGGACCCGGGATTTGTCTTGCTTGGATATGCCAGGAAAGTAATTTAAGGGAATATACAGGCAGTAAAATAGGCTTGCTGGCTGTTAGTTTGCTGGAATCTCATAACCAATTTACTCAGGGAAATGGAGTAAAATAGAAAGATAGGGTATGCTTCAGGATGATGTTTTCCAGTACATAAAGTAAAACGGGTTTATTTTCAGGACTTATAGCATAGACTACATCAATAATTTCTAGTTTTTTTCTAATTTCCATGGGTAAACTTCATGAGGTATTTCTTGTACTTCTTTTTGAAGTGCTACTTAAGAAGGAAAAGATTAACACTGGTGTATGTAGTGCACAAGGGGTCCAATAAAGAGAGAAAATGAGAATTTAGTCATAGCAAAAGTACCAGAACTTCTCCAGCACTGAGCAAGAGGTGCTTCAGGAGCAGGAACTGCTGGAGTAACTTTGAAGCCAAATGCATTTCCCTCTGCTTAATTGTGCATACACTGATTTCAGCATGATCATATTACCAACTTCAGAGCTAAGATGCAGAGACAGGAGGCAGTGAACATCAGCCCTCCCCACTTGTAGCAGTTTCTGCGTTCTGTGAAGCATATGGGTAGGTGGGGACATGAGGGTTTGTTGATTGGTTGGATGAATTTCTAGTCTGGCTACATAAAGAAATGGAGCAAATATCTTTCAAGAAATGAAGCAGAAGTATCAGCTTTCTCCCTCATTTCTTTTGAACTCAGTCAATTTTAATCTTTTCTCTGCCTGTTGTGGGAGATGATGGCTGTTCTCACAGACATTAAATTCCTGTGAGTTTCATGAAAACAGGTGTTGGGTGGACAAGAGATGCAGTGATCACATCTCTGTGGTAAGTACAGTCTGTGACTGACCTTGTCCTGTGGTATCTACCAGGACAAAGTTTCATAAGCTCTTCAGACACAGGGAGGGCTTTGAGTCTTTATCCTTATCAGTTACCAAAGAGCACAACCGCAAGGAACCAGCTGCATACTTAGTACTTTTCCTTGGAATTTGTTAGGTTTCTTTATGGTATGGTACAGTTAGTAAGTAGCTGACTTTCTGGTTTTACATCATACTCCATATTTTTATCTTGCAACTGAATCTTTGAAGGTATCTGGAAAAAGCTAATTTGATTCTTCTGATTTTGCATGTGAAAAAGAATAAATGTAGGGCAACTATTTTTCCTGCAGTCATGGTATGTCATTTAAAATAAAATACACATTACAGAAATTTGTGTGTGGGTGCAGATCTGAAAGATTTGTAGTAAACTTTAGTGCTTGTGTAGTAGGCTTTTATAAAGAGAGAAATATTCCAGACATACCACATGGTAAAAATTCCACTGGCTTCACCCATCATTACCAGCTGCTTTGGGCAGGGAATCTTCCCAGCTGTGTACCTGCAAATATTTCCCCTCCATTCCTCGTGGCGCCAACATCAATGCAATACTCATGCATATCCAGACCCAGCTGGGGATTCAAGGCCTTCCTATAACATAAATAAGTAAAAATAATTCAGTTCAAGCTGCACAAACTTTTTCCATGTCTGCATTTGAAAGAGGCGGTTCTGAAATCTAATTGTAATATTGTTATGGTAACTGTGATATTTAAAATTCTTGTGATGGAATGACAGGAGATTATTTTAAATGTATTTAGTTTTGAAGCTGTCCAAACAAATGGAAGGTCTTCTATTTTCTGGTTATACTTTTTCATATATTTTAAATATTTTAATACATAGCATGTTTGCAATCTTAGTTTGATTTTCCTGGCAGATCACCCTATGAGTGTGTGTATATAATATATGATGCATTTATAGTGAGACGAAGAGAATGATTTCCCTTTTCTTACATGTGGGAAAAAATAAGCCATTAATGGAGTATGCTCCCTTACAAAGTAATCTCAGTAGAGCCTTCCAATCATGCAATTTTAATAAAAATCACACATTTGGGGATTTCTTTTATTTGCTTTCTAGTGTGGGAACTTTGAGATGGTATATTTATTCGTATTTTCGTACATTTCATTGCAGTGGATAGAAGCTTCCTGAGCTCCTCTCCCTGCTCCTTCTCACAAGTATTGTTTAGTGAAAATAGCGTTCTTTTGTTTTCATATGACTCCAAGAGATGGAACATTATAGAAAAAAATTGACAAGAACTGAGTCTTGTGACAGAAATTATGCAAGTTGGCAACACTGGTGGAATGTTTTATCCTTAAGATTTTGAGTTAAAGCTATAAGCATGTGAAAACCTCATTTATAATGGCAGCTGTCTGCAAACGTAATTATAGAGAGTGCATCCAGGCAGCCATTATATATTAAAGGCATTTCATCCTGGTGAGCTCTGAAAGTATGAATTTTATGCTGTGCATCAAACACAATTATACTGCACATAGAAGGTGATGAGGAAGCCTTTGCTAATGAACCCCCTGAGCCCAGATGAGTGTGGAATCCTTGAAAATCGATTTTCTTCAGATCTTGACATGAACTTCCAATTGGCAGTGTGTTATTTTTTTCAATCAAAATTTAATTACAACCCAATTAAACACACTAGCGTCTCCTTAAATATGTGAGGTATGATAAGAACCGTATTTACTTGAGTGCATGACTTTGCACATACTATTCAGTTAGCACTGCCAAATCATTTCCCTCTGTTCTGTCTGTAACTCCCATTACTATCTGCTTTTGCCAGAATTAACTAACTGTGTGGTGTGAGCAGATGCTGAAAACATGAGCCATTGAATCAGGGTCATGCAGGAGACAGAAATGAATGTTCCCAGAAACTGTTTTCTTTAACTGAAGACCGGCAGTTGAAAGGAAAGCAATACACAGAAACAAATTTTAATGTGTGTGTAGAGACTTAGGGCAAAGTTTAACTCCAAGATGCAAATGTAGATATGTCTATTGCAGAACATTTTCTGTTAAAAAGCATACCCAGTGCCTTGAATTTGATAATACTGGACTATGTTTCTGACAAAAGACACAGGGAAGTTCAGACAATCATGAAAGGATACTGTAACATTTTAAGATGCTTAGAATTAAAATTTAGGTTCATTTCCCTCCTCTACTTAGATTTGTTGTGTGACATGGAGTGAGTGATTTAATCTTCCATTCATTTCTGTGCTCTCCGTCTGTAATATAGAGCTGGTTTTCTTCCTCTCTTTATGGGATATAGTGCCTTTAATTTAGTATGTGCTCATGAGTTGTTTCATTAAGGTCTCTGTAAGTACATAAACATTTGTTTTGCTTAGCTTCACCCTTACAGGGAACTTCAGTGCTGTGAAAATAACTTTAAACTGTTTGATGATGTCTTCAGCTATTTAATGATTTCTACATCAAAACTGTTCCGTTCAAAACTTGGAAGAGGCTGTTATTATTCCTATTTAAGGAAATCTGGATTTTGACAGTTAGCTAATTACTGTTTTCCCTGTACCTGGGGAATTCTCAGACCAAGTCCGTCTTCATCCATTCAGACTTGTTAAAAAGGGGAAGAAGGGAGTTGAGGATGTGAAAACACAGCTATGTACATTGAAAGGGGAAAGTCTGTATGTCTAGCAGGAAAGCATCTGGCAGGGCAGGATGTCTTTCTTCTTTAGCTAACCAGTCTCTGCTGTCCTCGTGTGGCTGTGGCTGTAATCCAGTAGTGTGTGATCAGTGGTACATACAGAATAGAGTTATAGAATCATTTATGTTGGAAAAGACCCTTAAGATCATCATGTCCAGCCATCACCTCACACCACCAAGCCCACCACTAAACCATGTCCCCAAGTGTCATAGTCACGTGTATCTTAAATATCTCCAGGACAGTGTATCGGTAATTTTTCTGGGAATCCCATCCCATCCAATCTGGATATTCCTCCTCATGTTCAATATAAACTCCCTCTGGTTCAACTTAACACTTTTCTCTTATCCATTCACCAGCCATACTGTTCCTCATGCAGGCCAGGCTGCCATTGGCCTTCTTGCCCACCTGGGCACACTATAGACTCACACACACCAGCTGTGGAACAGGTCCTTTTCTGTCAAGCTGCCTTCCAGCCACTGTTCCCAAAACCTATACTGCTGCATGGGGTTGTTAAGACCCAAGTGCAGTACTTGGCAGTTTCCTGTTGAATGTCACACAGTTGGAGTCAGCTCATTGATGCAGCCTATTCATATCCTTCACAGAGCCTTCCAACATTCAAACTGATCAACCTTCCAGCCTAACTTGGTGTCGTTTGCAAATTTAATGAGGGTAAACTCGATCCCTTCATCAAGGTCATTGCTAAAATGTTTAACAAAACTGGCCTCAGTGCTGAGCCCTGTGGAACACCACTTGTGAGCAGTCACTAATCAGATTTAACTCCATTCAGAACACCCCTTTGGGCCCTGCCATCCAGCCAGTTTTCTACCCAGCAGACAGTATATCCATCCAAGCCATGAGCAGCCAGGAGAAGACTGTGGGAAAAGGTGTCAAATGATTTGCTAAAGTCCAAGTGAAAAATATCTACAGCCTTTTCCTTGTCCACTCAGTGGGTTGTCATGTAATAGAAGAGATCAGGTTAATCAGGCAGGAGCTGCTTTTCATAAATGATTACATGTACTAATTAGATATGTTGAATGCTGAAAAAACTCTCCTCGGAAAGGTTGTATTCTGATTTTGTTTTCTGTCTGCTGTTATCTTACTAGTCTACCCAAATATGTACTTAAAGTTTTTATTTCATGTATGACTGAAAAACTTAAAAAAAATAGTAGTGAATATTGCTGCTTTCCCTGGCTCATCTTTTCTGACTGCTCATGTAGACCTTAGGTTTATATTTCATCGCAGTCAGAAGGCAAGTAAGGTGGCAATAGCAGGCATGACAAAAGAAGTGTCATCCCTTGTCTCCCTTGTCATGAATGTGAACAGGGGAGTCAAGATCTGTTCTCATCAGCACAAGCAGTTTCAGGCTGATAGTATAATCACCAGTTTGGAACCTTACTAGAGAAAAATAAATAGTTAACGTTATAGGAAATCATCAGTTGTCTTTAGTCATCACCTACTTCTACATTTTAATAGTTTCAGGTTTTGAACTTCTCCACTTTCTATTGAGATCTCAGTGATTTCTCAGTGAGATTTTTCTTTTAACATTTTCTAAATAGACGTAATACTATTACCATTTTTGAGAAGTCATTTACAATTACTTTGACCTATACCTTTATGTCACTATGCATGTATAAAATGCAGACGTCATGAAATACTACTGCACAGTATTAACTGTAGATCAGTCGTTACTTCCTGAGTTCTCCAATAGCAAAAAACAAACAAACAAACAAAAAAAACTTTGGATCTAATCCCACTTTTTTTGTCATCATAATGCAGGTAATTCGGTGATGTCAGCTACGTTCATATTGCAGAAGTAGCATGCAGAAGTCAGCAGCACTTTGGGTTCTTTACTCAGGAGGGCCCCAGAGCTTAGCTTGTCTAGTAACTGAAACCTTCCACCTCTAGACATCATGTCTCCTGCAGGTCATACATGAGATGGCTCAGGGAAGCAGTACAGAGAGGTTCATTAATGGCAGCCTGCCTGACGCACTGCTGTGGGCAGAAAGATTTTCACACCACTGCTTTTCTAACCTGCCAGCCTACTAAGTGCTTGTGTGATTCTCCTTTCCATTTCACCTTCGCGTTCATACATAATTTCTCAAATTTGTATTCGATATGTAATTAATATATTTTGCCTTTGCTCTTAAGGTTATAAAAGACGTGTGCAGCAACTGCACAGGCACTGTGGACTCCGATGGGCCGTTGTCTAGTTCTCCAGTACACAAGACAGAGCTGGAAAAGGTAAAGTTACCAAAATGATTAATGCTGTCTTTCTTACAACTATTATAGAGGATCTGCTAGACACTGCATGGTTTAGGGGATGTTCTTCAGGCTGCAAAGGTTTCATTTCTAACTGTCTGAGGGCATCATCTGTCTCCGTGTTAGCATCACCCTGCAGTCATTATTGTTATGTTGCACTGTACCCAGGAGGCTAAGAGCAAAAAATCTTCCACGGTAGCTCAGATGCTTTCTATGCACAAGCCCAAAGCAGCTGTGTTTGCACCAGAACATCATTAACAAAGTAACTAGAAATATCAATAAATAGTTGTATTCTAAAATGCTTACCTTAAAACAATATTTCCATAGTTTCTTATTGCAGTATGCTGTACATCTTCATGGCTCCACCACTCATGAAGAATGTGGTGCCAGCATAATCTTTATCCCACCTCATCCTGTATCTCATACACAGCGATTATGGAATAATTGGTGCTAAGAAATCTATTTCAAAAGCTCTTATTTGAACGTACTGAAAAAATTTAAGTTGTAATTGTAAATACGTGTGAAATGTTTCTTAAAAAAATAATTTTACTATTTGTCTTATCTGATCCACATTCATTGTTTTGTGGATTGTTCATTGCTTAGCAGATTAATACACAGTGACACTGTACAATCTAGTAATGTATTCAGAAAATAACATGCAGTGATTTTTTCACTTAGAAGGAAAATCTTTTGATGTAGACTTAACCTGTAATTTCTGTGCTATTCTAAATTCTATATGGAAGTGTAAAAAAATGATTAAACCCAAACTTTTTACTAACTTCTCTTTACCTTCAAGAGGATCAGTGATTGAAAAGTGTTTTATTCATGGTAAGCATATTTTAAATTGGTTCATGACACTTAATATGATGAAGGTGACAACATGATATGGCAGCTGATCTCTTTGTCCCTGTAGAAGTTGTCATCTGAGAGACCAAGCTCAGATGGGGAGGGTGCTGTGGAAAATGGCATCACCACAGTGTGCAATGGAAAAGAACAAGGTACGTTGCAAATGCAGAGGTGCTTGCAGCAAAGAATATGTGCAAATATGAAGAGAGAGGAAGTAAAATGCATCTACGTTTTTTTTTTAAATAGTCAGTAATGCTTTTGAGTTGTTACTCAGTGGGTAAAATCAGTAGATTAGTATAAAGAAATGAAATATAGAAGTTTTGTTTTGGCACTTTGTCTATTCAGAAGTACAGTTTTTAAAGGACAAGAGTGACCACTATAGGCAACTAACAGTTCTTATGGTAACTCTAATTGTAGAGTGGGAATATAAATAGTGGATCTATAGACTTGAAGCAAAAAACAACAACAAAACAAACCTATCACTGTATATTAGAAGGAAGGGATCATACATACAATATATATTATATATGTGCATATATCTCAGTTTATATGTGTGTATGTATCATGAATAGCCTGGGTTGAAAAGGACCTCAAAGATCATTCAGTTTCAACGCCCCTGCTGTGGGCAGGGTCATCAGCCAGGCTGCCCAGAGCCCCATCCAGCCTTGCCTTGAATGTCTCCAGGAATGGGGCATCTGCAGCCTCTCTGGGCAACCTGTTCCAGTGTGTCACCACTCTCTGAATGAAAAGCTTCCTCCTAATATCTAACCTAAATCTTCAATCTTAGTTTAAAATCATTCCCCTTGTCCTATCACTATCAAAATGTGTGTATGTGTCTGCACACATAAACAAACAAACAAACAAAAATCCCCTATTATCTATGATTATATATAGTGATATACTGAAATGTGCATAATCATGTTATATCAGTGGCTTTGTGTGTTTATTTGCATATAATTTTAAATAAGCTGCTTTGGAGCAATGCGTATTTTTATTATCAGAAGCACATCCCAAACTGAGGGAATTTTGCTTGAGTTACATCTAAAAAATTCAACCTCTATGCTTTCACCTCTGCACCCTTTGTTTTCTCCCCCAAACAAAGGAAATTGTGTGATTTCCTTAACATGCCATGTAGCAGTGGTATCATGTAGATGCATAGAATTGACACTTTTCTGCAGCTGTGAGAAGTGTAACGTGAGCTGCAGGAAACACAATACTGTGTCAATACTGGCTTTGGTGCCAGCCCTGTCTCGCCTTTTGATTCATTCCCACTGTCTTCTTCCTGTGTCATTTTTCCAGCATTTCCTCACCATTCAGATCTCTGACATACCCAATAGAATGGAACAATGTCAGTTATTGTGGTTTCCAGAAGCTGCTGTACATGCTTATGTTTCACAGCATAACTGCTAAGCTTTCAGTAAGAGGCTTTAACCACTGCAGTGTGCTCAGCACCTCTGTTGTACACAAGCCAAATCCAGGTGTTGTCCAAGATGTCTAGAGCAACTGGTGGCTTGGGTGCCCTGTAGGAAGCGTGCTGACAGGACATGTGCTGCTAGGAGGCCAGCACATCTGCATTGGTGTTTATTGGAAGAAGACGCTATCCACACCCAAAAAGCACCTTTTCCACCCTAGCACCGCATGTAGCAGGTGGATTATTTGTATGGTCTTGGCCATAGTTGAAATTACTAACTCATTTTCCATGTTTGCTAGCAGTTAAGCTAAACATGATAAATTATGCCCTTGTGAGTCCCAAACTGCTGCTCTGTTTTCCATGTATTCCTCTTCCCAGTTCATCATTTCAGATAATTGTTTTTCATGTGAACATTTTGTTCTTTTTCTTCTCAGTTTACGTAAGCCCATAACCATTAAATTTTTTGTTCGTGAAAGTAGCAAAGGGAACTAAGGATGTCAGGAATAAACTTAGAGCAGCTTAATCAGTAAAGATCCTAAATGTAATTTTCATCAAAATCATAAATCAGGGCAATTTTGTGGGTATGTTTTCTACCCTTTCATTTAACAAGTTGACTTTTGCTCTGTTGATGGAATTCAAATCCACTGAATGTCATTTCTGAAATAAAGATCCTTTCATTATTTTGGTTTTATTTTGCAAATGGATTTATTTTTTTACCTTTAATTCTGTTTTAGAAACTTTTTTTTCTCATATTTTTCTACCAGTTAGTTAGGATTTTTCAGATATGCACTTTATAAGTGATATCCACAGTCTTTGCCGTGTTACCTTCAGTAACTCAATATGACTCAACGCATGGAATGGATATTAGCTAGATCTCTCTTTTCAGCAAGCTTTAGCTTTTTTGTGATCAGCAACCATGATCACAAAAAGTGTCAGCTTTTAATAATTGAGTGCTTATACTGATCCCACTAATTTAATTGCTAATAGCTAATTTATGTCTTGTCTTTCTAAAAGGCCTGTTGTAATTAGATTCCTTAATAGCAGAGCCATTTTTGTGAGGCAAGGATGTTATGTTTTTGCTAATTAATTGCTGACTTTTATTAGATAAATGTTTAAAATCGTGTCTGATCATCTGGCTCGATTTTTATTCTCATGTATATGAGCTGGATAGTTTGTTCATATTGATAAACTACATGATGACTGCTTTGGAAAGAGACTTCAAGCTTGATTAGATGAAATTAAATTAGAAGTTTGATTTTTGTTTTTCTTCTCCTTCCAAATGTCATAATTTTTATAGCAAAGGGGTGATTTATAGGCATCAGTGTTCAGGAGGACATACAGTGTTTATCTCATTGCAGACTGCAACTGTACAAAAGTTTACTTTGCATTGTTTGCCAGAGCTACTTTTTTTATTCAGGGTTTGCTTTTTTGTTTTGTTTTTTTTGGGGTTGACTACATAATGTAAACACTAAAATGCACATTTTTGCCCTCTTAACAGTGAAGAGGAAAAAAAGTTCAAAAACAGAAGCCAAGGGCACTGTGACTAAAGTGACAGGGAAAAAAATAACGAAGATAATTGGTTTAGGAAAGAAAAAGCCATCAACAGATGAACAGACCTCATCAGCTGAAGAAGATGTTCCAACATGTGGTAAGTTGTTTTTCTTCTTGGGTCTTTAAGGCAGTTTGCAACAGAAAATTTTTAACATTCTAGCCTGGAAAGTTCCATACATTTGCTTTTACTTCTGTAATTTTTACCTCTGCATCAGAGAGGTGCACTCACATTGAAAGAGTATGGTAAGCAAGACCTTCTCATTCAAAAAGAGACTAAATGAGCTTGACTTCTTAAATGAAAGAGTAGCACAGGCTCTGAAGAAAACAAGAGCTGTTTTCAAACCAGTAGGTATAAAACAGCTGGAGGTTGGATTATAAAATAAATTTACACTTCATTTTAGAAAAGGGTTCCTGGGAAGGAATCAAGTCTTTTTGATGAATTTATATGCAATGGCAATGATGATAGCAGCCGCCTGGTCTCAGCTAAAGTGATTTGACTGTAATTGTTGGTTCCTAAAATGGTGCCTATTGGGCAGATTTCGTGTAATCTATCTTAACTGCTATTGTTGATCATTGTTAATGACATCTGTAGTGCTTTTCAACACTAAGAAAGCAGATAAGAAAAGAGACACAGAAAATGTCTGTCTTATCTGAGTTATTAATATTTGCCTGCTATTTAGGACTTTTTGTAATACATTTAGCTAATGTTCTCACAGCTGCCTATTTTCAAACAATGCCATGCATTGACATCCTTTTCTTTGCCTTTTGGTGCCCCAGGATTAAGTAATGCCTATTTATGTTAACATGTTTGTTCCCATCATTCTTCCAATCTTTCAAAATAAAAAAATAAATAAAACATAGCAAGAAAACTGTGAAGCAGTTGCACTGGGTTTTGAATTTGGGTTGCCCTTTTCCCCTTTAATTGATTAGGAAATCTTGGGAAACCCATAAATTTGTGATTAGGCAGCAGCTGTCAGAATTCCTTGGTGCATGAAATGTAATAGATGCTTGCCCAGTGTGAAAGAAGTTTCATGGACCACCAGCGAGAACTTTATAGATTGCAGATGACTCTCAAGACCACTTTAGGAATCATTCCCGTAAGAAATCTTTGATTAAATAAGTGTATGCGTATGACTATATATCAACTAAGTACACATGTGATTTATCAAGCAAGGCAACAGCTGGGAAAAGCTGTGTCCAGACAGATGTGTTGTCCAAACCATCTGGCTTGCATAAAACTTCTTACTTCCTGGGTCTCGTATTCTGTTGATTATTCCATATTATGTGAGATGTTAACCACAGCTGTACGCTCTAATTCCTAGTAATTCTTCTATTATTTAAATATGGGCATAAATATAGCTATTACTATTGTCTGCATTTGGCTACACCACTTGCAAATTTTATAGAAAAATTTAAGTGTCTAGGCTTTAGTCATCACAGGAAGGCTTTGCAGGAGTTTCTCACCACCAGAAATTTGTCTGAGTGCAATGCCCTCTGGGAGGTTGCTCTATAGTTGAGGTCTTTTACACTTAACAAGGCTGTGCCCAATCACACTGCTGGGGACACACAGCTATAGTGGAAACAGAAACAGAAACCCACCTGCACTCAGAGTCTTCTCTACAACATCACTGGTCTTTGGCCACATGAACTAAGCTGAAGTGCTAATGCCCCAACTGGAAGCACATTCAAGGCATTTTAGTCATGTTAAATCTTGAAGGTTTAAGCAAAGCTATTATGGAGAAAAAATACAGAGTCTTGCTTATTTAAGCAACATATGAGGAGTTGGAAGAGCTTTTCTGAGAGCTGCGTTAGGAACAGAGGATGGGGAAAAGTAATGCCTGAAAAAAAACCTCTTCAAATCTAGCCAGCTGGCTTGCACATGAAGGGTTTTCCATTTCTAGTGATTCTGTTATAATACACAGCTATACGGGTTTTTAGTTAGAGGAGGAGGGAGGACAGTTGGAGAGTGTGACCATCGCAAGGAGCCAAAATCACAGAAATAAGCACATCCTTTTTTACAGCATCTTCCAAGTTGTGCGCAATTCTGATCTGCTACATCCTGCTGGATCAGGCTTTGCATTGGAATTGTAATGTTGGAAGGGAAATCCACAAAGAATAATGATAAGTCATAGTTTTAATGAAAACCAAAGAGATAGCTATCCAACATGATTAAGCGCTTAAATGAAAATCAGACCTGAGATAGGGGAAAAAGTTTTTACATAGATTCTGGTCTGTGCAAAGTATGATTTCTTCATGGCACGTTTGGAAACAGCAGCATACTGAATTCATGTACCTGTAATGAGGAATCAAATATAAATGATACTTGGTGGACATTTTTGTTTACAAATGATACAGGACAGAAAATTTGGACATTCATTGTCTTCATTTTGATGTTTGGAATGATTATTGCTATGGGACTAAGAAATAACTCTGTGCCTAGATACTGTCTACATCTGGCATACAGAATGATAGGAAAAATGAGGTTTGTTTAAAATGCAATTTATTCATGAAATTTTTATTTGTTTAAGGACAGGATTTAATGGGCAACATGGGTTGTATGTGGACAGTTAAACCTCTGCTAAATTAGCTGACTTCATTTGTATTTAACTCTTGAGTTTAAGCAAATATTATTTTCTGTTAGTGTGAATAGCGACCCTTGAAATTCTTATTTAAATATGTTGCATTCTTCTTTCTAAGTGAAATCAGAAAAGGTAACATCAATGTGTAAACCTAACAGTGCCAATCTGTTCCTCGTGGCAAAGCAGAATGAACCAACATTGTGTGGAGGATTCTTAGAAGGTCTTTAGGGTACTGAGAATGGTTACAGAAGCTAAGTCATCACTTAAGTACATAACAGGAGCTGGGATTTTCCCAGAAGATTTGGGCAGTCACAGTTACCAAGCAATTATAAAATGGGCAGGTGAGTCTTTTATAAGGAGCTGTATGAGCACATCAGCTGTGTATTTAGGTTGTCACCGCTCTCCCTCTCTCATTCTTACTTAAAATTTTGATCATTGGTATGCTCCAGCTTACCCAGTCACTGCCATGACTAATACAAAAAACATTTTCAAATGAGTAGGATCACATCTTTACATAAATTTTTGCTATGTTATTGGAGCCGTGAAGTTTTGCATCAAAGAAGTGGGGCAGAATCGTTTACTTGTTTTCCCAAAATCCACCTGTTCTTCCTATTGAGAAATAATTTAAGTTATAGCATTATTTTGAAAAGTAGGGGTTGTTGTTGTTGTTGTTTTTTCTTTTTCTTTTTTCAAAAACAAACAAACAAACAAACAAAAAACAGGAGTAAAACATCTCATGTCTTTCATTGCAGGATATCTCAATGTGCTCTCAAATAACCGTTGGCGCGAGCGCTGGTGTCGAGTGAAAGATAATAAACTCATTTTCCACAAGGACAGGACAGATCTGAAGACACACATTGTTTCAATCCCTCTCCGTGGATGTGAAGTCATCCCAGGACTGGATTCGAAGCATCCCCTGACCTTCCGGCTGCTTCGAAACGGGCAGGAGGTTGCTGTGCTTGAGGTGCTGTGGCTCTAATGGCTCTGAGTTGTAGAGACAACCACAAGCTAAATTAGAGAAGCACTTTCAAATTACGTGACAGCTCCAAAAACTCTCTGGAGTAATGTTATTGTAGAGATGGATAATAAATACTGGAAGGAGAAAGATAAAAATTGTAAGCAAAAGTAGAAACAAGATTTAGGAAGTCACGTAATGTGCTACAGAAATGGCTGTAAGATGCTTTTCCCTGCATTGACCTTCCTTTGACCTGGTGCTAAATTATCTGTCATCCTTTGTAGGCACACTTCTTTGTCAGAGATACAGTCCTTTTGGGTAAATAACTTAGCCATAGTTAAATAATGAATCACCGTTGATGGGAAATTTAGAGCTCTTAGCTCTCATTTTTTTGCTGTGTATGTTAACCACTTTTGCTCATTCTGAATTCCTGTAAATGTTATTCTGCAGTAAGAAAGTTGTGCCAACAACCTAGTGAGTCTCTTCGTACAGCTCTGTGTTTGTTGCACAGTAACTGTGTGCCTGGAGGGGTGAGAGCCAAGAAGAGCAGTGAGATGTGGTCCTTGCAGCCCTGACAGCTGCCAGTCTGACCTGGGGAAGGATCCAGGCTCTGTTGGGATCTCATTTCAAGGGGCAGAATTTGACTGAGGATGACAGGTGAATTGGTGTGGGAAACACTTCTGATCTAGAAAGTTGTCTTCAGTGGCTGTGCCACTCTGCAACAAATTCAAGAGTAAGTTGTAACTGAAAAGGTAAAATGAACAAAAAATTATATCAGATCTTGTTGTCAAATCTTGTTGAAACCGGATTTTAAAAATGGTTCAGGATTTGACAGAAGGTATTTGTCCATTATATTTTGAAAAATGCAAAGCCACTTAAGTCCAAGTATAGTGATGACTTTTTGTTTTCACTGGGAGGACAGAAACTTGGACTAACTTTTTCCCAGTGTGGGTGATGATAGTCTCCCATCCTTGCAAGTCCTGTTGCATGTGAGCAGTTCATAGAGTTTGAAAAACTAGGAACCATCTCAAGAATCTCTAGAAGGCCATAAAATGTTGAAAAAGAATGACAAATTTAGAAACCACACACATTCCTTTTTGCCATCCTTTTTTTCACTTATTTATTTGCTGCTGTTTAGATTTGCAGTATGATTTTTTTAAAAATTAGTTTTAAAGTGTTTGTACATGTGATGGTTGGAAAATAAACACCATCAGGTAGACGTATGCAAATCAAATCTTCCAAAAAACAAAACATAAACTTCTTCTACTGCTTCAGGTTTTTTTCGCTCATTTCTACTTGGCAGTAAAGTTTAATTCTCAGGATTTATTCTAACTATAATCTGCCTAGGAAAATAATTCTTAGAGCTTTCAATTTTCTGAAGTCTAAAATAAACATGACTTGAATCTAAATCCACTAGCCTTAAATGATTATTTTTTCTTCTTTTGTGGAGATTGCCCATGTTGAATTACATCATAGCTGATGAGCACATGGCTTACTTAAAGTGCAGTCCTTCTAGCACAGCTGATTTAATGAGAAATCCTGTGTTTTCTGTATTCAGTGGAAAGAAACCAGAGCCTTGTGTGTAATATGGTCAGCCAAGAAGAATGCTGCATTTTGAAACACTGCTGTGACTACCTGACTTTAGTGGTGGACTAAAGAAGTGACATGGTTTTGCACTCTCCTTACAGGCATCATCCTCTGAAGACATGGGCAGATGGATAGGGATGTTGCTTGCAGAAACAGGATCTTCAACAGACCCTGGAGCTCTGCACTATGACTACATTGATGTGGAAATGACAGCAAGTGTCATCCAGGCTGCAAAACAGACCTTCTGGTGAGAGGCATTCAGCTAACTGCTTGTTTTCAGTATTTATATCTGCACATTAAGTCTGGTGCCAAAGGAGCTTATTAAGTCCCCCCCCCCCCCCCCCCCCAGCCTCTTTGCTAGATTTTGAAGCCCTGAAGTGTCTCAGAATTGCAGTATGGTAGATGTGTTTAAGATTATCTTGTTGGCATCTTGCTAAAGCTCTGTTAAATGCAGGCACCAGCCAGCTTTACTCAAATCTTGACTCATTTTTAAATGAGTTACCTTATTATCCTCTATATTTTCTTGATGCCTTAGAACTAACCCTGGAAAAGGACATATATGTTGAAAAGTAAATAAGTACGTGGCTACATAGTTTGTAATCATTTACTTATTAACTATGTGATATTTGTGCCTTAACAGAACCACTACAAATGTGCATCAAATTTAACTGTGAGTCACCTTCTCAGCGTTTCCTTCTCATGTCCTTTTCTGATTAATTAAAAATTACATCAAGCTCATGCCAGTTCAAATTATTCATAGTTTGTAATTGTGAAGGTGGAAATTGAGAAGGACTCTAGGTGGAGCACAGAAATTCTGTTTAAAATGCAAATCGGTCCTTTGTCACTGATGCTGTGTTAAGAAAAGTAACTCATGCTTTGGATATACAGTGATTTACATTTGCAAATTTTGTCAACTAAAACAGTCTCCAGTGGGAAGAGACTCTTGTTTTTCCTGGGCTTGATGAGGCTGTTTAGAAACAGGAGCAAGGGAATGGCTCAGCCATGCTAGATCTCTTGCTGCAGTTGTACCTCATGGTTTGCTGGGGTCAGAAAGCAAGTGGCCTGACAAGACAGTGTGAAGAGGTGGCAGCCAAATGAGACTCCCTACAAATTCAACAAATGTGAAATTTTGTGACAGTGCATTAAAGAATCACACTTCATATGCCTTCCATAAAAGATTAACAATGCCAAAAAAAAAAAAAGAAAAAGCTTCAGTTTTCCTAAAGAAAACTCTTCCACTATCTCTGTGTTAAGAGAACTATAACAAGAGAAAATGCCCATCTTCATTCAGTTTCTACATTGAATGTCTTTAGATTGAAATCAAAGTGACTCTTGTGTTATCACAATCCCAGTTCTGTGAAAACCATATAGTTTTGATAGAATCAAAACACGCTTCGCTTATAGACCTATGTTAATATTTGTTTTGAAGTTAATAGGGTTCAAAATGTTTATCCTGTGTTGACATGTGTTTTTGCTTCAGTCAGCATCTCACAATAACCACATTTAAGAAAGAAACAGAATGGAAACCTTTTCCCCCCACATACAGAATGGGTTTTCTTTTCTGAACAAATGTGATATTAATTGGAGCCAAGTGAAAAAACATATGCAACTAGACCACATGTTAGAAAGGAATGTCAAACAACTTGAAAAATAGTAAAATTTCCCTATTAAAAATTAGTTAAAATTCACTGGGTGTCTTTAGAAGTCTGTAAGAGTTTGTCAGTAAGCAACTAGAGTAGCCATCTGCTGATGTTCAACTATTCCTAGAAAAAGAGGGAAAATGACAATGATATTAAAATAAAAAATATTGCCGCCTTTTTTAGAATGAATATCTGTAGTCCAAATTAACTGTGATTGTCATTAAAGCTTTGGTGATCATTCAGTCACTTCAGACTTATTCCTGAGATTGATGCTGTGCCAGATAGTTAGTTCTTCATTAATAATCTCATCAATTTTCTGTACATGAATCATTAGGCTTCTAGGGAAGGCTGAATGAAAATTCTTTCCAAGCAGTGTTCTCCGTTGGCTTTCCAATCTAGCAGTTTCAGAATGCAATTAACTTACTTGTATGTGTCTGTAAACTAGTTTAATGAGGCTTAGTGAAATAATGTTTATGAAGTGTAAACAGATACTTAGATAAACTTTAGCTTCTTTGCTGATGGAAACAGTTATGGCAGGTGCATAGATGATGTTAATGAATATCCCAGATTTCAGACGTGTGTAATATGCACTGCTTTCAACGAAGCTACTTAAGTAAGCAGAAAGACAATAACAGCTCCAAATGCAGTCCTTCAGACTAACCAAAAACAACTCAGTAATGTTCTTCATTAAGAGAAGCAGTAGGCAAATGCATCCCTTTAATAACGTCTAATGAAGTATGAGATAAAACCATTTTTATCATGGCATTTATCTTGGGCTTTTTATTGTTTGTTTGTTTTAATAAGAAAAGCTTCTGGCTAGTGGTTATTCCCCCTATGGCCTGGCCATACGCTGCTTGGGTGGAGGCAGACCTAAAAGGTTCACACTCAGCTAGGCAGGTTCATCCCTCCTGCAAGCCTGGCTCTTCTGTGGCTCAGGTGAGCCTTAGCTGAATCAGGTCTGTCTCCTTCTGAAAAACTATTTCAATGGACAAGATGTTATTTCAAAGCCAAAAGAAAGCAAATGTTAAAACCACAGAATTCCTGAGCTCTGGCCAACACTACAGAAGACCCTCTCAGCTTTAGCAGGGCTTTGTCATATTTTATGAACATCAGCACAGAGCCTGAATAGTCTCATTGTTTGAGATAGAAAGCTTTGTGTTGCCTTTCACGTATACCTGAATCTATAGGAATTATTTGGGATCTCACTCTATACCTCATTCAGTTTCAGAGCTTGCTCTGAACCCTTGAGGTTCATTGCAGCCTTCATGGCTGATTCTTCCAGTTTCTGCATTTTTAGATCTTTGCTCTGAACACAAATCCCACTGTAGTCTGTGGTATTATGAATGTGCTCTTCAGAATTCTAGTAAAAGAAGCAACAATGTTGGTTCCGGGGAGAGCAAACAAAAGCAAAATTATCTATCCCTTTTGAATCTTTAGAGGGCTCATATCTACTGTGTGAAACACAGTGGTAATGAGAGTATGGAGTATTTGTATGCACAGTTGCCCAAGTGGAGAGCTAGGAAGCATGGTGCCATTGTGCAAACTCTACAGTGCCAAAAGTTCTGACATGCATGTGAAAGATCCACAGAATTCGGGAAAGAAATTATTAGCAAATATTCATGGACGTGTTGACATACATTTCATTAGACCATTAGACCTTTTTCTGTATTTCTTTTTTTTTTTTGTCTGGGTTTGATTATTGTTCCTCCAGATTCCAAGTTTGCATCCCCTCTGAACATGTGTGCACTCAGAAACACCTGCTTCTCATGCATGCAAACAACAAGGGAATGTTTATGGGACACTGGCAAGTTGGTTTATAACATAGATCAGCAGGTTCCCATGTAAATGTGCCAAAGATCAGTTACAGCTGTTGCCATCCTGGCTTTCACACAGTCTTATCCTTGCTCTAAGAATACAGTACAGAAACACATGGTGTAATATTGGCTGCTACCAGCAACATATGAGTAGCAAAAGATGGAAAACTGTCCACAGTGTTCCTGCAGAAGACAAGAATATGCATACTTCCAGGCTGCAAAATCTGATACAGGGAATGTGCTGCAGAAACATCATTTAGACTTGGGTTCAAGCACTGTCTTTTATTGTTTTTATTTTGCTTTATTCAGTTTTATGAACAGGCGAGTTATATCCACAAATCCGTACCGGGGAAGCACTGCCAACGGCTATGCATGTCCGAGTGGAATGGCACTTCATTACGATGATGTTCCCTGCATAAATGGATCGGTAAGAATTGAATTTACACAGAACAAATGGTTTGCATGTGTTGAATGTATGGACATCTGAAAATTATATTATCTAAAAAGGCCCACTGGGCAGTTTCCAAATGAAGTCCTATTTTTCAGATTGGGGACTGCGAACTTCCCTTACACCTATAGGGTATTAGGGGTGTGGGACATATTGCTTACATTAACCTGCACATGAGCCAACGTGCATTTAGAAAGCAGTTGCCTGTTGATGATTTGTTGCCAAGTCCTTGAATATAATACTGACTCAAGGGGATATTTTTCAGATCACACTGAAGCTGGCAAAACTAAGCACTGAGTTACACCAGGCACGTTTTGGTATCCATTTAAAAACAATACAGAACATTTATCTGTCCCTGGGGCTGAATTCCCCACGAGTGCAGGTATTGTACATCCCAAAGGAGAATCACAGGGGTCAATTCCATCCACATAATATACAGAGCTGATCACAGTCATCTGTGGAATAGATTTTAATACATAATAGATATTTACCTTATTGATATGTGGTCCTCACAATTAACAGGGCAGATAGAGCTCATGGCAGCTTTTAATTTGGGCTGTTTCATAAACGCCCCCGCTAAGGCTGAGCTCAGAAAAATTCATTGTTTCCAATTGCTAAGTGAACTGCAAACACAGTCCTCCATCATTTCTTAGTCATGTCAGAAAGATGGTAGAGAAAAAAAGCTTTTTGGGAACTGCACGCAACAGCATGTGGGGTGAGTAGTCTGTGTGTGTAGTTCTTGGATGTGCTCAAGCCTTTGTGTGAGTAGCATGCTGCCACAGCCAGGATGGATTAAGGAAGGATATTTGGCAACCAGGCCCATGGTTTCTTTTAAGATTAATTGAATGAATCACTGGAGTATTGTTGTTGAGCTTTCCATTTTTTCTGAAGGAAAAAAAAAAAAAGGAAATGGCCTGTAGTTATTTTAGATAGTTAGCTCAGAATAATAATCTTCCAGCAAATAAAATGTAATACTAGCATACCAGCAGCTGGTATTCACAAGACACATAGCAAAGACATATAGCCTGAAGAAAAAAAAAAAAAAGAAGGAAAAAAAATCCTTTTGGCTTCTGCTAGCTGTTAGCATTATTACTTCTAACAACTCATGTACCAGATGTAATCCCACAGATTCATCTGTGCAACCCATGAGGGTCCTCCTGTTAACACATTCTCCTTATGCCCCCTCAATGCTGAGCTAACTACTGATGATACAGTCTGTGAGCAGGAAGGGTAATGGGATAACATCAGCTTGCTCATGCAATGGAAAATGCAAAGGCTATGAGCCATGTAATGCAATGCTTCCTTTCCATGCTGCACCTTTCCCCAACTTTCTGAGTACTTAGCTTCAGGTGTAAGCAATGAGCATAACCTTGCTAAATGTGGAGGGCTTCCTATGGTCAAAAATCTTACTAATGTTTTAATTTCACTCAGGTTCTGCATGGTGTATTGTTTACTAACTGCCAAAGTGTATGTATTGCAGTGGGAACCAGAAGATGGCTTTCCTTCTTCTCGTAGCAGGAACATGGGAGAAGAAATGCTTTATGATAACGCAGGCCTGTACGATAACTTGCCGTCTCCAAAAATCTTTGCGCGCTATCCACCAGCTGACAGGAAAACCAATAGGTTATCTACTGACAAACTCTCCTCTAACCATTACAAACACCCTGTCTCATCCAATCTGTCTTCTGCTCAGTCTGTCACTAATACCTCTGCTGTGGGGAGGGGATCTGTATCGCAGGTACTGTACTGTTTAATACTTGACTACACTTTTTATTTTTTTGTCTGTTCTGTTTATCTGGTTGTTACATTAAGGACATCAGGCTAATTCAGTCAGTCTGAGCACTGAAATGCTTGCAGTTCAGTCACCAACCCACTGCCAATAAAACAGTTCTGCTAAGTGGCACATGGGAAGGGCTTTCCCCATGAGCTCCTGATGATTTACAGATTGTAGGTAATACCAAGAAGATAGATGTGGCCTTCAGTGCTTAACCTGAAGCATATTTAGCTTCCTTCTATCATCTCCTTGGCATGCAGTAGTGGCTTCAAAATTAAAAAGTGGCATTGTAAGTGAAATATGACTTGGTTGTGACAGCAAATTCACATATCTGGAATGATTATATATGCTATGACTATAATGTACAATGTGACTATATACATATATACTATATACATATATACTAAAATATATTGTGTACACGATATTGAAATTACTGCCTGTTATTTTCTTCCTGACCTTGGTCTGCTGCATCAGGCTTCTCATTCCGCTTTCTTTTCAGTCTACTAAAGGTTTTAGGAGATGAAGATGCCAGAGCACAGATGTGCTTGTCTAACACATTCTAGGTGGAAATATGAGGAGTAGGCAGTACAATGTTTTTCATCCTTGGGTTCATTTTTTTAAATAAGAAGAATTTTCAGTAGCTTGAAGTTGTAGAACAGAAAATAATGCGTTAAGGCTTAACATTTAAAAATGTGTATCATAAATGTTTTATTTTAAAACAAAAAAAACCATGTACCACAGCGAACGGTCATACAGTAAATAAGAACGTGTTGAATTTTATTTTGGTAAATCATGTTGGCTCTTTCTGAGAGCAGTCAGTGTTGAAAAAACTGTTTCAGGAACCTTTACTGTATGAAATTATTATAAGGTGCGATTTTTCTGCCTCACGGTGGCTATACAAGTGTAGTAAATGCCTGATGTTTAAATGATTTGGAAACAGCAATGCCACTAGAAATGGGGTGTTCATCCCCTCATTATTCTGTAATTCCTGGTGATTTCTCTTCTGGGATCCCACTGAGCAGGCTACTCTCAGAGACCAAACCCCTGGAGAATGTTTTGTCTCCAGCTGGATCAATGCAGTCTATTAAGGGTCTCTGAGCAGGCAGCTTTTTGTCAAGATTTGTCCTTGATGAAGGGATGACTGCCATGCCAGTGGCACAGGAGTAGCTGAGACCCATTTTGTACTTCTGTTTTTAAACAGTTCAAGGGCAAGAAACCTCCTGCGACTGCTAACGGGATCACTGGAAAAGTGAGAACATTGAATAACCAACCGAAGAAACCTGAATCAGTGTCATGTGTGAAGCGCACAGCATCCAGTAAGTACATCTCCTCACTGCTGCCACTGTGAGGGGAATCATGAGGGTACCCAAAACAGCTGTCTTTTGGTAAACAACATGAAGAACCACAGTAGTTCTTCTGTATCTGAGAGACTGGGCAGGAGATGCACAACATGACAGTGAATAGGAGATATTGTGTGGTTTAGTGACCCATTACTCCAACTGAGATAAAAGGTTGTAATGTGGAGAATGATGAATGTATCTCTGTGGCTGCAAAAAGTAATGAGAGCAGAAGGAAAAAAATTAGCAATGATTCTTCATCTGGAGTGGAGTGTAATTTTGTATGCCTGTGGGAAGAGGCAAGTGAGAAGCTAGGAAAGCCAGGAGAATATTATCATGTTCATAAGAAGAATTACTCTTATCTCTAATGAAAAAGATGTAACAAAATAATGAAAACAAATGTATAGCTCAAATGCTTCCTTAGAGAGATGAGATTTCAGACATAAGCAGCAAATTCAGAATATGGATTCCTCTAAGCAGGTGGATTGCCTGTAGGTAATATGAGTACATCCTTCCTGAGATGAAGGCTCAGAAAAGAAATTTTATAGGAAGAAATGAAGATACGAGGAGACTTGTCAGATTTCCAACCCTCAAATTTTTATTAATTAAAAAAAAATCCTATCAGATAGTTTTCCTTAAAGAAGAAAAGACAACAAAGAGCTACAGTTGTAATTTTTAAGATACGGATTCCAAAATTCAGCTTCTACTAGTGAAAGAATGAATGTGTCTTTTTGAGTCCATGGTAAATTTTTAAGGAGTCATGGATTTAAAGGGAATATAAAGAAATTGAGCTAGTTTTTAGGATAAGAAAAAAAAATGTTTCTTTCCAGCTACACAAGTCAGTTGACATTGGAACAGACTGTTGGAGTAAAGGCATCTCAGTTACCAAAGACCGACTTAAACTGGTTAGGCAGCTGTTTGTTAGGAATGGTTTAGATATTACCGACTGCTTCAGATATACAGACAAGCTGAACTGTGGGGTGACCTATTTCCTTTGAGTTGCAACTGGAGCAGAGGTATAAATGTGTCTGTGAAATAAATTAGAACACATATATGTGAGCCAGGAAAAGAAAGCATTTCTATGGGAAAAAAAAAAGAAAAAGAGAGAGAAAGAAAGAAAACTCTTAAGTACCAAAAAAAGTGAGAATGTCATTTTGTTCTGTTCAGTCAGGTAAGAAAAGACATGTGGTGTAGGTACTAGAAATAAAAATGGGAGCTAGGCAGAAGGGGCAAATGTAGTTTTGTAGTTTTTCCTTTTGACCATTTCAAATTAAAAATCAAGGCTTCTGAGATAAATAGAACCATTCTTTCCTTGCTCTGAACTACAGAGAAGGGCAAGATATTTTTGAAAACCAGTGTAATAATAGCTAGAGAGTACGCTGTCTATCCTGTAGTACTTCCTTCAGAGCTCAGCAGGAATCACATAACTTCAGAAAAATCCCATGGAAGAGGGGTGTCCTCCAAACATGAAGTGCTTCATGTGATGTTCAGTTCCAGGGTATATTTTTGGGTTTTACTGTTAGTTGAACCAAGTCATTGAGGCAGTGAGCTGCTTGAACAGCTGAGGAAACACACGTATACTCACACACAACTATTCTATAAGGGCTTGATTAACCCAAAGTTAAATTAAGTTTTTTGTGTCTCCCATTTTAACCTGTGACAAAAGTTTAAATGGGAGATGACAAGGTCCAACTCTATCAAATAAATAATTACCATCCAATAAATACAGATGCAGAACAGTACAAATACGGCAAGAATCGTGTGGAGGCTGATGCAAAGAGGTTACAGAGCAAAGAAGAGGAACTGCTAAAGAGGAAAGAAGCACTGAGGAATAGGCTGGCCCAGCTCCGGAAAGAAAGAAAAGATCTACGTGCTGCCATCGAAGTCAATGCTGGTATGAGGTGCTTCTTTGTGCTGTGTCCTTCATGTGGCAGGTCTCATTATCCAAACAGCTTGGTATTCTGTGATGAAGAGGTGCCGTTACATGAAGTTTGGTTTTGATGTTAAGTCACACTCCGAAATATCTGTATTAAGATTTTTTAAGTACACAAATTGTGTATGATATGTGTGTATGAATATATATATAGATACACACACTATGAAATGATACTGATGCATATTTAAGGCAAGCATAATATGGGAATAATTTTATTTTGACTAGCTAATTATGTTTTCATGACAGCAAAAAATGACAAAACAAAGACTGATTTGCAAATAGGCTTTAAATCTTGGGAAGGAACCTGAAAGAAAACATTTGGTTCCTGGTGCTACACTTGTTAACATGAAAAATATTTTTTTGCAAGTTATGCAACATTCTTGTGAAGTCAGTGATTTTTGAGCCCCCTTTTTTATTAAATTTTTTGTTCTTTTTTAAAAAGAAAATAATATTTTTTGTAGAAGTGTCAATTTAAGCTTCCTGTTGAAATAACTTTGCTGTGAATGATAGGCAGGAAGACACAAGTGATTCTTGAAGACAAGTTAAAGAAGCTGGAAGAGGAATGTAAAGCGAAGGAGGCTGAGCGTGTAAACCTGGAGCTAGAACTGACTGAGGTGAAGGAGAGCCTTAAGAAAGCCTTGGCTGGTGGCATCACACTGGGTTTGGCTATTGAGCCCAAATCAGGAACATCAAGCCCACAGGTATGCAGATCCAAAGACCATGGGTTAGGACAGCTCTGGTATAGTAAGGGGGAAGTCAGAAGTTTCAAAAGGCTTATGAAGCACAGGAAATAAGAACAGAATTGGTTTTTTTATCCACATTATCTGCATTCCTCGTCTCATTATGGTATACTTTCTAGAACAATGGGGAGCAAGTAGAAAAGGGAATCACTAGTAGTATGTATGCAGTTAATATTTGTGTTAGGGTAGTGCACAAAAACTGTTGCTCCCTTGATCTCAAAGGATTGTAGAAGACATTTCTCCATCCCAAGGAGAGATTATACCATCATGCAGTTACTGAGACCTACTTGTCTTGGTCACGCTCACTCTTTGCAATGACTGCATCGTACTCACTGGTGACGAAGTATGGTATGCTGGCTGAAGCAGCAGAGTAGCTGTGTCACAAAGATCAAAGAGGAATGTGTAAAGTCCTCCCCATTACCCACTGTTCTTTTGTAACAGAAATTGAACTTTATTTTCATCACAGAACATACACACAATTATTGTTCTGACCCCTTTTTCATTTATTCACCATTATCGTGAATTCAGTTTCTTTAAAAGTAGTTTCTGCATTTCTAAGTCTAAATAATATTGCCTGAGTGACTACTTGGAGGAAACTCAGCATGGGGTTTTCACTCTTTTTAAGTCTCCAATTTTCAAGCACCGAACTTTGGAGAACTCTCCAATCTCCAGTTGTGATACCAGTGACACCGAGTGCTCAATACCTGTGAACAGTGCAGCAGCTCTGAAGCGACCTCCCTCATCAAATAATTCTCCGTGTCGGGGGCATGTACTTCGAAAAGCAAAGGTGAGCAGACTTACATATAGTTTTCTTTCTCTGTCCTTTTTCTTACTTAAAAAAAAAAATAAAATAAAAATCATGTTTACTTGTGGAGAGACAAGAGAGTGGGAAGGATTGGTTATTTTTCTTATGTGGATAAAATTTAGCTTTCAGAAGTGGCAGTGCTGTATTGAGATTATTTGTATTACTTTATCTGTACTTTATAAATGTTGTCCTCTAGGCAGGAGTGTTTCTGGGGAATCATTTGTAGATTAATTGATAAGTACTTAATCAGCCAGATTTAATTCTACTTCTCTCTCTTTCTAAATTTAATTTGCAGAGAAAGTAGCATGTGGAGTAGACAGTCCATCCAAAATTCATTAAGTTACACTAAGCTGCATAGTTGAAATGTGGCTAAGAGCTCACAGTTCTGATGGAACACAATATCAGGGCTGATGTTTGCCAGCTGCACAAGAACAGAATAATTCTTCACTGTGGTAATTGAAAATTCATTGTGCAATTTACCTACTCTTAAAATAGGTTTAAAGTAGAAATCAGTGTCATTTAATTCAGCACGTACAAGGTTGAAGTTTGCATTCCTGTTATATTGATACAGAATTTTTAATTTTTGTCCTTTACATTCATAGAGATTTGCATGACCATTCTTGTGGGCTGTTTGCAATAGAACATAGGGGTGACATTAGTAGCACTGGCTGATTTTATAGTTCACTTCTACTTGTAATTAGAAGTAATAATAATCATAGACAGCTGTTCCTGTGCTGTCCTTTTCTTTTTTTTGAAAAGCAGTAAAACATTATTCAAGGTAGTTTTTATTTTTTTAATTAATTTTTGTTAAAAGCAGTCACATTCTTCATTTAGAACACATTTACATTATCTGAGCATAAGCCCGGCACTTAAATGTACTAAATACTAAAATATCATCAGCTCAGTGGATTATTTGGTTTAATGACCCATATCAGTGACTCCCCATGTCTCTCCCAGCCGCCAGTAGGCTCTCTACATTGCAATGAATTAATTCTCCTGCTGTACCTTGGGTGAGTATATTTCCACCAGCCTTCCACAGCCTCTTTGCCATGGGCATCAGTGGCCTCTTCTGTCAGTTGACCTGATTCATTTACCTTCAGCTAAGAATAATTAAAATGGGAGTGACTGGTTTCAGATCTTTTTAACTTTGAATTTTGATGCTTCTGTTTCAAACTTGGAGAAGAATTCGTGCACTCTTAAGCTTATCTTTGAATTCCAATTATGCTATAATTTGTCTCGTAAAGATATGATCTCTAACTACACATTTTGTTTTCGATTTCCATGTTAGCACAGCATTATTGGGGAAATGTGTCTGGCAGTTAGAACACAGTCCTTACAAAAAGCAGCGTGGATTTGTTTCACGAGTGCTACAGACTGGTCAGGCACAGTTAATCTTTAGATCTGGAGAAATCTTTAAAAACCTGAATAATGTTGGTGTAAAGAATACCTTGCAGCTGTAGTTCATTTTTGTGTTCAGCTTATACCCTACAGGAGAAGTCCTGCCGTGCTGTTGGTTATCACTGCACTTTGGGTAGCACAATAGGTTGGTCAAGTCCTGCTGGAGAGGAACTGTGAATATAAGATTATGCTAATCTCAAAGGCTATAGCGCTACTAAGTGCATTTCGCACCCTGGGAAAAATAACTCAAAAGTATCCAATTCAGCTTTAGCAGCTTTTTCCTGAAAACCTCATGCACTAAATATTAACAATGAAATTTTGCTGCATTAGACAGTGCAACCCAAGCTGTACTCAGCCCATTCGCCAGGAGCAGCAGCCAAATCCTGCCATCAGGTATGCATCTGCAGCACACCCGCCTGTCACTGGGCGTCAAATGTGCATATGCGAGGGTGGAATTTGGCTCTCAATTCTTTTGGCCTTTTGCAGTTATGAGTGAATCCAGGCCTTATAGATGGGGCTAAACAAAAGGAGTCACACGTGAGTATCTCGGAGCAGAACTTGGCTCTCTGTGCATGCATGTCAGTGCAACGTGTGGGAGTGAAACGGATTTCACATCCGTGCTAACACTTATGTCTTCTGCAGCTGGCAGGTCTCCTGACATTATGGTTGTATAAGCATTCAACATGTTGTTTTTTTTGTTTTTTTTTTTACTCTCTACTACGCACTGAATGCACTGAACACCTCCTTTCTCACTCTTTCCCTTGCACCAGGATGCTGAGCCTGTCACCAGCCACCCTCTTGTTTGTAGCCACCCTCTTGGCACTGTTGTGCTCAGCAGCCTCAGAGTACTGCACTCTTCTCTGCTGGATTTTTTTTTAACTTTTCTTGTAACACCTATGTTTTTAATTAATTTTTTTTTTTTTTTTTTTTTTTTTTAGAAAAAAGATGTGTATTTTGGGGCAGTTGGAAGGAATTGTGATTTTATTAAACTCCGGTGCAGGAAAGGAGACTGTAGTAAATGTAGAAAAATGCATTTTATGTTAGCATTTCTAGTTAAGTAAAATAATGTGCAAGAATAAAATGATTATTTAAGCAAGTTTAGTATGTCAGATGACATTCTAAAACCAAATTTTGATGTGTTATAGGAAACTGCAATGTTTACTTCTGATTTGTTCACAAAACTGATGGACTGGTGGATGCCAGCAGCTTACATTTTGCTTATGTTTGGGTTTTGGAGAAAAAAAATGAAGTTTCTCTGTTTCCCAGCTCCCAGTCAGGTTGTCAGTGTTGACTTAAACATTCTTTCATTGAATTGAACCTGCAGGAGCAATGGAAACCAACAGACGTTCCTTCTGCACCTGCAATAAAGCTGCTGCTTTCAAGGCTTATTTAACACTTCTTAAAAAAAAAAATTCTCTTCCCAGTTGCTCAGCCAAGGACTTCCTTTAGGGCTTTGGCAGCACAGGCGTAGAGAATATATATTTAACATCCATTTTAAAAAGTAATCTAGAGTTCACCCATGCTGTGTTTTAAATTTAGGTTTAACATGATTTAAATTAAATCAAATGTTAAAGATGTATTTACATTAAGAAAAATACCTTTTCTATAAAAAAGAAAAAAAAGCCAATCAAGCTTTAAAAAATAAGATACTTATTTTTCTTACATTTCTAAAGCCACCAACTGTGACTTTTGATGATGCTTTACAGTGTGTCACAGTCATGGAGCTGTTTAGCCAAACTAATGCTTTTACCTCTTTCATCAGCAGAAACAGATATTTACATATATCAATAAAAGTTCTCAGCTAGAGTTCTTAAACAATGTGGAATGAGTGTTAAACTCAGGAATTCAGCTTGAGAGCCAAGATAGCAATATGCCTGCAGAGCATCTCTGCAGAGCCAATGGCTGGGAGAGGAATTTGTAGACCCCAGTTCCTGGCTGAGAACAGCTGTGGGATGGCTCCACAGAGATTACTTCAGTTGAGAGGCCAGCTCCTTTAGAGCTTCATTATTCCCTGATCTCTGTATGGATGGGGTTAGGGGGTTGGTACATCATAGCTGTACTAGGCTCAGCCCAGCCTTCCTCATGTCCTCTGATCCAGTGTATTCATAGGAAGTACTGTAGCTATCAACCAAATCAATAGCCACAAGTTTCCCTGAAGAATTTCATGGTGAGGCTGGATCAGGCCCGGCCCTGGACATCCTGATCTAACTGTGGATGTCCTTGTTGAAGGGGAGTTGGACAAGATTACCCTTAAAGGTCCTCTCCAACTCTTAGGATTCTATGATTCTGTGATAAGAAATTGCAGTAGTGATATTTTTCTCTGAAACACAGATGAAAGCATTATTATAGACTGCATGCTTTGCTCTGTCTGGTAAGGTTCATTATCCTCAGCTAAGAGGCAGGGAAACTGAGGTATAGGAAAGCAAATAGATTTCTTTAATGAGCAATAGATCATGTATGTGGGAAACAAATGTAGTGTTAACTACTTTACTTTATCCTACCTCTCACTTTTGAGTCATAAAAATGTATGCCTATCAGGAATTTTGTAAAAAAAAAATTAAAAAAATGGAAGAGAATAGCAGTCACTTGGTGTCAGCTATAACAGATATTGAATGCTTACTTCTCTCTCACATACATATGTAATGTAGAAAGCTCTGGATAGCACATTTCCAAGTGTAGTTGAATGGGGTGGAGGGGGGAAACAGACTGTATGAGGACATACTTGTTAGCGTTCCCTAACTAATTTGAGGGCAGATGTCTGAATCTGGTAGAGTCAGCAGAAAAAATGTTACTGACCTCAGCTGGCTTTGGCGTAGCAGATCTGATGACATCAGTGATGTATCTTGATTTCTGTAACGTTTTCCATATCTTTCTTTCCCCCTTCCAGGAATGGGAGATGAAAAATGGAACATAAATACAGCAAAACCACTCACTTTCCATCAAGGCCTTACCTATCATGGACCACAACATTGGCTGCAAAGGACTCATCAAGTGTATCAAGCGATACAACATAAGAGGTTTTATAATTCTGTTAAGTTAATGGTATCTTGGCGCTAGTTTGCCTGTATTCCCTCTACTGTATTGCTGTGTAACTACATGTGCCCCTTTTCATTACCTGTACCTCTTTATTTCCAGCTTCACTGGTAAAGCAAATGGAAACCAAAAAGTAAACCAACCATAGTAAGTAAAAAGAGGCATATAGTTGCAATTGAAAGTTAACTTTGCTGAAACGGTATAGACCAGCTATGTGAATTACATTGCATCAGATGGCCTGAACAGCACTGGAAACTGGTGCATTATTTAAGACAGATGTGAACTCATTTCAGATAAGTAAGTGCTCTTGCAGGTAACACTGCTTTGGGGAGCTCTGCATGCCACAGAGGTAGCTGAGCCAAGTGGTCGCGTTGCTATTAGTGGTCCATGTGGCAAAAGAAAACTGAAGAAATGGCTTCACATGAATGGCATGGCTTGCTTGGATTGAGAAGTGGGGATTTCACTGCCACTGCCTTGATGGCAGTGAGGGACAGTGGAATGACACAACCCCATTGTGAAGAGTTTTCTGATACTTTTTAAGTTAGATAGATAGATGTTTTTCTCATTGGAAAATAAAAAGCTGCCACAAATTGAAAAAGATGGAGTTTAGTACATTAGCTTTGTTCTGAGGCACCAGTCATTTTCAAAAGTTTTCTTGTATAGCAGTGATTCATTTCTGATTTTGTTAGAAGGCAAACAGATGATATTTTTAGACATTGCTTCTTTCCTGTACTTTCTGAAAAAGAAATGTAATTGAAATTAATCCTCAGCAGATGATAATGGCAACTCAGAACAGCTTATGAGGTCAGTCATTTTAAAAAATATATATATAGTATTGTTAAACTTGAGTTATAGAATACTGCTGTATTTCATTTCCTTCATCTTTTCAGACCTCAGCTATTGTTTTTGAGGAAGACAAGACTGAAAGGATGATAATTTTAAGGCTCTTATTAAACATTTTTACAACGAATTGGGGATTTTCTCAGACCAAAGTCTGATTACTAGGAAATAGTGTCTTGTATTTTAGTCTGTAATATTATAGAAATTTGTTCATCTTTGCCTCTATCCATGTCACTCCTGTAAAGTTGCATGCATTAAATTGCCAGCTGAAGCCCTTCAAAATCTCAAGATTGGCATAAAAGGGAGAGAAAAAAATGTATGTAATGAATTATTGTGTTTTTTTTTTTTAATTCTCTTTGGTTTTTTTTAATCCTCTGGAGAGCCTTCAACCACATTCTCAAGATTTTTCTCCTCAACCTATGAAGATTAGAATACAAATTTAAAAAAAAATGAACTACTACTCATATTTTGAGATAATCAGAAAAGGTAGGGCTGAAATCTTGATAGATGGTTAAGACTTGCAGTTGAAATCACAGAAGCTGGCAGCGCAGTAGCTGTCAAGGATAGAAAAATCTCTTTATGGTTCCAGTGTACAGGTTGCCTCTTCCCTTTAGGAAGAGTTGTTAGTCCTGAAACCTACAACAGTGAGCATTCAGCTCATTGCTGACCTGGTGCCCAGAGGAATTCTTGTCTGAGCTGTTTGGATCAGTGAGCCCAGGGCCATAGTGCAGAGCTATCAAAAAGTCCCAGCACTTGGCAGCTCCCTCCAATCAGGCCACCATGAATGCCAAGTGCTTTTGAAAAGTGGGTCCACAATGGTCCACATATAAGGGCTAAATCCTGTTCCCAAATGCAGTTAGGGATCTCATTGACCTTATCAGAGGAGAAATGGGACTCAAAATCAGAAAAAGGCTCCTTGCTTCTTGGGACTGTGCTTTGCACAAAGTGCCATGAGAATATGAATATAATAGGAAACAAATATCAGCGTGGTTTTCTATGAAACCAGGATATTTCTTTTTTATATTAGTTTAGGTCTGCTTACTTGTAAGTGAAAGCACATTCCATGCTGTATGACTATAGGCTAAGCAGTATCAAGTTCCCATAAAATTCAGCAGAAATAATAAATTTGAAGCAAAAGTAAGTTCATTTAGGCATTTTATTTCAAATTAAGTTATTTATTTGTATATTTCAATAAATATTTATTTTATATCTGTACATATTTATGATGCAAATTAGGCTTCTAGTCAATGTTTCCAAGGACGTAACAGTTGCCATTAAGTGGTCCCACATCAAGTAATGCCGAATAATCAGAAGTAATCAAAATCAATTCATTTGAGTCAGTCTTATTTACCCAATATTGGTGTTGTATTTTCCATCCCCTTTCGCCTGTCCTCCTGCAAAGGGTCCTTAAAGCCATCCCCCCTTCCCCTAACCCCATACAGTAATTAGTTGTATGTTTCTAATGTGTAAATGCATTGGTAACACAGCAATTATCCTTCAGTGACATATCTATTCTATGTAATAGCCAAGGTTTTGAAAGGATGAAACAACAACAAAAACCAACTCTGGAAATAACCTCTTGATAGACCACATTCAGAGCTGTGAAATATGTTCCATTTTGTTTAACAGTACTGTTGCTGTGCAATTTATTTAAGAAGCAACAGAGCTTGTATTTTCTGTATTTTTATGATTTCAGGATCACCAGACAAAGTCAGCAATAGAGCAGTATGACTTTTTTAAGGGGAAAATATTGTATTTTAAACCATTGCATTTCTATGTCTTTTGAGAAAATGTTATACTTGTGCTTCCTCAAACTCTTGTTACTATACCAGGTGCTTTTAATTTTTTTTTAAATAAATAGGTGATGATTTTTTAAAGAAAACACGATCTTGGGGGATCAGATGTGGTTTTTTTAATGAGGTGATTGTGGCGATTTGATTTTTCACATGGAGAATACTTAATTTAGTACTTTTTTTTTCATTTAAGACACTTTCAAACTAATTGGCACAGGCTGTGTGTTGTAAGATAATGTTCTCATATTAAGAATGTAATTATTTCCTTATTGTATTTTTTAAAAACAAAATCATATTTAAAAATCGCTGTGAAAAAAGCATGAAAGAAACATGAAAAAAGTTTTTGTTTTATTTTTGTTATTGGATATGTTGGCAGTGCCCATTATAATTGACTGTAAATATAGTCTTTCTACTGTATTTCTCAATGTATTTAATTTTTTGTTGTTCTTGTTGTTTTTGGTTTTTTTTTGGCACACATTCATGGAAACTTCTATTAAAAAAAAAAAAAAAAAGTCCAAATCAGACCCACCTACAAATGTGTGTCTTAGTAGCTTCAACTAACTTTATGCCTTTCTAGTTTACTCTTCAGAATGTCTTGCGGAGTGTGAAAAAAGACAGGCACCTGGTAGGTGCGACCGATCCAAGACCATTATTAATAAACTTACGTGTCATAAACATGTATTTGCGTTCTTGTTTCTTGGTATTTACTGTAATAATAGGTAGATGGCATCTTAGCATGATATCCACAGTAGTCAGCCTGAGCCAAATATGATTGTTCCATATCAGTCAGTTAAAAAATGCAAGAAAGTCTAGAAATTAATATCACGTCTGTCCCTGTGAAACTGTGCAATGACCTTCTGCAACTTGAATATCCACTGAGAGCCCAGCAATAGAAGTTCAATGCATCTAGAGCTCATAGCATAAGCTCATACTTCTTATCTACTGTTATTTCAACTTTTGCTTAGATGTCAACCACAGTAATAAAACTGTAAAACAATAAGAATTACCCCCAAGAAATTAAAGAATCAGACCAGTCTGATTATCAGGCTGAATAACTTTGAGTACATCAATTCCTTGTAGATGTCTGACAGATTAGATTGCAAAGTGATGAGACATAATTACACCTTGTTACTTTTCCTAGATTTAGCTCTCACACCCACCACATTAAACATGACATCCTGTAATAATTTTGGTAAAAAGTACATTTCATCTTACCAAACTCAGGGAAGTAATATTATAAACTAGCGCCTATTTGTCTTTCTTTTTGTACTCACAACTTCCTGGACCTAAGGAGAAAAGGATGGTCAGCATATGTAAAACACAGCATGGTGGTATATCTAATAAGATTCGTGTTGCAGCTGGACACAGCTTTATGTCCAATTAATCAAGGCCTATAACACTTCACAGCCCTTTGCAATTAAAAAGCCTTCCACCTCAAAAACAAAGCAAACTGTTAATATTTCTCTAGATAAAGTAAGAAAGGACACATAGTGGACAAGTTGTACCTATATGTTTTATCAGTACATATATATATACATAAAATAGATTGCAATAGTTGTCATATATAATATAGAATCATAGAATCATCAAGGTTGGAAAAGACCACTAAGAAATCACCTAGTCCAACTACAAGCAATCCCCACCGTGCCCACTAAGCCATGTCCCTCTGTGCCACATCTGCATGTTTCCTGAGCACCACCAGAGGTGGTGACTGCACCACTTCCCCAAGCACTGTTCTCATTATGAGATGAAATTCTTCCTAATATCCAACCTGAACCTCCTTTGGTGCAATTTAAGGTCATTATTTCTCATCCTATCACTAGTTACCTGGAAGAAGAGGCCAACCTCTTAGTACAGTATAATAACTAAACAAAACTTAGAAAATAAGTAAGTATCATATTACTTAAGATCATGACCTTAAATGCCTTATAAAAGAATGTATTTTTTTTTAATTAATTACATTTAATATTTTGGCCTACGTAGTTACAGACCAGAGGCACTCCATGATGCAAAAGAAAGACCTCACCAACACCCAACTTACTCCTCTGAGGAACCCAAATTATAAGCAGTGAGCACCATCAGACATCTCATCACAGTGCTTGTGCACAGGGCTCCTTCTTAGAGAAAGGATGGTGCCAAAGATGACACCGTTTTTCTAATAGAGAGGAGAAAACAGCATAAAAAAGTGAAGAATGATTGGGCAAACTGAGAAATCACTGCACTGGGGGTAGAGTCAACACAGCTTTCATACTGGGATGTCATTAAATGCTAAGAAGCTGTTAAAAAGCACCCAGGGAAACAGCATCTTCTGCTTGGATTTTTCAATCCACCTTTGACAATGTTCATCACTATAGAAGCTTAAATAGCTTCTAGAGAAAAGAAGTTACCTGGTTATTAGAAAAAAGAAAACGTATGAATTCTTATTTCCTGCTGTCCCTGATCATTGGGATCCCAAGGGGCTGGGGGTTCTGGGACTTACTTATGCACATCAGAATATTCAGAAATAAATAACGGGGAAAAAACAAACAAAAAAAAAAAAACACCAAAACAAACAGAAGTGAGAAGAAAAGTTTGCTGTTGCTAACTTTATCAGGATAATTAAACTACTCTAAAATCCAACTACAAGGATTTGCAGCAACTTCACCAGTGATTAAAAACGTCAGAAGAAATTCAGTGTAGATAAATGCAGAAAGAGCTGCCAGTCATAAGAAAAACATTTTCCCAAGAGTAATCTAGACTAAATTATGAGTGCTGATATAGCCCTCACTATACCCAACAATTATTCCAAAGTTAGTTGTAAGAGTAAGGTCCAGGAAAATATTTATGTGTTGCTTAGTATCAGTAATAACAAAACAAGTAGCAAACATCCTGTGATCTAAAAACAAGTATTTCTAGACCCTGCCTGATCAAAACATTTCCAGTGTCACAATATACAGTCTCAGCAACAAAACCTCCTGGGCTGTAACGTTACATGTCATGGCTCCATGACGAAGGTAATGCTACAACAACTGCTGTGCACAACTCCTTGCACAAGTACCTGGTAAAAAAAAAAGAGCACTCACCTACCATCTGTGAAACCTCAGTTGTCTGCTTTAGGACCCATAAAACATTTCCTAAGGTCTGGAGGGTCCTAGACAAAATCATAATGGTGATGGTGTGAGAGAAAGAAAGAGAATCAAAACCATAGAAATGTGTCCGTGCAGGGAAAAATAGTGATATTCAAATCAAAATAAGAAGAAAGATAAAGGCTTTTCAGTGTGAAGAAAGGAATCTGGAGAGGAGGAATATGTTGAAATGTTATAAAAACCTGCAGCAAAAAGAGAACGTGACTAGGGAATGAAACAGTCTTTCTCACTAATAGTACAAGCTCAGAGGGTACCAAAATTAATGAAGCAGGTTCAAAGAAACTGCTCCGAGGTACTTTCACTCAGCATAATTCACATGTAGAACTCAATGCCACAGTGTTGTGGATGCTAAAAGCATATGCAGACCCATAACAATAACGATAATTTATAGCACAGAGGAATGATTTAAGGTTATTAACAACAAAGCTCCCAGTTTTGCAGCAGGGAGGTCCAGCCCCACAGTGAACGTATGCTGGAAGCACATACTTAACTGGGTAAGTATCACAGTGTCCTTCCTCCTTTTCCCCTGCTATATTCCTCTTGATAAATGAAGCTGGTTTCTCTCATAAAAGACTATTTAATTTTTCTGACCACTAGTTACAGAGGCATTCTTTCCTATAAAATGATGTATCGTTTTCAATTTGATTTTTTAATGCTACTATCTGTTTTAGGATGCAACGTCACTACTTCAGAATATATTGGATAATTGAAATAATTAAATTACATCAAGGACATTCCACTTCAATATTCTATCCTGATGGCAAGGAAATAATTTTCCAATTAGACGTTGCTTCACTATAGAATTATAACTACAGCATCCCAAGTTGAACATAAGTGAAAAGCTCCACTGCTGGTTTCATTATGAGTTCTTCAATAGAATGATAATTGCTGTCACTGCATTATTGATTAGAATTACTACTTTTTAAACTAGTTATTTTTTTTCACATGTACTGCTTCTTCTAATTTTTTTTTTTTTTTTTTTTTGGTGGTAAGATGCTATAATGATGAGAAAGAATCCATTTATCATGTTGAAAATACACTGAGCACCATTTTGCTTCAGCTTTTGAAAACGATGAGGGTCAGAGAAGAGTGACATTTTCACCACAGCAGCTGGATTCATATGAAAGCAAAGTATCTTTCAAAGCATAAATCACTAGACGAAAAAAGTGGAAAAGAAATCAGTCTCTTAGTGGAAAACAGGAAAAAATTACTGGCTGATGTTTATGACTCCGAACTTTCATTACAGAGACATAAATTATGATGATGTTGAAACCAGTTAGACATCAAAATAACATAGCAATTAATAAGACTTTGGGGAGGAGAGCAGAGAAGACAGAAATGATTATCTTATTCTTTTTTTCCGTGGAAATTGGTTCCTGAAATAAAGCAGTCCTTTAGTTAAAATGCTGGCAGGTTTCAGGAGGTGTCTCATTTACAGGAGCATCTTGCCCTGCCTGTTCTTGCTGCTCCCCTCCAACCCAGGAACTTTCCACTGGAATAACTAATGGCACACCACTGAAAATAAAAGAGTTGAGGACTTCTACTGGGTTAGTTTTTATTTACATCAGAGCACATTCAAGAAATGAAACACTGTTGTTTGAGGTTCAAGAGGCTGCATCCTTGGGGATAAATTGCAGCTTACAGTCTCAGCAAGTCGCAATACAGGTGTAGAAAAAATTAAAATGGCAATCATCAAAATGTCTTCAAGCTGAGCTGCACAAGCAGGGAAAGTCTCGAGCTTATATCTTAACCCAGCCTTACATTTAGCAGGATGTGCCACGGGGTAGGATCCCATACTTCATCTTGCACAGCTCCTCCAGGGCACAGTATTCAGCCTAAGAAAATTAAACTTACATGTTATTTTTTTTTCCCCTTCAGTTGTCTTTTGCTTTTTGTTTTACCAGCTTTAGTATTTCACTGGGATAGCCAATCTGCACAGCATCAAACACCTATCAGCAAACCCAAAACTGTATTCCAGCAGTAAATCTGAGCCAAATCTGTAACAGATCTTGAAACAGAATTTAATTTCCATATTGCAGGTGTGCACAGCATGTTCTGGCCTCAGAAATCCAACGACCTTAGCAAAGACAGCTCTGTCCAGAGTCAGTCTCAAGAGAACCCTTGGAGAGCTGGGGCCCATTACATACAGATAAACTCAAGGGCAGGTTTGGGTTTGCAGCTCATTGTATTTTGTAAGGAGGATGCAGCTTCTACATTGCACATTCAGCTCTTCAGGAAGAGAGTGGGGTAAAGAAAACACTGTAAGTAATAACAAAATGGAATAAATAGCATCACAGAATCACTAAAGCAGGAGAAGACCACTTCTTAGTGGTCTTCTCCTGCTTAAGTCCAATTTTCAACCCATCACCAATATGCCCACTAAACCATGTCCCAAAGTACAGAAACAAGAGTAAAGAACAAGCAGTGCATGAAGCTGTCAACGAAAACGCAGAATAGTGGAATAAAGGCACAGGATGGGCAGAACATGCAGTGCTTTGTTCTGCCTACAGATGTTTATTGCAGGGAGATCCTGATTAAAACAAGCCTCCTTGAAATCTTTCATCTAGACAGAAACATTCAGCCCTCAATCGGGGGTAATACAAACCCAACTGAATCCAGTGGAGTGCTAGGAGAACACGGCTTATTTCAGCTGTAACTGCGTGGTTCCCCTCTCACCACACAGTGTCACCCTCACATCAGTTATGCTGCAGCTGAACTCCTCTGCTAGGGAAAAAGGCAAAGAAAGAAGTCCTGCTCTGATGTGCAGTATGGAGCTTTGCTGTAGCACTGCTGCTAATGACTGACAAACCCAAACACACAAAGACTCAGAGGAGTGGTTAAACCATTTCCCCTCCCATAAGCTGCTTCACAAGAAACAAAAACAAGCAATCGAACAAAGCAACAAATAGTTTAGAACCAAATTTTATTAAAGAAAAACCTGTAGTGCAGGTTCTCAGGACAAATGCATACCTTTGGATGCAGTGGAGTACACAGGTACGTATACAGTAGTCTGCCTGCTACATGTTTGGAAGCTGAAAGAGACTGTGATAAGCTGTACTGCACAGTTCATCACCACCATTAAAATTTGCCAAAACCTTGGTTGTGGACCTCTAACAGATACTTGGTTATGTGTGTGCACTACATATTGCACAAGACTTTTGATTAAGCTATTAATTGTGCAATTGAATCACAGTTAAGTGTTACATTAAGCATATTCAAACATATATTTGATTCTTTTTTTCCTCTTCAAAAACAGCACGTCACTACAAAACTGCCATTAAATGTTACATATTTACAATAATATACAAATAACACTTTTCCCCATTTATGACAGTGCACCAGTTATGGATTAACCTCATTCTTCCCTTGAGTCCTGACACTGTATACAAAGAAACCTGCTCACAGTCTCCCAAAACAAAGAGAGGAAAAGGCATGTACAGATTTCACAAATACTCAAATGTGCAAAGGCAGAAGGAGAGGACTACAGCATACTGATTAACAGGAAGAAAGTTCGCATGGATTGGAAGGGTCCCTCCGCCAGAAATCTGGTTGGAAACACAGTGTTAATCATTAGGAATCGCGGAATCATTACGGTTGGAAAAGACCTGCAAGAACATCTAGTCCAACCATCCACCTGCCACCAACTATACCATGTCCAATTTGTTGATCGTATTCTGCAAAAGCAGTTGCGAGTGGTTAAAAAACACAACTGTAATTAGTTTGTGGGTATACCAAACATAGTCATGCTAACCATTCAAGAGAAATCAGCTGTGTGCATATGGATGCGCAGAGACAACAACTGATTTTAACCTGCAGCTCCATTTCAGATTCACTATGGTTAATGCCTTTCTTCCGGAACACAGTTTACCTGACAAAGTCTGTGCATCTGCATCGCCATAAACTGGAGTAGAATTTGGTCCCACAGTACCAAACAAACAGTGCTCCACATGTACAACAAAATGAGAATCGCTTTGTGAAACTTCACAAGTAGTGTGCCAAGTTCAGTTCTTATTGTATTGGTTTCCATACCTTTGCCAAGAACAGTAGCTCTAATTAGCCCGAAGATACACAGTTTGCTTTACTCATCCTTTTCTCCCACTTTATTCCTATGGACAATGCCAATAACATCTATATGGTTGATTTATCCAAGTCTGGAAGGAAAGATTTTGGACACATATGTTGGAACAGACAAAGATGCAGTGTAAATACGACAGGGTTCATCCTTTACTCTTAAAACGGAAAATTCTCCCATTCCAGCTCTCCACCTTTCTCAAATCTTTCTCCAGCACCTAATCCTGGGTGAATTTATATTACTAGCACAGATTCATGAGTGTTTGAGTCGGAAGGGACCCTAAAGAGTCATCTAGTCCAACTCCTCTGCTGGGAGTTTGAACAGGGACACCTACAGATTGATCAGATACTCAGAGTCCCATCCAGCCTGATACTGAGTGTCCCAGGGATGGGGCATCCACCACCTCTCTGGGCATCCTCTGCCAGTACCTCATGACACTGTGATACTTTAATTAGGGTGAGGAAGGGTGATACAGCTGATGACTTTAAAACCACATTTGTGGTTTGTTCTGGTGAGATATTTTTTAGAACCACTTTTCACTTTTGCAAAGAAACAAATCAAAGTAAGTGCTCACAAATTGTGAAAATAAGTGGTAATTAAGCATAAAAGGTGGAAGCACCCTAGGAGCTGATCAAGTTCGGCAGCTCTTCTGAGCTGCTATTGCTTTGCAAATTTTTTTCATTCTTTTTCCCTCAGTCACATCAAAAAAGATAAAAATGAGTAAATCCCCTTTTGACATCAGGCCAGCTTGCTGGCAGAACCGCAGTCAGAGAAAACTAACTCAGAAGAGACTGAGATGAAGAGGGGAGAATTCTTTCCTCCATGTGATTAGGTTTTCACTCCAGTGCCTCCTGCCCTGTGGCAAATGTATCTCGTGCCATGCACCCATGAAGAAATAAATCATAAGATGTCAGTGACAAATAAGGAAGGAGCTGTACTCAAATGTTTGGTGTCTATAAGAAATGCAAGAACTCTCTGTACCTAAAACTGAAATTTCTATCTACATGTTCAGTAAACTTCAGTGTCTGGCATTTACCCTCAGGAGTGCTATGCCTACTCACCAGCTCCATTCATTCTCTCTAAACTTAATAAAATCACAGGTCATAGTGGGATTCTAGCAGATCACGTTTAAGCACTGTAAGTCCAATACACATCATTAATTCATAACATAACTCTTCTCCCTTGCCTCCCAGCTCAGTGCCATGCGAAGGAGGAGCACCATTAGCAATTGGCCTGCATTCATCTCAGAGGTAAAGCTGCACTGGAGTTGCCTCTGAAGCACAGATAGATGCATTCTGGTTGGAGGGTAGCAAACTCTTTTCACATACCTCAAACACAATGTTGCTGTGTGTCTGATCTCCCTAAATTGGTAGTGCTGGTAACTTACCACTGTCATGCTCCTGGTGCTGCAGCAATTCAGACTTATGTTTTAAAGCCTCCATATGCACATTGAAAATCCATGCTACTACAAATTTAAACAAATTCCAGGGCTTAAGGAAAACATAAAATCAAACACTCATGGCAGACTCATACAAATTGATAACTCTGCCTTTCTCCTTGCATTTCTCTGTCACGTATAAGCTTGTGCTCTTCTCCCACCTGCAGCTTTCTTGCATATCTTCTTCCCCCTCTAACCTAGGTTCTACTCTACAAAAAGACTGCTGAGCTTTACAGTTATGTTATCTCAATCATCTCCAAAATTTTCCAGCAGGAAGAATTTGCCAAAACTATCCAGTGACTTTTAGATTTACAATTTATTAGGCTTGAGAGAAGGCCATTTGCCTCTGCCTTTAGGGAAAGTTGCACACAGACCTGTCTAACCAACCTTCAAACTCTTCCCAAAAAATGACTGATCCCTGCTGCTCCTCAACATAGCAGCAGATCCTCTTTAGTTCACCTATTTTCCAGGTTTAGAAGACTTGTGTAATAATATCTCATCCTCATAATCCAAAATGAGGCAGAAGTGAGGAGAATACAGATACAGCTATCTGTCAGTTACTTATATTTCTTCCACTGAAGACAGACAGTAAGGTCAACATACACGAATGAGAGAAAAAAATGCTAATTACAGGTTCATCATTCCTTCAAGGAGGCCAAAACCAATTCCAATCTCAGACAGAAGAACCTGCTCTCTGATTCAAGGACCTGGAAGAAAAGCTTGAAAGGCAAGAGGGTCCTAGAAAGATTTAGAGAAAATGAGAGCCAAAATTAAATGTGAAAGTATTAAAGATGTGAAAGTGGGAAGTAAGCAGGGAGAGAGGAATGCAGAAGACAGGAGTGAATTTACTAGCAAGCAGAGACAGTAAATTGGACATTTTCATATGTTTCTGATGACAGTCTCACCATTACCATTTGACTGTCCTGTGAATCTGTTACGTGTGAACAGAGTATTGAAAGTGCTCCTTTACTTTTATCACTTGTGAACTGTTAATGTGCACATCAGTGATGTTTGGAATGTACACTTGTCCTTCAGCATAGCCCTGCCTGTCTGTAATCCATAACAAGGTGCCTGTCTCAGACCTACGAGCATCTCTTTCAACAACTTAGAGAGATTTACTTCCTAAAGTGTTTTAACTCAATAAGCAAATGGTGTCAATGAATACATATGTATCTATTTAAAGAGAATAAGCCGATTTTGCCTTTTGATCTACAAGATCAAAGTCAGTTTCAGTAAGAAATGAACAAAAGTAGCAAAAAGCAGATAAAACTATCCACCAATAACATAGAAATATAAGATATGCTAAGAAAGATATTTGGAATGCCTGAACTTCATGATCTATGTATTCACTATACCATTAAAGATATACACAACCAAAGCATACAGGGCTGCACGTATTATTGCTGCCTAACAAGGCTTTATGTCTACTGCATTGCAACAAATTGGCATAAAAACTGCAAATTCTACAGAAACTCAGAAATCAAGTCTGGCTAATAATGCTTTCGAAGTACTAGAAGGGAGTAATTTGTACTGAATTACTTGTGTTAAGAAATGAATATGTTTCTTTTCAGAATGACTACTAAATATCTTTTCTAAAAAGAAAACTGAACTAAAAGGAGAGACAAGAGAATGCAATTAAGAACATATTTTAAGAGAGATTAAAAATGAGAATACTTGAATACAAACCACAACAGCTCTTTGATAAGGAGTTTGTTTTGACCAGCATGTTCATAGCCTAGCACTGCCTACAGGGCTGTATCGTTGCTTCAGAATGCATATTTCTAAGTCTTTCAGTATTTCGTGTCTTAAATACTGTTTTCCAGAAGAATGCATTGTTACTGGCACACAGAGTATCTAGAAATAGTAATTATGACAAGCCTAAATATTAGAAAATAGAGAGAAAGAGAGATGAAAAGAATGTAAATATTCAGTCAAATACGGCTCAAAAATTGACATTTTAAGTAATTTGCAACTCCATTTAACAGAAGAAAAATTCAAGGCCTGAAGACCTACAGAAGACCTTGCATATTAAAAAAAGTGAACCTAGCTTGCTGTACATCAATTTCAGAAAAGAAAGAAAAGCAAACAAACAAACAAAAAAAGTTTCTGAAAGAAAATATATTCTTTTGTCTTCAGACCATTCTGAAGTTGCACTTGTGTAGATGACCAATCTTCATTTCCCTGGTGGTATGTATAAGCTTCTGCACTTCATGCAAAATATTTGAAAAGAAAGTAGAAAAAAATTAAAAATGAGTCCGTACAACAGTTCCTGTACAAATCTGGGATGGGACTGTGGTGAAACCCTTCTGCACTCCTGTCCACTAAGGCAGCAGAAAGAATGGGAAGAAAACTGCAGTGGAATGCCAGCCTGCTGGGCTGACTCGTGAAGGATGTTTAAAAAATTAGGAGAGCATAACTTGACATTTGTCAAAGACTGCAGGGCTTCAGGTCTTAATTGCAAAAGCTAACTGGGGGTCTGAGGTACTCTGAAACTTGATGATTGTGCCTGAAAGTGAGTGAAAAACATTATACATGTAGCCATGAAAAGAATAAACACTCAAATGGCGTCAGAGGGCTAATACTGAAAGTAAATAATGAAAGCAAATAATGAATATGAAAATAGACTTAATATTCTGAAAGCACTCTAAGCTTTCAGCTCTGTAACTACTTCTAGGCACTTAAATTCTATCCTAATGCAAGTTTTAGAAAGGCTTTCACAGAGAAGTGCAATTAGGCTATATGCCACTCTCAAAAAGAAAAGTAGAAGACATATGCACTTGGTCTAGAATTCTGGAAAAAAGTGAGGAAGGAACTTCTGGGACAGCCTGGGATAACAAATAGAGCTCTACATTTATAAAGGTAAATGGTTAAAATTTCTTTTTGATCGTAAGCCAGAATGAAGATGGAAAAAACACAGCAGTATCAATCAACATATAAAAAACAACTCTAAATGTAAATGATTTGGCAGTGAAATAAAGAATTTCAGTCTCTTTTTCCCCCAAAAGCTTCATTAAAAAAACCTACAGCATAGTTTTATAGGAAACAAAGGAAACATCTTCAACTGAAATTGTCATTAATGCTACCATCTTAGCAACATCATATTCGAATTTATATAACATTAAAAATTCAACACGTATCAGATTTACTGGTTCATCGTCAAAAAGTTACTGCAAACAAATGCGCGCATTTTATTTCTTACAAATGAAAAAAGAACACGTGTATTTGTAAAAGGAGGATAGAAACCAATGCAGTTCCATTCTGCTAACCTCTATTAAAGAGGCAGTATGCAGTAATAGTGCATTCCCACTAAAAGGATTTCTTGGTGACTTGAAATACAGATAACCAACATAATAATGTCACCTGAAATCTGCTTTGTACTTTGAACTGATTATGGCAAAGCACTGATTTGCCTTTGTCCAGAGGACAGTAATGTAACAAATTTGCTTTATGAGAACAAATACTTCACTCTTCTCACTGGCCAAGGGAAGCAGAAAATTCACCAAAAATGATATAATTCAACAAGATTACCCTCACAGAGTTCAAAGAAACTGGATGCAAATTGGAGCTATAACAACATCTTGCCTCAGGCTGGCACCATCTATTTCTTCACAGTCATTTCCATGACCCTCTTAAAAGGGTACTAAAGCACACATTAGTTCATATTGCTTTTATTTTTGACAAATTAATTACACTGAGAATGAGTGTATGTCACTAGATGCCTTTGGCCATTTCTGAGCACATGGATAGAACACCCCGCAGCCATCTCAAACATCCAGTGTTAAAAAGAAAACCACCACTAACAACATTAAATCTTGGCTGAGTAATCATGCTTTGTATCAGCATTGGAGTATCCCAAAAAGTACTGGGTGATTTTTCAAATTGCCAATATGTATGATCTAAGAAAACCACAAGTTCAAAATAATGCCAATACAATACCAGTTTTGTTGTTACTGGTTTTAGTATAATCCAGTGTCAATATTGTTAGGAAGCACTATACCCATCATTACAAGATGTTTGACCAAGAAACACTGCAGCAAAGTTTAAGATACTGAGATGCAAATTAGCAAAATCACCGCCAATGTTGCAACGCTACTGCATAACAACATGGTCCGGTAACATTTTTCAAATCAAATTACATTATTTTTATTTCTAACAGTTACGTACCTGTTTTGGATTATGAATATTTTTACAGCTACACGTTGTGGTTGGTTTCAGTAGTCTTCAAATAACAGCAATCATTGTAAGTCAAACAAAGAAGCAAGACTGATAATATTATATACTCTCACAGAAGATCCTGAATAAACAGTAACTGATTTAGCCTCACAATACCCCTGTGAGGCAAGTAATTACTCTCAGCTCCATTTTACAGGTGGGGAAACTGAGGCACATACAGGTTAAGTAATTTGCCCAGAGTCTGGGTACAGAATCCAGGTGTGTGACACCAATCTTCTGTTTCTTAGCTAATCACCCTTCCTCACTAGCAAACTTAACTGGAGTGTGTACAAACACTGTACAAACACTGTACCACTCTACTGTACTCATGCATGCATGTCTGTCTAGCTTTTATGCAAAGAAAGAACTCTGTTTCTGTATATACATGTAACCAGATTTATATAAAGGATATATATATATAAATATGCATTTTCAGGCATATATACATATATATATATCTTGGGCGCAGTTCAAGAGATTCAAAACCTAACGCTAGAGATAATTTTCATTTAAAGTTAAACCACAAATGGGAAAATAGGAACGGTGTTTTCTCAGTTTCAAAATAATTCCTTTTTAAAGTTATCCTTGCCAGAGAACTAAAGGCTTACTTTATTATCCGTTGGATATGGCTAATACAGTTATAACAATACTGACAACTCTTTAGAAAACAGTGTTTTTAAGACGTGACAAACCAACCTCATAGGAGTGCTGCAAGTATCAAATTAATTAGCATTGAAAAACATTATTATAGGCACTATACTGTGCTAAGTGTTAATTAGAGTACCGTGTGGTTAAATATTCTATTCTTCTCCAAAAGACCGCTGCTATCAGAGACACAAATCACCCTGTTTTAAATGTATGAAAGTAGCTGCTAAAGAACAGATCAGATGCGTGTCCTAGTTCCAACAACGTCCTCGACTAGTCAGACAATCAGTGGAAGAGCAATTCCAATGCTTGGATCTCCATCCCATTCCTTGTCCATGAGACTAGTCCCCTACTCACTTGCTCCATGCCCACTTCAGGTTCATTTCACAGAAACAAGCAAGCTGTTTGCAATGCTATTTTACTGTCTGTTCCAGTTCATTTCCACTAGAGAAAGCATAGAAAACTAGTGAGAAGGGGAAGCCTCTGGTGCAACCAAGTTTCCAATGCACAGCACATTCTGTATCACACTTCTTGAGAAACACAGACTCAGTTCCACATAACTCCTTGAATTTAAGCACACACTCGTTGAACACAACTTGAGAAGCATTGCTTCTCTCTGGGTCAGTTTGCATGGCATTCTGCCACAACATGGGCAGAAATTTTGGAAAGAATTTTAAATTTGTTTTCCTGAGAAGTCTGCAGTGTTTTTCAGCATCTTTAACTTTTCCATCCAGATCCTACCTTAAGTTTCTGAGCAAGATTTTCTTGTGCTTTACACATACATCCTTTGGAGTTTCTGACAGCCCACAGTACTGCACTGAATTATGACATCCCACTCTGCTGCATTTGACAACCATATGCTCTAGGATATCCACAGCTAAGCAAAAGAATGACTCCAATGCATGGGATAATTTTAAGACAGTCCTTTTGTGTCTTGCCAGCATTCATTATTTACTGCTTGTTTTCTCTGGCAGATGCTGATAGCTAACTGAATCCCCTGTATTCAAGGTGATGTGGGAGCCTGCCACTAGCATCAGTATGACATTCAGTAAGTAAAGAGCTGTTTATCCTCTACTGAAGGCAAAAAGTGAAGAGACTATATATGTTTCCAAGAGAAGTGCCTTACTTTGCCCCTGCCCAACTTGCAGAAGTTGGGACCACTGCTGTGGTGGGGCCCGAGTGACACCCTGTGGTGAGAAAAAGGAAACACGGACCTGATACCACTGATCTGGCCCTCCTCAACACTCTGACTTGTCAGAACAACCCAAGCAAAGAATTTGGGTATGAGTTTGCCCATGCCTGGCTCCAAAATTGAAATCCCAAGGGAAGATGTGGGTAGGAAAGGGACTGCAGTGTCCAAACTGGAGGAGGGCTCTGACCTTCCCAGCATCTCTGCCCTAACAGCGAGCCTTAAAAAAATAATCCTACAAAGAAAGTGACCATGAAGACGTATTTACACTCAGAAATTTAAAAAGAGACAGGCCATCAGCACGGGTTGTTACATGATAACTGCTCTGGCAGCTGTCATCATCTGAGAGGTGCTCACTCAGAAGACAAGAGGAGAGCAACTGAAATGACCGTCCACAAGTGAAGGCACCTGGTCTGGGAAAAGCTTCACGCTGGTGTGTTTATTTCATATACAGGTGGGATTGGGGGAGGTACTGGTACTGAGGGATTGTAAGGGCTTGTACGTTTACAGAAGAGTTATCCTACAGTTATGAGATAACCTATTTAGCACTTGACTTTGCTTAATCCACACAAGGGTCTAGGCCTAAATTCATTAGATTGTCTCACACTTATTTAAGTTAAGAGCTTGTATTGACTAGGAGCACATCCAGCTCCTTGCTCTGTCTTCTCCCAGTACAGAACCACTGGTGAGCTATGGCCCTCTGAAACAATGTCACTGAGACCAACCAGCACCTGTTCTGGTCCAGTCATGGTTTAGAAATCATCTTTTCAAGCTGAAGAGTCCCATCCTTCTGCAAAATACCTCAATTAAAAATATAATTAAAAAGTTACAGTCAATCCTCCTAAAAATAAACATAGAGAACTAGAGCTTATACAGGAAAGAAAGAAGGTGGCATTGAATGTGCCTAGGGCTACACATTTGCTACTGTAGTTTGAGTTTGAATAATGAATTCCCAGGCTGTTAGAGAACACAAGATGTGCATCCTTCTGCCCCAGTAACTGATGATGGACACTTTTTTCCACGGGACTGTTAGGGAACCTTCTCTCCACCAGCATTTACAGCCATATTTGCAATTTTGTGACATCACCAGGGAAAAATAAAACGATACAGAGAAGAGTCTTTCGGTTTTTGCGTTCAGCTGTAAATATCAGCTAACCAGGTAACTGTGCATCTCTCTGGAGTTGATGCTCAAAACCACGCCTGAGTGATTGCCTATGAAAATAGAGGGGGAAAAAAAAGGCCAGCATTAGTGTATTTCAGGTACTTCACAATAAATCCCCTTTTTATTGCAGAGACAAGTCAATCACATAGAGAGAGTGTCTTTATCAAACAACAGATCAGGTGAAGGTTGGTGAAACAGCTCCATGTACCTACAAGATACTTTCACTTAAAGCTTTTGCTCATGGTGATGAATTTGTGGTGAATTCCTAGGGTTTCTATCCCAGTGACAGCATAAGTTGGTTCCCTTTGCAGCTTAAAAAGGTGTAGTTGTCTTGAGGGGTGCAGGTGAGGGAGGAGAATGGCACCTGAGGCGTCCATTCAACATGCCACTGACCTGCGACTGGACACTGACCGGCATCAGCAATAGGGGAACTCTGTAGCTGTTCAAGTTGCCACTTCTCCCAGAAGGAGTCACTGCAAGGTAATGGTGTTGAGGAGTCCCAAGGTGGGGGTTGCGATAAAGTAGGCAACATAAAATATATAGAAAACAAAAAAAGTGGATGGGTGAGTCTGGAAATACTGTACTGCAGAAAGTCAAAAGTTATGAGAAGAGAGAACAAACAGAAAGCTAGGCCTGCAAAACCCTGCTGTGTATGGAGCGGGGGCTGTTACAGACCTCCCCCAACAGGGAGGGAGAAAGATCACCAGAATTAGAAGGGATCTCCACAGCATAGGAACCTTCTGCAAGTAATGTTGTAAAACAGAATTTTATATAAAGCATGGATTATAACATGTTTCGTACTCTACCCAGATAACATAGAACAGGAATATTTTCTTGGCAGTAATGAGTGATACCAGACCTAGCAGAATGTGTTACAAGTAACAAAACGGTACAGCGATCTGAAATATAGTTTTATGTCTCAAATAAAGCCTTGTGTCTAAAAGCTGTACAGTAGCTGATGAATATAGATGATTAGGATTCACAGAAATGAAGTTTTTATGCTCTGCTGGAAATGCTTCTGGTGTTGACAACCTGGCAGAAGCACAAATCACCTCAAGAGCTGCATTTGCTAACTGTCTTAAGTTTCACATCAAAACATCGTGATCTTGCACCCTTTAACCTTAACAATATTCTGCCCAGATACATGATATTTTTTTCTCTGTGTAAGGAGTGCAGGATCAGGCTCATGTAGCCAGCAATAAACAAGTAGCAATTATTTCCAAATGAGGGTAGCTTTCCTTTATTCCAGCATCACCAGCTGCCTTCTGCAAATAGGCCAAGAGGGATTTTCTACCACTAAAAGTTGTATTTTTGAACATTACTAGATATGTTTGAGTGTTCCACTTTAACAGGCATGTCTGCATGGACTTTGTTAACATTCAGCCTTCTCTGAAGACTCTGGAGATAGGTTGATCAAACATTTTTAAGAGAGACTTTGTTTTTCCAGGGTTGTTTTTGGATATAATTCCAATAGAGTTCACGAGTGCAAACAAGGTCTTACAAAATCTAAATGAAAACAGTGATACTCATACACATCATTTGTCAAAGAAAATAGAGAAATACACAAAGACAACAAAGCAGGGAGATGGACTCTTCCACTGTACTCTAAAATAACATCTCCAAGAGCCTTAAAGTAGCATGAGGTTCAGCAAATGAAAATGAAGATATCTACAACAAAAAGTAAAGATGAAACCTACATAAAAGAAATCTCTCTTCTCCCATGATTTTGTCTTACCTCAGGGTATATCTGGCACAGCTAATACGGATGCCCTTCCATGGGTTCATGAAAACATGACAGTTGCCTGTTACACCATGAAAGGATTGTCACAAATCCCAGAGGCTTTGGGTTATTGGATTTATTTTCACAAGACTTGTATGAATGAAACGGGAGAGCTTTTTCCATTGTCCTACCCTTTTCAAACTGTGACCTGAACATACTCTAAACACAATGGTACATTTTACAGCAAATGAACTTAACAGATCAGTACTCTATGTTACATTAAAAACAACCACAGGGAGCCAGGATATACACTTCTACCTGACACTGAAATCATTTGTTCACAGTTCCACAGTGAGTTTCTTTTAGAGGTTCTTTATGACCACCCTACGAATACTAGTAAATTAACAGCTAAAATAGAAAGGCTCATTATTTTTTTAATACAGGAATAAATTTTAATGTTTTTAATAATGAACATCTTCAATGCCACTGGAATATAATGGCAAATAGAGCAATGGATCTAGATATAATCCAAAATAATGGAAACACTGACTACAAATTCTACGGGCATACATTTGATTTTCCAGTAATGCAGGGGATTCTTGAGCTAATTCAAATGCTTCCAATTATATCCTGTTGTATAAAATACTATTTCTCCCTAAAATTGCATGAGTAAGTCTCCTGACATTAAACTCTACCGCCTCTGTACTTGTGCTTCTGAATAGCATGCCCACCCATACATTAATCTGTACTACCAGCAAGCAAAATGAAGATAATTGAGATAACAGTTAGTGGTGTACTCCTTGCTTTTTCCCAAATCTGTGTAGAAAATGATGATGAGGAGAAAAAAAAAAAAGCTAAAATGAAAACAAACAAAGTAAAAATGAGTTACTTACAAAAATGTATGAACTAAAAATGAAGTTACCTCTTGCGTTACCTAGCGTTTGAGAGTCCAGATCATCATCAATAAACTCCTCACCCTGGATGATGTTCTGGGTGTCCTCACTATGATTTACGGGGCTTGTCATTTCTTGCTCTTTCTCATTGTGCATCTGGGCATAGACATTCCTGCCTGGTAGTTTCCTAAATAGGACAAGGAGAAAAAAATCTTGTGATGGATGTTCTTCAGGCCACACATATGCTGGCAACAGATCAGACCTGCAGCAGCAATAAGTTGAACTAGAATCAGACAATAGGACCAGTCACACTCTTTCTTAATTTTATGTTCACAACCTAAAAGCTGTTCAGCCACAGTTTTATATAACTGCCTTACAAGGATGCTCAGAGCAGCTTAAGACTTAAGCATCTATTTTTCAGGCATTCATTCCTGGTTCCAGACATCTTCACAAACATTAAAGTGGAGTCAAGCCCACCTCCCCTAATGAAGGTGAGCTGATACTGAAGGCACTCTCATACTGTGCTAGGGTTGAGGGGAAAGAAGCCTGAGAAATCCAGGAGATAGCGAATGAATAGGGAGCAGAGGGCAACACACTAGAGTTCAGGAGCAAGGAGTATTTGGAATAAAGAGGTAAACCTGCTTAAGTATGGGAAAGTAAGAAGACACTGTTGCCTCCTTGCAGGAGAGACTGGGTAGAGATAAGCAGGCAGCACTGAAGCAGTACTAGGAAATGATGGATTAGACCAATTTCTCTATGGAAGACAGCGTTTAATTCATTCACTTTGAACTGTATCTAGAAAAACAAAAAGTATGTTATGAAATGGCTTTATCAGTTTCAGTGGACAATTAGCACCATAACTGAATCTGGAAAGCTTTGAAGTAAGTATTAGTAAGGAGTTCATTACTAGATTAACTTATGGGAGAATTTGTAAAATCAAAGAGGAATTTCAAAAATCAATCAGGAGCTTCTAATTTTTTGCAACAGAATTTATAGTTTAAACGTTTTTAGAGAGCCATAGCCTCTGTGGTAGCTGTGCTGTCTGAATTCAGCCTGGGCACGAGGGCATCCTTTCCTGTTCACCAAGCAGATACTTCTGATTAGGGAGATGCAGCTTGTGAGTTCCATTTCCACATAGCAAAGAATAGCTTGACAGCTCAATCAGCACAATAACAGATCATGGTTAAGTCAGTGCTCAACCACAAATCATCACAATGGACAGACAATAAGAAAAACAATGGAATATGGGGTTGAACTGCTGAGGTTAAGCTGGAGTTTCTGCTGTGCTCATTTAGCTACTGTGCAAAGACAGGAAGATTGACAGTAATTTTTGGGTCTCTCTCTAAAAATGACCATCTCCTGCTCCATATTCAGCAGTATGATAACAGGAAAAATACATGTGTTACAGTACTTTGGCTTTCAGAGAAATGGGTTTAAATGTTATTTGAGAAAAAAAGTTCTATATCAAGTAGCACTGCTTTAGTTTAAGATAAAAGTTTCTGCAGGAACCTGTTTTGATAATAAACTTCCAATGTAACACAAATAATTACAGTAAACAGAAACTGCTAAACTGAAACATGAATGAAAGGGATGTCCTCCCTTCAAACTGAACTAGCCAAGAGGTGAACTGCATCTTCTGTATCTGTATCTACATACATACACATACCCATCTGTACAGCTATGTGTATACACACACACATATATACACAAATACATACCCACACACAGGTTGTTCCAGAAATAATACGTCCCATTAATTTGCATGGAAACTGCAACAGCTACAAAGAACACCGTAACACTGATAGACCAAATTCTCAACTACCAAATACTCTTTTTCAACACAGCTATGAAGAAGATGAACAAGAAAGAGCCTGCATGTTGTGCTTGTTACAGTCTGCACCAGTAGAGGTGACCCACAGTCCCTGTCACTGCTGCTGAATTGCATCACCTGCTGCCTCACTGTGCTTACGTCCATTGTTTGATTTCTGTAAGTGTTGAGCAAGTATCAATGAATGTCAGTGAGTGCCATTTTTTCTGCATGGAGGAATTCAGTGACACACCTTTGTTTCATTCACTCTTGCATGTCAGATGCCTTTTTGTCAGCCTGCCCCTCTGCTGCCATCTGTCACATGGCAACAAAATATAATGGAATACTGCTGGGAAGGTTCAATCTCTACTGCCATACCACCAACATTCACCACTGACATTGTGGGTCAACATAAAAAAAATAGGAGGTATTACATTCAGAGCAGTCTTTCATATATATAAACTAGATATTTTAGCACATTATTTATAAACAGCACAAAGAAAGAAATCTAAGTGGTTTTACTCTTCCATACCTCAGTGAGCATGAAATAAAATAAAGCATAGGTACAAACAAATGCTAATGACAGAGATGGATGAAGTGTTTGATAGCACAACGGTAACCTGGTATGACTACTTGAGCAAACCTGAAGGCTTCTCCAATACTAACAAATCCAATTCATGCATCACTCTCCTATTAATTGGGGTAAAAAAAGCCATGCTAAAAGAGAGAAGGACACACCTCATTAAAAAAACAAACACATTAGGTAATTCTGTGATTTTTTTTTCTCTAGGGCCAGTAACTTCAGATAGTTTATTATGTGTCTGCTAATGAAACTAGTCATGTGGAAAACAATATTCAGCTCAATCAGACCTGTATCCAATCTGCCAAATCGCTCTCCTTTCAGTCCGCGACCAAATTCCTCTGGGAAACAAAACTCAAAAGGATGTCTCTGCAGCACATCTGCAGAATTAGATGTATGTTTCTACAAGAATTGGGAGATCTTCTCAAAGATGTATTTCTGACAGATTTTAGATGCATCAACGGCATTATCAAGGTATTTATGACATAATAAAAATATTACCTACTTCAAACCCATATGGCACAGCAGACCTTTACAGCAAGGACAGCTGCTAATCTGACTGTTATCTGCCTGGATTTTCCAAGGCTGTATTACATGCCTGAAACCAGGTCAGCAGGGTGCATCTTTTGGTGTAAATCCTAAAGCTTCAAGTTGTGTATGTGTTAAGACTTAACACATCATCCCAATATTCACTATTAAATGTGCCTGAATGAAGAAACTTCACAAGCCCACAAGCAAACATTAAACTTATCAGTGTTACGAGTATTTCTTTATGTTATATGTAAAAAGAAAAGGCATAAGCTGATATTTCTCACTCACCTACACCTCATGAGCCCAGAGCTGCTAAGTGTAGGTCCTTCATGGAAGGTATGAAGTTCAGATACTCAGTGTATCATCTTTGATGCTAACAAGAAGTATGGATGGGAGGAGGAGTAACTTTACAGGTCTTGTGAAGGCATACATAGGCATTTGACCTTTTATTCACAATAGAGTTCTCGATGTGTTTCATATTGGTTAAAGTTTTGCAAGGAAAAAGTTCAACCAGACTCAAGTAAATGATAGTACAAGTGTCTTTAAGAGGCACTTTGTCATGTGCCAGATGTTCTGTTTACTTGGGACAATCACACTGTGTGATAGAACAAGATGTGGATGCTGAATCTTTGCAAAACGTAGGTCTCTGTCAATTTTCCAGTTGCTCCACATTGGTCTAACTAGTAGGAAGGAAGCTGCTACCCCTGATTATACAGGAAAAAAAAAAGTCTGTACCCTGATGTGCTTTGCTCTTCTTAAGGAAGTACTTTGTGTAGAGTCCAGTGTAACTGTTTGAAGTAGGCATAGCTGAAATGCCTGCGTCTACATAAAAGATTACTGTGAAAACATGACAAGACATGAAATTTGACCCTAGAGATTACTATCAGCAATACAAAAATTGAAAACACATTTATAAGGAACAGAGAGAAATTATGAAATAGTTTATTTGGGAGGCTATCCCTCAGCTGCAAAATGCATGTGCTTTGCATCCATCACTGCAGACCATTATCTCTGCTGCACAGCACTCTATGGTTTACATTTTTAGCTCCTTTTGTTTTCTCTGAAGCATTTTATTTCAATCATAAGGAAGAAGAAACATTAATGCCTGCTTTGAGGATCATAAAAATATGAATAGGTAACTTAATTCTCTACAAAACTAATGTACATCCCAGCACATGGCTTTGACTGACCCATTCAGGTCACACAACTTTTAGAAGATATTTAAGAAAGCAATTGACTTACTGCATTCACAGATTCTAACTAGTTCATACCAGAAACTGCTTGCACTTAAAACTGTTAAGCAGCATGAAACAGCAGGAGGGGGATTAGATATTGATTCCTACTCATTTAAACTCTCTAGTTTATTTGTCTTTCCATTCCCACCTTGTGGAACCAATACTCAGTGGCCTTTACATGGCTTCACTTTTGCCAGAGGCTCAATTAAGATTCTGTTTAGTTTAAGAAATAGGAACATATTCACTTGACAAAATATACAGAATTATGCTTTTGGAATTTAAATAAACTAATATAAACTAATAACAATAATAATCCATTAAATAGAATATTTTATTGTGGTCCAGGCTTTACTATGTTTGGATTAATGTTCAGATGAATGACTTTGTGCTTTAAGGTACAAAGAGGCGAATAAGCCTCCTTCATTTTGGAAATACTTTATACATACTATTATTTTGATTTCTGAGGAAGTTTTTATGAAATATTACAGACCATTAAATTAGTGCCTTTATATATATATATATACACACATATATATATGTATGTATATAAAAAGTGGCATGAACTGGGACCAAACTTGTTCTCATGGTACATAAAAGTAGTATAAGCAGGGTGGGGGAAAAAAGATAGCTTTCCTTCAGAGGTTGCAAATGAGATAGTTAGTCAATGAGGCAGAAAGATAACAGTTCTGCTCCACGTAGAAATGACCCAAGAGGGGGCTCATTTACCAAAAGTGGCACTAGACAGCTCCAGGAATGAAAAAGAATTACACATAAAATGATGTAAATTTAATTGAAGTAGATTCACAGAGATTTATGAAAACACAGCATTCGGTTTTAGGGCACAGGCAGTAGTTTGCACACATAAGACAAAAATTATCACATACATCTATAGCGTATATAATTTGTTACTGTTAGCAAACTAAAATTCCGAAGCAGAAAAATCACCTATCTGTTCTGGATTGGTTACTCCAATATACTGTTGTTATACAGAAGTAAAAAAAAATAAAATAAGAATTATTTCACATCTTCCGCTAGTTAGATAATGATTATTTGGAGACTTTGATGTGCCTAAAATACAATTTTCCTTTCCTCCACTTTGCTTAGTTCAGACTGTTATTTGCCTTCTCTGTATCATTGCTTGGGGCCCCCCCACTGTGGAAGAAAAGAATATTTGTATAGAAAGGAATATATGCAGGTCTCAGATCTGTTTAAAAAAACGGAACTGATTTCTCTAATATATTTTCCAGCTGCTTCATACTGTTCTGGTCAGAAGAAGCAGCTGTAGTCCATTTTACCTGGATGGTTAAACAGCTGAAGCATACTACTGAGTATTGTAACATATTGTTTGTTTAAGGCATCAGGCTGGTGATTTCATACTCAGAAAGTAAGAGAAAAGCAAAGAAAAATTACTCTTATTCAATATTCATGATCGCTGCCCTGTGTCACAGTCACAGCAAGTTTTAGCATCCTCCTATCCTTACCACCATATTGAAAAATTTCCCCCCAGAGTGCCTGAAGTGAACTCTGCTCACTTGCAGGATCAGACTGGAATCACAGAATACCCAAGTTGGAAGGGACCCATAATGATCATTGAGTCCACCTCCTAGAATTAGTTTTTAGAAACTATTGCCGTTCTGTATTTTTCATGCACTGGGCAAATCTTTTCAAGCACCGCATTTCTAACATTAATAAGGAAATGTCCTTTGGGCTGGTAAAGAGAGAGATCCAAGCCATGTGTGCGCAGTCTATTCTAGACAACCTGCTTTTCCTCTGCCCCAAGGTAAACTGCAAGATCTGTAGATCCAAATAGCATAATGATAAAATTAATATTCATAAACTTTTCTCTGATTCCAGGGGAAAGAAGGGAATTTTAGCTCTTTTCTGAAAGAAGCATCTGACTATCGCTTACATAACTGAAAGGAACACCAAATCTGTTACAACTCTGCCTTAATTTTGTGAATCATATATAAAAATTATGGACAGTATAAACACCTCAGCACATTTTTGTAATTCCTACGTGGAAATAATCAGTATTTATACTTTCATGTGTTGTCTGAGGGCTCAGAAAGTGTTATTCCACTGAAATTATCTCATAAACTTGAACAATTTTGTAAAATATAATGTTCTTTCAGCAAATTAATTCTTAATATATAGGCGTATGCATTGAGAAGCCTTCATGCATTACAAGTTGGCTTATAGCTAATAAAAGACATTTCAGTTTCATAACCTCAGTCCCATGGGCCAGTTTGTAAACTTACACACTCTGTTCCAACATTAAAGGGATTGTGCTTGTAAGTAAATACTCCATGGGGATCCAGCAATTTAATTTAAGTCCTCATAAACACAGGAAATATTTTTTTAAGGAATGAGACATTTGTGGGAAAGAAGTTCATGGGGACCACATGGGGAAAAAGTGTTTTTTTCCAATTGAACACCAATTAGACTCTCAATTTTTGTTTGAAAATCAAATTGTATAAAAAGAAGCAAATAGAAAAAACAAAAGTCATCTTGAAAATGCTTAGGAGGAATAATCAAAAATCACTGTGCCATACATCTCAGAAAGAGTATGATACAGACCAAAAAGAAATATTACTTCATGGTCATTCATCAATGGCGGGAGCTACTTTCAAACATTTGAGCATACATCATATTTTACTTGCACACAAATTTGACCTCCACAAAATTTAAATGCAAATGATTTTCACAAATTCTATATGGAAGCTTGTGAGATTTTAAGGCTCAGAATCTGCAAATGGTACTGTATTTTCCTTCTTAATAAGAGCTCTATTTATAAAGAAATGGCTCATTGGGCATTTTAGAAAGGACTCAGGAAAAATACTTCTCTTTTCTTCCTTTCTTGCATATTTTATACTTCTTTTGCCATGTAATTGTGCCTGTTATTTAATTGCTCTCATTTAAGAGCTAATAAAAGATATAAGTCATACTGCTTTCAAAGCACATCACAAGCAAGTTTTATGATCCCATACTACAAGCAACAAATCCTCCAAGCACTGCTACTGAAATAATATAATTACATCACATCAACCATTTTTATGTTTTGTTGTTTTGTTTTTTTTTCCTGCAGGCACGTAAAATAGGGAAATGGATTTTTATTTAGTTACAAACAGTCTGATACTGCATTATGTGCTTTGTCCTTTAGAGCAATCAGTCACCATGGGCTCTAAGCAACATGAGTCCTGCAGTGAGAAAATGAAGAGACGCTTGGCAGAGGTTTTTCTCTGAACATTTAAAAACTCCCACCTAGACAAACTCTTACTTGCGTGCTATTTACTCTTAATGTTGTCACAAACTCAGAGCCACATCCACCTCTAAAAACTTAACGATTATCACAAATAAAAATGCACCTTGAAACAATACAACAAATCAACAGAAGGCCTAAGTAAAGATTTGATAATAATGGAAGCTTGTTTCCAGTAGCTACTCAAACCCAGTAGCTACTCAATGCCCCAAAGATAAAAAAAATGCTAACAAGATAGCCAATGATAACACAAACTCATGAAAAAAGAACAAAATCCTTTAAATTGCACATCATCCAAGTAGCTATTATTAAAACCAGTAAAGGACTACAGGTCTATCAGCCTGTCAAAAGAGGGCAAGGTAACTACTGTCACTTTCAAAGAAATGTCTCACATGAAGGCAACTTCAAAAATTATTTCTACCCTCAGCACACGACAGTGTCAAATTAATGCTAGTCTATTTCCATCTCTTAATCTGTGTGGCATTGTCCCAACATTTAAACTGTAACATGTACAAAGAGAAATTCCTGAGGGTTGCATCTTTTGATAAAACCGCTTTGCAGATGTACTCACTGTCCTGGTAACTTCAGTTTATTCGTAACTGCTAAGAGTAATTAGGTAGGAATTAGTCAGGAATAGCATCACCTTTTTTGACAATACTATTTAAACAAGCTGAACAAACTCTCCATAGTTCCCATATTGCTGCTATTTATCTTGGAAAACAGCAAGCAAAATCAAACACCAGTGCAGCATCTTGATTTCTAGCTTCAGAAAAAAACGTGATTTTGAAAGCAGTGGACTTAATGCCATTTTTCAAACTCCCTTCCAAACAACAAACTCTGGCTGATCTTTGGGTAAGTCATTGATGAAGGTTTACTTGCCTTTTGAACTTGTAGAGGATGAAAGCCCCAACTGCGACTAGACAGATAACAAAGAGAACCACAATAGCCCAGTAGCCACTGCCTCCTCCAATCCTTTGAGAGTCTGAAATAAAACATGGAACAATTGTTTAGCATGTTCTCTTTTAGATCATCCACAGTTTTGGGGATTCTAAAGGTATCTAAGGAAATGATGATATATCCTATGTAAATACAATGCAAAAATCAGGGCTGTATTAATTTTGCAAACGGAGAAACTAAGGCTAGAAACAGCAACTGAGCTCAGCAAGGTCATACAGTGGTAAAGGCTGGAATGAATGTGGGATTCTTACAGTTCCAGCTTTTTGAGCTGGCGAGTGGATGTTAGTCCTTTAAGTAAGTGGTTTCCAATACGATCAGACAAGGTACCCCAGTGAAACCATAACATGATTCTGTATTAAAGAAACTAGGTAAGAAAAGTTTCATCTTCTACTGAGAGTTGATTAAGTACCACATCAGTATTATCACAAATTGATTGTGGCCTGTTAAGCTTTTCTCCCTCAACACATTCAAACAAGTGACAAGAATATATTACTGAAAATGTTACGCAATGACTATGGGACATTTTAATATTTGGCTGAAGTCAATTTGGGATTTTCTAGTTAAAACATCATTTTAACACAACTCCCTTCAAACAGTTTCAAACTACAGAGTAAATCCAGAGTTGGAGGAAATAAATTCCAAAAAAACACAACTGTTCTCATTTGTTCTACTTTGTGTAGATCTTTCCTTTCAGGACAGGATTAGCAGAGCAGCTCAGTACTCTATGCGGAACCTACAGCAAGATTTCAATACGAGGTTCTATGTGTGTGACACAGTTCAGCACAATGCTGTGATACAATGCTCTGCCACAGATGTGTGGAGTTATCAGAGTTAAGGACTTAAGAACCTCTGCATTCTTAAAAGATACCACAGATGGTTACTGGATGTTTTTGGTTTTTTTTTGGAAACCTGGTTAGCTCTTCCCTGACCACACAGAAAACCGCAAGAAGTCTGTGATACAAATAATGCTATATGACAAAATGGAATTATAGAAAAAACATTTATTTGGTGGTGATTGCTAAAAAGCACCAACTAAGAATACACACAGAATCATGATGTGTGTGTGTATATCTATGTCTACCTATACGTAATAAGTCCAAAGTAAAAAAATGCATTTGTATGTACATACATATACATTCATTGATACGGAGACTTCCTCCTTAACCCATCTAACAAGCATCCAAAATTTTATCTATATATTTACCTGAATCCGAATCTGCCAACATCACCAAGACCCAGTATCCTCCCCGCAGAAAGAAACTGATGTTGTGTGCATTCAAGGCCTGCTTTATAGCTGCTATTCTCTGAAAACACAAAAGAGAGAATGTCTCACTTTCTTACCCAGTTCTACGTTGAGACTCAATGCTCTGAAAAGGTAAACCTCTGGTTTATTGTACGGAAAGAAAGTTAGAAAGCACTTGTCACTGAAGAGCTGAAATCTTGAAGAAATTCCGCAGTATAAAAACATGCAAAACTCCATAAGCTGAAAATGTAAAATCTTTAATAGCCCAGTCTTTCTTTCTGCTTACCTTTAAGTTTACCAGTATGTGACAGATAGCAAGTTACATTTGCACACACTGTTGGGTTTACCTCAGTCATAATTCAAACAATGAATATTCCATATTAAAAACTCTTATCAATTTTTCTAACCCTATCAAAAGACAACCTGCAATGTCACTTTAGATTTTTGCTACGAGAAGAAGCCACTATTTCATAATGAACTGCATCTCGCAATTCAAGTCATCTCTTTTGCTACAGTGGAATGGATTCCATTTACGTCTAATTTTTAACAATACTCTGAAGAAATATATACATCCATTCATGTGGAAAAAATCAGGATTCTTATATTTTTCTCCACTAGGCAGAGCATACTAAAATATGGTTAGCCGCATTTTTATGGAACAGAACCATTAAATACACCATCATATTCTAACTCCAGATGACAAAACTGGCTGAATTTGCCATTTTACTTCCTTGTGTCTCCAACATGGGTAATTTTCTAAAAGATCAAAGCTAGTTTTATACTCTATGCCTTATAATTTAAAATACAATTTCCCTCAGTATGACAAATTAGAAATATGCTTTATATCCATGAAACCTTCACAAGAATCTCTTTTTATCATTTTACCAATTATGGTGCTCATCTTTGAGAAGCCTTTGGAATATAACAGAAATCCCTGCCATTCCTCTCATGTTATGGAGAGACTTCACAAAGGTTTAGATTCAAATATCCACACTCATATTGAGGAACATTTAACTTCTGAAGCCATTCCACTGACTTTATTAGATATTTTGCAGAGGAATGACTCAATCTAATGGTGATGTGAACATGGCCCCAGTTATTTTATAAGAAAGTTATTCCAGATAGCTCTTAAGTATTCATCTTTTTGCCTAGTGTCTGAAAAGAGAATGAGTATGAGAGTAATATTGACTAGGAGCCTTTAAAGTGACGCTGGCACCACTAAAATAGAGTTACTTAGCCCTGGTCAAGACTCATTCACACATTAATGGGATACAAGGCAAGAGGGACCACTGCTTTACCTAATCTAACTTTCAACCAGCACACTCAGTTACTGAATCTCGTAGCTCACTTCTGGAAACACAATCATTTCCTGGCAGGTATTCAAGATACGCAACATTTACTCTGGTTTTTGCTCAAGCAATTATCATGTTCGTTATTTCTCACCTTACCCCTGGGTTTCCACCTAGGTCCATAGGAACTACACTTCCACGGGTTTGAACCCCATGTCAATAGCCCACATAAACACAAGTTTTCCCAAATAATTTGTCATACATCACTGTTCTTCCTTACGCTATGGAGTAACTCATGGGTTATTCCATACAGAAACAATGACAAAATGTAGACAGCATTGACTGTAATTGATTATATTCTTCAAAATGCATTGAATCACAATGCTAATATAAGTAAAGGAAACTAATACACATAGCATCTTGCACAGAAATAAAATAGTTGCAGAACCCAAGAATCAACACCATCAGTTCATTTAAATTATTAAAGATATCCATTCAAAAAATGCTTGCAATTACAAGGAATAATTTCCTTTGGAAGCTGCACCTCTCCTCTTAAATAAGTAGAAAGATGCAAGTAATTCTGAAATGCTTATACTCACCTGGAAAAAAGCCAGCGATCAGAAACAGCTCACTACAAAAGAAACAACCTATAAAAATTAACTGTTTCCTGCAGTATAATCAGGATTTCAGACTCCTAAGGATTCCCATTCTGATTTCAGAGGAAGAGCAGTAACTAAGATTTGGGATATATTCTGTGCATTCAGACTGTTCTCTGTCTATGTCACACCACTGCTTCTGTAAGAAACCTGTTCAAGTACTTGGACAATATCAATATACTCATTTAGCCGTTCATAATTGGTCCACAAGAACACTATAAACAATCCACTGACACTGTGTTACTATGAGAACTTTGTCTTCTCCACTTCTCCAAACATTTTGAACACTGTGATCTTGTCTAAAAAGAGTGGTAAAATGCCCTTCAAAATTCAAATAACTTCCTCCATGATTCTTTGTAACAGATAGGACTTGAACTGCAATATACAGGCACAGAGTTGCCTGTTCCTTCACTATAACAGCAAAAGGAGAAATATAATAAATTGTAAATTAACAAGCAAGAGCCAAACAATATTCTGATTTTCTCCTAGTATAGGGTTTTTATTATGGAAGGGATATGTTTTGGAAGGAGGGACAGTGAAGTTAATATTGTATTTTTATTGTCTTGTTCACTGTATTTTCTTCTTGGCAGCTGAAAAGGACATTTAGCTGATAAGGGCGGGAACTACCTGCTTAATGTTCTTCAGGTCGGCTATTACAGGTCAGCAGTTAAGGTTCTGTTTCTGTTAGAAACATTCCCTTTTGCTCTACTAGTCTACACAGACTGATGTCATCACTGATGTTTCTTGCTTTTTCTTAGCTGGACTAAGGCTTATTGCAGGCCTCTTCTCAACTGGTAGGATTTATTCCTTACTATAAAAGGTGGTGTAAACCCTGCCATACACAGCAGCCATGCCTGTCGACAGCTTTTACATACCTCTTTGTCAGACAGGAAAGAGAATCATAGAATTGTGTCATAGAATCATAGAATGGCCTGGGTTGAAAAGGACCTTAAAGATCATCTAGTTTCAAACCCCCTGCCATGGGCAGAGTTGCCAGTCACTAGACCAGGCTGCGCAGAGCCACATCCAGCCTTACCCTGAATGCCTCCAGGGACGGGGGTTCCACAACCTCCCTGGGCAACCTTTTCTAGTGTGTGACTCTTTTTCCACCCTGAGTGAAAAACTTCCTCCTAACATCCAACCTAAATCTCCCCTGTCTCAGTTAAAAACCAACCCCCCTTGTCATTAGCAACTAGCAACCCATGTAAACAGTAGTTCCCCCTCCTGTCTATAAACTCCCTTCAAATACTGAAAGGCCACAGTGAGGTCTCCCCAGAGCCTTCTCTTCTCCAAGCTAAACAAGCCCAGTTCCGTCAACTTTTCCTCATAGGAGAGATGCTCCAGACCTGTGATCACTTTATTAGCCCTCTTCTAGACCCATTCCAAGAGCTCTGTGTCTTCCTTGTGCTTGAGTCCCCAGGCCTGGACACAGTACTGCAGGTGGGGCCTCACAAAAGCTGAGTAGAGAGGGACAGTCACATCCCTCTCCCTGCTGGCCACCCCTTTATTTAATGCAGCCCAGGATGTAGTTGGCCCTCAGCGCTACAAGTATGCACTGCTGACTCGTGTCCAGCTTCTCATCCACCAGAAAAAGAGATCTTTATAAAGTCAAGCAAAACTTTTTAATCTCTCATAAGGAAAAGGAGAGTACAGACACTGATTTCAAAATGGGATGAAGATTGCTCTAACCAGACATACATTGATTCGGTTACCTTATCACTAGTTACACTTCTCTTCCTTTTAGGTTGATTTGCTGGTAGCAGCACATGCAAGTCAGCAGTTGTAGGGAGACCAGGTTTCACAACTGTCATAAGTGTTTCTTCAGGTATATTGGTTTCCTGTGAAGATAAATGTATATGGCAAATTGTAGGACAATGTTCTTTATATTTTTTATAAAATAGCTGAGTAATACTTTGTGAGTTTTATATTCTTTATTCTCCCAGGGAGAGATTAACTGCCCGTAGGTTCATTTTCTGAACCTGATATGAATAGCCGCACTCCCCAGTGAAAGAAAAATGCTTTGCTTTTTAAAATCATTTGTGCAAATTTTGTTTTCTGACCCAAATTTTTTTGTATGTTGCATAAGTCAGTCCAAAAGTAATGCTTGCTATTTATTTCCATGGTAACTACAGCAGCTACTAAGAGTACAATAACACTATTTGATAGAGCAAATTCTCAGCTACAAAACACACTTTGTTCCAACATAGCCACCACCACCATTAGCTTTGCATTTTCATTAGTGAACAAAAGCCTGCATGTTGTGCTTGTTACAGTCTGCACCAGTAGAGGTGACCCACAGTCCCTGTCACTGCTGCTGAATTGCATCACCTGCTGCCTCACTGTGCTCACGTCCACTGTTTGGTTTCTGTAAGTGTTGAGCAAGCATCAATGAATGTCAGTGAGTGCCATTTTTTCTGCACGGAGGAATTCAGTGACACACCTTTGTTTCATTCACTCTTGCATGTCAGATGCCTTTTTGTCAGCCTGCCCCTCTGCTGCCATCTGTCACATGGCAACAAAATATAATGGAATACTGCTGGGAAGGTTCAATCTCTACTGCCATACCACCAACATTCACCACTGACATTGTGGGCCAACATAAAAAAAAACAGATGCCTTTACTTTTGGAGTAGCCCTCATAAAAATTCTGATGACAACACCCAGGATATTTTCCACAGTCCTTCCCAAAACAAATATTAAAAGTCAATTAAATTGTTTGCATTGTCTTGCAAATGATTTAGTATTTATTAAAACAAAAGGCCAATTTTAAAAGATAGCAAAATATTTGTTAGACTGACAGTGCTTGTAGAATGTGTAAATAAATTAAAGTGGGAATGTAATTTGACATATGATAGGAAGATTAAAAAAAAGCAGCAAACTGTATGACGTCAAAATTCCAAAATTTGATTTCAACTATTACAAATCCAGGAAAAGTCTATTGATTTCAAACACAATCATTCTAAAGACAGCATCAGTCTCCAACACAGTAGTACTGTCCTCACAGAGAGTCTGTACATGCATACTCTGCTGCGGGCACAGCTCCAGACCTCACCTGCTGTTCTCTTCAGTTATCTCACAGAACTGCTCTGCGGCTTTGTAGTTGATTTAATCTACACGATTCAACTGCTCCCAGTCCACATTTCTTTTGCAAACATGATATTAAAAAAAAAACAACAGCTGTACAAACTTTCTGCCCATGTGTTATATATATATATAATTTTTGAAGTTCCACAACTGACACTGTGAATTCCTTCTCTCTGCTTTGTTTCTTCGCAAAGACTATGTCTTTATACTACGCAGAGCCCTTTGGTTTACTCTACATACATCACGTTTCACCTACTCTTCCTGCTTTGGAGTCAGCACTATTTGCCAGTATGTTTATCGCTAATCCCAAAGAGTAATATTTAGCATTAATTTCCAGTTGGGTTGTGTTAGAACTGAACTTTTCCGTGTTATGATGTCATCATCTACAGTCTGCCCATAGAAGTGACACTGGACTCCTATTTGAAATGTGGCTCAGGAGGTTCATTTTATTATTTTTGTTCTGCCATTCTCTCTCTCTCTGTATTTTTTCCTAAAACAAGAAGGCATTAACTTAACCTTTAAGTTTTATGGCTGGAAAGGGAATGTTTTAAGAGCAGTCTGAAAGTGCACCTTTGCAAGAAGTCGTGTTACTACGCGCCCTATATCTTCCCTCCACTCTGGTATGTCGGGGTTGTACATGTCCAGGTGCTTGGTAAACTTCAGAGGAAGAACATGAAAATGATCTAGAAAGACAAAAAAGAAATACTTATTAATCACTGAGAATCTGATTGCAATAACAGTTTTGCATATATTTTAATATGTGTTTATGTATCTACTTACATATCTTCCTACATTTGTACATATGCGTGTGTGGATGTATGCGTGTATATGTATGTATAAACACATAGATATTATCTATGCAGCACTGCAGTACCTAGGAGCCCCATTATAATCTGTTGTTCTAAGAGGAAAGGAAAAATACAAATGCTTCCCCCAGGAGCCTACAGAGCAACATGGAGAAAGAGTGCATGCCTGTCAGGCACTCAACTTCTTTTTGTATTTGCATCAATATCATCAAATTTGTGCCTAAAGATTAAAAAAGCAGTAGGAAAAAAAATAAACCAAATAGATTTACATTTGTGCTGTGGGGTCATAACCTTCTCAGTAATTTTTCCTTAAGACAATACACCACATAAATACGATGGGTTTCTTTTATTTTTAATGGTCATGTGCCAAGGGATTCTATTCTCACTGAATCATAAGCACCTGTTTTTTACCTGCTACAAATTCCTGTTTTTAATGCAAAATGGTTAATTTATGTATTCTATAGACTAGCTACTAAAACCAGAATGGAAATTCTGTTCAAAATATGAAAGGCTAACTACTGTCCCTCTAAATAAAACATTAAAACAAATAAACAAAAAACATATACCAAAACATTTCTCTGGATAATATCCAAAATATCTGAAATACCAGAAATGGGCAATTCCTCAGCAAACAGACTCTAAAATCTACCTTTTTTCCTTACAGGCTCCTTGAAAGAACACCTGGTGAAGCTAATAGAAAGCAGAGAAAGAGATCCTCTGGAACACAGGAGTCACTCAATCGTGCCCTCTTGAACAGTTTGAACAGAATTCTGCTTCAATGTGGTTTTCTATTCCAAGGGTTTCATTTCCCTCCCTCATATCCCTTTCGTGCTCTTTGGATCAGGATTTGCCAACATGAACAGCAGAAGTAGTAATGGAAACCAAAGGCATCAATCTCTTCCCACTAAGAGTGTTTACACTTCTAAAGCTTTTCAAAAATGTGGGTGCACTTGTAAGTGATTGCATAAACCTTAAATCCATTTATCTTACTAAATGTGAAGGTTTGTAAAAGCTCTGTTTAATATGAGTGTGGTTTTAACCACTATTTAAAATTAGTAAGTATGCTAAAAGCAAAAGTACCAGAATCCTCTTTCAGTGTTCAAGTCACAGATATGTTTCATTTGTATATTTCGTGACGCTTAAGCTCTGCAGTCAAATGAAACTTTTTTTACGTATCACAATTCCCTCATGCGACAGCACAAATGCAAATATAACAAATATGCCAGCACTACATTTTTCATTATATATTATGTCTTGACACTATATTATTAGACACAGCAAAACACACTGGGGCATAATGTGAAACAACAGTAGAAGTTCTGCTTCTTCTACTGAATAGCCTAATATTTACAGAAGAGCAATAATTCAAACTCTCAGACAAATGCTGAAGGAATGGTTGTACATGGTGACAGAAGGAAAATATTTCACACTGTTTTAATGTGGAGAGTATACAGACATTTTTTTTTCATAAGTATTTAAACTATTGTATTTTGAAATGCTAACAAACTCTCATAAGAAAAGGCATAAGAAAAAGTGCTGTTTAAATGATATTGCTACATAGAACATTAGTGAAACACAGTATAATTTAGAATAAATAAAGGAAACAAAAGGTTTCAAGTGAAACCATTCCACAAGATCACACAATTTAACTTTACGTAAGGTTATACAGCAACACTTCAGCCCTCTAGCTTTAGAAATTAAATATGGTATTAAAAAATCACCTTACAAGATGTGCAGTTCTGCCTGTGCTGGTTTAAGAGATATATAACACAAGCACACATGAAATAACAATTACAAACTAAACAAGTACTGTCTCACCAAAAACGTGGACAACTTTGGAATCCTGAAGCATGAAGTTCCCGCAGGAAGCTTGCACTGTCACTCTGACTTCACCTGTCACAGCAAATCTCGTCACTAGATAACTGTCCAGTGTAAGAAGTGGCTTTAAAAGCAAAGTAGAAAGCAGAATTTCAACAACAACCATGAGGATAGTTATCTGAAGAGACCGTCACTAAAGATACCAGCAAAAAAGCTGCATATCAATGATATTTTCAGAATGTTGGTGAACATTTTATCAAATTACTCAATTATAATTTACACTAAAGACTGTTTCTTTACCCATATGAATCCTTTACAAACTGAATAGCTGCCAGATGAGGCAAATATTTCTGTAAGAACAATTGGCAAATTATTAAGTTTTTATTCAGATCTCAGACATAATGGATTTGGAATCAAGCTCACAAATCTGAGCGGCTGAGTCCCTCAGTTTGCTCAGCCCAGAGCAGAGGAGCTGAGCAAAAGCCTCATGGCAGCTACAGCTCCTCACAGCGAGTGGAAGGCAGTGCTGAGCTTGGCTCTCTGAAAGCAACAGGGCCTGAGGAAATGGATGGAGCTGTGCCACAGAATCACAGAATTGTAGGGGTTGGAAGGGACCTCTAGAGATCCCTAGACCAGGTTGCACAGGTAGGTGTCCAGGCGGGTCTTGAATGCCTCCAGAGACGGAAACTTCACAACCTCTCCGTGCAGCCTGTGCCAGTGCTCCATCATCCTCACTGTGAAGATGTTCCCATGCACATTTGTGCAGAACTTCCTATGCTTCAGTTTGTGGCCATCTCCCCTTGTCCTATTGCCACACACTGCTGAGAAGAGTTCAGACTTGTCCCTTTGCCTCTCACACCTTAGATGTTTATAGACATGGATCAGATCCCCTCTGAGTCTTCTTTTTCCAAGGCTGAACAGATCCAGGTCTCTCAGTCTTTCCTCATAAGGGAGGTGTTCCATGTTCTATACCATCCGTCAGGGAAGGGGCAGCTGGGGGTTAGGAAAAGGGTCTGCACCAGAGGGCAGCGGGAATGGAACAGGCTGCGCAGGGCAGTGGACACGGCCCCAAGCTCCTGGAGCTCAAGGAGCATTTGGACACTGCTCTCAGACGTAGGGTTTGGTTTGTGATGGTGCTGTGGGGAACTGGCAGTTGGACTTGAAGATCCTTGTGGGTCCCTTTTAACTCAGGATATTCTGTGATTTTAGGACCTTTATGGGATCATATTCAGCAAGTCATCTGCTTTGAAAAATGTGGGGTATGGTCAAGGTCAAGTGGATTACTCTTGTCATGACCCATGGAAGTGCACCATTCTATTATAACTTTCAAGGTGAAGTTGAGATACTCTACTCCCTGACTACATCTGTATGTATTAGAAATGTCTCCCCCCCCCCTACAACAAGATCAGTCTGCAGTGTCTGTTCTGGCAAAGGCTAAGTCAATAACAATGAACAGACACAGGCAAGGATTATGGTAGACATCATATTTATAAGATGAAAGCTCATTGTGCTTATCTGAGGCATTCCTGTGTCATACTTTGTTTCTCTCCTAAAGGAAATATTTTATGTATCTGTTACTGAAAGAACTGCCTTAAAAAAATTAACCCAGTTAGACAATAAATATTTTGAGTTGAAATACTTACATGTTTATTACTCTTTTTACCAGGGCACATAGTAAAAGGACAAGGGATTTAAGCCAAAAGAAGGAAACCATAGATGAAATATAAGGAAAAAGTTCTTCACTATGAGTGTGGTGAGGCACCAGTACAGGCTGCCCAGAGAAACTGTGGATGTCCCATCTCTGAAAGTGCTCAAGGTCAGGTTGGACGGGGCTCTGGTCAACCTGGTCTAAAGGAAGGTATCATTGCCTGTGGCCGCGGTTTAGAAGGAGATGATTTTTGCCTTCCATTCCAAAATTTACTATGATTCTATGATAAAAGATTTCATGCAATTTTTATTGGAAAGATCAAAAATATTGTTAACTGTTCATGTACCTGAAGACTGTTTCCTATCCACCAGTAGAAGACTGTCAAATTAGGGTTCTTGGGCAATATGATGGCTGACAGATTCACCTCCTGGTTTCTCCCAATGACCGGTACCACTTCTAAATTTAAAGCCTGCAGGGGAGCTGAAAAAAGTTCCCAAACCATAATTGAAACCTTGTTTAAATCATTAAATGTATCAATATAGTAACAGCTTTTTTTTTTTTTTTTTTTTTTTTTTTGCCAAAAGCCTCTCACCTGTACAAAAAAAAAAGGTGCTGAACTTACTTTTCTCTCTCTCCTGCATTTATCTGTGTTGAAAGCTATGGACATAATTGGAAGGACTTCATTTCAACCAAAAATAAACATAGTAAAAAAAAAAACAAAAACAAAAAAAAAAAACCATGGAAAACAAAACTCAAAAAGAGAAACAGGTGAGCAACGTGACACATCACCAAAATGCCCCTCTATGCTGTGCATTTTTTTGTACACATTCAATTTTAGAGAGTATAAGCAAGTATTCGAGGTACAAAATGGAAAAGGCAATCTGCTTTAAGTAAAAAAAAAAGATCAAATGAATAGAAATCTAAAATATCTCAAGCTGCTAAGTGAAAAACAGAAAACTGAATAATAATGTTGCTGAGTGTTCATTTTTATTATAAAATATCAGCTGTTAGGCTCACTCCACATGAGCTAATTAATGCATGCTTTAAAATGAATGTGTACACCAGAAAAGCATTTATTTGCAAATGAAGAGATAACCCCTGGAAGTGTGCTTTTTGATTAAGTTTGTTTCTTTCTGATCTTTTGCCTACAAATGCTGTAAACATTATTATTTATATAAAAGATATAGAAGAACCATATCATTAAAATGATTTTATCTGATTTTATCTTAGTGGCATATTTTGTTCCAAGCTACAACAGCATTAATTGAAAATCATCTTTATTCCAGAGGTCTCTGAGTGTATCTTTTTCAGAGTGTCTGAAGGTACAAACTTTTTAATATTATAATGTGATAACTACAATTTCTTCAGCTGCACTATCTACTCAGCATACCAATGTGCTGCATGGTCTTAAATACATTCATTAAACAGAGTGAATACTAACCCATAATTTTTTCTCTACTCAATGTACCTTTTAATTCATAAAAATGTCTTTCATTTCAGTTCAGACTTAAATGCAATTAACAGTATTTCAAGGCCTTTCTCTTATTCTCATTTACTGACTGAATTCACTTCCATTCACTTCCAATGTACTCTGATTAAACTGACAGAACTTCACTGAGAGCAAATTGTCCAAACTGATGATACCCTCCTTTTCTACCTCACTTCAGTCAGACTTTCTGCTGCTTCAACTAAATGCAAGGCTCTGCCTTCATTCTGCCTTTCTGCTGATGAGTTGTTAACCATCTACATAAATTCAAAGACATACTCTTGTTTGGTTTCTGGTTTATTTATTTATTTATTTATTTTGGTAAAGAAAAAGTTTCCTCAACAGCTTCTTTATCAAAACTGAATTCAAATGCTCATCCTGTTTGTGTCTTCAGGAAAATTAAGAAATAGTAGGAATTCCATTAAATCTTCTCCTCTTAGAAATACACTTTATTACTGATAATGCAAAATAAACAAGTCTGAAAGGAACCAGCACCACTGTTTTGATTTCGCTGTATATTTCCATTCTCACATAGGAAACTGATCATTTTGAGATAAGGCTTTCTTTCTGAAGGTTATTGCCTTTCTCAAAATTTCTTATATGGGAAGCTGATAGGCTCTTGAATCAAGACTAGTAATACTAATTACAGCAAGTCTTTCTCTTATTCTCTGTCACACAATTCTGTAATGTTTGAACAACCTTGAATGTACTTAATGAGGAATGAAGTTGACTTACATTTCTACTTAACAAAGTTACAGTCTCAATATAGTTTTCCAAGCTTCTTCTTTCTCTATATCAATTTCTACACTTCCTCTCCCTTAAAAAAAAAAAAAAAAAAAAACACAAAAAAAACCCGCATATTCACACACCACAGTGATTATGGTTTTGTGTCATGAAGAAGAAAACTTATGTCTGTTTCACCTTTTTAATCTGTGTTATCTATTCACATGATTGTCCTGTAGAACAGGCTTCTCAAACCAGACTAAGTTCACAGGATTTAGAAGTATCTCCTTTACTATTTGTCCTTCATAAAATTTATCTGGGAAATCACCAGATGAAAATACAGTGAACACAGGACACTGGACATTTCTGTTTGCATGAGAAACCACAATGAAAAATGGCCCTGAGTGTTTCTCTAGAAGGCAGATAAATCAGTTAATTAGAGCTAGCTAATTTCCTCAAATCCTGTAATTTACTTTAAAAATTAAACAGTTTAAATTCCATATGAAGTTTTTATTCAAGCATGCTGGGTAACATGTGTCCATGTGTCTTTTAGATTACATACAGTACTAATGAAAAAGCTCAGGATGAGCTCTAAATCATTCAAGTCCGCTTGTAGTATTTTGTTGACTATATACTTCAGCACCAAGGTCCTTTTAAATACCCAACCACTGTATTCTAGAAAAATAAAAGTTATAAAACCATTGCATAAAACACAAATTGCATCTTTTGTTTCAACTGTTTATCCAGATGTAGACCAAATCAAAAGCATATCCTGAGAAGGGAGTTGTTCAGCTTTCCATCAGCACTTCTTACCTGTTTGATTTCCTAATGAAGACTTTCTAACTGGAGAGAGGGCATTACAGAATTTTTGCTATTCACTGCTCATAGAGATCTAACAACTACTTTTGTGCTTAATCTACTTTTCAACAACCAGATGCTACTAAAAAGTACAGGTAAAACATTTAGTAATTTATTTGAGCTCTCTGGAGTTGTCAAACTATGTAAAAGAAAACCAAACCAAAACAAAAAATAAATAAACAGGTAATGTAACAGATGAAAAATTTGATTTTAATAGGAAATTAGCCATTAGCATTATTGGATTGGGTTCCACCTGTTAATCAAAGCAGAAAGAGAAACTCTGCATTCAGGCTCTGAAGAGCAAAAAGGAAAAAATAGCAGCAGCCACCAGACAGGCTGACATAAAACACGTGGATTTGTACGCAGACTTGCATTGTGTTAGGATGGAAGACATCACTCACATCAGTGGAAACAGACAACTGGAGAATACAAGATGAGTATACCTTTTCCTTTTATCTTACTTGTTTAAAATTTTTGACACACCTGAAAACACGGGAAGTGATAGCTGTCTTGAATTGCGAATGAAGAAGAAAATGTGTTTCAGTTATGAGCTTTATTCTTTATTTCAATAAAGAGATGGTTGAGGTGCATTAACTCTGCTACAGTATGTGATATCCCTGTGCCTTATTATTCTTTTCTTTTGAACCTATTCAATGCGTTTTTTAGGTCTTAATTAAGAAGACAGGGAGAGAGGTCTAAGTCAAGTTATACTGCCTGACAATACAAAGTTAAATCCAAGTAATACTTTAAAACTTTGAGAGAATTAACTACCTAAAACTAGCATTAAGGACTTTAATAAGTAACCTGACTTTTAGAAACACTGAGATTTTGATCCTTCCATCAACTCATGGTTTTTGAAAGTCATACAAGAGCTCATACTTTTATCAATGTCTGTTCACCTGCTTCATACAGCACAGAAAGACATAGCTGTTAGTTCTAAATTTTATCTGCTAAGTCTGCCAACAAGGTCCTGAGTCAGGAAGAGGGGTAAAATCTGAGAAATGAACTTAAGAATGCTTGCTATTTAAAAGATTAATAAACCACCTTTCTCCCAAATCTAAACAAAACTAAATCTGACCTTCTCTTATACATTAGGTTTACAAGTCTTTATACTAACAGCACACAGCAATGCGAAATTGCATAAGATTATTGGGAAAAAAGAGTGTATTTTTCCTAAATGTAACTAGTGACATTAACTACTTCGCAGCTATCACAACATTTGTATGTAGCAGCAAAAATGAGAAAACCAAAGAACTGACTTACAGTTGACCTGGACGAACACTACAGACTCATCATGTCCAGCAACATTTTCAGCCTTCACCGAGACACGGTAAATCCCAGGATTCTCGTAACGGTGACGGATGGGTTCCCCAGTCATTGTAAGATTCACATATATTGCCTTAAAGCCATCACCAAGATCCACCTGGTACTTGGTATTCAATATATCACCCTAAAAGGAGAATATATCAACAACATTTCAAATTGTCAGAACCTAAATAGACAGGGCATGTTATTTTAACCATTTCCTGAATCACACCAGCACGTCCAGCACCAGCCAAATGTTCTCACTCCATTGCAGTAGCTATGCTAAAACCACTAAACTCATTGCAAAGATTTTAGAGTAACAAATCCTGCATACACTCAGAGATAAATCTAACTTTCTTCAGTAAGGATTAATCTTAAAAAAAAAATAATAATAATAATAAAAAAGACAAAACAAAACAAAACAGCAACAACAACAAAACAAAAACAAACAAACAAACAAACAAAACCCAGCACCCTAGACCACTAAGCCAAGTTGTATGGCACAGATACCATTCTTATCTTAACACATCTGGACATTAATTAATGTAACAGTGCAGGGCAGCTCCAAGTTCTGGAGCTATGCTCTGGTGATCACAAACTACTGCTTATTATCCAGTGACCCGTGGTCACTGACTGGCAGTGAACTTCTGGCTCGTGCAATTATAAAGTAGAAAAAGGTTTAGACCATCTTCACAACACCTGCTAACTACACTCTCCTTGTGTCAACTATATGACACCCAGAATACCCAGAATACACGCCAGTACCTTCTAGAGAATAGTACAGCATTGTATGGAGTTACCAGCATGCCTAGAACTGGCATACTACTCTGCAAAACGATATGTATGCTTAATGAAGCAGAGTATTGAGCTGAGTTTAGTAAAGAAACCAGCCAAATACTTCTGTCACATCAAGCATCTCACATAATTTACAATTCATTGCACTTCTGCTAAGTGCTCCTTTAAACAACACCGTCTTCCTAAATTCAGGCCTAAAATACTGCAATGACTGATACTGTTGTCAGAGGATAAATATAAGCCCATCATTCACGTTGTCACGGTGTGTCTGCTCAGGAGAGAAGTCAAGCCTGTGCTACGTGGACTGGCCATATGGATTGAGTGAAAGGAAGATTCATTTTAGCTGTAAGGAGCAACACTTTCTTAATAGCACTGGCAGCAGTGCCTTAGTGACTTGCCCTTCTTCTTCTGTCTTCAGCAATACACTCCTGCCTACATCTCACAGCACACTGTCACTACTGCCACGCAAGTTAAAATGGGCTGTAGAGCCAAGTTTGATAGGAAATCCTTCATATTTTGAAAAGACAGTGTTAGCTTAAAAAATCATCCCTCCCTCTAGGAAAGGAATGTATAAACTCATCAAATAACCTGACTGGCAATTCAGACTCACACCCTCTGAAGTACACAAAAATCACCTCACTTTCCCATAAGCCACTCTGATAAGTAGTTTTGCATTAAAATCAATTTCCAAAAGGCAGCATTAATGTAAAATCAAAGGAGGTAACAAAGCCTAGAACTTTCAAATGCTTGCATTACAAAGGGAAGAAAAACACACTCTTTTTCTCCATTTATTATTTCGCAGCTTGGTTGATTTTCTTCCATGTTTTATCAGATGAAAGAGCATTACTTATCTTGTAAGAAAATACTCAGTATAAGGAACCTGTAGGGTTATCAGACATCATATTTCAACACACATAAAGGACCTTGAAAGCTTCTTCACTATGAATAATTTTTCCGAATAACATCTTTTTTTTTTTGACAACAGATTGGTACCAGAAGAGAAAATATGTTATTAAAGTTTAAAGCAAAAGAGATGTCATCTTGCCAGCAATGTGCCAGTAAGTAGCATCTCTTTAGATGATATGAGCTTGCAAATAGTTCTTGTTAGCTCTTTCTTATGCTAACAAGTATACATGCATATTTTCTCCAGGTGAGACAGAAACCCGTGTTGAAAGCCAGTATATGCAAGTTTCTCTTCATGTTTTATTCTAATACCTTGCTTAATGTAAAGGTGGGAGTGCAGTTTCCAAAACATCAGGGAACTTCTCTTTTCCTGATCAGGAAAGACAGAAAGCAATGGACAAAGAACAAATGATTCACACACACAAAAGGAATTTAAAAGATCTGGTACTTCAACTTCCACACAAAATAAATGAGTTTTGTGTAACTATTTATTCATAAATACGCCCCAAATAATTTTTTTAAAAAAGAAAAAAAATATTTATATATTATTATTATTTCCAGTATCATTGGCAAACTGCTCAAATGTGCCCCAAACCTGCTTTCCTTGTTCCTTGACGTCTGGCATTCCTGCACTCAGTAGTGCACCTTCACATTAACCAGTCAATTAATTTTGTTCAGCAGGGAAAGAAAATAGTATTTTTGGTTTACCTTAGTCAGATTGCTTCTTAAACTTAACTAATTGCTAAGAATTCTCATCAGACTTTATTATATATATTAAACTCTAATGGCCAGGGCTTTCAAACATAAATATTATTCTTAGCCATAGGGGGCAGCAAACTGTTACATTTCCTCCAATTCTCCTTTTCAGTTCTGTTCACTGAGCAGACTTTACCAGAAAATGAGGATTCCCTCAGGATTCCTGACTTTGGAAGAGTTTTGAATAACTGTGTAAATTTTGCCTATTGCCAACAGGGACTCACGAAGTCTTCACAACTTTTTGTTTGCAAAGGAAGAAAAAAAAGTGAAACTGTTAAGATTCCAAATTACAGTCAAATCTTCTAGTCTTACAACAAACATCTCAAAACAAATTAGAGAAAGGAGAGGTATGACTTCATCATTAGTCCTCTGCAAACATTTGAAACCAGAATTTGAGGTGGGTAAGGCTGTGCTTGTGTTCTGCACATCACCCTCCACGTTCTCTCACAGAAGTTAATCCCATGTGCCCAACTTCTGTCACACAGGTTTGCCAGCTTTCTTCAAATTTCTGCAAATAGTTGGGGTTAGTTAGGAAATACTTCTGTAACTGGAGCACAACGGTTAGAACCTAATACTAAAAAGCAAGCATTAAGAAACATACACAGGGCAAATACCACATCTCTAAGTTACTCCTTGCTTTTGGTCATGGCCTCAGGGTATTGTCTCTTCCAATAAACAGGAAAAAAAAAAAAGGAGAAGGAAAAGAAAAAAAATCCTTTGGCAACATAACTAATACATTATAAATGTTCTTTGGTTGTGATATTTGCTGATTTCTGTAAAGCTTTGCCTGATTCCTTCTTGACTACAAGGCAGATTCTCAAAAGCACTTAAACAGTAATATGAAAGATTCCCTGCATTTCTGTTCTTCTATGATACAACGTGAAATTTCCAGTCCAAGGAGACTCTGCTAATTTAATTCCTTTGATTTTCCAATAAGCTGAAACCTTTATGGAATAATAAGTGAAATGCTGCTGAGGAGACAAGTCCCCTTCTCTGGGCAGAACTTCATGGTTCACTGAGTTTACAAGATAGATACAAGATACTGATTCTCTTGGAAGCAGAAGTTTCAGTATTTAGAGAGTCATTCATCTTTGTCTCAAGCACAAATTAATCTCATTCAGCAGCAAAACAGATAGGAGAGATGAACCCTAAAAATAGCAAGGAAAGTTTCAGAAAGTGTTCACTTCTACCTGCTCTTGTCTGACAATGAAGGTGATGTCCTCCCCAGGCTTAACAGCCAGGCTTTCTCCTCTGATGCTGATCTGAAGTCCTTTGGGAGCAATCAATGGACACAAATGCTGTGCTAAGTTCTGTTGCAGGTCTACACCACCTTCACACACATTAGAAACAACTTTCCTGTACCTGCAAAAACAGTAAGCAGTGAGCACAGTGAGTTGGAGGCAAGCAATAGAACACTATCGGAGGCACCAAATGTGAGCGTGACAGAAGTTAATGAATATTGCTTGGGTTCATAAACAGACAAGGTTGTAGGTGATCAAAATCAACTCGTAATGGAAAAAAAAAATTCTCAAGGATATTGCTTCTACTGAGTGAAATCTGTTGAAGAAAGTGGAGTGTTGAAAAAAGCGTTGGAGCGTAATTAGGATTTCACTTCCATACATTGGAAAAGTCTATCCTTTAAAATTCAGGAACATGTCTGATCTACCCTCTGGGATCTGCATATTCTGCTGTTCTCTTTACCACACCCCCTCCTTTCAATAGCCTTCAGGGCTCCAGGGGTCTTGGCTCAGGATTTTGCTGCCCACATTTATTTCCAAACTTAGGCCTCTCTATCCCACTCTACTTATGCTTTACTTGCAGTTGGTTCAAGTTCCAAAGATCAGAAATAAATTAAAGCAAGCAACTTCTGCATTAACCCAGAACCAATCACTTACATACTGTTCTCAAATCCATGCATTTCTTAAAACACATATAATGTTTATTTCACATTATAGTAATAACAGCTTGAACTTGATGATCTTAGAGCTATTTTCCAACCTAAATAATTTGATGAATCTTGGAGTGTAAGAAGAGCTAATAAAGAAACACTTGGAAGTACAGTAATTATTTGCAGATCAATTTCAATCAGGTACACTATGTTTAAACATCCTTAAAAATTTGAGTCAGATTTCACTCCTATGAATTCAAACTCTGTGTATCACAGCTGCCAGCCACAACCCAAAAGGCATCATTTTTTTTTTCAGTAAGGCAAATATACACAAAGACTGTGATTCTATTCCCAGATTTGACATTTCATCATTTGGTTTGCATCTCCATAACCAACAGAGATGATGTTATGATAAGCCAGAATAGATGCCAGCTGCAAGTTATTCTCAGCACAGACGTCAGACTACATTGTAGTGTGTATTCTATGCATTATTGTTTACAGTTACTAAAGCTTTACTTTGATTCTGAGCATCCCATATGGCCAGGAGAATAATCCATTCTCTGTAGAGTTCCTTACACTGGTGGAAATGCGGGAGAGTGAAAAGTTCTGTGAGACATTACTTACTCCTCTGAGCAATTAATTGGATTTAAGCAGGGAGCTAAAAGAAAAGGCTTTGAATGGGCATTCCTATCAAAAGTATAGCAATGCTTATTAGCTGTCCAGCTATAAAAAAAGCTCTCCCTTTTCTAAAATTGATTGCTGAAATGCTTTGAACGTATAAAGTAACATTTGTCTTACATGAGTTGTAAGTCTGTAGGAAGCTTCTGCATGAGCAGGAGTCTGAGCCAGAACAGCTTACCACTTGTATCACATGCATTTTCCATTTTTTTTATTTTTGTTTTTTCAAGTTTGCCCTGTTTACACTTCCTTGAAACAACTTTTGTAGTCCTTGGTTGGAACATTCGCCTCCACTACAGAAGCCCCTGCAAGCCAGTCAAACACAAAATTACTTACCCACTGCTGCTGGTGTATGCCTGCCCCAGCACACAGTCTTCAGGAGGTGCTTCTGGGTTAAACCAAAAGTCAGCAAAGCACTTGCTAGACTGCGACTTCAGTGGTGCAGAGCGTTCAAACCCATAATCACTGGAAAACATAAACACCAAGAACGTTACTATCCTCACTTTATTCACCAACCCAGCGTGGGTGGATGGGACTCTTTCTTTGAGAGTAAAAGAGATTTCAAATATCTGCTACAAGCTGAACACACAACTTGACCAAGCCAGTTCTGATCCGCTTGTAGTTTCAAGGGGAGCTGAATATATCTGGGGGCTAAAACAGTTGCAATTACTTTGTCAGTTCTGCAAAATTAACTTTCTTGTCAGCTTAGGTTTTTAAAAGGTATCCTTTGCCATTCCGATGAACACATTTCTTCTGTATTTTTATTTATTTGTAAAAAGAATGGGTTTGATCTGCCCATAAATCAATCCAGTGGTCACTTTTAAAGTCTTGGTCAACAGGAAAAACACTGGGATTTCTTCAGTCAGGGGAATCAAATACTTAAAACATAGGAATGCTTTTAGACAAAATTAAATTTGTAAGACACCTGTTACTCAAAACTGTCACAGCGCTTCTTGGTTGTTTGTACACCACCATGCAAGGGTGCTGTGAAAGGAGGAAAATAAACTCCTCAAACTCTAAATAACATTTCACTAATGATGAAACTGAAGATCCACAGACAGACTCACCATAAGAAATCAGAGTTTGCACATTCACAGACTTTGGATGTCAGAGCTGATGTGAAACTTCTCCCTTTAATGCACCATGATGAAATCTTCCTCTTCCGAAAGCTCCTCTGTTGACCCATGATGCAACGATCACCCTAAACATCAAGGCATCAGATTTATTGCACACCATACCCTGCATCACAGAGACACAATCTGAAATTGTCAAGAGAAAGTCTGGTCTTTTTGACAAGACTGGACACTGCTATCAAGTCTCAACTCATCAATTTCCAGAGAATTGTACAGCAAGTTATCTAAGATATGACTATAAAAATGTGATCAATTAACTTGAGACTGAAGGAAAACAGACTCAGCAAAGAAAAAATACTGCAAGTTTAATTTGATTGGGCATTATACAAAGCTCTCACATCCACTACTGGGATATTACAGGATCATAACATATACTATCTCAGGACACAAATCCAAAGATGTACACAGAAATTTTAGTGCAATTTAACCCATGTTTCATGTATGCACAATCATGGCACAAGCCTAGAAACACGTATTTAAAAATTCAGTTTTGATTTAGTTCTATTTCAATGACCCGTCACGTTTAGGCAGCCAGTAGGAAGCTTTAGGCACATGGAGATAGGAGACCCTGAACCTCACACTCCACTGGTAATTTGGCAGCTGTAAGTACTCTGTCAGAGTCATTTTAGTAGCTTCAATTTTCTGAAAGACAATTAAATGTCAATGTACCCAAATAATGTTACTTTTTAGGTTCAGATGTGCATAACTTTCTTCCAAAATACACAGCAATTTCAAGCAAGAAGCAACTTCAAATTATGTGTGAGAGCTAGCCAATGAGAGTTGGAAAGCTGGAATAGCACAGAGTTGTGTACAAAAAGGAAATCTGCAAAGAGCAAGAGAATGAATGGACAAGATGAAACAAACACAATAATTAGAATGACTATAAATAAATATGACATATCCCATTTTAAAGTAAAAATCCTCACATTGGTCTCTAGTCATACATTACACACAGAACACAGCTTCCCAAAATTAGAATCAGTCAGAGAAGTGGGATTAGCACAGCCTTAATACATTAACTACAGAAATGGTACTGCCCCAAACAACTGGACTCTATTACATGATCAGTCCACTGAGATCCTAAATTATGTCTGGAATGGGCTTTACTTATGGCAATTTATGTGAGTACAGTATGTGGTCAGGAAGTTGGCAGTACATACAACTGCATGTTGAAATTGCTTCAATCGATTATTAGAGATTTTAGTTCATGGTACATGCATCATAATCCAGTATGACCACCTATTATTATGGAAGACCACCAGATATATTGCTGCCTTTCCCAGGACACAGTTCACACAAGTAAAGGGAACACAGAATTATCCCTCCAACTTTTAACAATTGTAAAATCAGCACAATATAGACCAAAGGAGAATACAGCTGGGGTGGTGACATCCAATTTCTGTTATAAAACATTTTCCTAGCTCACAATAGAGAATGATTCTATCAGATACAAAAAAAAAAAAAAAATCTGGCATTTAACATAAAACAATTAATACCTGTAGATTTGTGAGCTCCCAAGATTCATAGTCATCATCAGTGCACTCCCTGGGGAAGGATGGCCTAAAGTCCACTTTCACCAGTTCCCAGTCCGAGCGGTAACTAATGTGTCCAAAGACTCTGAACAAAAGGATTAAAAGTAAAATATTACAGGAAAGAAATACCACACATCTGAGACTCCAATTTTCCATTCTGTCTTCAGATTTTCACAGTTATAGTTCCCTACTAAAAGGTCACCAGTGCCTTTTTATTTCACTGTCCATAGAACTCTACAATGAATAAGTATACCTCATGGATTAGAGACATTTTTTTCCCTAGCAAATCATACAAGAATTTAAATGGAAATACGCTTTTATAATTTGGAATCCAACATTTTTTGTCTATTATCTTGCTATACATATGAAACACTCTGATTTTGACTCAAATTAGGGATCAGAACTGAGGAATACAACTATGTCACTAATTCCTTATGATGAGGGTGCAACTTCATTTTTTTTTTTTTATATGTTTAGACTTTCACAGATTTTAGATGTCAAAATTGCTATTCCTCAAACTCACAGCAGTTATTATGAAATTGCACTCATTTTTAAGGAATACACTAAATCTACACATTGTATTGGAGAATAGTCTCCATTTCAGATAGTCCAAACTATAACAAAAACCAGTCACAAACTGTAAATCTCTTCTTGAAAAAAAAAATAAAGGAAAAAAAAAGAGAAAAAAAAGAAAAAAGAAAAGGAAATCTCATAGCTTTAAAAAACAGGTTTCACTTCCAAAGCAGCCAACATTTTCAAAGTTGGAATATTTATTTCCAAAACCAAACAGGCAAGTATGACATCCAGCAACAAATTAGAAAGGATAAAGACTCTATTTTGGCAAAAGTCAGATGTATTTGTGGTTTATATCTGGCCTGTGTGGCTTACTTGCCAAAGAATTTAAGGTTGATCCCGAAGCCAACAATTTCTGTGCAGATCATACCACACAGAGTTCATTTTCCAAGCTTTAGTCGCATTCTCCAAACTAATTCATTCCTTTTGTTTTGTCCTCAGTTTTGTCCAAATCCAGACACAGCAGGAATGGTACGGTTTTGCTAAAAAATATTCTGCTGCTTACACTCATTTCTCTTGTCCTGAATACCAAGTTCAAAGTGGAACTAGGGTAAAGTAGACGCACAAAACCAGTGAATTCTCTGCAACACATAAGCAACATCATTGCACTAAGTCTCTTCCCTGTTACATGTATGTACAGTTCTGAATTCCACTACAGAGGTTGAAAATTACTTGCAGAGAATAGAGAGATTTCTCCCTTTCTTTCCTGGTGCCTTTGCTTCTCAGCCTTAGCATAGAGATATAATCTGCAGATTAAACTTCACTATCTGTAGAGTTCTTATTTAAACAGAAACACTGGCATTCAGTTTACATGTTTTACTGTTTTTTTTTTTTTTTAGTTAGGCCCTGTGATTAAAGGACTTGCACAAACCACTTTCTTCCCTTTTAAAGCCCTCTGTGGTTCAGAAGTAGAAACAATACACAAAAGTGAAAAAGCATGGCTCAGCCTACTGGCTGCATATGCACACAGGTGTGTGGTCCCACTTCCCAGCAGGACAACTGTCTAGCATCAAGACCTGCAGGTTTGGTTCCTTTTAACGGTTCAGCTGGATCCTGAGAGCTGCTGTCACCATATGCTTTTATTCATTTGTACTTACGTACACAATAAAGCGACTACTTAGGTGGTCTTACACTTTTTTACAATGCCTACTTCAATATGCCTGGCCTTGCTGACAGAAATGAAGCATCTTTTGCATGCTAAATACCGGATGCTTTTTTTTATTTGTTTTATTTTGCTCTTTTTTTCTCCACACAATTGTCTTAAGTGTGGCAGACTTCACCTTGCAGGTATGCAGCCACCTACCTCACTGAGTGCTTCTTCAAGCACCAGAGAACTTTACAAATCGGGTGCATTTCTTTTATTAACTCATTTAAATACATTCAAGTGCAAAGATCCAAGTTGTGTCAAGCCCTCATCCCAACTCAAGAAAAGTATTTTCTATAGAAGAAACCAACTTTTCTTTCATTCACATTAGCTGCCTCAAGAGATGAGTCAAGGGGGAAGGAAGGAAGGAAGGAGATGGCTGGTTGAGTTCATTGCAGAAGAGAATCACAAAATTATCTTGAAAGTATATAAAACAATCTCTGAATGATTAATAATCATCTTTAAGAGTTCACAAAGGTTGAGAGTGGTTCTAGATAACTATAAAAAGAGAATATTTTGCCTATATATATAAAAAATACAGCACACATACCTCTCCTCCAATCCTACCAAATAAGCAAGAAGAATAAATGAATGAACAAAAAAAGAAAAACAACAAACTAACACTAGAAGCCGAGTTATGAAATTGTTTGGTATATTTTCTGATATCAGAATAAAACTGTTACGTTTGACACTTCTAAGCACCTTGGAGATAATTAAAAAGATAAGACAGAGACACCATAGATTTGTAAAAATAAATAAATAATCATGTCAAACTAATGTAATTTCCCTCTTTTACAGAGTAGCTGCTTTGGATTATTTTTTCTGGAAAAGCTTAAGATGAATAGCAAAATGTGTTCAAATACTCTTTCCAGAGATTGTAGAGTAGTCATCAAAGAGAAATGAAGGAGGGGCATAAAAGAAGAAGGACGAGAATCACTAACTTAAAAGTTACAGCTACAGATATCCTCCAGTGGTCATGGAATGAGATGTTGAAGTTCTACTTTATCTCACAGGACTGAGATATTAGAGAAACATGGGCATTGGAGACAGATAAAAGTTGGAGATACTGACCACATCCTCTAATTTTATAAAATTCACAGACAGTACTAAAGAAATTATGAAAGTTCCCCAGGAAGGATACAGATGTTATGTTCAATCTGTAGTTTGGTCTCATAACAAAAATCATTTGCATTATAGCTCCTGTGAATCTACATACCAGCAAACATGTTTTAACAGAACATAGTAACTGCACCACTGATTCAACCATTCTCTGAGCCAGAGAAACTTTCTGAGATTCAAGGTGTCTCACCAGCATAACCACAAACCCTTCAAAAATGTAACCATATAGCTTATAGCAAATCCTGGGACACATTTCCAAAGGAATTCAGCAACCTGAATACACTAAGCATTGTAAACTGTTTGAAAACATGGCCTCATAATTACTAATGCTATTGCTACTACAACTCCTGATGCCTTACTGAGGACAAAGTTTTGGAGACACATCAGAAGAGCCCATTCAAACATAATGCCAAATAACACTAGGATTAAAAAAAAAATCCTTTCCAAAGTAAAAAGGAAAGGCATTTTTTATGTAGAATTCAATGGATTAGAGAAAAATATGAGCTACATTAAAGCAATACATAACAGTAATCATATTGCTCAGGTGCAAAATGTACATGCCCAATAAAATCACATGTAAGGAAAAAAACTGGTACAGACTAGCAGTGATCAAAAGACAAATATCAAGATGTCAGTAGTTCACAAGCTATTAAAACATTCTTATTCATTAATTGTATTTCATTAGAAGGCCATCAAATCAATTCTGCTGAAACTATGAAAGATGATGCTGATACATAATTTTTGAAAGAAATTCCAGTTACCTTAGAAATTCATTTCCTTTTTTTTATTTTTTTGCAACGATTTGGGATCCATAATTTTAACGTCAGTGTTTCAGTCTCCATAACAAATTTTTACATTTGTTCCCGCTTCATTTATGAGCCATCATTTTAAAATTTGATTGCATCACTTGATAGCTAAGACAGTTTAATGCAGCTTTTAAGCTAACTCATTTAAACTATTTGCTGGAGGATTGCCGGTTATTTCTGCTCCTGATAAAGCTCATAATCAGGGAAAGCTAATTTAATGGAAATTATATGCAATGATAATCTCTTCCAGTACATTCATGTTTCTATTCAACAGAAATGGGCATCTCTTTGATAGATGTTTTTAGTTTACCAGAACAGCATTAGCTGCACTGCCTGCTGTCTGCGTCACTAGCGAGATACCTGACCAAAACTATGATAGTGCTCTGTGCTGGAGCCTTTCAAAGACATCAGATAAACATCCAGCTCTCATGGCTTCATTCAGGAGAAATGAGCCTGATTTTCACAGCACACCTCATCTCGGATGTCACAGACAACTTGTTATATGCACCACGTTTGCTTCTACTTTTCTGCTGTACCCTTCAGGATTTTGTTCATAGGCTTTTACATACTTCACCACAACAGATGGAGTTTATCATGAATCTAATGCCATATAAATTAAGACATGCCCTGACTGACTTTTTGTCACATTACACTGATTTACTAATGCAGCCCTGCTCTGCTACTCTGGACAAAGAAGATGGCTTTGAGGAGCCTGATGTTCATACCCATTAGTTAATTGGAGCAGTGTAGCTGAACCTGCAACTGTTTTACCTTACTGCTGAATATCTCTCAATCAGAGAGCTCACTGTGGAGGAAGAGATTCTGCTGTACCTGTAACACAATGGCCGTGAAGGCACCACATGTGGAATTTATTCAGATGTTTAACGTAGCAAGTTAAATTGTCCAGGTTTTGCGGTCATACTGAAGACTAGTGATGACAACTGTGTGATGCATAGCTACTTTTGTTTGAAATCAGATGCCTCTCTCATTCTAGACATGCTGCTTCAATCTCCCAAGTGCTGTGCTGGCTTTTGTTCTCCTCTATGTGACTTTGGCATCAACTGTGATGTCTGAAAGAGCAAAATTTGCCTGTGCACTCCTGTATTGCCCTGTTGACACTTTCTGCTAGTTTCACATGCCAGCTGGATGTGGAACAGTACCTGACAAGTTTTGGAAGACTCTTCAAACGTGTAAAACCATCAACAGAAAAAAAGCCAGGATTTCAGTCAGGTTCAGTGGAGTTCCCATATCATCTGTACTTCATGTCATCCCAATGGCACTGTCTTAGATAACATATCTTAATCCATTCTTCCAAGCAGCACCAAAATAAAGATGTCAAAATATTTGAAAAAAAACAGGTATCTGAAATTCTTTGTGGATCTAAACCTCAAAATCAAACACTGAGTATGTGATCAAGCTGGGAAGGATAACAAGACTCTCAGAGGTGCTACCTAACTATTTCAGTAACTCTGACTCTGGAAAGTATTCATTTAAATGGAAGTTGCATCAGAGGTCAGCTAAAAAGCAGTATTTAGATTTTATTCCACTTGATCAGGCTTCTTTTTCAGTATTAAATCATATTAGAATTAAAGTCAGAGACTTTAATACACTGTTAAAGTGTGTTTTTTAATTCACACACTTCCCTGATTATTTTTATAACACAGCTGCAATTTCAGATTGAACTTTTCATCTTTGAATGGTTCACTATATATTAGAGACCATTTATACAACAGCAGAAACTTTTTCAGCTGTCCTTCACATGCAAGCATACTTTGTGAGAAGTTTCTTGACAGTTAATGGTGAGCTCAAAGAGCTGACAATCCTTAGTTTCGTTAGATCTTCAGTACAAATTGTGACAATATAAATGAAACAAGAAATAAAGGTGACACTCATTTTTTTTGTTGTTGCTGTTCTGCTTGTTGTAATTCATATTATTAACAGTGCCTCACAATATAGATCAAGACAAATGACCTCCCTGTGACAGGATTTCTTAATAATTGTTGAGGGAGTAAAGTGATTAGGGTGTTGCACTGGGAGGATGAACTTTATCTCTAGTGTAACCACTGCCAACACATAGTATTCCTAACTCACAGAAATGGTGAGATTATTAATGAAAGACATTCATAGGGATATGGGCTGGAAGAGTAGGTTAGCCATGAGTATGTCTACAATGATATTTAAAACCTACTGGTTTTAAAAAGAAAGTAACAAATGAATTTTTAAAAGACTTGCTTTCATTCCATCTGTTGTCTTCACATCCCCTACAGCATTGTAAAATCAACAAGAACTATAGAAGTCAAGGGAATCGTACTAATATAATGGATGAAAGCAATGTCACATTCAAGCTGCCGTCTGTTATACATCAAGATTAAAATTCAGCATATTTTTCTAATTCCCCAGAACAACAGAGGTCACATTTTCAATGGCCTTCCTAAATTACAACTACAGAAATGATGAATGCTTCCATGTGCAACAATAGATACCTGCCTGCATAATGCAACTGCATATAACTGCTTATAAACAGTGCTTGTGTACACAACACACTATGTGCAAATATGCTCAGACACTTAGAAGTGCTCTAAACTGCAAGCATATGTACTAAAGAGAAGAGGGTTTTTTTGTGTGTATTTTTCCCCTAGTTAGGCTGCCAACGTAAAAAATGACTGGAGGAAGCTGAACCAGAATATGTTTTCTCATTGTTTCCTGCCCCCCCAAAATAATAATTGCCAATCATTCTTTTATGGCCAAACATCTTTGTTTCAGCTCCTTTGGGGAAAAGGAAGGAAATGAATCCTTAGGTTCTAAGAAGTGCTGGGGAGGAGCAGGATGAGCATGTTTCCATTTTATCCAGAAGCTTAGTGGCTCCGTGATGTTTGTGAGCTATCTCCAATATTTTTTTTCCATCTATTTGGTACAACTGTCCAAAAACAATCTTTTAGCATATAAGTTGTTTGGAAAAAAAAAATGTAGACTTAATACCTAGTCTGATGCCTTATGCAGAAGTAAATATAAGGTGGACTGTGAAGAAAATGGACTGTTCTCCAAGGAGAAACATGTGACATTATAAATAACAGCTTTGGATCAACCAGCTCTTTGGTACCATCTTAACGATCAAATTCACCTGTGGAATTTTATAACATTTTATAATTAGTTCTCTAGCTACAATTTTTTTTTTCTAGTCACATACTTGAAAACCATCTCTCATTTATTCCAGATAGGAAATTCTTCATTCAGATTTCAACTGTCTAACCAGAATAAATAGCGTATGGTCAGCTAAATAGTGGTCCTTATTCTGAGAGCTAATTATACAGAATTGGAGTTCAAGTCCCAGCTAAATTCAAGTAAAATGTTAGAATGACTTTTTTTTGGTGGCCAATGTTTTTAATACCTACCTCAATATTACCACTTATCAATTCTAGAAGCAAAAATAGAACTGTCTCCCTGAAAGAGAAGTTAGAACTACATAGCTACAGTCACTCACTTAGTGACTTAGGTTCTCAAACTGACCTAAAGACACTCTCTGAATGAAAGAGTCCCTGTGTCACACTTTTTCTCTTCTTTAAAAGAAAGAGTAATAAAAGATTCTTTCAGGACATAGATTCCTACACTTTCAGCTCCTCCAATTTATATGTATCTCCAGGTCTGTCTTCAAAGCGCACTAAATATGGGCTGTAGCAAGATATCAAAGGCATCATAATTCCACTGCTTCTGAATTCTGTATGACAACTTTATGGAAAGGGAATTGAAAAATAAACCTTCACTCAAAGGAGTTCTTTTCAGCAGGCAGAGAAGACAGTGGCTGTTTCACATTCTGGGCTCCAAAAGCAAGGCTTGTAGTGACACTACAATGCACTGACTTGCTCTGCTAACATCTGCATGCAGAAAGGTGACAAAAACAAAACCAGCCGAGACTTGCCACTAAAGTGCTATCTGCAAGCACGAGTTAGGTGATATGTAGGTTAGACTGAAATCAAGGTCACCACTATCCTGCTGTCTTTCCATGGGCATTGAGGTATGTTCTTTATTACACAGAGAGCAGAACAATTTCATAACCAAGCAATGCTTCTTAAAACTTCTTTCAAACAAAAAATCAAGTGGCTGCAACTAAAACCTAGAATTAACCCTGGGAAATTAGCTACTCTTTTACCTATTGAGGCTTTATCTACCACCTTTTCTAAAGGGTACAGGATGAGAAATTTAGCAGTGAAGAACTCATAATGCAAAGGAGTAACCTTTACCCAGAAAGATACTCAAAGACAACAAGAAAAGCAGTGTGGAGCCACATATGGCACAACAATAAGATTCATAAACCACATGTAATGGTGACTGTTCATGTCAATGTCAACATACCTAGGCAGAATTGACAGTTGCAGAAATCCAGATGGTTCTGCCTAATATCTAATCCATGTTATATAATATCCACCTTGGTTTGATTAAGTTTAACCTATTATCTTTCTTCTATTATCATTTAGGAAATCAACAGGAATGCAACAACTGAGTTTACGAGCAAGAGGCACAAGAAGCACTAATGTTAGGAGATGTCTGTAAGCTCCCAGCAGCATCTTAAATTGTTGCTCTACACAAGACCTTAAGAAAAAAATCCTTCCAGGAATTGTGTATTATATACATACACAATTGCCTGTAAGGAAGGTTTTGATTCAACCTAACACAAAGAAAAGAAGTCATTTTATTTAACCTCTTAATAAAAAGGACCATGGTCTGAGGTACCGCCATTACTGTCCCTGCTGGATTTGCTCTCCAGTCTCAGTACAAATACTCCCAGAAGCTGAACTCTGATTAGAAGTCATTTTAATACATTTGAAAATTTCATTAAATGAACTACTTCCTTTGAAGAGAACATCAATATTTCAAACACATACAATTATTCTTTTTTTCACTAAGTTGAGCCATTACTCAACCTAGTGTTCTTAAATAGGTGCTTTTTTTCCCAAATATAATACATTATAAAGGGTAACACTGCATTCTAGTAGATTTCACTCAAATAATTTAGAATAAAATAAAGCCTATTAGAACATGCACTATTTTAACGAATTTAATATGCATCAATTAATTGAGAAACTTTCTTATCAAATCTTACTTTTCATTTAGCAATAAATAGTGGATATGAGCTCTTCATTTAGAAAATAATTTTACACAAAATGAGTTTACTAAACTAATGAAAGCTTTATTGCTTAAAACTCCTAAATATATTAAGTAGGTCTATTAGAACACAGTTTTTACCCAGAAAGCTTTCCCTAAAATTTTTGGATAGTTTACTGATTTTGACTCTTAAAACTCTTAAGTAGGTCTACTGCACAGTACAATGGAATAAAATATGTTTTCGTTGGCATTTGAGTGCACATATTTTGAATACTGTGGGGGATTTGGATGAATGATTCTGATCACTGTTGACTGGCAGATGACATTTCAGTTTTCTGAAAACTTCTGACAAGTTTGCATTTGCTTTTGCTCTGTTTTGGAGGATATACAAAACTTCCTGAAATGAAGATCTGAGGCAACCATATTCACATTCCCCTGTTCCTTCCTTCCATAAAGTTTTCCAGACAACTTAATTTTGGATAAGTTAGGACAGAAGATAATTCAAATGAAAGTCCTTTTCAAGTCAGGTTATATCTCAGTTACCACGCTGGAGAATGACAAGTCTCTCTTACATACACCATTACTGTGTTCCTTAATATCTTTCCCAGATAATCTTTCTATTTTTATTATTATTTTTAATTCCAATGAAAAATACAGAAGGAAATCCATAACCAAATTTTAGTAGAACTGGGATACTACCCTGAAGGAAGAAGTTGTTTCAATATATGAAAAATATTTGATTATGAGTTTATTCTAGAGGTTTTAAATGAAAATGTCTCTTCCAGTATTGCTGTGCAGTATTCTAGTTGTTATCTTCGCACTTCAGAATTATGTTATCTCTGCTAATTTATGTAGATTTAACACTGGACTTTTTATTCAGTCAAACACCTCCCCACCAAAGGGAGAAAATGAAAATCCTGCACAAGTGAAAAATGTCAGGTTAGGTTCTTAGTAATGGATTTGGGGACTGGATTCAGGATGAAAGACACTTTATTAATTTATTCCCATCAGCATACAAAAGTGCATGTTGCCATCACCTGCCAGAAGTAAAAACACTTATCTAACAAAACAGAAAAGACAGTATCACTTATAATGGAAAAGATGGCAGAGTTGAGTTTTTTCCTCAGGGAGTACGTAACAGAGCATGGCATTTCTCAAGAGCAGAAAATTGTGGTAGATAAAGTCATGCCCAGAGTCTAAATCCAACTGTGAAGTTTTAGGAGAAAATGATCTAAGCCAGAGAGAACAACAAAAGGTCTTGATATAAAGTCAGGTAGAATACCACTGGGCAGACAAGGTCACCCTGAAGGTAAAACTTCAGCAAAGGTGGTAGGAAAAGCAAGGAAGCTGATATAACAGCAGTGGAGAAACATATACTGCAGGTTTATTTTTCCCATTATGTTTGGAGACAGGTAGGAAGACTGTCAGTCTTTTAAGTGTCTGTAACAGGAAGTCACTGACACCCTTTGTGTTCAGTAGAACTAGCTGCAAATATCCTATAAGAGTGACACCAAGATGCTGGATTCAGACTCCTGTTCTGCCTCAGAAACATACAAGTCATATGATGCTTGTTAGTGAGCCTGTGATCTTGTATCAAATCTAGCTACAGCAGGATACATTTCATATGGATGATTTTAAAATGACCTTGTGCTTTTTTACATGAGGTCCTTGGCTATTCATTCACATATTAAGTACATTTTTGCAAAATCACTGTTTTTCAACAAATAAAAACCAAAAACCAGAGCATAAAAGCATCACACAGTGTTCTATCTGTCAGTAAGTACAGTTTAGGATAAGCTTTTGATCCCTGTACTTCCACTGAAAGTAATGGAAATCCTCCATTCAGAGCTGAAAGTACCTCTGTGTGGTATATATCACACAGCAAAAACTTGTGCTTGAGAGAAAAGGAAGATGTTGGAATAATACCATGCTTCTCATATTATACATGTAAAACAAGAAAAATAGTACAGCAGGAAAAAGAAAAATGGGACTGACAGTTTACCATATTAACCCCTGCACGGTACAATGTTAGGAACATGGTTTAATGCATTTAGGTATGTTGGGAAGCATTTCAGCTTTGCTGCAGATCCTTCCAAAACTATGTGCTTTGTTTATTTTTTTTTTTTTTCCCTGAGGAAATGCACTAGAGACAGCTGTATTTTTAATTCCTGGAAGAAAAAACTTGAACATAATGAGCTCCAATATAAAGCACCACACAAACTACTCTGACAGGAGCAAACTCATAGTCCTGCACATTCCTAAGTGCAGGAATACATTCTCTTGCATTTCCCTTTACTTCTGCAGTCAGCATATGCAGCATTGGATAGGTATTTTTTACTTTCAAACGCTCCTAAGAAGTTAGCATTTATCCTGAGACAGAGCAAAACCTGCAGCTCAGATCCAGCTGTCCCTGGCCCTTTGGGGAAAAAAATGACAGACAAATGCAGGTCTGAGCTGCAGAATTTACTTATTTTTAACACTATTCACAGTATCTTCCTCAGTCACCGCACTGAATTAAAGCATGCATTTGTTAGCACAGTGTTTGGCATCACACTTACTAAGACAACTGCATACTTGTTTACACTATGAAGACAATTTGCACAAGAAGAAAGGATAGATTTAATGTTTTTGATACGTAGAAATCAGAAAAAAAAAAAAAAAAGGCAGGATACTATTATTTTTACTTATGCTTCTCAGATTTACCCTGCATTCCTATTATTCTACACTCTGACCACAAATACATGAAATTTCTTACAAACAGAACACTAGAACACTTCATCTTTACAATCTGAAATGTTGCATTAGGGTATAGTGCAAATCAAAGGCAGGCTGCATACTGGGGCTGTTTGGATGTGATCAGTGTAAGGGCATGTGTGACTGCAAGATGAAAAAGTCAATGACTCAAGTATTATCTCAAACATCCACAGTTAAAAATACACTCAAGTACTTAAGTAGAGAGAGCCCTAAAAAAAGCAGTGGAGACAGGAACTTACGTCATGACCAACGTCTCATCTCCAGGTTCACTAAGTAATCCATCTACAAATACTGAAGTGCTTGTAAAATTATGTGTACTCCAAGTCTGGCCTTCATCTATGCTGAACCTGTAAAAAAAAAAAAAAAAGGAATGGTTTTCATTTGCAAGTGTTATATAAATCAGAATTCATTCAAAAAATAAAAAATCCCATAACCACTAAACCCCAGGATTTACAATTACCAAAAGATTGTATGCATGAGTAGTGTATCTCATTAATGTTCCAGGGTCTCCCATCTTTATTAGAAACAGTATAATAAATTTGCTACAACAATGGAAATTCTCAGGCAAATAAAAAATGAAGTCTGTCAACAAACAATCCTGCTACCTTGTAGGTTCAAAAGTCAGTTAATTTACACTTCATTCTCTCTAGAATTCCCTGAGCTGAAGACCTGTCAAGCAGAGGTCAGTAAAACATAAGTATGCAAAACAGCTCAACTGCTAAAACATGAGTGCTAAATCTGCAGGCACCGAGACGATGGCCCCTTACAGCTGTGACTATCCACTTAAAATTTTTCAATAGATATTCAGCAAAGTGCATTTCAAATACTCTGTGTACCCAAAAGTTATGGCTAGAATTCTTTAGCCTTGCATACTTATCCTCCAGGTCTTTTAATACTACAGTGATGATGGTTTTCACTCTAGCTAATGAAACATATAGCCATGATCCTATAGTGTAAGAAGTATTATGCAAAAATGAGCTTTGTTACAATTGACCTTCTGGATCACTTGAACTTTATATTTCCTAACCCAGGGGGAGGTGGCCCTGCCCTTGGCAAAAGGCTTGGAACTAGATGATCTTTAAGGTCCCTTTCTACCCAAACCATTGTATGATTATATCTCCTTTCTTTTTGTACTGCAAAGATGAAAATTTTATATGCTATTAAACAAAGTTACCATATTTTGCTTTATTATCATGCAATTTAAAATTTTTCATTTTATAACAAAATTATTTGCAACCAAACTTTCCTGTCAAACAAGAGAAGGACATTTTCTGTATTCCCATCATATGACAGGATCTACACAGACTGTGTAGCACAATTAGTGTATGAATTTGTCAGAAGAACTAGGATTCTTGCATACATTACTGCACATCATTTACGCACAGAGAAATTCTTTTCCCATTGGCTCCAAAAGACTACATTACATTACTCTTGCCAGAGCAATTCAGGGCTATTCTCCAGTGTCTTCATTATTGTGACTGGAGAGAAAAGGGCTTTATCATAGAATGAAACAGCTATTCTGACCTAAGGCATCAAAGGTAGAGCATCACTGTCATACGCTGCTGGTGCAAACCAGTAGCAGATAATGATCATGATGAACACAGCTTGTACTGAAGAGTTCCAGGACAGCCTTTTAAGCAAAAATATCTACACTGATGCAAGAAAACCTTGTTAAGATTAATTCATTATGTCATGGCACCAATACCACCAAGAAGTAACATTTAAGAAAACATCCTTCTGAATTATGTCAAATTAATTAGTGTGAAATTAAGCTGATTACACATGCATCTCATACAGAATTACATTGAAATGTTCATCTTAAAATCTGAACTTTGTCTCATATATTGAATACACAATAGCTTGCTCTAATGGACTGTAGGATTACTTGAGTATTTTCAGCGGGATAGAGGTATCCTTGATGGCCACAATAACTCCACCATGGTCCAGGTATAAGATGTGATGCTCTTCTTCAAAGACCTACAAATCAGAAGAGAAAAGTTCAACTAAGCAAATGCAGAAATAAAATGCATGAGAAAACAAGGGTTAAAAATCTTTTATGTTTCATAATGTCCACACTGCAAACAGAAAAGGACATACAAGTCAGTTTAACTCTTACACTTCTCTTTTCTCCCAGCTGAAAGAGAAAAGAAAGTTAAGCAGGTGAATCAGAAAATGTTCAGGTTCAAATCACAGTCAGATTAAACTGTCTAAAGTGATTTTAGCTCCAGCTTATATTTTTCACAGTATGCATTCTGCATTCTTTCCTATTATATATCACTAGGTGACCTATCACCTTACTTCAGTATTTGCCATATTCTGTATATCTTGCAGAATGAAATGCTTTGTAATCTAAATCTAAGAGAAATAGGAAAACTGTCACTGTCTGGTACTGGCTTGCATGTTCTTCAGACTCCACCGAAGTTGAAATAATTGGTGCCAGTTTCTGCGTTTCCAATGTCAATGATTTTTTTTTAAACTCAAACTTTGAGATATCATATGGAAGCTGCTCTGAGTTCTGAACCAAAATACATGCAATATTGATTTAATGGTATAAAGGATTCAAAATCTCCTAAATTCTTTTCAGTTGTATTTCTAGAGGTCATCACAAGCACAAAAATAAATGAATTAAAAAACATCCTCTTTTTTCATCTGTTATCTCTTCAAAGACAGTGTTTACTTGTGTTATTAGCCAGTAGAAGTTCATTTACCATAAAATCAAGTGATGAAGTGAGAGTTTATACACACTTACAGTTCATAGATGAACACAGAGCATACTAAACACTCTGGCAAAGCCAAAGAAAAAAAAAAACATAAAAGTGAGCTCTACTTTGCCTTACGAATGACAAAATGTAGACAATACAAAATGCTTTTTTAACAACAATGGCAAACGCTACACTTAGGGGATTTATCAGGAAGACTGAACCAAAGAGGGAAAAAAAAGCCTTAATCATACCGCACATTCGCAACTACTTTAAAAATAGAAAGCATTTAATTTGGCTTTAGAATTCAGTATTCTCATTTCGTAAGAACATAAGTTATAGGATTTCTAGGGTTTTGAGTGTTAGATCAGCTTTTTGCTGTTGTCAGTTTACTGACAAAACCCTGATATGGGACATTTACAGTCCCATCTACTTGTTCCATGCAGCTGCACATTTTAGAAGACAAATCAGTGAAATGCAGACATTCATTTTAGATGTACTTCAAAAGGATGAGATTGGTTCAACTCAGATAAGCAAGCAAAGTTTTGATTTGCCTTCAAACTTCAACTGAACTTTAGCTAAAATAAAAATGAAACAGCAATGCAAGAACATGAAATTTCCAAAATCTTCACTTTTGTACAGAAGACAATGAAAGACGGTGTTGGTATGATTTCATCCAATTAAGGTTTTCCCAGAAAAGCACCATGGCAACTACTAGTGCATCATTTCAGTACATCAGGTTTACCCTACTCCCATGTAAACTATGGCACGCTATAAGGCAGAGGGAACCCATTACAGGAATATGAATGTCACATTTATATCATGCTCTTCTTGTATGCAATTTCAAACACTTCATAACTAAAAGGTATGAATCTAATTCCTGCATTTTTACTATATTGAGAATTAATGAGTTCATACCTCTGGAGTTCAGTACAGTAGCAAATATTTATCTCTACTGTCTAGAAACAAAACCAAGCCAAACAGTTGGCAAAGGATTTAAGTAAAGGTGGTCCTGGTGTCAACGATGAAATCGGAACATGAAAATAATTGATAAACATGTTCACAGACGGCCTAGAACTCTGACAGGTCTCTATCCACTAAATGACACCAGGAAATAGATTTATTATGATCCTTACTAGTAGACAAGTACTGCAGAACTAAATTACTATAACCTGTTTCTAAATCTTTCCTTCTTCTGTAGTGTTTTGGATACATTTATGTGCTTTACAATCATAAACTCAACATCTTTTCTCTCCCTCTTTCCCCTTGTTTTGTTCCTGCATCTACTGTAACAACTGCAGCAGCTTTTTCAGGTCAGGTTATTTACTAGGAGCAATTAGGAGAGCTCCATGAAATAATTAAACATGTTTAGAGGACTCCGGAGGAATTTCCTGCACACAGTTTTACTCTGAGATATCTAAGTCTTAGAAGTAACCAAAAAGACTCAAAGTTGCTTTCATCTCACAGTGACACTCGTTTCTGAATCCAAATCTAGAATTTTCCTACAGTGGAAGGAGGCAACTGGATCTTAACAGTGTTGAGAAGCCAGGATCGCATCTTTACCATTCTGCTTAAAGGTATTACCATCCATCTCCTAAGATGTCTGCAGAAAAAAAAAGTAGTCTTTCTTAAACAAAAGTATTCCAGATTGCTTTGATATGAAAGGATTTGACACAGATAAAAATATCCGTACAAGTGAACCACTGAATTGGAGCTCCAGAGACCTAAATTCAGTTCCTAGGTGTATTGTGTGACCTTAGAAGGCTAATAGAATAATAGAATACATTGTGGCTCCACCAGATACTTCCATACCACATTAAACATGAAAGGTTTTCCTATTCTTTACTTTTATTTCAGCCATTTATTCTGAAAGCCAGACCTTTCTCTTACTCTGCTCTACTTAAAAGTATGGTGTCAATGAAGCTGAAATACCAATGACAACCATAAATGTGAAGAGAAATATCTTGGTTAAAAAAAAAAAAAAAAAAAAAAAAAGCACATCTTAACATTTAGAAGAGAACCCTAAAATTTTAAAAATCAGGACAGAAATAGGACGCTTACAGGGAAAAAAGTTTAACATCAGTATAGTCTGTAATTGTTCAGATACAGCCCTTTTTTTCCAGCATGCAAGATCTATTTATCTGACTCAATATCATGTTCATTAAAATATTTTATCATATTGTTTAACTGGTAGAACAGACAGAGAAATCATCCAATTAGATACATCTTTCCCATGAGTCCACCGCAGGCATACTTCATGGTTCACTTAAGATGATCTAAGCTCACACAGTTCATGATAATGTCAAGGTTGGGTTCCCATCCCCTGCATACATTTGAAGACATCGCTGCTGCATAACACTTAAGCTGCTTGTCAATCAGCTGCTAAACCTCTGCTACTTCAGTGCCATGTTGTACATCAAAAACGAAAAATCAAGTCAGGAACCATGTAGCAGAAAGACAATAGAACAGCTGCAACCAGCCCAAAAGGCACTGTGGCTACTTAGAATCTTTGCTTTTACTTTTCCATTTATTGAAAGTATTTACTTAATTTTACAGAACCCCTTTTGGGCATCATCTTTTGTACCTATCAGCTCTAGCTGTGTAGTCTGCCATAGTAAATCACCCTGAATTCTATGTGACAGTACTATGTAAAAGCTATGGAAATGTGAGTTCAGTTGAAATCATTCCAAGTGTATAAAACAGATTCAGAAATGATTAAAGAAAAATGATCTTTAATTTGAGGATGAACTACAGATTTGGGGATTGGTCCTATTTATGAAACACAGACTGAATCTGAGTTAACAGTGTGATGCTCTAGTACAAAAAAAGAGAGAACTCCTGAAGTTAGGTGACAGCCAAGATGTTAAGATATCGAAGGAAATCAGAAACCAAATTCGTTCAGATTAGTAATGATAAAATTTGTAATTTTGCATCCAGTTTTTTCATTCTTCTGGTAAGGGCTGTCTTAATAGACACTGCGACTGATGAACAACAAAAGGGAAAAGCAGTTTAGAAACTTCATCCCTTAGGAAAACTGACAGATTTGAGATTGCTTTCCTTCAAGAGAGGGAAAAAAGAAAAAAAGGAAAAAAAGAAACTATGCTATGGGTAGACATGATAATTGCCTTTCAACATCTGAAAGGTTATTTAAAGCTGACAGGAAACCTCTGCTCCCCAAAGACAGAAAGAAATCAGCTTGCCTTGCAGAATTTGTGAAACAGCAAGAAGAACCACAAAAGGCAAGGATATGCAAAGCAGCTTATGTTAAATGTTCAGAAAAATCTAGGAAGTGTGGTAAAACACCATACAAGAGCACTGCAGAATCTCCTACAATGAAGGATTAACAAATAGGCCCAGAAAATCTCTGTTAAAGTTGTTTCTAGTACGACTGATGTTGCTTCAGAGCAGGTGGTTGGATTACATGGCCTTCCTTCCAGTCCTATATTCCCAAGAGTCTCAGTGCCAATATTGCTATTATTTCAGGAAAGCTTTTATTTAATTCCTTCAACTACCTTTTCTCCTGAGTTCTTTACATTTACCTTTCTATGTATTTTTTTTTTTTTTTCACTCTACACAAGCAGATAGCTCTTTCTTCTCATCGTTTGTAGACAGCTCTGCAACCTCATGTATGGTGTACGAGAAAGTTGACAGGGATTCTACAATAGCAGCCTCAGAGTTTCCAAGGCAGAGACTTAAACTCACCCAAAGAACTGTAACTAAACATGAGCTTTGCTCTCCTTCTGCAGCAAAGGAAAACTGTGACTTTCTATCTAAATAATTCCTGCATCACTTTGATGACAAAATTCTTTTTTTTATTTTCATGAGCTCCAACAGAGAAGGGAAACACACTGACTGTATACATAGCAATCTGCATTTTTATTCTGATTGCAGATATTAAATAAGCTCTTTCAAGTCTTCATAGCAGTTTTAATTAAAATCAAGTTAGCAATGGTGGGTTTGATTTTGGCTGTGACAATAAGGACCAGTTTGTGGCTGGATTTACAGTTTGAATAATCATCTGAAGGTCAAGTTCCAACACATATCATTTGTCTGAGTGTCTCAAAAATTAAAGCAGCAAAATATTACTTTGATCTCCATCACTCTTTCTTTCCTATTTCTCACCCTATCAAAATTATGAAACTCTGGGAAATGGTGACAATAAAACATGAGAGGCCTCTGTTAAGTATGAGATAGCACAGCACAGGCTGTAAATTCTGGAAGGCTTTTGCATTTAAACACCTATTTATCATCCGCTAGAATTCAAGAAAGAATTTGGCATAAAACCTTATCTTTTAAAACTTCAGAATATTACCATGATAAAAATAATATATTTCTTCTAAAAAGTTATTCTGTGGAGTATTAATGGCAATCTACAACAGCAATACAAGAAGATGTCTGTATTTACTCTTATCTCAAAGGTGTTGAGCTTAATAACGCTAGAGAGCATGTTTTCACGCTTACTTGTTCTCAGATATTAACACAGCTGAATTTTCCTTCAGTAGAACAGTATAACAGTGTTTTAACTGAAATCAAACACTTTCTGACACACTTCGGTATTTTGAGGGCTGTTTTCTCTTTTTTCTGGATATACATTAAAAGCAAATGACAGAACCTCCTCATGTCTTATTACTACTGTTATCAATATTTACACTCTTAAAGAAAATATTATTGAGACAGAGCTGTTTAAAATAAAGTGAATTATAAAGGTGCAATGCTCAAATCAACACTATGCACTTGAAACATAAGACATCCAAAAATGGCATTTCAAATACCACAAGACTGTGTTGTTTGTTTGTTTTAATACTTTAATGGTTTTAGTCCTAAAACTGATTAAAGCATGCTTAAAAACATTCAAAGGTTCACTTTTTTTTTTCCAATCTTTTTTTGTTTTCTCATTTCCAATGGAGAACAAATTTTAAGCTTCAATAGCAGTTTTTAACTACAAAGCAGAACAATTTCCCCCTTCCTTGGAATATCTGTACTGCAAGATTTTGTCCAAGTCCACTTCTTCATTTGCATAGGAAGATTACCAAAATTATAAAAAACCTAAATAGACTGCATGTTTCTTATGCAAAATACCTAGAAGATTTGTAAAGAGACCAAAATATTTGAGTTTCAGGAGAATCTGACAGCCCAGCCAATTTGAATCTTTGTAAAGCACCTTCTTAATCTCTCAGTTCACAAGTGAGACATGGATAATAATGGGCACCTGCCTCAAAAAAGTAGGTATATAAAGTTAGGCACAATAAAATTCAACATATTGGGTAAATTAAGAATCTCCTTTAATTATTTCAGTTTCCTACCTGGCGCCACGTCTTCCCACAGTCAGATGTGATGTACATTTCTTCTTTATACTCAACCAGCTGGGACCCAAGGTTACCTGTCACAAAAGGTAAGGAAAGAAGGAGGCACCCAATTAACTAGAGAGAGTGGAAATAGTTCTGACACCAGAGTGAGAACAAAACTCACATTAGTGGACTTATTCTAGTATCAACAGTTACAGCCTCTTAAAAAAATAAAAAGGATATAGGTATCATATTTATTTATTTATCTAAACATTCCTTGCTGTCTATAGGCAGGAAGAATAAGGTTGAACTCTAACATTAAAACACGTATTTAAGATGCAAGTCTGAAATATACATGAACATATGAATATATATTGTATATATATTAAACTATACCTTAATCATATTATGTAAAATTATTCATTTTGAACTTCAATTGCCAAAAAAAGAAAAAAGCTTTAATGTAAGACTTTACGTAATGGTAGAAAAGTAAAACTGAAAACAGGGGTTGTGGTCTGAAAAGCTCTATAAGTGCAGAAGTCTTGAGCAGAATTACTTGATCTTCTTAAACATTCACCAGGCCATCTAATATTTTGACAAATTACACTGAAGAGCGGCAGCCAGCATTCAGATTACTCTGAAGCATACAAAAGATTTGAAACAAACTCAAAAAAACAAGATCGTAGAAGATGTAATCCCAAACATCAACATCTCCATCTTGTAACTTGGTGGTGTTCAAAATGACAAACCATTAAATCACTAGTTTATAGAATTATAGTGGAGAACCAATCATAGCTTCATATCCTTTCTAAATGTAGTCCCTTAGGGGATTTTAATTTAAATACATGGGTTGCACGCTTTGGCAGTAAAAAGAAAGACAAAGATTATCAGGTACTCTTTAACAAGAAGAGATGAGGAAAGAAATTATGACATTAGAAGAGCAGTATGTAATTTCACTTGTGTGTTACATACAAATAGCTGTTTTCACCAACAAAACAGATCTGTTTATGGAGTGTGATCACTAACGCTGAAAGGTTCTGGAGAAGAATTACTGTGTGCACTGCTGAAAAAACATGCTTTATTTGGACCATCAAGACTGAATGTACTACGTCATTTAATGGTTTACCTATGTTACTTAATCCTGCATACAGCCTAGACGAGATGATATTAAACTTCATGTAGAATATAAGAATCTATAGAAGGAAGTTCATTTCTTTCAACTTCTTGTTTTTTCCTCTTTCCAGCCACTCCATGCTCTCATTTATAAAGTAGTTCACCACGGATATAGTTGGCTGAGTCATTTCCAAAGTAAGGCTCTGTTCTTGTAGGCCACAAGGCTCTCGGATATATGCCAATTATTGTCTCTGAGTTCTACTGAACTCTATTTACATGAGTAGACCTTTATTTCAAGATATGCTACAGAGCTGCATTTTAAAAAGTGCAGAGGTAAATTGCCTTAGTAAATGGAGTATTAGTCCGTAAACGAACATCATTAACTTCTTCTTCATTAGAAAGACTTTTACATACACTAATAACAAAGGTATCAGCAAGTGCTTTGTAACTGGGGTTTTGTCAGAACAGCCATGACTTCTTCTACCTTTGATTTTACCTTTTTTATTTTTATTTTTTGACTTTTCTTGGTAGATGAACGAAAGGAGATGGGCTCAGTTACAGTTGCAGAGAAATACTATTCTGTCAAAAACACAACTGATGACAAACTTGGCATGGAGGTGGATTGATTTGGAAAAAAGCACTGCTCCATGACCTTTGAAAGCAGTACACCTTCTGGTCAAGGGTAAAAAACAAACAAAGAAACAAAAACATATATATATATATGTTATAATATATATATATATATAATATATATATATAAATGGTGCATGCAGGGACTTCTGATTGCTGACGTAATGCTCTGCACATGAATGAAGGTTGAAATGTCCACTGCCTCCAGATTCTTTTAGTAGAAACATATCTATTACTTGATTTTAGAAACATTACAAATCAAGTCTACAAATTATGTTTCCAAACGTTTCTGTTTAATTTATGTCAAAAAAGAGTTATGAGCTTTCCCTATTTAAAGAGTTACATTCCTTTAACTTCTATATCCTAATAAAATGCAACTTAAAATGCAACATTGTTATATTTGAGTGAAAAGTTTTTTTCAAGGCTCTAACAATCTCAAAGTGTGTCATGTTACTGAATTAAGTCAGCTAACAAGCACATGTAATAGCACCCCATAAACTCCTTTCCAGCAGCTCCAATTCATTTCAAATGAAATGGAAAGAAAGCCTGACATTAATAAAACTATAAACAAATACCAGCAAAGTCACACAAGCATTCAGAAAATAGAGCTGAAACATTCTAAAAGTTTCTGTGTCTGTGTGCAATTAGTAAAACATATCAAAAACAACATCACAATCAAGGGATATAGAAGGTAAGAAATAGACAAATTACGTTCAACTCTAAGACTGGGAGCCAACAATTCAAAGACATTAAAAGTCTAATCCGAAAAAAGAAGTTTTTAAATGCCATCCTGCTACCCACCACATCCTGATATGTTCTAACTGTAACACAACCCACAGACATAACAGTAAGCTGGTTGTCTGGAGGATCGTGATACGTTTTATGCTCTTTATTATAGCTGTAAAAGTCTGAAGTAACTCCTCAGATGTGCCAATACAACATGGAACCCTTTCATCATTTTATTGGGTCTGTATTACATCTCAAAATCCTTCTGTGGTAACAAGTAAAAGGTAATATAATACACTGAGCACAATTCAAGTTTATTCTGAAAAAGTTACTGCATCTGGAATAGGTGAGGTAACCATAAAACACAAGTTCCATCTTTACAGGAGTAGTGAGGCCAAAAGCTAGAGTACAGGGACAATGACTACTGCTCCATGTACTTCTCCAAGCTATTCCTAACTTCGCACATGCCACACTAACAGTTGAAAGCACAGTGATCCGATTTCTGAAATAAAACAATGCATTTTCATGATAATCAATGGACAGCCAAGCTCTCTTGAAATGTGGTATACTTGTGAGAACACAGACTTCAAGCGGGTTAGCTAATTTAAAGTTCTGCACAGCTTAGGCATTTTAGCAGATTTCTATAGGGTCATGCAAATGTGGGAGTTTAATTTCATTTACAATTTGTTTATAATGTACATGTTTTAATCACTACTTATCACTACATTTACTCACATTTTTAATGTGATTTTAGACGTGCTTACTGCAAAAGCACAAATGCAATACTTTGATAATCTTCAAATATGGAAAAACTTTTCCAGCCACTGAAATTTAGCATACAAGCAGGTACGTATTCCAAAAGGTAAATGCCCTGTGCCTACACTGTCTGATGATTAATAAAGGTGGGACATGCGTTTAGCCAATGAAAAAGCTACAATGTCAACGTTTGTAAACTAGTAGTCAGTATAGAAAAAGCATGTGACCAATTTGTGTTCCAGGTCCCAGACTGTTTTTGCTTGGCAAAATGAAGAAATGTTTAGCTGAAGGAGTGATTCAGACAGTCATAGTCAGGGAACACACTGACATGAGAAAAGTCTTTGGGAATTGCAGGATCTTCACTCTGGAATGCACTAGGAAATGCTCTGTCATCTCACTGTTCCATCATCCTTTTTGTACTGGCAGCCTGGTATGCTAATTCTGTGAAAAATGGTATAAATTCATCGCAAGATACGCAATGTATTTGGGCCAGATGTGACAAAAAGTAAACTGAACTTTCCAGCACTTCCTCAGTGTGCAAAATTTACTGCTTGCTTGATTTGCCATCTGGATTGGAAACTAAGCTGAGAATTACAGTAAACCACCACCTGAAAAGTCTACACTTCTCTAAACATTCTTCATAAAAAAAAGTCCTTCACAAGTTTAGAGTAAAAATTTACACATCATTTGACACACATTTCACAGCTTATGCTGAGAAAAAAGAAGCTGCTGCCAAGATTAAGATGCACAAAAGTCAAATGTAAATGCAAAATCTTATTACATTTCTTAAAGGGAGCAAACCAGTTATTTGAATGAATACTTAAATATGCAGTTATAAAACTTAATATTCTGTCTGCAAAATGTATATAAATTTATAAGCTATAAATATATTTTCCTTAGAACTATTTATGTAACTGTAACAGAGTTCAATTTTAACTCGTAAATGTGATTTATGAAAGATGCAGTTTTAACATCGTATTATTACATTTTCCCCAAAGGTTCTAGGAATTAACGCTTTTTTCTGCTTAATTATTCTTTTAAATAAACACAATATTCAGACATCTCTGTGGTCTATTTTTCAAGCTGTGTATCAAAACAATCATTAAGTCACAGGTTATGTTTTCAATTGTCACAAGCAACTGTGTTATATAATCTTTCTATTATGTAGCCAATCTCCACATTAAAGTGATTTTGTTGTTTGGCCTTTTGATTAATAACCATGGTGCTTTCATTGGCAGAAGCAGTTTCACTGTTCTTATGGTTACAAACTCATCTCTGATTTCCAGTTCTTGTCCAGTTGGTTATACCATATATTCATTGAAGATCTCTTTACTCCCATTTGTTTCTATCCCACGGTTACACTTTCAGGAATAAAGGCCAATAAAGAATATTATTATTTTTCTCAGCTAATGAGATTCTCCATATCAACAGAATCTCTATTTCCATCAACTGCCAAGTAGTCCTTCTTAGCATCTGCTCACTGGTCCTGAAAATTGATTATCAGAATTGTACACACTGTTATTAGTACAGTATTTTGACAGATAATTAATATTTCCTCTCCATGTTGGCTATTATTTACCTACATCACCCTCAGAATGCGGTTCCCTTCTTCACAGTACAATGCACTGATGGCTCAGTCACACAGTGATCAACTGACATTCCTGGTTCTCTATCATCATCTGCCATTTGCAGCTTAATCTAACAGTAAAATTCCAATACAGTGTAATCTGGTCCAGATAATCTGATTTCTGTATGTGCAAAGAAACCAGCACTTCTGTTGATTTGCATGTGATTATCAGTGTTGGGAATCAGCACAGAAAGAAATGCAAGCTTGTATGTAAATAATTTCTGATAAGAAAGGTAAGTTTACAAGGATATCAGATTTGCCAGGTAACACTGAGGTCATGCACAGAATATACATGACCTAAGCATTTAAAACATACAAATGCAAGTTAAAATCTGAGCTGAGTCAGGTCATCTGTTTGCAAGCATGCAGATGCTCTTTAAGACTTACAAAACAAAGTCCTTCAGCCCTGTCTGCAAATACATGACCCTTCAACCAGAGAAAGATATAAAGCACAACTCCTGGAAAACATTTTCTTCCTTTAGATAGTGGTTATGAGTGATGGTGTGTTTTAATTCCATTACAAGTTGCTCAATGATCAAGTTAGATTTAAGACATCAGATTCTTTCCTGATGATATCTGGATGTAATTAAAAAAGCTCCCTTCACATCCATGTTGAGGAAAGCTGTTGATAAGCTTATTTTACCAGGCCTGGTAAGACATCAAAATGATAAAATCATATGGAATAATTTAGGTTGGAAAAGACCCTTACGATAATCACGTCTAACCATTACCTTACACTATCAAGCCCACCACTAAATGACGTCCCTAAGTGCCACAACCACGTCTCTTAAATACCTCCAGGATACCATTTCCCTGGACAGCCTGTTCCAATGCCTAACCATCCCTTACATGAAGAAATTCTGCCTGACATTCAATCTAAACTTTCCCTGGTGTGACATGAGGCTGTTTCCTCATGTCCTGTGTCACTTGTCATCTGAGAGAAGAGAACCACATCCATCTTGTTACAACCTCCTTTCAGGTAGCTGCAGAGAGCAACGAGGTCTCCCCTCAGCCTCGAGACTAAACAATCCAAGTTACTTCAGCCATTCCACATCAGCCCTTTTTTCTAGGAAGGAATTAAGTGCAAAGTACTCTTCTCCAACCTGCCATCCATGTTAATCACCTCAAAGCTGTGCCCTTAAAAAATATCCACAGAACCCAGTCAAATGAAAATAAGCCAAAATCCCCCAAAGTACTAGTTCATCACATCAGACTATAATGCAAGGACAGAGAAAACTGAAATGCAAGTATCAGACTTGTTTATAAAACCACACTGCTTAATCTGCTTCAAAAAGGCAAACTGAGGCATAGAGTAAGAACCAACATTAGAATAGAGTATCATTATGTAAAAAGAAGATCCTTGAGATGGATATTACTTTTTGAAACGCTGAAATGTACTAAATGTGAATTAAACACCTACTTAGATACATTGTATACATCCTTAATCTCATTCGCATCAATAAAAACATCACAGCATTTCCCATTTAGGTCTGCCTCCAGTAAAATATCATAAAACTCAATATACTGTAAGGGAATCTAGTTATATTGAAGTAATAGCAGCTGTCATTGTCTTTCAACACCAAATATGTTTGCCTTGTAATTCTCAGGAAATTTTCATTTTAGTAACGCTTTTATAAGACACTAGCAGAAATCATTATTGATTAAAAACAGATAAACTTTTACGAAAAGAGAAGCAAAGCACATGTACATTTCATCTAAACATAATTCAGAACACTGTAATAAAATAATGAGACTTAAAAGCTCTTACAACTGTTAACATTTCAAGGTTTTAAAGCAAAGGAAAAGAAAATCAAATGAAATGAATAGATGAATCACAAGAGTTCAAAGAAAACAGACTTCCGTGAATGTTTTTAGCAATGAGTAGTCAGTACTCCAAAGGAATTTCTTTTTAAAAATTCTACTTCATAGTAAAGTGGTCTCATGTGTACGTTATAATGGAACAGCCACAACCAGCATTGCTCTCAGCATTAAGACACACTTGCCTCTTTCGTTTTATCTCCCTTTAGGTGGAAAGGAATTAGCAAATGCTACAAAAATTATCAGTATGAGGAACAAAGATTTGGCTGCTGAATAGATTTATTGGGTTTACTGGATGCTGGAGGAAATGGTAAGGATCTTCACTTCCACACAAAATCACAGGTCCTTCAGCCATCACCAATACTTCATACTTCTCTAATGGGGAAAAAGATACTAAATAGCACAGAGAAACATAATGCCACTGTTACTGATCTGTCCTAGAAGATAGAGCTCTGGGGGATTCAATTAACTTTTACTATATTTTTTGGATCTGGTAAATTGTTCTTCTTTTGGTAATGTTTGTAGAATGGTAAATGTTATAAACCAAAATACTAGATCAGTATACAATTCCTACTAAATTTCAGGTCTTTCAAAATAACGTCACACTTTTACCTGCCCCCATGATGAGCCCCGGCGCAGTATCTTTTGTATGGACTGTTCCCGACACATATGGATTGTCTGCCCAGCGGAGATGGAGGTGAAGATAGCAATCAGGCTTGTGGGAGAAAAAGAAGAGAGGTTTAAAAAAAAACGCTGGTCACTGTTATGCCTGTACGATGATGAAAGCCCACTAAGCAGCTGCAGAGATGTATCCCTATAGAGATACAGAACGCCCTCTTCCCATTTCCAGACCAAAACATAAAGATAAGCTATCAAACAAGAATCTGATGCTGTCTCCACAGTCTGACACTCAGTAAAAAAGGTAAGTTGGCATGAAATTATTGCATAATAACTTCAGTATGACAGAACTGCTTAAAGTTTCTACCTAGACGCAAAGGCAACAACTAGAATGTTAGCTGGTTTCAAAAAATTATCTAAAATGATGATTAATAAAAAAATCACTAAAATTTCTTTTTTAGAACAAACATGTAACAATAGTTTAATGACTATTGGATGATGACCATCTCTCTTAGCTATGCAACTTACTGCTTCTTGCACTTTCTACAGTGGCACCTGGAGGTCATTACTGCTGCCTGCCAGTGGTGCTCAGGAGCTGCTGCTTCTGCTATCCTTCCACTGATCTCAGAGCTCAGATTCAGGTCCCACAGGCTTAAGACATATAACACAGTCCCGAACTCTTCAAAAGGGAGCCAACATCTCTAGCCCTCCTCTTATATGTGAAGGATTAAATCTTTGCCAGTAGCAGGACTGAAACCATTTATTTTGCCCAGAAATGCAGAGTTTGGAGTCCCCATAAGTAGACAAAAATATGAAGTTTTGCAGTACAGTGTAAGAAACAAACAGCAAGATATTATGAGTAGCTAGGACTACGATAGCATCATCTTAAAAAAAAAAAAAAAAAAAATTGCGACTTTCTGACGCAATTAGATGTGATGTTTATTTCCACAAAACTGACAAGAGTTCCATTAACAGGAACTCTTGTTTTGAGATGAAATAAAAGTATATAAGATGGAAATAAAAAAAAAGGTATTGGTAAGATGCATCTGATGTACCCTTTATATCCTGAAACAAATTAGTGTTCTGAACTGGGTTGTGTGGATGGCACACAAGAAAGGATGTCCTCTTTGCATCAAAATAAGCCCTAAAATAAGAAATGCAGAGCTACAGAAAGAGTCATGACCCACTGAACAAGATGACCAGACTAACAGCTTGCAAAATCACTGCTCATGTCATGCAAGTAGATTTGTGTATTAATTTAGCTGGTAAACTCAGCCCAAAGCTCCTGGGTTGCCTGCATTGCTACACATACTGCCCATACAAATAATTACTGTGTACTTCAGACAGAGGATAGAACTGCTTACAGGTTTGCAATTGGTAGGTTTTCCATTCATATCAATTTCAGGAGGGTTTAGGAAATCCCAGTCACGGCCTTTGTTGTAGGTTATTAGAGTTGTAACTTTCCCATCAATCTTCTGGTTGGCCAGAAAGACTCCTTTTACACCTCTGACCTGAAGAATAAATGAGAAAAAGTTAATAACCAGCATTTACACATTTTTTGGCAAGGATTATTGCTGATCAGCTGCTCTTTCGTGGCTCTCAACTGCCCGCCTCTGGTAGTTTGTCCATTAGGGAAATGAATGATAACTTACAAGAGAAAAAAATAAAAATAACATAAAAGGTTAAGAGGAAAAGGAGAAACAGGTAAGATCGCACATCAAATTAGAAGGTTTCATTAACAGTGTCCCTGTTTACCTCCTGATTACTTATGAGGCTTTGTGAATTATTGAAACATTCTTGGAAACGTTTATCTTCTTATACATCATTTCCAGAAAAGTACTGCTGCTCAATTGTGCAGGTCTGAGCACAAACAGGAATTTTACTATTTACTTTTTATCAGAAATACTTAGAGCATCTTCTTTTTTTTTCTCTCTCTTTTCTCCCCCCTCCGCCCCTCCCAGATACCAGTCACTACCTTCCGTCGATATACGTTTTAGAAAAGGTCTGTATTTAGGTTGAAGAGAAGGCATCCATATCAGCAGGCTACAGATTGATCACTATCATTCTTAAATATATTTCTTTTCCTAAGGAACTGACTAAAATCTACAGAGATTATGTTCTGTTGGTTACAGAAATAGCATAAAACTTGGAAATATATTTAAGTCCAGAGAATCAAATTTTCCATAGCTGTTTTGCTTCCCAAATTTCTCCTTCCTCCTTAAACCTCAGACACATGAGTTTAACTTACTCAACCAGGATGCTGGAAGCTCAGCATTGTCTCCAAGTCAAATTTAACAGTAAATTGCATGGTACTGCAGGTGATAAAAGAAAGAGTGAAAATAATAAGGAACCTGCATTCTTAACTTTCAAAGCTATTTCAACTTGCTGGGAATTTATTATGTATTCCAACTTCCAAAGAGAGCATGGACATGAATATGACTGAAATGCTGAACATGTACTGAAGAAGGTAGACGTGAGTTTCAATTTCTGTGCATGTATTTTTTGCAGCGAACACTGTTAAATATTTAAGCAATAATTAGATCAAGAACTGAAAAGGAGGAATCTTTTTCCGTTTGTAGATGGCAAAAACAGTGATGCACCATGATTATTTTTTTTCCTTCTCTCAATCTTGTTTAATAAATATTCTATCAGTCCATGTAATCATTCAGTGTAAGTCAGACTGAAAACATTCTCCATTCCAAGTCCCATCTCTAATCCAGCCAAGTGCAGGTTAACCTCACCCTTCCAGAATCCTATCAGGCACAGAAAGACCACAAAAATATTTCAATGTCCCAGTTTACTACATTCACCACTGTTCTGAGAGATAAAAGCTGACTAGCACTTCAGCAGCTCTGTTTTGAAAGAAAGGCATAAATATTACTTGAAATAATAGAAGAGTTTCCAAGACACATCTACCTTCAGAGATAGTTCAGAAATATGAAGTTTGTAGTAATGCATTAGGCAAAATAAACAAATAAATAAAATGATGACTAATTTAAGAACTACACTGCATAAAATTGGCAGCTTTAAAACTTGCCTAACACTGTATAGCATTTTATAATATATTTGTCCAGTGACCTATGTAAACTCGTATCTGACTCCTTCCATTTACATTCAACAGTGACAATGAGACAGCCAAACTCTTTGTCACTTTCCACTCCTTGACTCATTTCCCTAATCTAGAATTGGGATGTTAGTGTCTTTGTACAGTGAAGGGAAAAGAGTTGCATAGCAAATAACATGCTGTGCAAACGAGGACATTTAAACACTAGGGAGTGTTTAAATGTTCATCTACAAACCAAGGGCTATCTACAATGTGAAAGTAGTGTCAGGAAATTAAAAAAATGCCATTCCTTTGTCTTTCCTTTAATTTTTTAGAGTAGCTGTTTTTCAAAGCAGTTCAGGGGTTCTTTTTCCCAGTACTTTTAGAAAGGTCCTTTGCACCTGTAAACATTTATGCTGTTATGGCTTTGTATTCTGTGACAATAATTACTGCAACTTTTAATGTTCTTTAAGTAACAGTTGAACCATATTTGAAACTAGTGTTCAGATGGTCCCCCAGTGTTCATTAGCAGCAGTTACTAAAAAAAAAAAACCAAAAAAATACAAGTGCGTGATTAAAATTTAAATACCTAAGAGTTGCTGTTTAGGCAAGAATGCAAGCATGAAGAATATATGCTGCAACTTGTGGAGCTCTTTGCTTCATACAGGAATCAAAACAGGATCCAGTCTACAAGTAGCACAATTGGGTATCCGTTTTCATATATGCCTGAGTCAAATTTGTGACTGATTCATGCTGGCTGCACTTGTAACAAGTTTCAGTGGCTGCTTTTGGAGAGTTAATACTTTGCCATTCTTTGATATGAATATTTGGCATTAATTCCCCATGCACATTTGCAATGCAAGCAGAAATGAAACATTGTACAAAGAAGACAACGTACATAAGAGAAAATGAAAAGAGACAGTAAAAGAGCTTACAGTAGATGAACGAGCCAAAGATGAAGTGAAGACAGCAACAGGTAATGAAAACTAATAGTGAACATTTTAAGTATTACACACTGATGAAAATTGTTGACCACTGAGGATCAACTCTGTGCTGAAGATTTCTGTTCCAATTATGGGATACATCCATTAGAATGCCCAGAGGGAAAACTCAAAAACAAACAAACAAACAAACAAAAAAAAAAAAAAAAACCCTAAAGAAAACCAAAAACATTCCCAAGGTCTTCAACTTTTCAACTTATCTTTATTAGCTATAACGTGTAAATAATCCATATGCTACTTGCAGATATGAGTAGACGATCACCATTTAGTAAAGAAGATGAACGCTATTTATTTTACAAGCTATCTGAAAGCTGCAGGTGTTTTTGTTTTAAGTAAATAAAATTGCCCTCCTATAATGCAGCCTTGTTCTAAAAACAATTCTAAATATGTAGAATTGACTTTCAATTACTCTGTCATTTGCACATTTTCTTTTGAATGCAACCCTACAAATTAATCCTGTGAACACAATGATCTAGGATCTTTCATTTTTGTTCATTAACAAATGCATCCTCAGTCACACTGTGAAAGCCTTGAATTAAGTAACTCTTGTAGACAAAAGGACAGCGAGAGTTGGCATCTCCATACAACTGCTGTGAAATTATGTGTTCTAGGTGGTGCTGAGGGAAGAGATAGTACTTTGATCTCTTATGGCTTTGCATCCTGCAGGAATGACCAATTGTACATCTTTCTACACGTGAAGGTCAGTAGCAGGGGGAACTGAATTGATGACAAGTTTGTGCCTTACAAAACATTATATTATTTATTCACTTATTTTGTGAAGTACACCAGAGATAAGATTGAAGATAGAACTGTTTATAGAACAGCACCTCCTAGCAAGCATTGCTGTCCCAATACACCTCGTGAAAGCAAGTAGATTTGTTGTCTAGCATTTAATTTTGTTGGTTCTTCACTTGTCAGAGGTGACACAGAACCTAGCACAAGGCTCAGAGGTTTATTATTTAAAGACCTACTCGCTAAAAGAATCTAAGTCAGGAAGTGTACCACTGTGTCACCTAGAAGAAAAAAAAGCTGTACACAGGTAGCTACATAACTTCCTAGTTCAATAATAAATTGTGCTGCCAGCTCCACTTCTCACATGCAGAAAGCCTTGATCAACTCTGGTTTTGCACCTCCTTGTAAGATCATATAAATTATCCAGTTCTTAAAGCCCACAGCACACTAGCAGGAAAGGAGAGAAACACATATAGTATGACGCACTACCAGCAAGAAAGAAATCCTAGCCTTAATACACTAAAGATAACTGTGAAGAATGTAAACTCCACCTAGACCACAGAACTAAACGCCTACCTCCAGAATATCTATCAGGACATTCTCTTCTGGCTGCTTTGTGCTCCGGACGTTCTCCAGCAGGATGGAGTAGTAAACGCCTTGTGGGTCGGATTGGTACAGGTTGTATGTGTCTGTCTGGTACCATTCCTGAACAGCCACAAATACCTGGTTTTCATCTGTACTGATTATCTGTAGATCCTGTAGGAAAAGAAGGTATAAATAACTATTAAGGAAAAGAAGGTATAAATAACTATTATTTCCATCATCTATGTCACACAAACAATTGGTCCGTCAGAAGAACTGAATACTAGTGTGGGGGAAAAACGCATCAGGAAGCTAGATGACAGTAATCTACCAAACTAAAACTAATCAGTATGCTGCATCCCACCAGTCTGAGGTGGCTGGCCACTGCCTTCTGGCTAGAGATCATCAGAAGGATGACCTCACCAGCTCAGTGAAGATCAAAAATTATCAATGTGTGAAAGTTGTTGCAGAAATAATTAAACAAAAAAAAAAAAACATGGTTTCTGGCTTTCAACGTGAAAACAAATGCTACTGATTGTACCATTTGGATCCATGAGTTAAAAGGAAAAAAGAAAAGTGAAAGATTTTCCAAGATATGAATGCAAGTCTATGGAAAACTTGTGTTTTGTAACACTGTAATTACAGACAGCGTAAGAAATAATCCTCAGGTACTCAAACAGTTAAGAACTATTTTGACTGTAACATGTAACATAGCAGAAAGAGGACCAAGCAGTAACACAGAGGAAGTAGTAGATATCGTGCGCAGATGTCTATTATACTATGTAATGGCACCTATTAAATTAAATATTCAACAATAATAAAATGAGAGTCAACATTCTGCATCTTCTCAAGAATTCCAGGCATGAATATTGCAATAGCTTTCTTAACAGTTTTCCAGCTCCTTCACTCCAAACTTCAGACAAAAAACACACAGATGGGGAAAATAATTTAACACTAATATTAAACAAAAGAAATGAATCAGAAAGTAGCAACGCTGAATTGAGCTTAGCAAACAATAAAAGTGCCTGCATTTACAATTAGATAAGGTTGCAGAAAGTTAAATTTTGGGGATACATACAAAGTGACATATATTCACAGACACAGAAAACTTGTAAATTCTTTATGATATCCTTGGCACATATTAGGGAGATTGTATACAGTTCTGGTCGCCCAGTAACTGAAAAAATAACTAGAGTGATGGAGTGAATATGAAATAAAGCTACCAAAAATGTTGAAAGAATATAAGTTTTGGGATAATAAGCTTTAAAAATGAATGCTTAATATTCTGCTTTAAAACAGATACTACTGAATTCACCTTTCCATTCACAATGTGAGAATATCGCCCTGAGTATCCAATAAGTAGGGATAGAACTGAACAGAGTCAGAAGAAAAAGTAAATAAACAGCACTTTGTTCTTTTCTTTTCCCATGGAAAATCTAAAAAAACTAGTCTTCTGTGATGCCACAGCTTGCAACAAAGCTATCATTTACATTATTATGCCACGAACAAAGGCAATAATGCAGTCAATGCAAACTCTTTTACTTGGCACTGGTGAGGCCACACCTCAAGTACAGTTCTCAGTTTTGGGCTCCACATTATTAGAAAGGTTCTGAGGCACCAGAGTGTCCAAAAAAGGACAATGAGGCCGGTGCAGGATCTGGACCATAAGCCTTACGGGTAGTGTTCTTGTTTTCAAGAAATATGGAGATGTGGCATGAAGGAACATGGGTTAGTCAGTATGGTGGGGATGGGTAAATGTTTAGACAGGGTGATCTTAGAGGTATTCTCCAACATAATGATTCCATGATTCAGACAAAGGTCCTTCCTTGCCCCAGGTGGCGGCGGCTGCAGGCTGACATCCTGGTTGCCATCCTCATACCTCAAACAGTGGTAGAAGCTGCAGGTCCAGTGGAAGAAATCCATCAAAAGCTAAAACGTGTGGTTAAGATGAATTTTGGAAAGTTTGGAGAGACTGGGTGAAAGAATGGTTGGGCTGGAATAATATACTGCAATAAATGAGTCATGCAGCCGAACTCCTACAAGACAGAGATACACACTTAGCTTGTTTGATTCCTTCTTTTTATCAGGCAAGAACTTAACAAGTCCTGGTTTTAGCAAGCAAAATTGTCTTTCCACTTCCTTGAACTTGGTTCCTTTCATCTAGCATTTACACTTTCAGATTTCCAGTGCAGCCTTACTGCTATTTCTTTTCGCAGCAACTTCTTTTTCCCTCGGGAAGCAAAGCAGTCCTTTACTTACACTACTTTGCATTAATCCTGCACAACACTTTCTGCCCACAGTCTTGATATAATTCTCTAGCAAAATTAATTGACAAAGTAAGGAAAATTGCAAATTTCATGTCTGATTCTTAAATATCCCATAAAATCCTGAATGACAGACTGTTTAAAATCTAGCCGAAACAAAATTAGACCGTCATGTCACTCTTTTGGTATTCCAGTTGCTGGAAAACTGAATATAAAAGGAAGAAACTGATTAACAAACATAGCAGCTGAATCTTCAGTGCGCCAACTCCAACCCATCAGCCCAACTGCCCATTGTACATGACAATGAGAAGTATTGCAAGGCCGAACCTACTGTCTAGGGCACTTCAGTAAGGAAAATATAAAAAACCTCAAAATTACCGTTTTTTAAATCTTACAATTCATGTCAGAATTCCACCCCCTACCCCACAGACATTTAATGCTTAAGCTGAGCGACACATTAACCTAAGCAAGTGAAAAATTAAACAGAGAATCACAGGGAAGAAATTTATAACACATGCAACAGAAGTAAGCACTCAGAGCTGTGTAGTCTCAGCCTTGACCTCCAGATGCACCACATTTATACCCTGTAATCTCTTAAGTACAATCAAGGTAACAGGATGGCACACATCCCAAAGATAATCTCCCTAATCTTCCTTGCCTGGTCGAGTAAAACGGTGCAAGGAGAGAAATCAATAACAAGCTACACTGAAGAAGAGAAAGAGTTCCTTGAATCCACCTCCGATGGATTTGTACAAGTTTGGATCCATTCAGATCGATGACTGCTACAGCACAGATTCACTCGCCAGTGCCATGACACCTCCTGGGAAACAAATACTTCTACTGCATCAAATACTACCACTACTCACGTTTCTATTTTGTTTTACATTTGATAGACACTCCAAAATCACTTCAGAAGGATGGAGCTGCAGCTGCATGCTGCTCTGTTGCTTGGCATGGAGAAACAGCCTCCCCTGAATGTAGGAGCTGCCCAAGTGGAGAAACAAGTTCTGGTGGATGAGCCAGTTGCTAAATGATTGTTCACAGTCCCAGGACTTAGTAATTCAACCACAATGCAAACGCAGCCTCAAGACAGTTTTTCCTGCTGACCAAAGGCTGCATGAACCTTTTCTGCCACTTCTGCTGTTAACCAATAGACCCATTTAAGGTTTCCCTGAAACAAGTAATGAAAAGAAGGAGCTTGACAGAGCGGGGAATACACGCTTCAACAGACTGATAGCTATTTAAAATAGCTCAAAAATTTTATTCCTGATTGCATTATATGTTTTACTGAATGATATGAAGTTTGGAAGAAAACCTGTGATTAACACAGTGATGTATGTTTAGTGCCCTTTAGACCACTAGGTGCTAATCGAGTAAACAGAATATAGGGAGTTAGTAAAAAATGGCATATAAGAAAATTCATGTTACCATGAATACATTAAGGACATTCACTTATTTCTTAAGCAATAGGATTTTTTTATTATTATTTTGTTTTAATTTATCCCCTGTACTCCCTTTAATCTTGGCTACTCAAAAAAAAAAAAAAATTTAGAGCTTACCTCACATGACATAAAAGACACACAGAGATCAAGACAAATGAAATAAGTTTTTTCACTCCAAATCCTTTCAGAACTAGGTATTCACTTTCTGAATTGCAGTATGATATAACAGACAATACAGCTGCTGCATTGTTAAGTTTTAGTAGCTGGGATGAACAGATACAATATAAACGACTTCCTTCTTTCAGTTCATAAAAGGACCAATTGAGTTTATTTACCAGAGGTGGGAAAGAGACTTGGAATAATTAAATGAAAAATAATTAAAGAGTAAAACTTTATAGTTGATTTCTTGGTTTAGTAAGGGTTTTTGGCTAACATTTAAAAATTTAAGAATAAAGTAGTTCCTACTTCTACTGTTAGTCATATTAAGGCTCAACTTAATATCATAGAATCATAACGGCTGGAAGGGACCTCTGGAGAACATCTGGCCCAAATCCCTGCTAACACAGGTTTCCTACCTATAGGTAGATTGAGGAAGAAAGCATCCAGGCAGGTCTTGAATATCTCCAGAGAAGGAGATAATATCATAAACAAGGACAAGAAACTAGCATCCTACTCCTCCAAACCACACACCTCTAGGCAACAGCAATCACTGCTTCAGGGACTTGAGTGCAAGGCTGGCTGTTGCGGGTACACCCAGCATCTCTCAGCAGAGCCATCTTCCCAGAGGTAGCAGCTAAAATCCTGCTCCAGGCTGAAAAAAGTGCAGTATGAATCACTGGATCTCTCTAGATTCCCTGGAAAGAGATTCACATGGCCATCACATGACTCCTGAAGTACAGGAGCCAGCTGTGTGATTTGGGGAAAAGGAGGCTCAGAGGAGACCTCATTGCACTCTACCACTTCCTGAAGGGAGGCTGTGGTAAGGAGGGGGTCGGCCTCTTCTCCCAGGTAACTAATGACAGGACGAGAGGGAATGGCCACAAGTTGTGCCGGAGAAGATTTAGATTAGACTTGAGGAAAAATTTTTTCTCTGAGAGAGTGGTCCGGCACTGGAATGGCCTGCCTAGGGAGGTGGTTGAGGCACCGTCCCTAGCGCTGTTCAAGAAGCGTTTAGATGAGGTGCTGAGGGATTTGATTTAGTAGCTTGGTGGGTAGGGATGGTGGTGTGAGGAAGGTTGGACTAGATGATCTTGTAGGTCCTTTCCAACCTAATGTATCTATGAATCTATGAATCTATGAATAGGGTATCAACTATCTAACATGCGACAGAAAATCTCTCAAAAGCAGCTAAAAAAACCTGACTTCTGTTCATTAGTTGACCACTAACAGCTCTGTTCTGAACACACATGTTCCTATGATGTGTTACAAAAAGGCATTCTAATGTGGCACAGCAGACCTGAAGACTGAAAGAAACAACAAATTAAATGAAGTTTAGAAAATGTAAGGCTCGGCTGGATGCTGGATTTATCAGTTTTTGATAGATGAGTAAGGAGGCCTTGAAATAAAGCATCTTCATCCTTTTCTGGGTTTGTCTTTGGGGCTACGTATTGGAGAAATAAAAACAAATGCAAATACAAGCAGTACAAAAAATCCCCACTCTTTATATCAAAGGAAAACAAGAGACATCAACATTTTTTAGTTACTTAATTTGAAAATGCTCATTCTATCTCCAAAAGTAAAATCACTGCAAAATGCATTTGTGCTGCAGAAGAATAATACTGGAAGAGTTCAGCAACATTCTCTCAGGTGAGAGTGGGGCTCCAGTGGAACTTTTCCAAGATGTTTTCACACAAATCCTTGACCAGCCTGTAGCACCCTCTGACTGCTGTATAGTTTTCCCTTCTCAGTAGACTGCCACTGCTCCATCTCCGGCCACATGCCACATCACAGAGACTGTTTGGAAAGTGATTTTTTGAAGTTTCATGCATTCCATTCTTTAGCAAAAAATGAAATACTGCCTATTATTTTAGTTCAGTTGGTCAATCAGAATCCAATATTGAAAACCCCTGAAACTCAGTTCTTTGAAAAGCTATTCTTTTTAATCAAGCCATTAACAGCTTCCTTACAAAACCATTTCATTTTCTTTATCTCCAACTACCACAAAACTAGCAGCTTCAGTGTCATGTATCCTAGATGTAGCACTGTTATGTCAGTGTTTTGGCTGATATCCTGCTTTTTTTGCAAAATTTCACCCATGATTTGATTACATTTATCTTTCCCCTTCTGCTCATATTGCACTGGAAGACATTTCTGCTGCACTCTGATGATTCTCACTGAAATAACATGGGAATGAAAGAGCTGCACTATTTTCCGTAGTATCCAAAATTTCTGCTATAATGAAAAAATAGCAAAACACTTTATAAATGTACCTCTTACAGCAAATGTTAAAATCTCTCGCATCCACTGCTGTCCTAATTGATGTCTGGCTTCCAGGCTCTCTCAGTGAAATTTTCAGCTCTGTTCTGTGCAGATACTGAAGAGACTTCTCTTGGAGGCATTATCAAAATGCTAAAGATATACAGAATATTTCGTTCCACTTATCAGGTATGGCCTCAACTAGAAACAACATAAAAACATTCTTTTCCAAATGACACAGTCATCCTGTTCCTACCTAGCTCCTGACTCTTTCCAAAATGAAACTCTTAACTTCTAATTTATTTATTCAGTCAAGCCTCTAGTTAATCTCCTTAGAAGGAAAAAATAAACATAAACCATACTTGCCAAGACAAAGAATTCAGCACGCAGCACTATTTCAAACAATCCAGACTACATAAGACAGAAACAGCAGTGAGTTATGGCTGACACTTCTTGAATACGTCAGAAATGCACTCAGTAAGAACACGTGTCCAGTAGACTAATCATCTTCCACAGATAAATGGATTTTAAGGCTAAAATTGGTGATTAGATCTGGTTTTTGTGTTTGCTTTTTTTTTTTTAACCAACCAGAGAATTTCCATCTATTATTTCTGTACCATATATGACATGCAGGAGGAGCAGATAGTTTATATGTGGCTAGAGTAAATCCCACAGAAAGGCATTTAGATATGATTTTAAAATTTCAAAATCTAGAACTTCTGTCACTTCTCTTGGCACTTTTTCAAATACTTATCACCAACTCTAACAAAAGTTGTGCAGAGTTTCTAGTTTGAACAAGGCTGGCTTCAGTTCCCATCTATTTTCTCTTCTATATCACTCTGAGGTCTGTTAAGTCTGTCTAGTTGTGGAGAAATTACTTATTTGGGTATTCAGCAATAAAAAAACCCACAAACACAAGCCCTAATGTAAACACCCTTCCTTCCCCATCTCCAATCTGCGATCAAACACCTCTTTTCCTGCATTCCCTGTTTCCATTTTATGTTCATTCAGACCTTTCTGACTACTTCAGAGAGGCAATGGGCTGTGAATGAATGGTAGTTAGGGTTATCTGACAGAGGACTTCTTTTCTTTCCTTGCTTATTCCTTTCTTCTGTTGCTCCTTGCTTTCTTTTGCCCTGGTGCAGTTCATCCATCCATGAGCTGCAGTCACTTGAGGTCCCTGCCCCAACAGAAGTTGTCAGTGGTCTGTAATCCATCAGATTGTCCACATTTGGAACATTTTAACACTTACATCTGGATATCCTCCTGTTGTTTTCCTAATTAGAAATTCCCTCAAGAAAGCATGAAAGGGTACGCCAAAGGCCTTCAAACATTGAAATAATTACAAGGGAGGGCTGATATGTTTACCTGTCCTTGGCTATCCATTGCCTGTCAAAATAAATAAATAGATCAATAAATTGCTATCTGCATAATGCTACTGGGAATATAGCCAAATCTCAGATTTGTGTCCAAATAATATCTGAGGATTTGATTTGATGTTTTGTTAATATGCTGCATATTTAAAAGCAGAAGTCTTCAGACCATCACTTAGTGAAAATAATAATTCTTTGTTTTGCAAAGATAACAACAAAGCAAAGAAATAAACTGCACTGCATTGTTATTCACTACTTGGTCTGTGAATTAAACTAGTGCATTTCGAGACATGCCAAGATGGTATGTCCTAGTTCTCTGATATGCAAAGAGATGGAATCACACCAAACCACATGAAATATAGGGACTTCAGGAGGTCTGCAGAACAAATCCCTGCTGGAAGCAGGGTGAAGTGGGAGGCCAGACCACGTTGCTTGGGTTTTATCCACTGGGTCTATAAAAGCTGTCAAGTCATTTTTCTTCAGGATTGCAGACGCCTTCTAAGTATACATAAAAACATGAAACATATTGCATGCAGCACAAAATTTCAATTGCATCATTCGGACTGCATACAAATGTCTGTCTGTGCTTTACTGCTAATTTACTGTGCAAATATAAAAAATATTCTAGACTAATGGAAACTCTCAAAAAAAACTCTGCCATTTTTCTAAGTAATTTAAGTTCATATCGGGATTTTTTAATGAAACAGAGCATCATCAGTTGCTGAAATTCTCTTATATTACCATTCATACTTACACCAGAAAACGCCACGTGGAATTAAATTGCAATTGATTCCTGAAAGAACACTGACTATGTGGCACCGCTTCAAAAAAGCAAAGTTCAGAAAATATTGTGGTAACTGATGACATACAAGCTAGCCTATATTCTTGCCCTTATGGCTTGAGCTACTACTTCCCCCATAATAAACATAAAAACAGTAGGGTAAGAATATACCACAAATGGGAATCAGAAATCCACTATAAGGAGAAATTATGGTCTTAAATCATTGAGCTTTAAAAAAGAAAAGAGCAAAGCTAGTTTAGGTAGAAAGAAAAGAATAAAGATACAGAAATAGAGAGAAAAACACGTGCACTTACTTTTGGCAAGGCATATTTTGGCAACTTCATCTGTACAAAGCCATTTCGACGGTAGGATACATAATACTTGGTCCGATTTGATGACGTTGTCTATACAAAGGAAAAAGAGAATTGCGTGACAGTTAATAGTTGATATTAAATATGAAAAGTCTCTACTGCAAGAAATTTTTATTAGTATTTTTTTAAACAAGAAACTGTAATATATAGCTATTACTTCTACTGTACTGGATTATTTTGCACAGCGGGCTACTAATAGAAATATATCAGAAGTTGTGGGAGAATAGCATACTCTTCTCTCCCTCTCTTTAGGAAGAAGAAAGTGATTTCCTTCCTTCTTTTTCTCAGTTCATCTGCTTTGAGTGATACCTGAGATGTCACTACCACACTGCCCTTGTCCTTTTTAATTTCTTTACACTGTCATCCATCAGCCTCCCATGTTTCTGCCCTTTTGTGAAAATCCCCTGCCAGCAAACAGGAGGCAAGAAGGTGGCACACCAGGTGTGAACACTAGATGCCTCAAAGGCAACACCATTCAAATCAGAGCAGAATGGACTGAATAAGTCATGCTAACATTATATAAAGTATTCATTATGTTTTGCTAATATTTGCCTTGCAGGATAAGACATTTCCTAGTGCAAGATGCTAACATGCATCATAGAAGACAATGATGCAACTTCCAGATCTTCAGTCAGTCAGTTTGAAAATCAATTACAAGTCCTGAAGACACAATTTTACGCTTAAACAGAGAGGTAAAATATATTTCAACTGCTTTCTTGTATAGAACTGAGGACAGATTAGGTTTTATATCTGGGATTTTATTAAGATTTTCACCCAAGAAATCCAACAGAAATGAACACTGAAAGGCATATATATAGGACTATTATCCATTAGCACCTTTCTCCACTTTGTTTCTCCACATTTTTTGTCAATGCAGAGGTAATTTGAAGACCTTTGCATAAGTCCTAAAAATTCAGTGCAAATATTGTTCTGAAGCACCACTGAAAATACTCAGCAGCACTCTAGGTTTTTCTGCTGAGAAATGTAATGCCAAAATGCTGTATGACAAAACTATTGCCACCATCACAGGGAAAATTATTCTTATGGCAGTTTTTCACTTCCTCTACAAGTATGGATACTGCCTTGTTGCGGCAGTCAAACGAAATTTTACAGAGACAGAAAAATAGAGAAAATGACAGTGTAAGAGACTCTCAATTCAGCGTTTCCACTTTACTTCCTATGTAAATCATATCAGAGCAAAGGAAGGAAGTAAATGGAGCAGGTTGATGGTTAAATGAAAGGTAAGAATTTAATGTTGTTTATGAAAAAGAGTTAAAAATTAATCCAGTTCAGGGAAGGATGTCATATGAAGGTTCAGTGTGGCTTCCATAATACTAGAAGATTTTAAAAAAATCAAGGTTTTGCAGTTAATTGTTTAGTAAAACTCCCTTTTAAATCAAATAGTGTGTGCTACACTGAACACAGTATCTCTGCAGCACATTATAACACTCTTCAAGTATATGTTTATAAAACGAACCTGATTTGGAGAACAGCCTATCCCAAAGCAAGTAGACTTGACTTTATTATTATTTTTATTATTTGTAAAAAATAGACCTGATGCATGAAAGCAGGTCCACTTGCATGAATATTTAAAAAAAATCAAAGTATTTAAGACTGTAATCAGATTTTTAAACCAGTCTCCTTCCTTTCTGGCAGAAAGGATGCGATGCCCTTTAGGAATATGATTTGTTAAGTGATGGATTAAAGCAAAAAGCTCACCATTTATTTAATTAGTGTTAAATATCAGCCTTATCCATCTTACAGTACTCTCCTTTTTCATTATGCATTTATTTTATGTGACTAATTTTAAATGACGCGAGGTGATGGAAGGCAGCACAGAACTAGAGTTGAAGCAGCTAGTCGTGCCAAGCCTCTGACATTAAAGGCTGATCTGTCTCACAAACAGTCACCAAACTTTAATCCTCCTGCTAAAATCACCTCTAAAACTGCCTGGCTGCCAGTGCAAACTGAAGAAAGCAATGAGCATCAGAAAGCTCTTGATCTTCATGGATATAGACATACTAAAGGAATTGGGTGGAGAATTTGGTAAAAGACTGTGAATGGGAAGAATTGGCCCTGCAGACTGTCATGCCACCAGCTGGGGTGGGTGAACAATGCCTAGGGCAACACAACAATCTCAGACTCTTCATCTTGCTGCACAGATGACTGAGCCATCTTCTTTCTGACAGATATTGCTATGATATCAAGAGCAGTCCCTGGCCTGATTCTAACTTACATAGCAAAGTTTTAGCCTAATGAAAAATGAACTTTCATGTGGTTTCAAAAGTATGCTGTTTCTCAGATGCACAGATGCTGTGTGGTTTCACAGGCAAAGCTAAAAGCAATGTGCCACCTCAAAGGTGGCTGCACTTCAGATGTGACTAAAGGATTGCAGAGAAATCTTCTGTTCCTTGGTAATATAGACCTGTTTAACTGTAAGACAGCTAAGCAATAAGCAAGATTTATAGTGCATACTGTGATTTACTGCAAAAAATCTAAAAGGAAAGGAACAGAGATGTTTCCCCTTTATGTTTATATCTTCGACTAGTATTAACAGACCTCAGAGCTACAGAGACCACATTACCAGTGGCATAGTTTTGCAAAACCACTGTACATTACTTCATGCACACATTTCCAACTTGCACTTCCATTTCCTTTTTGCCCAGGCTTGCTACAAGACAGAATAACATTAGTTCCGGATGCAATTATACAAGATGTCTGGCAACACATACACTTGAGGGGGAAGTAGTCTGTGTTTTGCTGAGCACAGCAATTTTGAACTATACGTGGTGAGATGCAATTCTCACCATCTACAAACTGTGAAATGGATTTTAGAGTGTGCTTGGTGGGAGTCACAGATAATAATACCTTTGAGAAAAATTGGTGCCATGAATGCTACATCTGAGCTGAAAAATGCCCACTTGAATTCAAAAATTCTCTTCCAACTCCATTTTGCTCCTTCGTGGTGCTAAATGTTTTAAGTTGTATGGGTCTTTGAAATTGCTGTGCTGACCTAGAGGTGTACAGATCTTTTGCCTCATTATCAATTGACAAATCCTTTTGGAAGGAACAGCCATGAGAAGGGAAAGCTGCAGAAATGTCAGTCTAACATACACTAAGGTAGTGAAGAGCTATTGACTGCCATTGCACTGTTTTCCTCCAAGAGACAGGAAACAGATAAGCCTTGCAACAAGCAAATAATATCCAAGTAAGACAAACATCATAGCTGTTCACTGACAAAGTTACAAATAGCCTCCCTATGAAAATCTTAAAAATCAGGTAGGACATAACCATTCCTTGATACGTTTTCAGCTTTAATCCCAGCCAGACCCAAGCATGATATTTTCAGCTCTGCCCAAGCAACACTTGGTTGGTGTCAAAAAGATGACAGAGCTCCAACCTAGGTTTGTGCAGGCAGGTTGTTTAGAATCATAGAATGGTTAAAGTCGGAAAAGATCACTAAGATCATCTATTCCAACCATTAATCCACAACCACCGTGTCCACTATCCCTGTCTCCCAGTGCCACATCTCCAGGGACGGTGACTCCACCATCTCACTGGGCAGCCTGTGCTAGTGACTCACCACTTCTGAGGAGAAATTTTTCCTAATATCTAATCTGATACTAGGAACGATATTAGTTTGGGGATCAAATAACCCCAGCATAATTCCATCACAAGTTCTTCTCACACTACAGTTGTTCCTTCCTCTTGCATCCTAAGCACAATCATAAAACTTCTTTCCCAACAACACTTCTTGACAGGAGAATCAATACGGAAAAGCTGACCTGCTGCTCTGCTAGTGGCTTTCCTTTGAAGGTCTTCTCAGGGAACCTTTGCATGCTAAAGAGATATGGAAGTGACCCACAAGACAATGTAAGCATGAGCCCTGGAGAGATGCGTTCTGCCCAACAAACGTCATTATTTATAAAAAGCAATTTTGAACTAGATAATCCTCTTGAAAAATGCGGTCTAAAAGCAAGGTCAGTGAGAAATTAAAATCAACTGGGTATTTAAGCAACTGACTGCATAAGTAAATGATACTTTTTTCTTTTGGACTGATTAAAAACAGCTTTGTTCCATGTAATAAATCATAAATCATCATTCATACTCCAGAACAGGTTTCTCCATGCTTTTTTCAGTTACAGTGCTATTGTACCGTCTAAAATTTTATTTCTGAATTTTAAAATGGGCTGCCTCCCCAGAATGTGGCATTACCTGAAGGAATATGTAGTCATCCTGCACAGTCAGGGAATCCCGATCAGTCCCACCAGCAAACTGGACTGTCATTGTCTTATCAGAACAATTCCGAATCTGGCAAGTGATGTAGCGATAACCTGAGGGAAGAGAGGCAGAAACACATGACAAGGCTTTCAAGGGAAAAAGAAGCAAGAAGTATAAAATGCTATTCATGTAGGGATAGCACTGCCTTTGCCAGTCGATTTAGCTGCAAAATTATTATATTAAGCCCCCATACAAGAGTTTTTCAATCTCCAATGTACTGAGAATACATTAACCGCTTACAGTTCAGATCATTCATGAGAGGAAGGCTGTCATTATCCAAATTTTGCTGGTCCAGAGAGATTAGGGATTAGATGAATGAGACATTCATGGTTGGGGATAATAGATGGAGCCTCTTTTCTCAGTTAACCTATGCACAGAGCAAAATTACTCCTTTAAAGAAGCAGCATTCTTACATAGTGTAACTGAAATCAATAGATCAGCCTCAGTATATAATTGTGATAAGTGAGAAGAAAATCAGACACAGTTCAATAGACAGAGTATGGAATTTTAAAGGCTGTTTTCTAAGCTGAGTAGAAAAGCCGACACACAGTATTGGAGCTGCGCTGTTGGGGCAGGGCTTCTATAGTGTGAGTTAATACCTGGCTGAAAAAGCCTGCAGTGATTTATGCCAGTGGAGGATACAACCTCTCTCTTACTGTCCAGCTAGGTGCAGGCTCCATCTTTTATGCAATCTGCTCTCATTGAACAGCAAGAGGAGAGTCAGTATCTTATTTTACAACAGCTGCAGCCCAATGACCTTATCCTAGATTCAAGTCCTTGTACAGCTCACCCTTGCCACAAGCCTTTGAGCACAAACTATGACTTTCCCATTCCACTGATGTTCTCCCTGTTCCAGTGTGAAAGAGTAGATAACACATCTGCATGCAAGTCCTTCATTATTTTTGCAGCGTGGTAGGAAATGCATTCCATGTATCATGGCTTTTTTCTTGGAAAAGTCCAAACCAGTGTGCTCAAATATCTGTTTTAAATCTGGATCTGTTTAAAAGGCTGCTAGAGTCAATTCAAGTTCTCTTGTTTATTTCCAAATCTTCTTCATAAGCACAAATTTGAGCAAGTACAGCAGTGGGCAATCAAAAAGTCTCACAGCTATTTGTAGTTAACAGGACAAACATAGTTGCACAAAGATGCTGTTTCCACTAAAATCAATGGCAATGCCTGTATTGATCTTAAATGCACAAGGTTGATTAATTGAAAACTCAGCAAGTTAAAAAAATTCATTTTAAAAAGATAAAACTCATGAGTTTTATCTTGCTCTGCCATTTCTATTAAATTAAAATAAATAAATATATGTATAAATTCCATGAAGCTCCTAAACAAACTTCTTACACTAACTCTACACAAAGCAACTGATGGGGCTGCGGAGAGCTCAGCAAGTATGAGAAACTTCACTGACAAAAGGTTTAGAAAATTTGTCAAGATTTTAATATGTTAACTCTGGTTGTTTTTTTATAGAGCTGAAATGAAGACAAGGTACTGGATCAGGGAAAGTCAAATTATGCAACTTTTACAACTAATTTATAAGACTACACAGGAACTTAGGTGACCCGATTCAAGGAATTAAATAATCCTTCAAGAGTTCATTGGCAACGAGAACCCATGCAAACTTTTAGAATCATGGTGACTCTTAAGTACAGTACATCCTGACTGCTATTCTGTTTTTTCATTTATTTTTGCTTTTGAAGTCTCAGAGTATGCTGGATGCTGTAACATGAGGAAATTCTGGGAGACAGTGGTTAGTTCAGTAGGATTGCCATATGTAACAATTCACTTCAACAGACATTTACCCAGCACTAATGCTACACTGCCAATTTTCTTTGCAAATCAGGAAAAAATGTTCAATGTTTAACTGCCAGAATAAATTTCACTATTAATGGACATTTTCAATGGAGCGTAGCATCTTGACGTCAATTCGTCTCAGAGTGGAAAAAAAGTAAATTCCAAATTATACTGTTTTTTAATATAACAAGACAGCTTTAGCTTTGCTGACTACAGATAAAGAGAGCAAGAATCTGATTCACACTTCTTCTGACAAAAATAAATTAATAAATAAAAGCCCTGAAAGCACTCTCAAAAACAAAAGCAAAGGGAAATGACTATACACTAGGGAATCAATTGATAGCATTTTTATTCGCATACCTCCACTGGGGTCCTGGATTTCCATATGAACTAAATCAGGGTCTCCATCAACTCCAGCAACAGCCCTAAGAACATAATGTAATCAAGTTATGCAGAGGCAGTTACAGAATAGTAATTATGTGGAAGGAAGAAAAGAGAGGATTTCATAGTAACCACCTTTAACATTCTAGATGAGAAATTAAAATAAGCCCCAGTAAAAATGCCATATTACAAACACTAGATGGAAACTATTTTTCTCATCACTTGATATTGTTTTTCTTCTTAAATTTCTCTTACTAAAATACACATAGAAGTAGGATGCCACTATCAATTGGAGAAAATAACAGAAACAGGTATGAAATTGGAAACAAAACTTTATAATCATAAATTTATCTATAAATATACACAGAGATGCACACGTTTATTGGAAGACTTCGGAGCATCTTTTTACAATCATCTTTGACATTTCAGAATACAAGGAAGATTCTGGGCTAGAAAAGACGTGGATTCCATTCTTATTAGAAATATCATACATTTGACACATGCCTTCCATAACTAATTGACACATCTCTGCAAAGAATATTCAAGAGAAGAGCAAAGTCTGCTTTGATAAAGGAGGAAAATGAAGAATACTTTTGAGAAAGATAACGTGAGAAGGAAATTCACCCAGAACTGACCAAGGTACAGTTTAATACTGAAAAGGTGTACTGTTTAAGCAGGCTGATTTTCTCTTGATAACTCCCATGTTAAATATGCTCAGACAAAGGATGAATTTTCTGCCCTCAGGGCTCCCATCCCAACCTAAGAACATCAGCGACAGCTGTGGCTTTGTCTGGACATCACACTGTCATTAGTCAGGCAAATTCTGCAGAGAAAGCTTTGAGCTGACATCCATGCAAAGCAACACAGAATCTGGTGCAGTGTAAGAGCCTATCAAGTCGGTAGATGTGATCTGCAGACATGCAAAGGAATTGCATTAAGCAACAAAGTGTAGCTGGATGCAGATACTAAAAAAGCCTACTACGGTATTAAGAGAAAATGATCATTTTGATACAATTATTAACAATCAAATGTATTAAGGCTACATTTTGAATTGAAATTACATCACTGTTTAATTATTTTAATAGCACTGATTTATGAGAAGTGGAGAAAACTCAGACACAGTAATTGGTGGTTCCTTGGGAATGCAGGCCAGGGGAAGAGACTGGATGATTTCCACTGCTGCATAACAACCAGAAATAATCACACAGTCATTCCTCCCCAAAAAGATAAATTATCAGCCTGAAGAAGGAAAGGGAGGAAGAGGAAGGAGCCCTTGCCAAGCCATGAGATGCGAAGGAAACTAGTGGGAATTATTTAGTAGATGTGTGGAAAAGTCCTGCTCTTATAAAGAAATAATCTCTGAAACAAAACCTATTATAGCATTTTGGAAGCAACACATTAAAATCAGAAAAGACTTTGTATTCTTTTAGATCTAACAAGAGTATGTCTGAACAGAAGCATCTGTGGGCTACATTTCTCAGTGTCTATTTTGTCTAGATGATCATGTCAGATCAAACCTGCTATCTCCTCTGCAGTCAAATCTTCGAGCTAAGAAAATGATGTTTGTTGAATACCTTTTGTTCCTGCAGCTGACCTACAAACTAAAAGAAACTTTATGGCTGAAATTTTCCAAGGCTCAAACTGACATATACATTGGCATCAGTAAGACAGAGATAATTTGGGGGTACTTGTGAAATAACCTCTTCTATCTCTAATTCATCACACATTAGCATGGCCAATATATTTGTCAATATCTTCATCTTTTCACACTTCTTTCAACAGCTCAAAAGTGACAATGATCTCATCTCTACCATGTTTTGCCTAATAATGCCAGCTTGCAAAAGTGATGTCTCATTTCCAATGCAGTCTTCTAGTGCATCTGTATTAATGAACACTGCATGTACATAAAACATGACAGATTCTAACCCAGATTTATTTATCTCCTTTGGATTTTCATTTCAGTAGATGTGGAAAAGCATAAAATAAAATCACAAGGCACGTGTTTTTTAGCCCAGTCAGGAAAAATAATACCTCCTTTACTCTGAAGTCCTGACATTTCCTCTATCTCCCTTCCCCCCCCCTTTTGAAACTACTCTTCATTAAGCCAGAGAAACATTACTTCCAGAGGGTAAATTCCTCTCTTCCCAAACCAGCTGGATCACCGCCTGTGGTGCCCATTGACTAAACAGAAGGGTTAGGGTGACAACTCCATGCTTCAGTTTGACAAGCATTTCTATTCAGTATTCTACCAACCTAATCCAGCCCTTTTCTGCATCCTTTCTGTTGCTCCTCCTTCACTGCCTCAGATATCCCACTGAGCTAACCATGTCCCTGTGCTGGGAACTGTCTAATTTAAGGCAGAAGCCACAGCAGTGTCTATATATATACATACATACATACATACACATATATATATATATATATATCCATATGTGTCTAGTTTTAGATATGTCTAATAGGTGAGATGTACTCTAAGTGAAGAGTTTATCCAGAATAAAGGAACAAATTCATTTTTTCAAAGTCAACTTTTGTGTTTCATATTACTCCAACTGTACAGATGAGATATAACTCCTCAACTACACTGTTTACTCAATGAAGACATTAAAGTCTCAAAATAGGTTTTTGAATACTTCCTATAAAACCATTTGCAACTCTGAAGTTTTTTCACCCAATTTTATAGACACTTTGGAATAGTCTTTTTTTCCTTTAATGATGAAAAGGACAGCATTATGATCACTAAGAAAATCTTCAGAATGGATTATAACTAATATAGAGAAATTGAAGCAATATTCCAGAAGAATAAACTAAACCATTCATTTCAGCAAACTCATCTGCCAACAGTAGTTTAAAAAGAAATGCTATTTCACTCACATTAAAAGGATGAACCAAAGGAAAAGTTATATCATACTATGAACCCTAAACACAGTCTCAATCCATCTATTTGTGCAATAGAGTTTTCTTGAAATGATGGGGAAAAACAGGAACATGCTGAATGAATGATCCACTTAAAAGGTAGCTTCAGTTATGCTGTTTTCATATTGAAGGACTAATCTTAGTTTTTGGGTTTTTGGTGTTGTTTTTTTTTTAATATATATATATATATCTATATATATATCTATATATATATATATATATATATATATATATATATATATATATATATATATATATATATATATATATATATATATATATAATGTGTAAACTAATTGATGCCAGAACATAAATACATTATACTCGTGTGAAGATTGTGCCCATACATCCCTTCACAAACACAGCTCCTGGATAAGATCTCCCCAACCTTACAGACGCAACGGATCCTAATAAGGTAATTGTTCTTTCTTGTTTGTTGACTTTTCACCATCAAATTCTCATTTCAAATAGAAATTTAAGTTTTCAGTGCAAGAAGCACTTTCTACAGAAACTGTTTTTCAGCATGTCAGCAGGGTTTTTGGATTGGTTAGAATTCACTACATTTTTTCTCACAGTAGTTTGAAATTAAGGTTTTAAAATCTCAGCAATCTGAGACCGTTTTGTTTGTTTGCTTTATGTGGGTAAAGGAGGGCTTGCCACTGAATCTGGAATCTTCAGCTTTAAGTTATTTCAATGTTTTACATTAAACGCTTAAGAAGTCAAGTGGGGGAAAAAACAAACAAACAAACCAAACAAACAAACAAACAAAAAAAAACCAACCCAGATTAATTTTAGACCAGACAAACCTGCCTCTAGAAATGAACTCTCTCTTAATAAGTATACTGTGCTGGATAAAGCAAGTGCAACATGCCAGCACTTCCAATTGCATAACAGTGTGGTTACAACACTTTGGAAGGAAAATAGCCCAACATGATTGCAGGGTGCTGTAAATTCAGGCAGCCTCAATATGCTTTTTCCTTCTCCTGTGAATACAAGTTCCCATCATCTCCCTTGTGCTAGCACCAGTGCCTGTCTGACACCACACCGAGCCTCCTGGGAAAACAAATTCAGCAGAATTTAATTTGGGGACTGGTTTTCTGTTTCTAATCATCTAATCATGCAGACAGACAGTCCTATTTTGTGGTGCACTGATGTGAAGTTGCCTCAGCTGTGGTGCAGGCGTGGTGTACAGTGGAGTGGACTAACAGGACCTCTGAAACTGCATTTGACTGTGTATGAATACATACTCCATGATACAGCCATTTGGTATTTTTAATTTTTAAATAATAATGCTAAAATTCTAAGAATAAAAATGTAGAGTTTTCTGTTAACAATGCTAGTTAAGAGACATTTAGCATTATTTTAATTGCAACTTGTCTTTTATTTAGCTACCTTTCTTCCTCCCAAACTATCCCTGAAATTTCTTCTTCCAGTTGTGTGCAATATTAGAAAAACACCTGCCTGCCTAGAATTTCAGATTTACGTAATAACATGAATAAAATTTACCACTGACATGTAACACTACACATCTCAAATTGTGAATTATAAGCATTAATCTTTTATATAATAATTATAATTTCATATTTTACTTCTGCAGTCTGGCTTAATTTTGTAGAAAAGCAGTTGCTGAAAACACTGACCAACTAGAGTCTGCTATGGATATGGATCTCCTTCATACCCAGTAGGTCGCTTCACCATTAAATATTCAATCTAGTTCACTTGGATGCATAATGATGAAGAGATATCTTCAAATACATCACGTGAAACCAAAACAAAATCAATACAAACCTGCTTGCTGATGTGGCTGAGCTTCCAACCAAAGGCTGTCTAAAAACTTTCAAGTGTCTTCCATCTGCACCACTCATAATCTCTTAATATGAACTTTATCCAAAAGGTAACAAGTTCCAAGTTTGCACTGATTTCTAGTGATTCACATTAGAATTCTTGCTTAGAAAACAAGTTGAAAGCACAAAGACGATTTCTCTGAGTAACTCAGAATGGAGTTGACTCTTGGCAACCTGATTACTCAGGGAGACAAAACTACAACTTGATTTATACAAACTGAAGTCATTTGGTTATGACAGATTTATGGTTCAGGCCTTGCCTTCATGTCTGCTTTGAAGGATGCAGTTTCAGTGACTCAGTTGATACCTTACACAGTCGTTGTTTGGTACTTCTTATTTCCTCCCTATTCCCAAATACTTCTTAATAAAAACATTATTTCTGTCACCCTTATCTGACCACCACTGCTGTGGTTTGCCAGCTCCATCACCAGACAGATAGAAATAGAAACAAATACTGTTCTAAGTGATTACGTCTAATGTAAGAATGACTGCTTGTGCAGATCCCTGGTTTCCCACACTAGGGCCTTTCGCACAAAATTCAATGTTAAAAGCTCAATGAAATCGTCTTTCCATTCCTCTCTCCTTCAGGGCATAACACCTCTAAATTCCACTCTTTACCTGACACTTGAATAGGCAGGAACTCACTGTACTTGACATTAATGGCCACAGCTATGATTGATTGCTCACATGGGACTTCATGATAAGAATAGAACTTCAGTCCCCAGAGAACAGCTGCTCTACCCAAATACAATCATTTTTTATTTTTATGTTTTCACCTCACACGAAAACGGAGAACCAGTATCTAAAAATAACAGTAATAGATATCAATAGCACAGGATCCACATACTACATTTCTAAGGCTCCAGACAAAATGACAGTGAAAACATGCTTGAACTCATTCTCTGGAAATTACTGATTCAAGACTGTCCTGTGGTATATCTGTGTTGGCACAAGCAGCTGAGTTGCAATCTATTCTTCTCCCATGTATTACTAAGGTCTGTTTCAAGAAATCAGAAGGAACTCAATTTGTGCATAAAGCTTGAGGACCAGAAAGAATAGCAGCAGAGACAGAAGAATCCCAAATTGCAGAATTCTTTCTTCTTCTGGGCTATTACCACATAATTTCCCCCTTTTTTTTTTCTTTTTTTTTTAAGAATAGATTCAATATATAAAACCAACTACATACCATACGATGTGTGGGTGTTAAATGTTTTGCTGGGACAGCTTACATAATTCTATTTCTAGAGCTCTCTCTCTGCATTCTCTCCCACAGATATACTAAGAACTGGAAAAAGTACTTCTAAGTGTTAGGTACTACTAGCATCACTTCAGTAGAAATCTTCACAATGGTTGGTGATAGTTTAAATGCAGCAGTAAAACTGGTCATGGTAACAAAAATTTTCTTAATTTTTAGGCTGAAGAATTTGATCAAAATTCAAACTTTTCATGAAATAAATAATTCAGCTAGTATTTATAAAGAAATAATTATTTTTAACTTTGATACAAAATGAAATATTTTATTTTTAATTGCACTGAGAATAAATCGAATTTTTGAAGTTAATTTCAAACCCTTGTGTCATTATTTTCCTTTGAAAAATTTAAACAAGCTTTTCAAAGAACAATGTCATAACATTTGTTCTCAATATTTTTATATGGAAGCTTACTTAAAAAAAGTGTTTTTTTATTTTAATTTTCTTTATGTCTTGATTTTTCACTTCAACCTGAACGAAACAAACAAACAAACAAACAAAAAGAAAGATATGTCTACAATACATAAGTTTTACAATCATCTACTATTTACATCTATTTGCAGCCTCTCAAGTTCTTTTGTTTTTGCCTGCTAAGTTGCTAAGGGAAGAAAAACTGCTATGAAAGATTAGTCAACCTTCTTGTCCAAAAGTATAAATGAAATAAATTGGGAAAACAGCTGGGAAGGGAGAAAAATATGCCACACTAAATCATAGATGGATAAAAATATTCTGTGCTGCTAAAACAGAGATGATAGCATACACTTTCCAGTGATATCAATAATCTTTCCATTAGTTCCACTATAATGAAAGACCAAATTCCATACGTTAAATCTGTAAAAACACTTAATGGAAAGACTAGAACACTTGAAAAGCAAATAAAGCCTAGAAGATTATTGGAATATATTGCTTATAAGCCTACAGTATAAGATCTGAACATAAATAGTTTAAACTACTCAGTCCCCACTGACCTTCCCAGAATATAAATACACAAGACATTACATAAAATTCATTGCATTTAGCTTTTCAGTAAGTAAAAAAAGTGCTTTTTCAGGAAATGCAGGAAGATCTGACTGCTGCTGGAGGCACAGGAGCAGGAAATTGTTTTTGAAAAGCACTGGAAAATATTTTGGAGGATATTTCTAGTTACCAGTCTGAAATAAAAGACCTAGGCTTTTCTATCAACCTCTATATTGTATAAAAGCTAAGTGGATACCAAAGAAGAAAGGAAAAGGGACTTGGCACAAACAGCCATTATCAGCAAGACACATGCCATAATTCAAAGCGAGATATGTAATTAATTTGAATTAATTTCACCTACCATTAACATAGCAGATGTTACATATTCATAGAATCATTGAATGGTTTGGGATGGAAAAGACCTCTAAGATAATCTAGTTCCAACCTCCACTGCTTTAGACAGAGATACCTTCCTCTAAACCAGGATGCTCAAAACCCCAACCAACCTGGCCTTGGATGCTTCTAGGGAGTGAGCATCCACAACCTCACTGGGCAACCTGTTCCACTGTCTCTCACCACCCTCACAGTAAATAATTTCTTCCTAATATCTAGTCTAAATCTACCCTCTTCCAGTTTAAAACCATTTCCCCTTGTCCTGCTGCTACATGCCCTTATAAAAGTCTCTCCTCAACTTTCCTGTATGCCCCCTGCAGGTACTGGAAGGCCACTGTAAGGTCCCCCCAGAGCCTTCTCTCCTCCAGGACCAGCACCCTCAGCCTGTCCTTGTCGGGGAGGTGCTCCAGCCCTCTGATCATCTTTGTGGCCCTCCTTTGGACCTGCTCCAACAGCTTGATGTCCTTCTTGTGTTGGTAGCCCCAGAACCAGGTGCAATACTCCATGTGGAGTCTCACAAGAGTAGAATCACCTCCCTCTACCTTCTGGTCACACTTCTCTTGAGGCAACCCAGGACATGGTTGGCCTTCCGGGCTGCAAGCACATGCTGGCTCACGCTGAGTCTTTTATCAGCTGACACCCAAAGATCCTTTTCCTCAGGATCGCTCCCAAGCCATTCTCTGCCCAACATGTATTCATGCTTGGGATTGCCTGGACCCAAAGGCAGGACCTTGCACTTGGTCTTGTTGAACTTCATAAAGTTGGCCCACCTCTCCAGCCTGTCCAGGTCCCTCTGGACAGCATCCCTTCCCTCTAGCCTGTCAACTGAACCCCTGTGCTTGGTGTCATCTGCAAACAATCCCACTGTCCATGTTGCCTACAAAGATGTTAAATAACACCAGTCCCAACACTGATCCCTGACAAAAGCCACTTGTCACCAGCCTCCACTTGGACACAGAGCTGTTGACCACAACCATATGAGTATGACCATCCAGTTAATTCCTATCAACAATTAATGGGTTGGTTCAGTCCGGTTCCACATCAACTGGGGTGGGGGGACCCACAGACCCACGCCCCAGGGAAAGGGGGAAAGGGAAAAAGGAAAAGGGAGATGGGCCTAACAACAAAACAGCAGCAACAATCTGAGGAGGAAAGCTGATTTCCTAAAAAAGATATCGGAAAGCAAAATAACACAGTATAATACAATACATAAAATGAGAGAGAAAGTGTCTAAAAACTGAGACGACTATGGAGCACCTGATGCTGGGACAATCCAAAAAGGAAAAAGCCTGTGTCTTGATATACATGAAGAGTTTTTAACTTCCCCTCTGAGTGGTAAACAGAGAAACGCAAAGCAACTAAAAATCCTCTCGGGTACATAGTTCGTCTCTTCTGAGACAGGTATACCCAGTTCTATTGATGACCCACAGAACTGAAGCATTAACTCTTTAACTCCCAATGCATTACATGATGTTATGATGTGGAATACCAATAACAAAAATCATAAAACCATGACAATTCCTTATCTAGCAAGAGGTACATTCATCAAATAAATTTTTCCAAGAACACAATACTGGAATCAGTTCAGAGTTCCCCAGTAGCCAAATTCTGACAAAGTCCAGGTTCTTACAGCTCACAGAATACTACACAAACACTGGTTTCTATCCAGCACTCAGATAATTCAGGTGATGAAAGCCCTGCAATAGTAAAATGCTTCCTAGAATGACAGAATAACTTTCATGGAAATGCCATCACATGTAACCCTCCGTTCTCAGCAGATTCTTTCTGTATCGCAACATCCTGTGTGAAATGGCTCTCAAAAAGGGGGCAGTGCTCAGCATCTGCCACTAAATTCTTGCTGTTGCTGGCCCATACATTTCTTGAGGAATGTCAGAGAGATCTGTGCACAGAAGAGGGGCAAAGAAAAACCTACAAATTATTTCTAATGGTTATAAATGTACAACCTCTCAGAATTTATTACTCTTACTGAGAGGAATGTGACATTTATGAAAAAACATATTTTTTAAGTAATAAATGGAAGTTAATTCTGTCAGAGTTTTGGGATGCTTTCCCTGATTGTGTCTGAGTGTTATAAAGGAGCATAAGGATTCTGAAATACAGCAAAAGACAGCCACAATATTTAGCATGTACTTGCTACTGACTTCAATGGTTTTCAGGTGGCATGCATTTTAAAAGTTTATTTAATTAAAGATTGAGCTGAATGTCCTCCTAATTTACAACCCATGTAATCTTACTTAGGGAGACATGATACTTCTGACTCATTGTGCAACTTCTAAGTGATTATACCATTTGCATGGTAGAATGTAACATTTCAGCTGCTGTGCAGTATTAAGTTATTTGGTGAGGATATGTTTCACAGGAGCAAAAAAGTGTGGGGCTGAGTCTAATACTTCAGTAGAAGGTTGAGGCAAACTGAAGTAAATCAGAGTGGTGTTCCTACAAACCAACCAGAGGCAGTTTTTCTAAAAGCACGGAGAGTAAGGAGATTGCAGAACAAAACAAGGCACTTGGAAGTATGAACAACTCCCTTGATTTCTGGAGGGGCATATCGAGTACTAAAACTAATCAAAAGTCATTTAGAGAATGAAAGTAACCGTGAAGTTATGATTAATACTGTAAAAAAATATACTAATAATTGATAATGATATGTTTATGCAGTCTCTATCAAATAAAATCTGAAAAGTGGCATTCTTTGAATTTTTCCCACAGATAACAAATAGCTGTTAAGTGTGCAAATTGACCACTTTAAAATGTAAAATCAATTAAAAATACTAGCAAAGGTTAATTCTGATGTAAATTAAGTTACATATTTTGCAAATACTTGCAGAAAAAATACAACATGGTTTGGCTTACCCTTCAAATAAATAGTCAATCACTTCTTAAACATTTTCAGAGACTGCAAAATATCTGACCTGAAAATAAAACGATTTTCTATGTGCATTCTATAGTCACATTTTTCATCAGTTTCCCTAAGTTTATATATGACTCCATTTAAAAGGTCTGATTCAACCTTTCTTAAAAAAATGTTATAGATTTTTCTCTGTGAAAAGACTGTTCTCCTCTCTAAAGATCAATTTTACCACTAAAACAAAAAGCAATTTCATTGGACATTATAGTTCTCTTTAATCTTCATCTCCATAGATCTAGACCTGTAACCCCTATATCCACTGACACTCAGCACAGCCACTGGTGTGAGTATGAATTTGCAATAGCAGATGCAGCAATGCTGACACACTCAATCTGCAAAAGACATGAAGGCTCCTACCATTCTTATCAGGACTCCGGAAATTTCCTTCTCGAATAGAATGAAAAATATTTGCTGTTCATTTTTTTAATCTGGAAGGTAACAGCTTTCTTACCAAAAAATATGATCTTTAGAAACACGCTCCTGAAGAAGGACCCATTTTTTCCCCAAGTCAATGGATACGTAAACCTACAAAACAAAAAGAGAAAAATTAGGTGATAGGAAACTTAACGATGTCCATATTAAGAGACAGGTCCTATGTCACTACTATCAATAAAAGAATCATTTCCAGGAACTCAGGACAATGCTTTTCAGAGTAATACCCTTTCACAGAGAAAATCTTTTAAAACATAATCTATAAAGAATAAAACTTGGTGACAACATCTTGTTTACCATGAAAATAATTCACAATTCATTTAGGGTCAGACTCTTTTTGACCCCAGCAAAGTTACAAAATAGGGTACAAGGACACTTTTTTTCTCTATTCCATTATCAAACAAACACAAATGCTTAATTTATTCTTCAATCTTTAATTCTACTAAATACACTTAAGACGGGAAGTCAGTGGATTAAAAACTCTGCTAAAATAGGACCAAAAGATATCATAGAAATTCTACAGAGGTCTGATGAGGAAAGATTTATTTCAGAGCTTGCCTTTTGGGTACCAGTCACGGTCCCCTGAGAAATGGCCACTAAGAAGTCTTCACTTCTACCTTCCAGCTGAGCAGCTCATCTCTGCAAATACTAATGATATGGACAGATACAAATAGAGCAAACATGAAAGCTGTTTTTCCCAGTATAAAAAGGGAGATAAAATAGTTATTCAAAAATCTCCTTTCTTTCGCATTTCCCCTCACAATTTGTTTCCTCTGCTTAAGTTAGCAAATACCTATCATACTTCTAAAGAGACACGCTTAGAGCCCCCTGCTGTCTACATGCATTTTTTATTTAATCCAATTTACATATGATAGGCTTTCTCTTAATATCTCAAAAAGGAAAAAAATACAAGTAAAATTGTTCTGTTTTGATGTGGGAACAGTTCAGCCACAAACTGCTATTGAAGAGTCTTATGAGGATTAGTAAAAAAAGCTTTTGTTTTAAAATTACAAGTTCAATTATTAATGTAAAAATCTTCTATAAATTATGCTTTACTAGAGAAAAATAGCTATATTACTTTGTAAGACCTCAGATAACTTCCCTCAACATAAACTCTATGGGTAAAATTACTTAAATTTGAGTTAGATACAAAACATCTTTTTCCCCAGTTACTCTGTACTTCACAATTACTAGGCTTTACTCCACTGCAAAATCAGTTAAAAAAGGCAGAGCACAGCTGTGGTAAGAAACTATGACTGGGTCTCTGACTGCTTACAATAATACTGACCTAGTTGATACACAGACAAAAACCAGTTTGGTTTAGTGTAGTGAAAAGCCCTTACTGTCTGACTGCAAGGGAGAATGTAATAAAAAGGCACATTCAAAATTGAGATGGATTTTTAACTGATGCGCTACTAAAAATAAATAAAAATTAAAATGTACCTAACCTTAGCACACATTCAGCTTCTTTAAAATGAAGAAAAAGATCCAGGTGGGTTTTTGCTTTATTATAAAACTACTAAATGAGTTTATAGATGAAGTGGAAACAGTTAAAACAATGGTCAACTAAAATCTCTGTCTTCGAAAAACAATTCTAATAGATGTTTCTTATCACCTGTATAATAGCTATAAGGAATCACATTTAAAAGAAATTGAATATCATAGAATCACACAATCATAGACATGGTTTGGGGAAAGCGTACCTTTTAGTTTTCCCACCCTTACAGACCCTCAGTGAACAATTAAAATCTACCATATCTCTGTTGCACTTTGAAAATCAAAAAGCATTTATCGAGACTCAGTGAATAGCTGATTGTTATTCATTGTAACTGAGGTAGCCAGAAAAAGGGAGTACAGTTCTGAGGCAGCAAATGGATTAGCCCAACTACACTGACTAGATTTGCATTCATTTACAGTGTCAGTCAGAGGCTAGAGCTGTATTTAAATAAAATCTAGGGTTCTGAATGAAAAAACAATGCTGATTTTGCAATAGAGAATAAGAAGTAAATCAAATCAGAAGCTGTGAGAAAGGCTGTGATGCTCCAGCAGACATAGAAGATTAGATGATTACTGTTTACAAGGGACACGATCCCACGTTCCCTGTATTTCTGCAAAGAGTCTTTGCAAGAAACCATTTGAGTAACAGGAGGGAATGGATTCTCTTGAGTTTTAGATCATATCACTGTTTGATAGGACTTGATTCCAGTGAAAGTAGTGTTAATTAACTCAAATATCCAGAGTATACAATCTTCCCAGGCCAAATTCAGATTAACACTATCCCTGGAGACCCTGGTTTTAGTACAGTGACTTCTTTGTATGTCAAGCCACAATTCTGATTTTCAAATCCTCCTCTGTCATTTCATCTTCCTCTTCCTGCTAGGCTGAATATGTCAATTCTTACACAAAAAACTTTATACAACCGGGTCGGCAATTCGCAGTTATAGTGAAAGGCACCCTTCATTCTTCTACATCTCAGGTAAAGATGAAGGGCTTGTCCAATATGTCCTTATGGTTGACTTTTTTTAGTATCATACTGAAACCCTGAAAAAAGTCCATCAGATTACCTAAAATGTTCCTGCTACTACTGAGAAGTTATTCTTCACTGACTACTTGTCTATTTTTTGTCCAGTTGCGTTTAAGTGTGGCAAGTAATAGTATCACTGCTTTGGGAGGTTATCCAAGTATAAAAGGCCTGAAATCTTCGACTTCACATATAACTTCTCAAAACACAAGAAATACCTTGCTTTGAGCACCCAACCCCTTCTCTTTTCTGGCAAATATCTTTAAGGACTGGTTGTTTATGGATGGTCAATGTCCTCAATTACTCTTTGACACTTAAAGAATCTACCACTTCATTTTTTGAGTCATTTGATCTCCTAACTAAACAAAACTCAGGGATTATGTCAATCATCAAAAACAAAAGTCAAACTGAAAATGGCACTTTTCATAACATTGGCTTTTCACAACTTTTAGTTTTTCTGAGGCATTTTGTTCACATAACAGGTATTCATCACATTTCTAACAGTTAATTGTGTTATGAGGATAGAATTCAAGCTGGTAAGTAAAACACTCCATACGATGTGAGACTGTGTTTGGATTGTTATGCTTTTTTGTTCTGCTTCCATCCTTACCTGCAAATGCCTGCAAACACAAACTGTTTGGAGATCAGTTATTAGCTTAAATACCCCAGAAAATATCCCCAGGGAAGACTTGATGCAATGTAACTGAAGTCAGTACAGCAGTTGGCTGCAGCAACTTACTCAGACTACTCTCACTAACCACATATAAACCCTTGGTGATCTCCAACAAAGATTGAAAGACTGGAGTTTGTCTAATTTCAGCTGAAAAAAAAAAAAAGGAGTTACAGTGGAGGTGAGGCAAGAGCACAGCCAGGACCAGAACTTCAGTGACTTTAAATTTGTAGTTTGGGTGCTGTGAAAAAGAGACGAACACCACTTTTACAGAGTGTGCACATAGTCAGTGGTGTTTAGTGTTACCTGCCCAGAGAGATGACTATAATTTACCCAGAAAAATAAAAGATGGCCAAAACGTACAAACTACATAATACAACTACAGAATGTGATAATATCATGAGAGAGAATTATTCTACATTTCTACAGATTCAGTGATTCCCAGAATACTCTTCTGCTGTATGACTGAACAGTTTATTTTATTTTACATCCCATGAAAGGCCTTTGAAGGCAGTATTTCAGCTTCATTAAATTTCAACTACATTATAAATTAAAGCGTAGTTGCTTATGGTCATTTTCTAGGGAGAAGTACGTTTCAGAGGCAGTATTAACAGAAATATAAATACTACCAATAACAATATCAATTGAAAATGACTGGACTGAAGCTACCACAAAGCAAAAACTTGGACATAAATGAAATAAATATTCAAATAAGCTTCTCAAACTCTGAATATGGCTTCCTTCTGGACAACTGCTTTCATGAATTCCAACATTTAGTAGCACATCTCAGAAGTTTCATATCCTCTTAATGATACAGCTGCTAAACTTCAAACAGAGGATGTTCATGGCTTACCTTTCCTTCCTTTGTGTAAGCAAGTACTTTGTCTTCTTCTTTTGGGTGGAAGAGGAGAGTTTCCACAAAGAAAGTAATTGGTTGTTTCTGGAATGTAGCTCCTTCATCTGTGCTTATGAAAAGGCTTTGGTCACGGTCATTATGGGAAGAACTTACAAGAATGATCTAAAAGACAAACAAGGACAACACATTCACTCAGAAAACTGTTTTCTCTAAAGAAGGAAACAAAGCCTATTTATTTTTTCTTGTGTAAATGTCAGAATTTGCACATACCTTATCTGTCAAAATGCTGTGGAAAAAAACCCACACTCTATCTAAGAGTTGATCCTATTAATCTTCCCTGTCCTAATCTATGTATGTTAAAATCTGTAACTTCTGCAAATCACACCAAATTGACCCCAATTCTCATCTCTACTTGAAGAGACAGCCTTAGATTTCGGTCCTCATGCAAGGTTCATGATGCCATGAAAGAAAATCCTGAGATAACCTAAAAGGAGTTAAAACTAATAATGACATAACCATTTAAGATATCCATAAAGATACATCACCTTTTCTAGTGAGGCTGCCAGGATAAACGCTAAATGTATAAATGTAGTCACTGCTAGTTATATCAGAGTATTTAACATGAAGAAGAACTAGTTTATTACATCTTTCCATTGCTTCAAGTCCTGTAGAAACTCTTTGAACAGAAAAGTACTTCTTTTTAATTTTTATTATTCCTCTGCACTTCGATGCATAAAAATAAGCCACTCAGTTATATGCATTTCTTTCTCATGTCCAGATAATTCCTTAACTCAGACATACTAATAGCTTGAGCTCTTTTCCTATTTGAACATCTATCAGGCTTTCAGTAACAAAGAAATTATCCTCACATAATCTAATCAGAGTTGCGCTCTTCTCATTTTCTTCACCTTTTGCAGTTCACTAGAATGTCGTAGCGTGGTTCAAAAACTGGCAACATGAGTACCCATTTTTACTGTCTTTCCAGACCAAATAGGACCAGTTTGCAAGCAACAAGATGTCCTTATAAGCTGAACTGACAGCCAACAAACAAAACAGATTTTCAAAATGCCAGCTGGGTTCTATTCAGCTCACTCCACAAAAACAATAAAAAAATAATAACAATCCTGCAATCAAAACATGTTTTAAATATTCAGCAAATGTTCCAGAAGACACCACAGAATCCTAATCACTGCTATACAGTGACTGCAAATTGCTGAAAGAGATAAATGGCAACCAGTTATGCAAACAGCATTAGAATAATATGAATACGAAGACTTACATATACTAGAAAAAATGGCACAATCTTTATGTAGGTTTCTCTAAGAGTAAAGCTGTAGTCCAAAAAATTGGAATGCTCTGGGCTTTTACAGCTATTAGTCTTGGGGCAAAACTGAATACTTAAGAATGTGCACTTGTACTTGAAATACATGCAGAGTTTCACAAATCTCTGCATAGCTTTTATATATCTAAAATGAAGTACACTGCTGAAAAAGAGACTTAGACATTTACTTCGCAGTCCGTAGTCCACATCAAACCCTAAGCTACAGCATTCATTAAGCAACATCTATGGCGATTAGCTGTGTGACTTGGTCAGTAAATCTTTCCATGACTTTCTGATATTCTGTATTTTTAATTATGACTTTACCCAAGAGTATGAAGACGTGCCATTTTTATTGTTAAACCTCTATAAATAATACCTCCACAAGTGCCACCTATAATGTGCATGGCTTCCTTTATCCTGGTTACACTCTTCAGACATTATCTGTTTAATTTATTAGAACACATAATCCAAGTATATGGCTCACAATCTGGATACAGCGCTCAAAGATCCTTTTAATACATTCATTCAGCAGTTTTCTGCAGAGAGTATGACACGAGACTAAAATTGAGTGTGGTTATGGTGTGCTTCCCTGTGTGTTTGCTTGCATCACAACATAGAGAGAAGTATTTATGCACAACATGGAGACTTGTACTTTCTTTGTTACGTTGGTAACTGCAACTTAGGCTCCAAAGATCTAATTCTCATTAGAAATAAAGGAATTCAAACAATGGCATGCTACCTGAGATGCCTAATGCTCAAAACTTTTGGCTTGTGACAAGATCAAAGAAAGAACCATTTGGGCTTGTGTGAAAGGGTTAAGCAAATTCCACACACAATGCTGCAATGAGAGCTCCACAATTCCTGATGAAGCTTGTGCCCAGGTATGTCCTTGAATGTTCATTTGTTGATGGTGCACCAGGCTAATCCTGAGATTCATATATACAATGCAGTTTGTATGAATTCTTCCATGCTGCACCACTAGAAGCAGCACTTAATTCTTTGGAATTCCTCTGGATACTGTCCTCTAGTCCAAATGATTTTCAGAAATGTGATTATCTACATTCCCTCCTGTTTATGTCTTTAAAAACATAATCAGCACAGGATATACTCCAAAAAAGTCATAGGCTGTACCTGAAGAGAACGGTAAGCTCTGCACTACAGTGTAACAGTTTTGCTTTCTTTTCTTAGTCCAGGAAATCACATGATGAAAATAATACCAAAATATTGGCTTCCAAATAATAAATTAATTCTATAAAGCTGGGAGGGGTTGTTACTGTTGATGAAACTTGTGTGTAGGCATATCTGCTTCTCACCCATAACAAGGACCGAGAAAACAGCCTTTCAGAGAACATTATTCTAGAAATGGAAATGTGAAGAAAAATATCAGATATAATGAAATGCAAACACACTGTGAGATTTGCTAATGCTGTTCTTAAACATATATATATTATGCATCTTTCAGACTTCAATCTGTGAGAAAAAAATGTAGCTTGAAGATTGTAGACATTTAAGCACAGACGACAGAGTCCCTAACCATACTCTTATCCACACACGTATCATAATTCATTTAATGAAATATTTTTGAATTTCATTCAGTGCTCTGATTTATATTTCCATAGTTTAAACTGATGATTTTGTGCCAGGCATACAGATTTGCTCCCCACAGCTAGCACATGGGGAGCTCAGACTTGCCTGCTGGCTAGCACTGCTTACTGAGGAAAACATTCCAGAACAAACATTGTCCCCACATTAAATGCTTTCCACGAGAAGTATTATTTACTTTGTAAATGCAAGAAGTACCAAAACCTTCCTACTAGCAACAGATGAAGGGATGCAACTAGGACATGCTATCTGGAGAGCTGACTTAAAGTGATTGCTGATGGTTTTAACTCAGAATAAACAACTACTTGCTTGAATAATTTAGTACCCAAAAACCAGAACAGATTTTAATCACATCTGAACTTCATTTAAGCTTCTTCTAGGCAGCACTTTTTACCTAGCATTTCTCCCTCCTCTTCAAACTCTAAAACATTTTTTTAGTAAAACTGCAGCTGAATATTATGCTGCCTATCCCTTACCTCACTTCTTAATTTCTCATTAGCTAAATAAACCACAGTACTATGTGCACGTACAACTTCTAACAGTTAAGTGAAGGTAAAAGAACATTTCAAGGTGACAACATGTCCCATAGGTTACCAAGAAAGTCAATAAAAAACACGCTATGATATACATCAACATGAAGGAGAGCAAAAGAGATTTCTAATAAAAATGAAAAACTGTACATCATGCCACATAGGAATTAAAGCATTCCAAAAAAATAAAGAAAAGCTATGCATTTTCTTGTTTCAGGAAGTTAGTGAAATAGTTAAGACATATAACAGCCAAATAAATTTGAAAATAATATGATTAAATCCACTTATATTTAATCTCTCTTTCAGGATCGACTGGCTAATGTGTATGTCTACCTGTTCCCTCTACTGAGCAGAATCACAGCCTGAGCCCCAAAGGATAAAAAGATGCTGACAGCTAAGGCTACAGTAGTCTGAACATCATACTTCTTCCCACTATTACCACGAAACTTGGAATAATCATTATAAGATTACAGTCTTAACTGTAGATTTGGCAGCAATTCAAAGATGTGCTGTAATTTCAAGTGGCAATAAACATAGGATATTAACATGCATCATTTGCACTGTGTCTGAAACATAATCCCCCTCCCCTATTCTTAGGTCTAATAATAATGTAAACTGATGATAAATTTGATCTTAATCAGCACTTTCTCTAAAACAAGGCAACCTTATAACATATTATAATTGTTCTGTCTCTTTCAGCTTCAGCAACTGAACTCACATAATTCTAATTTTCTTTTCCTTTTCTCTAGTATAGAAAAGAAAAGAAGAAAGTAAAAGGGAAAGGAGAAAAGAAAGGGAAAGGAGGATAAATAAAGTCCAGCAGGCAGAAATTTCTAGATTTGTACCACCAGTCTTGCCACAGGAGACTTTTGCAATAGGAGGTGAGATAGGTGATAAACACCATTTTTAAATTATGTAATACTGTGTATGGTCTGAAATCAAGACACTATCAATTCTAAACTTAACTTGGAAATAAAATCTAACTCAGCTTGCATAAGAAATTGAAATACAGAAACTCTTACTTTAAGGTTACATAGCAGACATTCAAGAGATGCTATGCATGCTCTGGAAGCACCTGCATCTCTCCACATCCTTCAGTTGATGTAACTCCCACTGGACATAGAGGACTTGGCTACTGGGATTTAATCTTAGGGAGTGCTGGACTCATTCCAGCAAAATACTTAAAGATGGAACTAATTTCAAACTCATGAGCTACCCCCAGTAAGGTCAATTAACCTCCATTAAGAACATGTAATGTTATGCCTTGATGAAAGTTGATATTCTGAGAGGGAGACAAGGGTGCTAGGCACAGGCCAGCCCCAAATTCCTGATACCAGGCACATAAAACTGTATGTCCGCATGAGCTCTGGGGCTAAATATCCTTCATGGCAGTACTGCCAATCTCAGGGCAGTATTGATAAAGCTCCTCAGCACTGCAGTCACATCCTCAACATTTTTTCAGATTAAGTAACTAAGTCATCTATTTTTCTTGTTCATACAATTTACATTATTTATGTGTTATTAGATGTCCTTGGCTGATATAGAAATTACTCTAGCTCCTGGTGACAATTGTAAATGAGATGTTGCTTCTCAGACAGCATTCATAAAACACAAAGTGGACTGCCGAGGGTTATGTTGTTTTTTTTTTTTCCTGGATGGTATGAAAGTCCTGATAACTCAAGAGTGGAAAAGCTGCAGAGTGAAATATAGTTCCCCTACCCTCACAGTGGTAAAGAAAAAAATAAAAATACATATATATAAAGAATCAAACCAGGGTAATTCCAGGTAGAAAGTAAAATAAAATGCCCTCCAGCTGACAGTTTAATCTTGTAGATCTTTCCTTGAAGCTGCATTCAAAAATCACTCCCTTTAAATGTTACAGTTACTAACGAATATAATCGCTAATGAATCTCTGGAAATCGAGAAGATCTACAAAGCCAGCTTGCATGCAACTGAACTGCATAAATGCATGTTCATACTTACACATATCCCAGAATAGTATATTACTTTCTATGGTAAGCATTCAAAGCTTCTTCTAGAATTCGTATTTTCCTTCTCTTAAGGAGACCTTTCCAAACTGTCAAACATACACATTTCAAAATAGCAAGTAGTTTCTGTGAGAACTGCCATTAGGGAATGGAAAGTTAAGGAGGGCTCTCAAGAAATGTCTGTTCTACTAATCATATAGTGAAGGGCTACAAGAAGCAATCCTAGTGAGGAGAAAGGAAAGCATGTAGTAGAGTCTCAGCTCCCCTGTGTTGTGGCCACCTCATTAATCATTTTGAAAATCACAGCTGAACCTGTCATATTATTTATCCAGTACAAACTAAATATTAGACACTTAATATCCTAATATCAAGAATTTAGGATCTCAAAATGAGCTGGTTATCAACCGAAACATTTGTTTACAAATGAAACATGAAGAGAAGGATGTAAACACCTGAGTCAAAATTTAAAACGCTATGATAGCAACACGATGGTGAAAACACTGGCTTGAACTGCAACTAGACAAGACTGAAATTATACAGTCTGCATACTTTTCCTTTTACTACAATAATAAAAGGAAACAATTTTGAAAGACTTGCCTTTTCTAGAACATACAGACAGCATGTTTAAGGCTGGTTAAATACCACAGAAAGAAATGCCCACAGAGAAACAGCTACAGAAGTTTTGATTGATGTTGATCACCAGTCTAAAAATCTTGCTCTGTTGCACTTGTTGGTAACTGATACGTATTAAAATATGCCTGATCGTTGTAGCTGAACGCCTCAAAAACGCTGATCATGCTGAATCAATCTCTGGGGAATGCTAACTGCAGCTCCATTCTTCAGTTTTCTTTGCTGCTCATTTTGAGTGGCAAGCCAAATTTTCATGAGAAATGCTGTGTTTCAAAACATACCAGAGGAGTGAACATGCCAAAGGCCACAGCACAAGGAGAAACAGTACTCAATGTCTTAGACAGTTCCTTCTGTAATAGCGAAGTTTGATAATGTTACCTGTAAAGCAAACCCACACAGCTGTTGGGAATACTAACCTACTCATTTCTAACAGCTCTTTGAAAAAATAGAACTCTAGTTAAGTGGCATACTTTGTTAATCTTCTTCAAAATGCATTGTTACTATTATGAGTAAGTAGTTAATTAGTAGGGAATAACTTCAATATACCCAACAAACTTCTTATATTCCACAAAACTCTTAGCATAGGCTACACTCACATGAAGGAGTGCAAAATTAGATACATAATATTAATATAAATGTATCTAATAGTTATTTTTTTTTCATTTTTCCTCACTTCATATTACATTTCAGTATTTGTGATTATTATCATACTGATATTTTAGGTATTCAAACAGTTTCATTTAAAATTGTGTGTTTTGATAAATCAGGAACAAAACCAACTGCTTCCAATCAGCATTATGAGTGGGGAATAGCACTGGGGAGACATATGGCCAGTTCTTGTCACAGTGGGGGAATGTTCTCTAACCATGTTCAGTAAACAAGAAACTGCCTATATAATAAGGACATTTTGCATGACTTGAAGGAAAAAAAAGGAGTTGAATAGAATCAAATTTCCCCATTTCTGCTGTGCTTTCTTACCAATGTCTCCATAAATGTTATTATTTCCCAGACAGAACAGGCACATACTGATCTCTTTCAGCTTGGGCATTCACAACTAATCTAATTCAAGAAGTTATTCTGCAGACTTCCAGTAAACCTGTAAATATTTTCTGCCTGAACACATCAAAGAGCACAAATACAAAACAACACTTCCCAAACACTATAATGGATGCACACAAAAAAATGGCTGCATGTATGTGTTGATCTAATTTTATGAAGAGAGAGGTCAAACTGTTCCTGGTCTCCAGCCATTAAATAGTTTGGATGAAAAACTGCACTGAGCTCAGAAATAAATTGAATGAACAGTAATCTGGAGAAAAAGAGAAAGTATAAATGAAAGGAAGGCAATTGTGGTGATTAAAAATATCAGTTGTATGCGACTGATCAAGACCTACCACACTGTGTAACAGGCGAGACACAAAGTGGTGTGCCTTCTGCTGTTATACTGTAAAATACAATTCTCTTACAATATAGAGTGAGAAATTCGGGGTAACACTAGGAAACTGAGATTCTGAAGCATTGCTCTGGGAATATCACTTTGCCAAAACTGTCCCTCCAATCCTGAGATGCAAACAAATAGGTGCTCAAATAGGTCATGTTATAATGTTCCCAAAATATCCATTACTCCAGCTGAGACATCAGCTTCAAACACATATATTCCTTTCTTTCACAATTCTATAATGCAGGTCTTATGGAGATCAGTGTACTCACCGACTTTACTACAATTTGTGAAGAATATACTTCATGTACTAAAACGGGATCTACGTAGGTGCATACTTGTACACACACAAAAGTTCCCACAACCAGATGGTTTAAGTCCGAGCTTGCTGAATCAGTTGGCTGGAATCACTGAGAGCTCTGTAAGGCTTTACTGACTGAAAAAGGTTTCTGAAGACTGGAACAAGGTAAGCACTTTGCCCATCTCAGCATCACCTAGTCAGTGTCACAAGGTGTCCCGCACCATATTTTGAACTCGCCTGTTTCCATTTCTAAGGGGTAAGTGGCAATATGAAGTGAGTCATTAAAGACCTTACTCTTGAGGAAGCACCTGCTTCCTTTTAAGAACCATAGGTACTCTTCTTAGAGGAAAACTGGGTGTAGTTAAAGACTGAACAACTCTTCTAAACCACAGGAGAAAATAGGAAACATTGGAGAAAGAGCTGCACTGAGCAAGTCTTTCATACATAAGCCACAGCTGATTTTGTGGTTTTAAAGGGGAAAACGGAAGGGGGAGAAGAAAAGAAGGCACAGCAGCAGAAGCAAGCACTGGAAAAACAGTAATTATTTTTCACTTGAATTTGGCTATATCTCCATTATGTAGGATACAAAGCTTAATTATAAAATCTCTTGCTATTGAAATATTTCCCCTTATCTTTGATATCCAGTCCAAATGGACTGGAAAAAAGCCCTTGAAAAGCAGAAAGGAAATGTCTTTTAAAGCAATTTTTGGTCTCATTAGGGCAAATCTCATTAATAGAAAAAGGACTTCACTGAAGAATAGTGCTTTTATATTCAGAAGCATACAGCACTGCTGTGCCTGATTCTAGCAGCACTGTAGATAACAAAACTCCCTCCATCAGGGTTTAGATTTTCATAAAACACCCATTTTATATTGAGTTAGGGTTTTAGAAAATGTACAAATCTGACACTCACTGTGCTAGTTTTCTCCACATGTACTTAGCATAGGTGTTGATTGGAGCTTTTGAAAGACAACATATAAAACATTTTTTTTCCTATTGAAAGGCATCGCTTCGCCATAACTGACAGGTTTTGCTGACAACTTACAAAAACAAATTTACCAGCATGATTCCTAAGGCCCATGAGGGCATTAGGAGAAGATATCTCTCCTGGTGCTGTTCCCTCACATGCACATATGAAGAAAATATTTGTTGGGATAAAAATACTGATTTTGTTAGAGCAATCACATGTTGTTGCAGGAACATGAGTCTTGGTATCTTCACAGTCAAATGCCATGATTAACAACCCTCAACGAGAATACTGCTAGAGATTCAACTTTGAATTACGGTTGCCACTGAAAACGTAAATCCAAGTGATGGCTATTTTTCCTTTTGCATTAGAAACCTAACCAGACCTCAAAAAACCTCAGGATGAGGTTAGTCTTAGGGTAACAACTTTGTTATCAGAGTCAGCAGGAACTTCACAAACTGCTTGTTTTGCAGACCCTGGTACTGGCCCCATCAAAAGCATAATTTTTTAAAAGAGACCTTGGTCTTCACACTGCGCTGGCAGTTAGGAAGATTTTGTTTTAGTAATCGAGACTATAATGTGAAATTCATATCAGGCTTTACATATATCACAGTTTATCTACCTTTTACAGCAATACCAACAGGATGGGAATTAAATTATTTCTGTGCTTACACACAGTGATTAAAGGGAAATGGAAGAATTGCAGAAATAGAGAAATTCAAGAATGGGAGTACAATGCACTGAATAAGATATAGTGGCAGGAACAATATCAAGAAAAGAAGGACTAGATAATCTCTGGAGGTCCCTTCCAACTCCAACAATTCTGTGACTCTGCGAAAGATAAGTCTCTGCTGTTGTCTTCAAAATCACCTTACTGTTCATATTTTGAACAGAGCCTGATATCATACAAGTCATTTGATTATTCTGAATATACTGGAAGCATATATAGAGCTAAAAGAAACAGCCCCAATAAGCAAAGTGCATTATAGGAGTAATTAAAGAGAAAAATCAACTCTTCCCTCTTCTCCTCCCTCTTCAATGAAATAAACATTACAGAAAACTTCATATTAATACTAGGAGGTGCTCTGATATGAAAAAAATACCTACTGTGATGTAACCTCAAATTTTCTATTTAAAGGACCATTTATTATGCCTAAACAGTAAGTTTACTGTACATAAACATTACGTCATACTGATGTGGTCAGTGGTCTCAGTGTCTTAGAGTTAACTTTCATGAGGGACAAAACAAAGCCTCACTGCTCCAGAACTGATTTCTAATCTCAGTTTTGCAGATGTGTATGCTTTTGATTAAATATGTTGGTCAGCTGGCATGTACATACACAGCAAACAAAACACAGACCTGTGTGCCTTTGGACCTGAGCAGGAAATCTTAAATAACCTAGGCTAAAAAAAAAGGATGAAAATAATTGATCTCAGTTGGTAATTAGCTGTTGTTCTGGCAGATGCAGTTCCAGTGCTTGGTAAATATCAACGGATACTGCCCAGATGTTGCATAAATAGTTCTTTGACATGGAAGTTGTGGTTTTTTACAGCCTTTCCCTTTCTTCCCTTTTAAATGAGCACGTTCTAATTTTCAGCTCTTCTATTTTTTCCTCACCTTCACCTCCGCTCTTCAAATTGTCTGCTGTGCTAATGGGTAGGTGTGTGGATAACTCCTCAAATGCCCAGAGAAGTAGGATTGGTAGAAACACATAAGTAGGAAGGGACTTCAAGAAGTCGTCCAGCTCAACCTCCTCCTGCTGCTAGGCCAGGCAGAGCAGGTAGTTCAGGGCTACGTCTCTCTGAGTCCTGAGTACCTCTCAGGGTGGAGATCTTACAATCTGTTTCAGTGTTTGACCTCATCATATAAATCTGTTCCCTTGCAAGGTGCTAGAGTTTCCCATTTTCCAGTTCGTGTTGGGGCCTCTCCTTCCAGGTCCATATCTCTGAGAAGAGTCTCTGACCAAAGGTACGCATGGTTTAAGACAGCAAGATCTCGCTGGAGCCTTTTTAAGGCAAGACCAGCTCCATCTGCCTCTCCTTGCATGCCCTCTGCTGAGCTCCATCCACTTACGCCAATGCCACTCTTGTCCTGAGGAGCCCAAAACAGGATGAGCAATTCTAGATGCAGTCCCAAAACCAGAACAGGGAAGTATTTAGCTGGACCTGATGGCTACATTCTTTCCAAAGGAAGTGTATTTATCTTTGTTGCACAGATACTCTGCTCTGCTCTCAGGCACTCAGTGATGACCCACCAGATCTTTTCTGCAGAGCTTCTTTCTAGCCATTCTCCCCCCTCTTAGCACAGTATGCTGGAGTATAGTATTTATTTATTTATTTTTGTGTTTGCCTTCATTGAGCTTCACAAGTTTACCATCAGCCTGCACAGTGGGTGACTCGTGATATATTATCCCCCCCAAAAAACCCAAAACAAACTAACAAAAAAAAAAAAAACAAAAAAAAAAAACATGACTAGATGGAGCCATATAACAATCGCTGCATATCTTGTGGGAGAAAGCTAGATGCCTGGGTAAAGTGAGGTATATTTCCCTTAGTCCAAAACTCAGCATTTTCATAAGGCAATATCTCTGACAGATTTCCTAAATTAGAAAGATGATATTTTACCCTCAATTTTATAGTGCCAGTTATAATAATTAAGAATGCTTATTTACAATATCCTAGTAATCTTTTCTGATCAAAACAGCAACATCTGCCTTTTGTTCTTGTGTCTTCTCATGCTTGCTTATGAACGCCTTCAGAGCACATATTTTTGGGACACTTTCTCCCTCACCTCTTATCTTTTAATTCATTGCAGTCCTGGACCACAGTCAATGTTAAAAAGCACAAGACAGCATATGGTCTTCTATATGAATTGCTTTTGAGATGAAGTTCCTAAAAACTTGTAAGAACCAACAACTCTTCAGTACAACACAACTAATGGTAGAGCCTGTAGAGTGTGAGTTAGCCAGAAAGGATAAGCCATAAAACAACACTAGAAGTTATTAAGAGGATTTTTTTACATAATGAAATATTAATTAAAAACTCTTCTATAATCTTTATAGAGAAAATAAAAGGCCTTTTGTCATTTATATAAGTGAGTTTCCTGAAAGAAGCACTCATCTGAGACTGCAGCCCATTCCAGAGAAGTAAACAGAAATCACACAATAATCAACTGCCTGTCCCAGGTGGCATACTAATTCACTAACAGTTCTTGGTAATTTACTGCAAGTTAAACAGTTCAGTGACAGGCAGGGCAAAAAAACAAAACAAAACTAAACAAAAAACACACAGGCACACAAAAAAAAAAAAAAAAAAAAAAAAAAGAAAAAAGTTATTTACTCTCTTCCCTGACAGTGTTCCACATTCAAATCTACCTTGCTTCATCAGCTTGCTCCTAGGCATTTCTTTTAGAGAATTAATAAGCAGACAAGAAAAAAGTTTGTAAGGAATAGGCTATTACTCATTTACTGCTACTGAACACAAATTCCTATGAAACATAAAAGACATCAAAGAAGCTACAATGACTAAAAAGAACCCCAAACCACAATTGGGAAAAAAAAGAAGCCTCACAGTCTCAATCAAGAAAGATTGTCTAGGTAGATGGCTAGTCTTCCCAAATTGTCTTCAAACAAACCTTTGTGCTTTGTGAAATATCTCCCTTTGATTACTAAACAATACTGCATGCTTATACAGAACCAAAGGATCCTAAATCAAAATGTTTCAGAAAGAAATAACTAAGATTTGTCAGTTCTTGTCTGTCAAGGTGGTGTTCAGAGATGAAGAAAAGCACTGAAGTTAGAGTTCATGAACTTAGTTAGCAATAAGATCCCACCATCTAAAACATGGTCAAAATGTCTATAGCCCTAGTTAAGTTTTCAAAAGGCTAAAACACATCTGTACTCCTCTGTGAACCTGATTACAAGTTGCCCAGGGCAAGACCGTCTCTGTTTCACATCTGGACAGTGCCAAGCTCAATCATATTTTGCATGTAGGTGCAACCACGATAAAAGTAAATAAACACAGCTGAGAAAACCAGACTGGTCACACTGAGTGCTGAGAATTGCTGAGGATTTTTAGAACTCAATTATTTTTCTTTTTTTAACCCTCAGATGAGAACTCAGTGATTTTTAAAGAGACATCAAGCATGGAAGAGGCTGTCCACAGAAAGAACATGGTAGATGCAGTATTTAGGGACATGGTTTAGCAGCCCGGTGGAGATGGCTTGATGGCCGGACTAGATGATCTTAATGGCCTTTTTCAACCTTTACGATTCAATGACTTACGATAAATTAATTCAGATGAACAACACACTGCCCTCATTTCCACCATCATAAACAGAGAGCAACTCCATTAATTTCATCCATACTGGGCATATACTAGAGGTGATCTGCAAATTGCTAAGCACTAGAAATTCCCAAATGCATCATCATTTTCACACTTTCCACACATTTCAGATGCTAAATCCATTCCTGCAGAGAAGCCTGGTTCTACTTAGTCTCCTGTATTCTGAACATCTTTTTCAAGGCTTATCACAAGGAAGAGTTTTAAGTACTTTATAGCTATGAATGTGACTTTGCAAACACTTGTGGGCATGTTTTGTAGGGAGTCAGTGGGTACTAATGAAAGGCTAGATGTGATTCAGGCTGTTACAATTGCTGCAGCCAGGAAGGAAAAGAGCAGAATAGAACAATGCAGTTTGTACCTGAAAAACCTCTTGCGGCACCATGCTGACTGACTGCTATCATGGAAAGCCAGTGAGAAGCTGAACTGTTCACCTGGAAAACAAGCTCTGAATAAGAACTATCAAATGACCAAGAGTAGCTTAAACAGGATAAAACAAGAAATTGAAGATGTATTTATCTGTTTGTTTAGAGCAGTGATGGTGAATGGTAAGGAATTCCTGCAAACTCTCAAAAACAACAAGCCCAATCTCTCAAGTCTTAAGTAAGGCTCACTCATCTTTTTTCCCATCACACACTCTCTTCAGGATATCAAAATGCCCACAAGTTCCTCTGCTAATCCAGGCACAGTCATCAGCACAAGTTATAGCAGTCCAACCAGTAAGGGGCAGATGTAACACTATGACAAGGCTCTTCTACAAAATAACTGCTGACATTTTTCTCTCGTACACATTCAAATTCGCACTTAATGAATGTATTTGTCTCTGCTTTGGGGGATAATTTAAGAACTCAGATTTAGGCTACAACGTTTCCTATGGAGCAGGAAATCTACACCCACTAGACACTTTTCTCAGTGAACTGGGCCACGTAACTCTAAAGATCTGGATTCCAACTTGAACCAATTCTACAGACATATAACTCCTTAATCCCACTGGAAGAAGAAAAAAAAAAAAAACAAACAAAAAAAGAAAACAAAAACAACCACACAAGTATGCCTCAAGTTGAGATATTTCTCAGAAAGGCTGCAAATTTTGTAGCCTAACCACATGTTCATATGATGGCCTACTAACCAGACATTATTTCTGTTTTTAAATGTCTGTAATTGTTGCCCCAAATTCATGGGATGCAGGTCACATTTCAACATGCACTTCAAGTTTATATTACCATTAGTATCTAAAATTTTCCACGTAAGGCTGGGAATTTGTCTTTTGTTCCTTCAGCACTCGTGTCCATCTTTTTACTTCTCTACGTTATTCATTTTTTAAGTGGAACTGCAAGTTGACTATCACTGCAGGGAAAGAATGAACACTGCAGGGTATAGGCAGTTTAAACAAGTAACACTCATGTAACATCTCCATCAAAAGTTGCCGTTACAGTGATTTATATGCTGACCTATATCTCCTTCAGATCTGGGCCCTGCAGGAAAGCATTTGATGTTCCATAGTTACCATTATGTAGCACAATAGCAATGGGTGATCATGTGATACTCTAAATTATCATTTAATGAAAAATGGTTTGTTTTTATGCCAGTATTTTGTCCACACTTGCCTTCAGATCTTGGGAATGCATTGTAATTTTTTTTTTATCTAGTCCCCAAATTCTACTATTGTATTATTAGGCAAAATAATCAGCTGTGACTGTTATTAATCCATATTCACTTTGTTATACACAAAGAAGAAAACTGCTTTGAAAGGATTTAATTCATTGGAGAGTATTCTTTGCAATAGAGTGATAGCAGCAAAAACAATTTGCTGTGAATACTGTAACACAATGCAAGCTGACAAGGTACAGTAACTGCTTCCTAAAGCACACTGCACAAGGCAAATGTGGATCACAGCTGCAAAAAGCACACAGGCTTTCCTTAATAGAAGATTTGTAATAAAATTACATGCTCACAAAGCCTTCCCTGGCAGTACAAGATCCTAAAGGCATGCCAACTCCACTGTACTCTAAGAGTAGCGTGTATAACCTCCCTCCTGAAGGTTAAATCCTGGGAAAAGAATGACAAAAGTGCTGGTATATAGACTAAATTATCAATACAGTGGTTAAATATGATTGATCAGAAGATGACTCTTGGATCCTAACAAGGATGTGGCTGCATAGAGGAGGCAGCAAAACCAGGCAGAGATCCAGGATCCGATGCCCTTTTTGAGATTTTCTCATCAACATGCTATTAGGTTGTACAACTAAGTATGCACCTTACCTCTCTGTGCTTTTTGATATATATAACAACATAATGGAGAGAATAATTATGTCCACTGTATTAGAAAGATGGTATTAGAATATGACTTAAAATGACCTCTATTTTAAGTACTTCAGAATACCTAGGATTATGCTTTTCCACAGAAACACCCGGGTTTCATTCTGGTGATTTATTTCATTTTTCAAGCCAAAATTTTGAGCATTTAATGTAAAAAAAATTGTTGCAACATGCATAATGTAGGTTGAAATAGCAGCTGCTGAAAAAGAAAATAATCACTATGGTGAAGAACTATTAACATCCTTTGTATGGTTATTATGAAGTCTCAAGAGCAGATTTTCTGTACACCAAGTCACCTCCCCATCCATCCAACACCATAGATCCCTCTAGAAATGACAGTCAAATATAAAAAACCATTAAATTTGTTGAAGCTTAGTCTAACAGATGTGAATTTTTACTCTGTGTAATAAATTCCCTTGACATCAAATCTGCTTCAGTCGCATCTGTAAAAACTGTGGCTAAATCTATGAAGTCAAGATCCATTTTAATCTTTGACCAAAAAAAAAAAAAAAGCTGGAAGAAGACAGCTCTATATAGTCCCATTTCATTTTCACTGATGAGATATTTTACTGAAACAAACAATCCTTTCTTATGTAACAGGAGTCACACAATTAGGTTCTCCTTGGCCATCTGCTTGAGTAAAACAATTTGTGATAAGCGTCTTGGTTTACAAAGGTGTAAGAGTTCAGGTTGTAGAGCTGTTTCATCCTCCATAGCACATCAGTATTTTCATCATTAGCTGCATTTCTGTGACTTTGAAATTATCAGGTGGAACTTAATTCAATAGAAAAAGTTAATACTTGTTGTAATACTCCACATATATTCTCCCAGTCCTCACCTGAAGTTAGCTAATTATCTATTTTCAGACATGAGGGAAAAGCAGAATCATGGCATTTGATATTATGTTACAAATTCTGAATGGATTGTACCTATATTACTCAGTAAAAAGGAATCATACTGCCCCAACATGCTGAGTACAAGTCAGTGAAAACCACAACTTGCCTCAGGAAAAAAATAAAGAAAGAAAATAAAATTACTGCATTAGCATTGCTAATGAATGCTAAATTGTCTATTGGTTTAATATAAGGAACCATACATCCTGATCAGAAAGAAAACCTTAAAAATCCTCTTCAACAAGGCACTTGTGCAGTCTTCATCAGAAGTTTTATTAAAATACTACCCGCTTGTTATTATACGTACTGCTGCACACTGAAGAATACAATATCAAGAGTGTCCCTTGCAGAAAACAGAAACTGCTGAAAATTCTTAAATCTTCAGACAGAATCCCCAGAAAATTTTGTTTTCTGCAAAGACGAGCTTTATTCATTAAGCTAGGGAGTAACATAAACAGAAGACTTCAATCTCCCCAGTTTTCCACTGCAAATCAATATATTATTTTGCAAATACTGCTGAAATATCTAAGTATTTACTTTGTCTACTTCTCTCCCTGATTTCTACTCTGATGCACCAAGATGTAGAGCATATCACTGTGCTCTAAAGTTTACTACAAAAAACACATCTATTTCCTACTCTTCCCACAGTTCAGTCAAGAATGATAGATCTCTGGGAACCCAGCTGATGCCAATGCTAAATTTCACAGTGCAGAAAGGGATTCCTGAATCTTCTAGGATCAAAACAAAACAAATCTACGGCACAGTACTGAAACGTATACTGAAAGCACAATAACCTCAGACTAATCTACCTACTGATTTATTAGCCAACAGGGTGAATTTGCAGATTCCGAGATTATGATTAGGTTTACCAGGGAGATGAAGCCCAAGCAGGCCGTACATCAGAATCCGGAATACTTCTCTCATGAAAGACCTAGAAGGCAACCAAAGTGGGCTGCTCTGACAGCCAGTGCACTTGTCCTGAGATTTGGACTGAAAAGCAATTCTAAACAGCAATTTGGAAAGCATTAAGTGTGTACCAAAGCCTTCCACCTTAACCGTCATCTTTAAAAAGTTAAATGGCTAGAATGAGGGAAAATCGAATGTGATTTTAATTCAGAGTAGCGTTAGGTGTTCTCACACAAGTGGGAATATGAACCACGTCAGCAAAATATGGCAGAGAACTACAGCACTGCAAATCATTCTAAGATTTAAGTAATTTAGTTTTTATCTACATAGAAAATATATTTACCAGAGTAATTCTGAGAACATTCAAAGAACACTATTTTGCTGTTTGAGAAATATTACATCTCAGAGTGCTTTCCATACAATTTATCCACACAAAAATCTCAGAAAACCTTATCAACTCCTGCTGCTTTCCAAGTAATCACTATGGATACCATCATTACTCAGATCTCATAGCCAGCCTCTCACAAGTCAGAAATAACTGAACTTACAGAATGATCAGAAAGTGTCAAAATTTGTCTTCAGATTGGACGATCAAAATGATTTTCTTAATCACCTCAAGACAAATATAAAAAAACATTACCAGTAATAGAAAATATTTTTCTTCACAACTACTACCCTATATATAAATAATTCCAGCGTGCAACAGACCATCAAGCCAAAAGCTGTTAAGTAATAATTCACCATGGTGCAAGAAAGAAACAGCCACTAACTCCTCCCTGACCTCTCTCTGCCCCCCAAAATTCACTAAGTAAAGCTCTAAACCTGCCAAGGAGTTGCAAAAAAAGATTTCCTATAGGTAGAGGGTGGATGGACCTTCCTTTACTTACCACAGTCTCTCAAAACTTGATCTTCACAATAAAATTGTTTTCAAACTATATCCCTATTTTCCTTCTTTTTCTGTAACTGTACACACACAACCCCAATCTGAGCTGAGAACAACTGTATGGATATTTTATTCTCCCTTGTGTTTTCTTACTATCCATCAGCCCTGTTTGCTAAATTACATGCTGGACTTGTTACATTTAATGGGAAAAACCTTTCTTATATTTTCCTAGTGGATCTTAGCATTTTGACTCAGCTGCCTGACAGTAAGGCACATTTATTTCTTTATTCTCCCTAACATCCAGAATTAACACATATCTCAACGTTCAACAAGCAGCAGCACTATACACGGCTCGGTTTGTCTTGGCTGCATTACTGACATGACAGTTGCTTTCTGAATCACTTATCACAAGTAATCTCCAGCACCTGCAACTTTCTGCTCCTGATCTTCTTTCTCTCCCTGCTCTTGCACCATTCTTGATCGTCCTTTGACGGAAATCCTTCCCTTTTCAAAACACATCATTCTTACCCTGTTAGGAGGAAATCTAATACCTGCTACTCCTAACTTGCCTGGCACAGGTACTGGCCTTACTCTCTCAGATTTAAATTAAAAGCTGTGTGAACCTGCCTTAAAGATTAAAATGTAACAGACAGAAATCAGGGGTTTCTGAATATCTGTATGGCTGCATCACTCACAGCAGATCAGAAATGTGACCATAGAAATGGAGAGACAGATACTGATCTTTGTTTATAATGCAAATAAAATAACAACGAGAAAAATATTGTCATCTGTCTCTGAGTAGTGAATTGGTGGAAAAAAAAAGACTAGCTTTTAAAATAATAACAATAATCCAAAAACAAAACAAAACCAGCCAACAAACAAGCAAACAAAAAATTCAACATCTCATAGTTTTTTGAAGCATAGAAATTAAGACCTCTTTTTCAAAAATAATATGCATACAGCAGCTGCTATTGTGACTCCATGAGGACATTTCCCAATTATGTAAGAGCTCAGTAGTATGAGCTCTTGAAAATCTGATCTTAATGATAATCGATTTTGATAATTTCTCTCCTGTCCCACCATCTACCAAATCTGCACCCCAGAGGAGTATCTAGTTGAGAAGTCTGTTGCAGATCTGGAAATTAATGCAACACATTTCCAGTTCCACTCAAGTGCTTATTAGTACACATTTATTAGTTTCATATATGGGAAGTGAATATAGGGGGATGTTTGCTTTTGGTTATTTTTGTTTCTCTGTTTGTTTTTAATATTTATAGCAAATAAATATTTGCTACCTGATAACAATCACCCATGGTATGGAGACATCACGTAAACACTGTTCTTGTGTGTAGCAACTCAGATTCGCATTAGATAAAGAGGAAATAATAGTTTCTGATCTCAGATTATAGATGTGATGTTGGTGATGGAAGAATATTCTGTTTAATAGAATGACCTGTGTTACCTTTTGTTCAGGAAATGTCAATTGCAAAAGGCTTCATTAAAAAGAGATAATGAGTGAGCAAGACAGAAAAGCCCTTTAAGAAAGTTGGGCTGACAGGTTTTCTCTGAGGGAAGTAACCGTTCTTTTCACACTGCTGTGAGAACGGAATTATATTTGACATTTATTCCAACTCAAACCTAGCTAGAAGTTACATAGTCAATCAACATCCATTAGAGTCAAGAGTTAAGATTTATTAAAGTGTTTTTCTCTTCTGCATTTCACTCTTCCTTCAGTAACTTTTCAGTTCAGTATCTGTAGAACACAGCCAAATTTTTACTGAGTTTCTTGAATTGGATGTTATTTTTTAGAATGTTTTACAACTATGTCATGAAACTTGAGAGATAACTTTAATTGAGAGGCTGATATCACTATCAATACACAGCTGACATAGATGTGCATCACCGCCCTTTTCTGGGAACTGTTCAAACCTTTGCAATAGTAACTTACTGCTATCACCTATTTGCCATCAGAGCTTTAAAGTGAGAGTTCAAAAGGTATAGCACTTGTGATTCCTATCCTGCCTACCTACTTTCCACCTCTTAATCAAATTTTGATAAGTTATCACTTGTACAGCAGGTTGTGAATTCACATATTAAACAATCAGAATAAACTCAGAAGTGCTCAAATCATGACACTGTTGCCTTTGGTACAATGAACTTGGGTTGTAATACAACAGTACTAAGCAATATTCCTGTTCAAATGCAGTGCATGCTTGCAGAAGTTGAGTAATTGAAGAAACTGAAGGATGAAGCCCTTTATCTTTCTTTCTGTCATACATCAAAGACAATGAAGTCCTGTATGAAATCTTAAAATGCTTTCCTGTGTGCCTTACCATTAATATTCAGCACTACACAGTGCTTAAATATATTTATTATGATGCTTCCATTTGTTGAAGGGACTTATCTAAAATGTAGACTGCAACCAACATATATACAACTTATTTATGCATTAAATTATTGACACCACTCAATTTTTAGTACTCATTTACCATAAAGATAGAGGAATTTCTGCATTTTTTCTAACTAAAAAGAACTCCAGATTTTTTACAGCTAGAAAGGGCCATGGCCTATTTTATGAGTGTAACATTGCTGAAACTGCATGTGATAGTACTGTTGCTTTCTAAGGTCACTTTTACATTAGTATAATTTATCTGGCTTGCTGGACTTTCCACAAATCTCTACTAAGTACTATGCTTTCTATACATCATACATAAAAGCAGTAACATGTAGAGTCAGATGTCAAAATGATGCAAGTTTATTTCCTAGATCAGAGTCCAGTGAATAAGTTTTGCTGTTTCTGTAAAATTTTAGTTCATGTCATGGGCAGAAAGAATCAGAAGATCAAGAGGGACTAGTAGAGCCATACTAACACCATTGTATTTGGTATCATAGCAAATGAATTCCCTGAAGGGGAATGTAAGAAAAGCTTACGTTTTATCAGGAAATACGCGGAGACCATTAGTAACCAAGTAACCTCAATGCATCTCAACATTAATGGAGACATATTTCAACTGTAGAAAGGTCTACAGCTGTCAAGGAAGAGCACAATCTACATTAGGAATTGCAGACGTAGCTATGGCAAATAAATGATGCTGCTGAAGCATGCTGTATTTTTTTTTTATTATTATTTTTGTCTGGGGGCTATTTCCAAGCAATTTCTCAGTCCCATTAAAGACATCAACAGATCAAAATGGCTGGTTTGAATCACCAGGACCTCAACTTCCCACTCTTAAAAAAAAAAAAAAAAAAAGAAAATCCTTTCTTTAATCTGTATTTCAGATAATGACCCATGCACAATCATCCCAAAATACTCCCTCTGTTGTTAGGAGAACATCTGATTAAAATTTACACAGTACTATGATGGCAGATATGCATGACACTTCGCTATCTGAATCACTGACTAGATAACTATATGTTGGTTGAAAACCAAAGACATTCCACTAATTTTAAAGGGAGTGGTTTTGGAATTAAACTAGCATGAGAGGACAATTGGTCCTTTAATGACAGTTATTTGCAATAGGGAAGCTGTTTGAGGTAATCAATCTGAATGCTTGCTTTTGTAATCAGCCTATGTAATCAGGCATATTACATGATTACTACCAAATATTGTGCAGATACATTCTGAGAGAAGAATTCATTGCCATTTCTGATTTTTAATCAATGTTGCAGAGAAAAAAATTCTGAGGAAATAAAAGCAAGATTCCATCTCAGAGATATTCATAAAAGGAGGATGTACATTTGTTCGAAGTGTGTTTTTGAAATAAATATAAAACCTTTACACCTAATGTGTCCTAAAAATATCCAGAGAAAAAATTCACTACCCTGATACAAAACAGCAGTATGGAGAATCAACAAACATATCTGGTTGTATGCATCTCAAATAACACTATTATGAACATTTTCAATATAAGAAACCTCTACATTGAACTCAGTATATTATATGCAATCGAAACCTTTCTAGTATTAGAATAATTCTACTGTCTTGAAGGTATTGTGTACACCTCTTAGTCTATAGTCTGAGTACATAGTACAGACTCAGATGTTTGAAATCATAACATTTTTGTATCTTATTGTTTGGGAAAAGACATTTTTTCAAGAAAATTAAGCAAAACACAACTCCTAGAGCTTGTCGATTTGTTTCAGACAAAAGTTTTTGCAGTAAGAAAGGGTTATTTAAGGCTGTTTAAAAATGCCTTCAGTTGTAAAGAAAAGATGAAAGGATTTTAGTTTACTTGTTTTCATTTTGGTTACAGTATGCTGCATATAAATTTTACTTTTCTGCACTGCATCTGAAAGAGGAGGGAGGACGACAGAACAATACAAAACAAAACAAAACAACAACAAAAAAGCCTCCACAAGTAAATCATGGTTGTCCAAAGAACTGGCCTCCCCTCCATAGTACAAATACATTTTCAGCACTTAAACTATTCGTTACTGAAGCACGCTCGTATGAGGAAGAGTCCCAAGGAAGTAAGACAATGGTCTACAATGAAGGAGCGATGAAACAAGCTTTGTAGTCTGCCTGCACTGCTCAAAATTAATGTTTCCCCAATCACTGAAGTGTTTCTATAATTATAAACTAACTAACTACATTATACAAACGGAGATGCAGTCAAGTCTGCTATTTAAATAGTAAGAGGAATGACCACTTCATTACTGGCAGAATAAGCATAATTATTAATGACCTAATAAAAAAAAGCTGAATGCACGCAAGAAGATGGTGATCTGTAACTGGATGTTATTATGAGCAACTACTGACCTAGATTTCATGGGGTCTTTGACTTCATACCCCACAGTATTCTCCTGGAGAAGCTGGCAGCCCATAGCTTGGAGAAGTATACTCACTCCTGGCTAAAAAGCTGGCTGGACAGCCAGGCCAAGAGAGTGGCAACCAGTCACGAGTGATGTTCCTCACAGGTCAGTGTTGAGCCTGGTTCTGATTAATATCTTTACTGATGACATGAACAAGGAGACTGAGTACAACCTTAAGAAATTTGCAGATGACACCAAGCTGGAAGGAAATATTGAACTGCCTGAGGGTAGGGAGGCCCTACAGAGGGATCTAGGCAGGCTGGATCAATGGGCTGGGGCCAATTATGTGAGCTTCACCACTGATTCAAACAATCATCCCTCTGTTCTTGGCACTCATGAAGCTACACCTCAAGTACTGTGTTCAGTTTTGGTCCCATCACTACAAGAAACACACTGAGGCAGGGAAACATGTCCAGGGAAGGGCAACGAAGCTGTGTAAGGTACGAAGTACAAGTTTTATGAGGAGAGGCTGAAGGAACTGGGATTGTTCAGTCTGTTGAAGAGAAGGCTCAGGGGAGACTTTATCACTCTCTATAACTCCCAGAAATGAGGTTGTAGAGAGGTGGGGGTTGGTCTCCCAGGTGACTAGTGATTAGATGAGAAGTAATGACCTTAAGCAGAACCAAGAGAAGTTCAGGTTGGACATTAGGAAAAATCTATTTGCAGAAAGAGCTGTGAAGCATTGGGATAGGCTGCTCAGGGAGGCTGTGGAGTCACCATCCCTGAAGTTTTTCAAGAAATGTGGAGATCTGGTACTGAGGGACATGGTTTAGTGGGCATGGTGTTGATGGATTGATGGATGGACTAGACAATCTTAGAGGTCTTTTCCAACTTTAATGATTCTGTGATTCCATGAATTTTCATCACTTCTATGAACACAGGTTAAAGTTCTGCTCTCACCAAATACTATATATTTTAATATATATTTGTTCCAAAAATAACTCACTGAAGAGTATTATTGAAGACATATCAGTCTTCTGACTGCAGATATGTTTGGGAAGGAAAAAAAAACAAAAATCAGAATCAGAATATAAAATTCAAAAATTAAGATTAAACATCAATTTGATGGTGATTTGCAGTTTCTAAAATGAAACACATTTCCCTCGAGGGAAAAACTAATTTATATACATCAATGAATATTTTTCATTTTTCACAGCTATAGTGTATTTTCCTCGGTACTTACAAAAGGCTCATTTGATCTCCTGTACTTTTGCTAGGTTGATTACTGGCCCATGCAACATGGCATGATGAAACTGCACATCATGTCTTACTGGAAAAGAATACACCATGTATCATCACTGCACTGGCTGGACAGAGCAAAATTATATCTGTTTGGTGAGCTATGTTCAAAAAAAAAAAAAAAGAAAAAAAGATAGGAAGTCTGCAAATTATCATCTTCCCAGAGATTTTGGAGCCTTGCATATAGCAAGTAACATTTCAAGAAGCTCAAGTCTGAGAAAACTCATGTCTTCCTTTGATTCTGTTTGAGTGCTCTTCTCCTAGGGTATTTCTAAAAGAAGGAGACCTTTCTGCCCTCTAGTTGTATTTAGTTCCTAATCATGCTTCTGATGGAAAACCAGAGGCTTACGCATAGGACACTGAATCTTTAGTGGGCATTTTTTGTTTTAATGAATTTCAGCTACTCTTCTGTTTTAAGTCACAAGAAGCCTTAAGTTACAAGTCTCCAGTAATCCAGTTAAACACTGAGAAAGTGCTACATAAGCATTAAATACAATTGTTAGTATTTCCTGGGGGCTGTGAGACACTCAGCTCACTCTTAACTGACCCCTCTGGCTGCCACACAGAACTGCACTATACATCTCTAGAGGCAGATGTGTCCAATCATTTTTATCCACAGCCAAACATGTTTATTTATTACAGAACTTCAGTGTGTTCTCTAAGCTTTTCTGTTCAGTTCTCAGGCATGTTTGGTGTAAGAGGCAGGATTAAAAGAATGTTTCCCAGCATCTTTGTTTATCTTTAAATTTTTCAAAAAAGTTGTGTCTGGAGACAGAAGCTACCCCATGGCTCTCAGTCATATAGATGATAAGTGATCCTCTTTGGCTGTAAAGCATACCTTGCAGCTGTCCCTGATTTTTACCTTAAAAGTTCGCTATCCTTCTTGATCTCAATTTCACTCTACAGAAAAAGGAAGGCAAAGAAATGTCAGGTAATAAAACAAGGGAATGCCCCTTTGGCAATAATTTTATGTTTAAAAAATGACAACAATAAAGAAACATTTCATGGCTTAGTACAGTGTTTACCAGTACCTGCTTCGAAGTAAAGCATATTAGAATACTGCTTAAGCAATTAACTTTTCTTGTACTACAGGCTCTTAAGCTAAACTCTACACAGAAGGGTGAAATAGAGCAGAAAGCCAAACACCATCAAAGGTACATAAATTTTCACTTACTATTGTCACTTTTTTCTTTTTTAATGTTCCCTTAGAGACTGCTCTAAAAGCCCAGAGTACTGTTAATTGGTTTCACTATTCCAAACACAGTCACGTAAAAGCACAGTCTTCCTTTAAATGGTCTCAAAGTCCAGCCCTAATATTCCCCTACCTCAAGGGGAATTCTGCAAAAGGTGGCACATCATGGTTGGGAACTCAAACACACTGGAGCTGGATTTAACTTTTGCAATAAACTATTTTTCACAAGAGCTAATTTTAATAGTTTCTCATCTATAGACCACTATAGTCTTTGGACGTGAAAATAATCAAATCTTCTGCTTACCTAGAACAGCTTAGTAAGCCAAAATCTATACCTAGCAACTTTAGTTAGCTTAGATGGAACAACTAAAGAACCAAAAACTGCATATTTACCATGAATTCCTAATATTCCAGCAACATTCCAGCCCAGCAGTATTTTAACCATATTTGCTCAAACACAGCCTCCATTCTCACTCTTAGCTTTCCTACTCCACCTCCCCCAAATTAAAAACTTTACAGTTTAAGAAAAGTAAGACATGAATTCTGATGGTACAAGGAGCATGAAATGGTTATTGCCTTGGACACTGCCACTCACAATGTTTTTTTATGGCCTATCTCAGATAAGACAGACTTACAGAAGGGTTAAAAATAACTAATCTCCAGACATTGCTATATGTTCCAGAACCACGTGATATGGTCATGCCATCACAGACATGTAGCTTGCTTCACCTTTCACTTACTTTCTCACTAGCTATGCCTGGACTACAGCTGCCTCTAAATTCAGCATGTTCATTTGGGAGGGAACTACTGTACATTTTCTATGCCCTGCACAAACATTATCTTATTAACCTTTATAACAACCACTAGAGATTCAGCTTTTGCATTCTGAAACTTATTCAAAACCCTGTGGAGGATATGAGAAGATTCAGCTTGGAATTAGGCTCTCATGTAACAGACAAGAAAAGCAAAATACAGTATTCTGTTTAACTTAAGACCATATAGAAAGGTAAGCTTCAGTCAAGGTCAATCCATTCTTTCAATTATTTACGGGTGCTCCAACTCCTCTGGCTGTTTAAAACATTCCTGCTACTTCTGATTTTGCTTAAAAATGACATAGAACATTACATCAAATCTCAAAGAAAGGACAAAAAGTTCAAGGCTACTTGTGGCTTCATCAACTTATTTTTAATGTTTTAAAACAATGCTTAAACTCTGAAAATAAGGTTTTACCAAAATAATAACTGAATATATTAGAGCACTTCATTTCATTCAAGTACTTTTTGCTCTACTTGTAAAGTTCATCATCACTATACAGTAAGAAAATATTTGTTTAAATCTAATAATGAAATTTTCACTACCACAGGTTACTTTAAGTTATTTAATCACCTTTAAAAATTCCCAGTACAATTTATTAAAATATGAAATAAAAAAAAAAAAGTGACTCAACATTCCTTCTATTGTGCTTATAAAATAAAGGCATTAAAACAGCAACAAAAAAAAAGAACCTAATATTTAAATTAAGTAAGCATTAACATATGGGTCTTTTTTCACATTTCCTTCTTTCCTTTTTTTTTTTTTTTTCTTTAAAACATGTCACTAAATTTAAAGCTAGATCAAACTATGTACTCATCTTAAAAGACATACCTATTTGTGCCCTATAATTTTTCAGGTTTGATACAAAAATACAACATCAATTTGTCAAATGACAAAATAACCGTCACAGAACCCACAGAATCACATTATACAAAAGAAATCAGGCCATTATGAAATTGATTGTTGTAATCTCGTTCCTATAAATGTTAGTACATAGAAAAAAATAAAAAACTTAATGAGTATGTATTATGAGACTGAATGTATACACAAGTCTGTGGAGCCTGATGACATGCATACCAGGGTCCTGAAGGAACTGGCTGATGTGGCTGCCAAGCCAAGCTCCACCACAGTCAAAAAGTCATAGCTGTCAGATGGAGTCTATCATGACTAGAAAAAGAGAAACGTCACTCCCATTTTTTAAAAAGAAAGAAAGGAAGATCCAAAGAACTACAGGCTAGTTAGTCTCACCTCTGTGCCTGGGAAAATCATGGAATAGATCTTGAAAGATATGGCACATGCTAGGTGAGGAAGTGATCCAAGACAGCCAGCTTGCCTTCACCAAGGGTAGATCATACCTGACCAATCTGGTGGCCTTCCACAATGGAATGGCAGCATCAGAAGGATAAAGAAGAACAGTTGATGTCATCTACCTGGACTTGTGTAAGGCTTGGAGTCCACGTTCAAAATGAAGAAAACTCTCTTGAAAATATATACAGCCATCTGCTAGTTCCAAGTGTTTAAAATGTACTAGCGGAACTTTGTATCAGAGAAGAACAGATGCCTACAGTATATATTAGACATATCAACTAGAGTTTATGTGCCAAAAAATCAATTATGTAGAACAAACTTTCAACGCTAGTCCAGATTTGAAGAATACAAACACTTTGAGGAAAATGAGATACCTTTGCAAGAAGAGTAAAAGAAAGGCTCATCTGCTTTTGCTTTCCCTTTTCACTACTATCTGTTATTCTTTCAGTGGTTATTATTTCTAGAAATTCTTAATTTTATGTCAGTAGACAGTTGTACAACAAATAAATTGCTCCGACAGGAAAACACTGTTGTAAAAATCCTTCTGCATTTCTGATTCATAGGGAAAGAATGTGCATATTAAAACAAGAATACAGAGCCGAACATAAATATGTCATAACAGAAAAGTTGCTCTTATCGAAAAACTTATTTTTGCCATCTACAAGTTAAACACTTTCATAAACAGATAAAGTTCCAAGACCAAGCATCCAGTAAAACAAATAAGATCAGTAGTTGAATAAATACATTGGTGCTTATTTCTCCCTGCAAATACTGGTTTAGAATTTTATTCTCACAACAAGTCGAACAACTTATTCAAGAGAATATAACAAGAATTGGACAGATTGGATGACCTTGACCAACAGCATGAGACGCTACCTTAAGACAAACCCATATTCACAATTTTAGACAAGTCTGTTTTGACCTCAGAAAGTGGGTCCACAAAACCTCCTAGGTTTAATCACATACTTAATTTCATTGCTTGATTTTTCACACACATCTAAGCTTTTCAAGGACTGAACTAGTTGGCTGATATATCATTTTATAACTGAACATAATTACTATATGAGGATTAGGAAGAATTTCAGATAGTAGATTTATTTTTTATATATTTTTTTTAATTACAAAACTTTATGAAGACTCGGAATTTTTCATCTACAGGAATCCAAAGCAGTGTGCACAACTTTTTCTTACCATTAAGTTCTTTTTTTTTTCCAGTATGCTACTCATTCGAGTGGCTTATCTGTTACAGAAAGGTCCATAAGCTTCAAGAAATTTGCTAATACTTTCATGTCATGTTGGCTAAATTAAGATGAGACATAAGTATGTCAGACAGTAATAATATGAAATCGAAGTAATAGGTTAAATGAGAAGCATTTATGTTGAACTGTCATTATGTAAATATAGCTCATCTTTAAGTAGTATAACATACAAACTAAGACTCCATATTAACGGAAAAGAAAATGTGAAAGATTACTGTTTTCTGACACACTATCATTATTTCTGATGCTTTTGTCACAATGACTGAAAATGCAAAAATATTCTTTGGGGTTAGGGTTAGTTAATTTTTTTCATCATACTGTGCTTGACTGTGCTCAGATTTTGGATTCTATTTTTACGCTGATATTGAACTGCTACTTATGCTACGTTAGTGAGTTTTTCCCCTTATTTAATTTTAGTCAGAAATGCAAAATCATATACAAATTACACTGGATGAGTTTAAGGCACAATAGATATGTTATGTAATTTAGATAATAAAACTAACGTAAACTGGGCTTAATACTGGAAACAGACAAGACAGTAAATAAGCACAAGACATTAAAGCTACAGTCACCAGAATAGTAAAGTAGAAGATGGAACAATGTTATTTTCACTAAGAATTAATACTTCTAAATTAGCGCGAATATAAATTTCTAATCTGTATAGTTGGGATGAGGCAAGACAAATTTTTTAGAATAAATGCAACAGAGTTTTAAATAAAATGAGACCTGGAGATAGTAAGGGGAAAACATTGTGTTTCACAATCCATTACTAGAATAAAGGAATTTCATATTTTTGTAGTCCATGGTCCTCAATTGCATGATCCCTTTACCCATCTCTTACGTACATACATGAATAGAGAAAAAAAACAAACAACCTAAATGTGCAATACCCAAAACAGAGAAGGAAGAGACTAAAACAACATTTACTTGGAGAAATCTCCACAAGCAAGCCTTAACTGAAACAAAATGACTTCCAAGAAATCCACCTGTACACTGGTCAGTTTTTGTGAAAGTTCAGAGAATAAAACTAGAATCATGTGGAATTACAGATTATATCTGATGACTATGTTTGATTTATATGCAGTCTAAGACTAGAATATGAGAGGGAAAACTATCACAAGTAAAAACTGATACTGTATTCACAGAGAAATAGCTCCAAACATACAGACTGCATGTTACCTGCAACTGGACAGTAATAACTGCAAATCTGGCTGGATATTTATATTTCTACTTACCTGGTAAGAAAAGAGAACAACTATGGGAGAAGAGAACAACTCCTCCCAATGACACAGTATGGTTTGCTGTCTAAAATAGCTGGTCACTGAGGTGACAACTTAGTACAAACTTAGACTCGAGTCTAATCCCCTGCTAGTGAACCATGACGGAGAAGCAGCCTCTTCACTTTCCTGTTAGTCTTCAATATAGAAGTAATTGTAATAAGACATCACATCACAAAATGAAAGGAGAACGTCAAGGACTCTTCATGATTTTTTTAAAAACACTCTGATGTCATAGAGAACCAGTTAAATATAACGTGTGTATTAGTTGTGTCAGCAATAAGAAAGAGATCACAAAATCATACTGGGCTATGGAGCAACTATTTATGCTAATTCTTGGTGGAGACGGAATGAGGAAGCTGGCCCTTCTGTATCCAGCAATAATGAGACTCAGGTTATGCCTGATCTTATCTAATGTACTTATGACAGCAAAGAGATTCCTCACCCTATTTGCTAGACATTTAATAGAATAAATCTCCTCCCACATATATTTGTCTCAGTCATGGAAGCAATCAGAATTTTTAGACTTTGATGTGAAGACCAGGGAGGAAAATCACACTACAAATTTTAAAAAAATCAACAAAACAAAACAAAAAAAACCTGCTAGATTAGCAGTTACAAATACTTCTATAATAAACACAAAGAATGATAAATAATGATGTCCCAGAGCATAACTCTTCTTGCTTTTGAAAGTGCTTATTGACTCTGAATAAGCTATGAGGTCTACTCTGAAAGTAATGCCTTCTGTTTTGTTATGTTAGCCCATGACATCAAAGGAGATGGTATGGCAGTAGAGGTAAAACCTTCCCTCCATTATTTCATTTAAATTGTGTTGCCATGAAACAGAAGGCAACAGAGGGGCACTCTGAGAAAGCGGTGTCTGACATGGAAGTATGTATGAAACAAAAGTGTAGCACTGAATTCCTCCATGTAGAAAAAACTGAATCCATTGACACTCAATGCCATTTGCTGAATGTTTATGGAGATCAACCAGTGGATGTGAAAGCAGTGAGGTGGTGCACAGTGTGTTGCTGTTGTGGTGGCAGTGATGTGAAAGACAAACCACATCCTGGATGACCGTGCAGATTTTTATTAGTGCAGCATGCAGTCTCTTGTTCATTACTGGTGATAATGAACAGCTAATGGTGATCACCATGTTAAAAAAAATACTGCTTTGTAGCTGACAATTTGGTCTCTCAAATAGTGTTATTCTGCTCTTTGTATTGTTGCACTTTCCATGGAAATAAATAGGAGGCATTACTTTTGGAGTAATCTATGTACATTTCAAGTTAACCCACTAGTTCACCTTTTTTTCCCCAAAAAAATTACACTGCAATTTGAAAGCTGCAGCTAACTAAATCACTCCTTCATTTATACATATTGCATGAAATTTAAGTGTGCTATGGAATAGTCTCTTGTAGCATCATCAGTAATTCCCCTAGTTAGACTTTATTTAATGAAACAAACTCATTTGCTCCTTCAAGCTCATAATCAAACTACTGCTCTTAACTGGTCATTGAAAAGCTCAAATTGCTCTTAAGCTGCAGAATAAAAGTACTAAACCTTCATGAAGTCACTATAATGGGCTGCTCAGTTATAGTATGTGTACACTATTCAAAGAAAGATCAAGAAATATTGTACAATAACTGAAAAACTGTACAATCACTAAAATATAGCCACCAAACATTTATTGATGGACTCAGATGAAGTCACACTTGGTTTATCAATAGGAAGTTTTCTCCAAAGGAGGTTGCCAAACAGAAATCAAAGCAATATATGAAGTAACAATAGCTAATACAAAAATCTTGCTCTTCATTGGCACTGTTCCACAAATATTTAACCTTTCTGACAAGGTATATTCTCTTTAAGTGCATATCTAACAGTGATGGTCACACATCAGTAAGGGATCAAACCTGCAGGGTTTTTTTTTTTTGCCAAACATGATCACTAACAGATTGCCAGATTTCTGCTCTTGTGTAACGCCAACATATTTTTTGGATTCTGTAAAAGAGCGAGACAGATTCCCATCTCTAAATATTCATACACACACACATAGTCTGCCAGTGTTATTCACTGATGCACTACAGACATCAATGCCACCTGAGCAATTTAATGAAACCAACAGCACGCACAGTAAACTCATATCCACTGCTTAAAAGTCAACTTATTGAATGCATGCAGATGATTTGAAAGCATCTACTTTCACCTACTAATGCATCTGCTCGTACTTGCACCTACTCAGATTTTAAAACATGCAAGTAATTATTAAATACTAATGTTTAATATGAGAATCAAATTTGAAATCATGTAAAAACTGCTTGATTTGGAATCATAAAATGTATATTTTCTGCAAGAATCTAAAATGCAATATTCAATTATCCCTACACATTATAAATGTCAAATGGGAGATGACATTTGTTACAAGCATGCTAAGATTTACTTATTTATATATATACACTTGTATATATTTATATTTTTTTCTGTAGTAACCTGAGTTCAGTTGACCGCACTGATTTTTCTTTAAAATCACTTGAAATATTTCCGTGCAAACTCAGTTAAGTTGAGCAGTCTTGAAATTTACAGAAATACTAAGTGAAAACTGTATATTGTTCAGGCTTAAAAAATGAAGACAAAGTCTTTAAACAAGAAATAAAATTGTTGATCTTGGTTCAGATGTAATTGTTAAGCAATCAGCATGTTTTCTTACTTGTAAACTGTAATTCCTGTATGTACATCATTTTTGCATACCATCAATGGATATATCCCTGTGCTTTTTTTTTTTTTTTTGCCAGCTAGCTGTACATACAAGAAATAAACTCGATGAACACTACTGAATAATACTTCCATGGTAAAATAAAAAGACACAGGTAAATTTTAGGTATTTTTCATTAAGAGTTCAGCTGACTGGAGGAAACAATGCCATGATTTGATCTCTCATTAAGAAATGTGAGGTAGTGTTTCTCTGTGGACAAATTATCAATACAATTTTCATTACAATTTGGTTGAGACAAAGCAGATACTGAGGAGGGATACACATAGGGTATCATTCTTCCCCTGCGAGGGCTGAAGAAAGAAAGAGTGATTATATTGACAAGGCTAATCTTCCAGTCTTTTAATGTTAGGCATGCTCAAACAAGAAAAATCCCACTCAGCATTCCTTCTCTACAAATTGGTCTTTTACATAAACATATCCTCTCACCAATATATGCTATTGTAGTAGATTACCCAAAGATGGCAGCAGTCCAGCCACTTCTTTAGAAGCCAACAATCATGTCTTTTCTGTAAACATACATACTTTTTCTACCCTTTACATAGAACTCTGGAGAATACATTAGAATGTGGGGAAGTAGAGCTTTGTCTCAAAACCTAGTTGACATGGGTCCTTGTCTTTGAAGTCATTCCCTATCATCCTAACAGCAAATATCTGCAGTGCCATTTTGTTGATTTTCTTTTCCATTTTTTTTCCCTGACGGATGTATGCTGTATCCCCAAGGAAAACCTGAAAGTTTTGGGGAATAAAACTGCTGTTAGACAAACCATACACAATTTTTTTACATACTGGTTTAGCTGTCCAAAAGCATTATTTCAACACTGCATCCACATTATTCACACAATGCAGTGACCCACAGCATGCCTTCCCTCCATGTTTCAACACAGCTTTTACATTCCTTTTCCAGATACTAACCTTGAGTTCTCTACTAGATGTGGAATATGGCATTAGCTCATTCACAGTTTTTTGCATGCAGATGCCACATTTATCACTACTCACCTCCTTGTCCCCACAAAGGTCAGGCTGACTTAGAAACACAGAATCTGAATCATTAAGGATGGAAAAGACCACTAAGATCATCTAGTCCCATTGTCAATCCATCATCACCATGCCCACAAAACCACATCCCTCAGTACCACATCTAACCTTTTCTTGAATACCTCCAGAGGTGGTGACTTAGTTCTCAGAGGGTGAGACTACTTGACCAGGAAGACAAATTTAGATTAATTTAGAAACAGTTAATAACAGAAACCACACATCCAGTTTATGTGGTTTCTAGTTTCTTCTCTTTGAGACTGAACAGACTCATACATGACAGTATAAGCTAGGTTGCTACATAAAAATGTTGACAGAATTTAGACAGATATTTAAAAAGTGACCTCCATCATGTCCTTCAAATATATTGCTAGCTATCGCTGCTGATGAGCAGCTATCAGGTCTCACAAGGCTTCAATCACACTAGGAATAGAACATCTAACTGTTCTGCATCCATCACCAAAATGATCTAATCTTGGACTAAGAAATAAGCAACAAGTCATCCTATTTCATAGTAGATTTATTTAATAGACTCTGATCTCGACAAAATAGATTTACTTATAAACAAGAGAAAGAAAGAAAAAAAAACAAACACAAGCATTTCTGTGCACTCAATGTAAATTCTTCATATTTTTGATTATTCCCACAAGGAAATTCACAAACACATCTGCAAATTATGATTACCATCTTTCAAAGTCAAAAACTGCAATCACCTTATATGGTGTTTTTTCTTCTTCACTAAGGAAATTTCTTTGAACAAGTGTCCCTGCTTCTCACTGCAAGTCAAGAAAAATTTTGCTAGTACTTCTTACACACATTGTCTCAAAAAGAAACAGTGACGTACTTCTTACAGACAGATGCTATTCTGATGGGCATAAAATCAAACCAGGCAAAGGAAGAAAAAGAAAATAGATAAAAGCGTGGCTAAGCTCAGTATGCTTTTTTTTTTTTTTTTTTTTTTTTTTTTTTTTTTGCCCAGCTCTATCAGCTTTTCCTTCAACATCTGCATGTGTGTCTTAGCAAATAAAATCATTGGTTGATGAGAGGTAAAGAGCACTGCATTACAAATCCTGCATTATGCCTTCCTCACGAGATCTGATTTGGGTCAAAATGCAAAATAATATTCTAGTGTTTTACATGAAGACATTTCCAACCTGAAACCAAAATGAAAAGGAAATGCAAAAACTCAAGAAGATGACCAGTTTAACAGAGGTGAGAAAAACAAAGAAACGAAACTGGAAAAAGTAACTGTCTGAAATCAAAGATGCATTTATTAAACTTGACCTAAAGACACATTCCCTGTTGTCTTTGCAAAGTTAAGTCACAGCTTATGGAAAACAGCTGTAGCTTTAACTCTATGATATTTCAGAGGAGTTTTCTCTCACTATACTCATGATGCCTGATGCCTTTGTAAGACTAATGCAGAGATTACACTTTCTCATATCTGTTCTCAGATACCAATAAAATGTATCCTAGGAAGTCTATGAGGATTTGGTCTGGAACTCTTCACTCTGTGTCACACTTAATTACAGACTGGTGGGGAGGTTAAACAAGGAGGAAAGGATAATGTACCGGTTGCTCATAAACTTCTGGCCATTGCTTCCTCATCCATCTGTTTTCCAGAATGATTTCTGCTAAATTTTGACACTACCATTTCCACACTAACAAAGCCAAAGAAAATCTTCACAAAATCAGAAGGGAAAGGACCTCAAAAGATCATCTGGTCCAAGCTTTTGTGGAAAAGGGAGCCGAGATGACACTATCTAGCACCCTGTCCAGTCTCATCTTAAAAACCTCCAATGACGCGGGCTCCAACATGGCCCTGGGAGCTGTTCTGCTGATGACTGTTCTCGTTGTAAAAACTTCAGATGTGTGGTGAATAGCACACACTCCTAGACCCATGTACTACTGCAGCAGCAGGCACAGGTAGTGGGATCAGCCACCACTCAGCATCAGCTCTCTAGAGCACTTCATTTACCAACATGACTAATAAACCTTTCAGCAAACGCATTGCTGTTGCCATAGGAACCCACCCTGGACATAAAGACAGTTTCATTATATAACGCATGTGCTGAGAAGCGGTTAGACTTTCCAACATCTGCACTGTCATGAAAGGGTGTCGAAACAGCACTGAGAGTCATTGCTTTGGGGACAGAGAGATTCATTGGAAACTCAGGACCAATCTAATGAAATTAAGGCCACAAGAACTGCCAAGAAAGTCAGAAAGTCACGTCATACTAGTTCAAATCATTCTTCCTTTCACTTCTCTGAAGTGGGCAGTCACTGCAGAAAACAGAAGTTTCAGAGCAAGTGAAAAAGTGAACTTCTCTGTACCTTCAGACACAAATGGAATCTGATTAAACATCTCTCACGTATTTAGAAGAAAAAAAAAATTAGCATTTTAACCTAATGTATACTAAGCATGGAAACTCAATATGACTATTTATTTTAAAAATGAATGCAGAAGATTTATCTGTCTGAGAAAACAAGAATCATAAAATCTAAACAGAACAGCACATTGCTAACTAATATTTAGTTTGTACTCTGCAATTTGCATTATAATCACTATCTACTTCCTTCTCAGAAAAGATTTCAAAACACTGACATAATGAGATTTGCACTGTACTGAGCTTTACATAAAGACTTGGAAGTTTTACTGAAATTCATCAAATAATAATTATTAGCATTGTAGGAAGCCTTTAATTCAATTAATCAACATTCATCATAGAAATTGAAGTAATACATTTGGAGTTGCATTGTTTTCTTTCTAGAAAAAAATATGTATATTCTCTGATAGTCAAAATTCTGTGTCCATTATACCTCATTAGCTCCTAGTGGATTTCAGTGTACATTTGATGAAAATGAATATAATTAAAAAAAAAAAAAGCCCTATGAATTTAAAAATGAATTTCTAACATGAAACATTCCATAGTGATGTGAATGTACTATTAATGTGTGCCTGAATTTTACTCTGTCTATAGTTGGGAAGAAATCCAAAAAAGCACTCAGGCGTCCCAAACGCAACCGAGTCAAAATTCAGGCAGGGCTCAAGGGTGAGATCTACAAAATCATTTTCATCATAACACCCTCTGTACCTTACAGTCCTAGGCAAGTTTTTTGCACCCTTTCTTCCCCTTTCTACCGCTGAATGACTCACAATTACCTCAGGCTTCATTACTGTTAGTAAAATTCAGTTCTGGATTGGCAATACAGTGGATTAAGAACTGCAAGTTTAGAAGGAGCCATCAGGATTTCAAGGGCTAGTGGGACTTGCATGTTGATGGGAAGATGCAGGAAGAGTACTGGGATCTGTCAGTTGCAGAGGACTGGCTTTGTGGGAGCGGAGATCAGTTTTCCAAGCTGCAGATGTCTCTTTCCTCTCTTCTCCACCCTCTCCTGGGATCTCGTTCTTTCCTCTCGCGCATTCTACTCATTCCTCTTAACTTCATGACAGTACTTTCAGCCTGCAGCTGCTGCTGAGACACGTCTGCATTACCCCTGCAGCCCCAGGCCATCAGCTCCAGCTTGAGCTGGCTTAGACATTCCTGCACGGTTTGCATACTCAGACATCTGACTCTCTCCATGCACTTTATAAAGAACAGGTGCTTGAGAATGGGCTTGTGGGCTCAATTCCTGGAACAGTATACTTAAAAAAAACAACACCTTTAAAGATTTCAAAGATGATCTGCAGAAGTAAGTCCTTTCCTAGATCATCTGCAGGCATCATACAAGACATTTCCAGGGAATGAAGGTGCACAAGCCTCACTGTCCCTTCAGGGGATTCAGAGATCTAAGGCCCTTATTCAAAACTTGTTTAAATCAAGATAAAAATGTTTTTTTTTGCTCTCCCCTCTAGGGACCTTCTCCCATTCTCATAAGGCTGACACAAGTTTCACAGAGATCAATAGGAAGACCTGTAGGTCAACTTGTAGGAAAACTGGAGCTGTTCTTATTTGCTACTGACCTCAGAAGCTGCGGGATGAGGAGTCTTCCCCCCTCCCACACACACATATTTGTCCCTCACAAAAAAATAGAAGCAAAAACAGGACTTACAATCACTTTCTGCACCAAAATGAATCAAGGAAAACATCCTACAGCTTTCTTCACAAATACATGAAACTCTTCAAAACACAGCATTAATTTAACATTTGAAAAGAAACTGATAAAAATGATGAAAATAGATTAAAAAAAACAGAATTCATTGTCTGATAATCTGGATTGTTGACTCATAAGAAGCAAATTAACAACTTCTTAGTCCCCTCTACACTTTTCCAAGTCCACTCTGTTCAAAGGCCGTTGGTCTCAGGCAGAAAGCCTGGAAGAGAGGCTTTTGCCCTGTCTGACAAGGACACTGGTCATGCATAAGAACTGTTACTACAGAGAATATATTAAAGTCTGGTCAGGCTGGTTGGGGCTCTGAGCACCCTGACCTAGATGTAGGCATCCCTGTGATTTTGTGATTCTGATTATTGCAAGGGAGTTGGACTGGATGGCCTTTGAAGGTCTAATCCAACTTGAAGGGTTCTGTCATTCTAGGAAAGCAGTCCTGCCACCTCTATTACTAAAGAACATCCATCACATTTAGTTATTTTCATGCTTTCTTTAAAGATTGAGTAGAAAGGCAACCAATCACTGTCATAGTTGAGCTTCTTATAGTTGAAATATGTATCAGAGATAGTGAATGTACTCAACTACTATATACCTTCAGTTTAAGATCAAAACTTGATAAAAACATTCTGCTTCTTTCAAGGTAATGTTGCAATGTTAATCAGAAAAAGGAGGCAGAGTAAATTTACTTCATGTACTCTGCACTACAGCACTGCCTGAAAAGCACTTAGCTGAATCTTACAATAACTATTATTCCTTCAAGCACAAACTCATTTTTGATCATCAGTTATGTACTCATGAAACAATGACTTCTGAAAGCCACTGTAGCTTGGCTTAGTCTTAAAGCATACAATTAGACTAGCATAACTTTCCAAATTGTAGCATTTGCTAGAATTCGATGGAATTTCTACATATTCTTACTTTAGGTTCATTTTTAATGAGACCATGCCATCAGGTACTTAAATGAAAGAATAAAACACCCAGGGAAAAATAGGCACTGAACTGTGAATTGTACTGTGTAACCTTAGACAACTTTTCCTTGTGATTCATCCAATTTGTTTGAAAAGAACAAAAAAACTGTGTAAAAAAAAATCACGTCTTGCAGAAAATTGAAAGTGGCGTCTCAGCTGCACTCACCTTCTAAAATCATGCTATTGTGGGGCTAAGCACATTATCAGGTCTTAGCAAAGACCACGCTGCACCAAAAGCTGAGTACAAGCAGACATATTTCTAGTTTGTAATCTTGATGTAGTAAATACATCGACTTAACAACAGTACACGAATAATATGGTACCAATGGATCATCAAATCATTCGAGTTGGAAGGGATCCTTAAAGGTCATCTAGCCCAAACTCCTGCACTGAACAGGGATGGACACCTACAGCTCCATCAGCCAGTTTGACCTTAAACGTTTCCAGGGATGGGGCATCCACCACCACCAGGGGAAGCCTGTTCCAGTGTCTCAACACGCTTATCGCAAAACTTTTTCCTTATATCAAATCCAAAATCTAGGATATAGATTTCTCTATGCCTTTTCTCTATCAGAAAAATCTACCAATATAACCAAGAATTTACTCATTCAACATTGCAGCGCCTTTTTTGAAGCTGCATGTGTCCTTAAATGTTCCAAGGATTTGGGACATAACATGACCCATCATTTCCAAATCATGACTTAAAGACGTCCTATTGCTGCAAATATTTTTGCTGCTTCCTTTCCCTGTGTTCCCACTTCTTCATCACTAGGGTTTTAAAAATTTATTGCTTATCTACTATTCCTCCAAATGCCACTTTCTATCACTCCCTGCTGTCTTTTTCTCTGCACTTGTTTGGATCTCTAACTTGAAATGGATTATCTGAGCTCAGCACTACCTTTAGAGGAAGCACCAAGATGACAAAATTCAGGGAAATAAAAACATCTCAGTCACTGATTAGCAGGAGAAAAGGGTCAAACAGGACAGGTTGGGAGGAAAGAGAGGTGCTGACAGATTATTATAAACCTCCCAAGTGAGTCATGATTAATAAAACCCCGCTCCCAGCTGAGAACTAGGAATTCAGGACTCATGCATGACATACTTCAACAAACTGATTTACAGTGTTTTCTGCACAAATATTTCCCCTTGAAGCACAACAGAGTTGCAAAGGGAGTATTTCAGAATACCTCACTGACAAATACACAACAATACACCTTCAGACTTCATCTGTTTGCCTTATTTTATCAAGATAAGTCATGACATAAAGGAATTCTGATTTCCAGTGCTTTGTAAAAATGATGTAGCTCATTTCCAAAACCAACTGAAGTTAGCTAGCAGCAGACAGCTCAGACTTGTTGAGGATGACAAGCAGCCGGACAGAAAGCATATAGATAAAATCAAAGGCTGCATTCCTTTGCTAATAAGGAATAGATGCAGGCTTCGCATAGGATGAGGGGGAAAAAGAATCAGGAAGTTGTCAACAGCATTGATTCAGAATTATTTCTTTTTTTTTTTCTTTTTCTTTCTTTTTTTTTTTTTTTTGTAATCAAACAAAGAAAACAAAAGAAAGTGCCTTTGTCCAGATACACAGCTTGATACTGGAGTCTGTCTTGAAACAGACAATTTCTAGCAACAACAGCCTAGCAGTAGTAGGAAATCATTTTTATAAGAAATTTTTTAGTTTTTGTGTGGTTATTTTTTTTTTTAATTGCAGTTATAGATGTTCTGAAACACAGAAACCTCTGCAATATATTTAAATATAAAAAAAATATTTTAAAGCCTATACAAACGCCTGCAAAGAACAATAAATGTCTTACTGAAGGACAGCCATTATTATCATTGTTTCGTACTATAGCAGACATTCGATGTGTATTAATATTTCTCTATTTCAAAACACACACCTCAAACATCAGAATATTTCAGTATTTTCTGATTTAATTTTCTAACATTTACTAATAATCAAGACACTTCAGAAAAACCAACTTTGCCTACTGACTCTAATCAAGACACTCTGTGTAAGGCATGCTTCTGGCCATGCCTAAACACAGTCCCGCTGAATCCACCAAACATAGACAGTTAAGGAAGAGTGCACTAGTATAAAAACACATAGGCAATATTTCTTATGTTTGGAAATACACATGCAATGGTGTGGTACAAACTAGCTGTATAACACCTCAGGACTGTTCTGACACACATCACCCAACTTTTAAATACCCAGCATGAGGATGGTGAAGAACTCTCACTTTGTCAATGCGTTTATAGAAAGATTCTCTCAATGTCTCATCTTTTCTTAGACAAGCATTTTTGTAAGATTCTTTTTATATATAAGAATTTCATTTTATGCCTCTTACATCAGGGATATTCTCTTCCTCATTCATTCTGTATGATTTCCCTAACTTTCACAAATCCAAAAAATTCTACTAATTTTAGTATGGAGATAGGAGGAAAAAGACTGGTGTTAGATATCATTCACAAATCAGCAGGCAACTAAAGAATCACAACATTATTACAACAAAATAGTTTGTAGAAGAAATATCACTGTTTAGGGTGATCAAAAGTACAAAACACCAGTCAGCAGAAAGTAATTAAAACTTCATGGGCCAACAGGCTCGTTTTACTAGCTGCAGCTTAAGTAATATTTATCCCAGAAAGCTGATGACATCTTTGCACGAACAACAAAATTTATAAAAAGGTTAAACTTTTCTGAAAAGTTTTTTTTTTTTTTTTTTTAAAGGAAACAGAACATCTTCAACACCTAGTGATGACAATGACAGCTATGCTATTATGGGATCAAGTCTCAACGTTATCATTAGTTCAAAAAAAGATTCAGAAGAACAATTTCTAAAGGAGATGATTTTGACAGATTTGCAGCCATCCATTTCAGCTAGAATTGGTCAAATCTGTTATACAACGCATGAAGAGCAGGAAAGAGTTCTCTATTAGATTTATGCAGAAAACTTAAAACTGAAAACAAAATCTTCAATCACCCTTTTTTAAAAAACTGGACACAAAGTTTGGAATAAGTTCATTAGCAATAACACAGAGTGCTGCAATTACTATAACATTGCGCACCAACTCTGCTTGGGATATAAGAGCGTAGAACAAGCCAGATGTAACAGCCAATACCTCATGAAAAGTTTATAATTTTCAATTCCCTTATTTTTCCACATCTGCTGAAGAAAGGTTTTTATTCTGCAAGTGAATGTCACCTCCATGTTTTGGTCTAACTTGGCTGATTTATTTTCAGTAAGAACTACAAAGGTCAACTTAAGCTTAGTTTTGACACGGTTCTTTTAGTACTTGGGAATCACTGAACTATATATTTCTAAATGGGGTCATCGGAACTCCAAGCCTGAAATCAATGCAGTAATGGCTAAGGAATGCTGCTTACTATTCTCAAGTTCAACTTGTATTTGCCTACAGTGTATTTTGTGTTATACAATAAGGCACCAGTTTCAGGCTATGAACCTCAAGAGGTATAAATCAAAACCTATTAAAATTTGCATGCAGCATGAAATTTTAATTCTCTAGCATACTATTTCTTGACAACTATGTTCAATTACTATACTCATAAATCATAGTCAAGTCATATCTTGATACTTCTTCTGATAAACTGAAGTGATTCCACTGTTTGAAATCTCAGTTTTTAAAAAGTTTCTCAAAATATGCATATTTCTATTAGCGAAACAACTGATTTGCAACAACCTGGACTTCTTTTTATCATGTTGAAGATTACAGCTGTGGATGAGCACAAGCGCTGAGAGACAAACCACAGGTAACAGAAATCTTGCATCTAATTCCCATGTGCATTGAATAATAATGGAGGTTCCTAGTGATCTTAATTCGTTTGAGAGTATTACTTGAACAGTTTAAAAACACAGCAGGCATTCAGTCTATGTGTCCCTCTTACGGTACTTTCTCAGATAAACCTGAGATATGCAAATTACTCCCTGATGCCAAATTAAAAGTGGAATTAATTGAGTCAGTTCATAGTAGGAGGAAATACTGGAGTACTGCCATTTATTTATTAAGTGCTGACAAGGTTTTAATACTCTGGTATTGCTTAAGAGCCCTCAGCCATCACCAGGATGGATAACTGCAGCTGTGGGAGAGATTGTGAATGAGGGTGAACTCTTGGATATCCTGATAACAACACACAAAAACCACTTGAAAAATACACTGGAAAGATTTATTGTTAACCTGCCAGGGCTACAGGAATGCTTCCTCCTCAACTGTATTCTCAACTGATGTTGAGCATTCAGAGCATACATGCAGTATGTTTCCACTGCAGCTGCTGAAACCTCAGAGCAAGGCAGCTATTATTTAAACATCACCCAGTGACCAAATTCACTTGTTATTTCTCTGACAAATTATTTGTCTATGCACAGGTTCAGATCCCTCCTCAAATTCTCTAATCTGCTTTCTCCCTCACAAAATGGCCAACAGACAATCTACCAACCATTCAATCAAAAAATATGCATCCAGCCATAGAACTAATTTTTAACTTCCTTCTCACAAGCTGTAAAGATGATCAATGTTCAGGATGGTGTGGTTCAAACTCTGCTGAGCCTCTAGGGGTTAACAGCCTGCCACCCCACACTCATGTCCCCCCAGAAATCATGTAGCATATAAACTCTTGCATCTATTCTGCAGATGCAATGACGTACACGTGGTGATGCTCTCGTGCCCATGAGAAATTACAGTTCCTTTGATTTCTGTCCAACACATTCCTTCTAACTGAATCAGTACCTTAAGCGAGAGCACAGAATTGTTAAGAAGAAGAAATAAATTTCCTGCTGATATGTCAGAAAGAAGAAAATACTTGGACAAGCCATGAACACAAGACTGAATTTTCGCATTTTAGTTGAGCACATGCTACAAAAGATCAATTCAGATATGTTTGTTTCAAAATACTGTCTTTTCTTTTCTTTTTTTACTTATTTTTGAAAGAAATAAGAACCACAAGTCCCATTTGAAAATTTTTAAGTTGAAGAGATAATAACTTCCCACTGGTAATATCACTTATGTAAGGCAAAGTCATGAGAAGCATTAATCAGTTTTTATCCAGTCCACAGAAGATTTTCCTTAAGGTTCTTATCAAGAATGTGAGAGCTACATTTAGTTATTTTTAATGTTTAAATGCCACAGATCGAGTATTCAAAACTGAATTCTTCATCTTTATTAAAACATATTAAATAGAGGAAACACTATATCAAGCACAATACAATTCTCAAATGACAACGCCAACATATTTTGCAATGCTATGGGCATTTAAAAAAATATATATCTGAATTTCTTCTGTAGCAATGAATCATCGAGCTCCTCTTCACAATTTAATTTATACAATAAAACTTTTAGAAGATCTTCTATTAGCTGCCCCAAGAACACTGACAGCAAGAATAGATAGAGACATTACACACCTTCTAAAATAACTGCACAAACACACACAAAGCCAGATGAGAGAGCAGCACATACTTTTATGAAAAATCCATCATGCGTGTACAGAATACAATGGGGATTCCAGTGTCAAATCTCACAGTGGTGGACTTCATCAAAGGAAGAATTACAGCTTTGTATCATCTCTGAATAGTGGACCAGGATTTTCTTCAAATCTTTCAATGAAATCCACCTCTAACAAGCCTCTAAGTCACCTTTAATCTTTAAAGTCAGAACCAAAAGAAGTGCAATTTATAGAAATATTACACAGGTACAAGAGTGAATTATTAACCAATTGACCAACTTTACTAACATAATTGAAATTTCACAACATCCTCTAAACATATACAGTGATGAGATCTAAGAACGTAAGGTTTTCTCATTACAAAAGGAGAACTCAAGGCTGTGCCTTGAAAACAACACTCTGAAAGAGATCTGCGACTGCAAATGCATTTGTTCTCTAGAAGAGAACAAGATCTGACGTCACAGTAATGTGATTGATAGTACCTTGTTACCACAGAAGAAAACCTGTGATAAGATAAAGAGATTTCCCTGCGGTGTAGAATAAATCTATCTGAACAAGGAAAGACCAGTGCTGCTTATCCTGAAGTAGAGGCACTTAGCATAATTCTCATTATAAATGACTGCAGAATTTCACAGGACAAGACATTCTCCTTCCAAGACATCCACAGCTATTTACTTTTCTTCTCACTCCCATCTCTATCTGGGATTCAAAGTCAAGCCAAATTCTCATCACAAGAAATACTGATTCACACATTACATTGAGATTATATTAATTCAAACACACAGTACTCAGTAAATCCAGACTTTACTGCCATTTCAAACCAGTTACTTTCAGTGCATTTTCATAAGTCTACCCGCTTTCAAGTCAGCAAACAATCTGATTGACATACAGACAGCATTATTATTCAGATTTTACAAATACAGTAAAACATGCCATTATACAATGTATATGTACTGTTCATCAATATCAACAGTCATTACTCTGAGCTAGTTCTGAGCAAGAAAGATTACATTACAACTCTGACTACTCAAGATCTGCCAAGTGTAAAGCCTGAATGAGGCACAACAGCCAATGCACAGAGATGGGGATAACTCATCTGCCATTTGGAAAACTAGAGAATTGCATTGTAGTTTTGCTTGCAGACAAAAAAGCTGGTTCACAGTTTAGATACATTTAAGCTTCTTTTTATTTTTTTCTTTGTATGTGTTATATCATAAATGAGATGTGGAATATATTTCCTTTTAAGGCTACTGACATAATACAGCTAGAACAACATAATCTCAGCTCTCATTATCAAGCTTTTAATTCTGTGATCAAACTGAATTTCGCATATTGATGATAAACCCTAAATGTCTTTAAATGAAAACTTCAGTTAGGAACCTAGGAAAATTAAAGTGTCCTCAAGGAATCAAAGTGTATATAGCATTCTGAAAAATAACACAGGTCAAGATGAGCAAGAGTCAGTATTATCCACAGAAAAATAATTTCCCACTCATGCACCCAGCTTTCCATTGCAAAGGAAGTTTATACTTATCAGAAGACTGGATTAATTAATCCTAGATGAATTCTAGCTAGCACTGTAAAATGTCACCACTACAAGATATTGCAGTATAGGCTCAGCTACGTACTACAGACCAGTTCAAAATCGAGCTCAGTAAAGCAGCACTCATCCACCTCCTTAGAATCACAGAATGTTTTGGGTTGGAAGGGATCTTTAACATCATGTACTTTCAACTGCCCTGCTATAGGCAGGGATGCCTCCCACTAGACCAGGCTGCTCAAAGATTTACCCCAGCCTGGCCTTTAATGTTCCAGGGAGGGGGCATCCACAACCTCACTGGGCAACCTGTTCCAGTGTCTCACCACTCTCCGAGTAAAGATTTTCTTCCTAATATGTAGTCTAAATCTACCCTCTTCCAGTTTAAAACCAATTCCCCTTGCCCTGTTGCCACCTGCCCTTCTTGCCTTTGACATTTCCTCACAACCCACATTGTACAAGCAATTCTTAACTGTCGCAGCTTACAGTGCATCCAGAATTAGCTAAGCTAGTGACATATTACATGCTTTTAAGAAAAAATAAAAACAAAAACAAGAAAACTAGAAGAAATGTGAAACAAATCATTTTGAGTATAAAAATGAAGTCTGTTTCAGACTAGAAGGAAAACAGCTTGCATCTTTGACATATACAAATATTTAAGTAATAGCTGAATAGTGAAATCATTCAGGTTTTCTTACTTACAATGTTTTGTTTTTAATCAATATATTCAGCTATTCTACAGATATGCTGCTTTCAACTGTTATAACAACATGGGAGCTACTGATTTTTGTACCCACTTCCAAGAGCTGAGGAACATCCTTTTTTATCCATTTAAGGAAAAGAGAAATTATGGCTCTTCTATCTGCTGGGATGGGAACTTCTGTTACTGAAAACCAGCCAGGTCTGTTTCCCTCCTGAGGGAGCAAAACAAGTGAAAAAATAGGCCATGCATGTGTCCTTTAATATGCACTGCTTAAATTGAGAGTCTGTAGATACATGAACTGCTTTCTGTAGCTGGCTTGTTTGTGCCTCAGACATAGGAGCCAGGGGAGAATGCTGCATTATTCACTGGATGTTGCTGTTCCTGCAAGATAAATACAGCTTTCTTCTTTTTATCTCTGAAGTGCCTTTCAGATAAACAGTGTGACCTGAAGTGAAACCCTTTACTGTTTAAAAGCAAACCCAAAAGAGATCTATTTTCCCAACAAAAGCAGGGGCCCAAGCAGAGAGGTGGCTGTGGATCTGACGCTTAAGACCATTCTCTACAATTCCAACCAGGCTTACATGAGGGGAAGGAGGAGTGAGAATAAGCTTTTTAAAGTCTGCTAAAGTTCTGAAACATGGAAACAAAACTACTACAAGGCCGGAAGCAGGGCCTTCACTGTCAGGTTTTGCAGAATCAAAGTCACTAACAAGCATTCACTGAGAAGCTCCGGGCCCAGCACTGCTGTTGCAGTTGAGCAGGACAGAAGCATCACTCTGCAGGAGAAGTACTTCTTTCTGAGCCACAGGAAGCATCAATGCTGAATCAGCATTTCAAGACTTAACCCATAAGAAGAACCATTCAGATTTGTTCTCGTGTCACCACTGAAAGACTGACATAGAAATCCCTTTGCATAGAAGATTGAGAGAGAAAGAGAACAAGTTATGCTCCTCCTCTCAGGTTCAACACATATTTAAGTAGGGTACATCCTAGTCTTGTCACAAACACAACCCCAAGAATCCAGAAAAGATTTCTTTACTCCTTGTATCAGGTTTGTATGTAGCCCTACTCTAAGTATTCCCTTTAAGCCCCTGCTATGTTCCCCTCAATACCTTGTACACATACCTGTTCTTGAAATCTCAAATAATGGAACCCCAACATACTCCCTGCTACCTGTTTCGAGGCTTTGCCATCCTGACTGTTGGGAGTTTAGTTGTTGGGGTTTTTTTTGTTTTTTTTTTTTGTTTTTTTTTAATGTATAATCTAAATCCTGCTGTAATTCAAATCTGCTTCTCACTGATCTTCCTACGAAGGGTGATAAACATATTCTCTACCTCTTTATAAACAGCCTTTTATGTATTTGAAAAGCGTTATCGTAACACCTCAGTCCTACTTTCTCTGTATTCAAAAAACCTACTCCATCAACATTTTCTTATTAATCTTTTTAAAATAGACCTCTGAAGATTCTCATTATTTTTCTCTGAACTCCCCTAAATTGGCCTATATCCTTTTTGACCTTAGTAGGATCAAGGGGCACTAAAGAATTTTCTCTATTTAACACAATATTCCAGCCTTACACTCCAGATGGTGTTTGACATGATTGACAAGATATTGTTTACCTAAATTCAACTTGAGATTGACTATTAGCTAGCAGTTTTTCTTGTATTGCTGATGCCCAAGGAGTCATTACCTATCCTGTGCTTGTACAGTTAATTACTACTATCTAAATATAGAAGTTTAAATCTCCCCTTTCTACATAGCAACCATTTAAGCTTATTTTATGTTTCCCACAGTGTTTCAGGAATGGAATGACTCCAATGTTTTTCTATTTATAGACTTCAAATCAGACCTACCAGATTTCCTTCTACATTTTCCCATTATGATTTCACCTGAAAATCAAATCAGCAGACTTAATCTTATATCCAAAATATTTAAAGAAAATACAGAATAATACCTGACTAATGTCAGGCTCTCAAGGAGTCGCATTTGACAAATCTGACACTTTAACAGACTTCCTAATATATCTACCGCTTGTATCTACCAGAACTCTTGTCAGAATTAAAATCATATGATACTTTCTTCTTTTCTTGATGAATCTTGATTCTGTGATTTTGGTTTGATATTGGTTATTAGGCTTCATTAGTCATTTTTTATTTATTAAGTCTTTCAAGATAAAGCAAGCACCCTCCTAATGACAACATTCTTAACTTTTTTTTTTATTATTTTTTTTTTTTCAGATGACATTATGTTTGCCCCTCTCACTGAGGTTTTGCTGAATGAGCGTCTTGGCAATAAAGTCCAGCCACATTTCTAAAGACTTGAATTACTTTTTGGGGGGTATATATCTTTGGACCTGTAATCTGGTAGATATTCTCAAAATAAAAATAGCACTTACCTCCAGTATAAAAACCTGCACAAACTGCAGATAGGACAGAGCAGAAAATTGAAACATCTTCCTCTACCTGAAGGGGTTTGTATCCATGTTTCCTATTGAAGGGGCTGTAACTAAGACAGCACTTACGGGAAGAATGGGGACTATAAAAACCTTCCATTTGTGCTTACAAGACCATCTATATCTCATATTCAACAGCCCTTGCTTAATAAAGAAGCAGTGACTCAAGGATTCAGACCATTCCTGTGTTTTTTTTTCCCTCCACACTTCCTCTCTTTTGTCCCCCAGGCCCTGCACTCTTCCCAACAGCTTGGCTTCAACGAGTGCAAAGAGATACAGTATTATCACACTGCTGACAGCTCTGAATCTTTTTGCCTAAGTAAATACTAAACTAACAATATAGGACAAGTATTTTCAGAAGATTCCTCCAAACTACATTTAGAAGACCACATTTTGATTTTCCTTCCTGTTTCTCAACTAGACTGTCCACAGTTGCTGCCAAGCAAATGTGTACTTTAACAGCTCTTCCTGCCCAACATGTTTGACATTTCTTTTGGGACACTTTGCTCTTATTCCTTCAGTCTTGCTAGGTTGTACATAACAGTATGGCTTCTCTGGGGAGTTTGAAGACTAGAGGTGGGCTCTCATGGATGTGAAGTCCTACTCATTTCTTAGATAAACACCAAGAAAAGACTATAGTAATTTTTTAAAATACACATAAAAATATAATAATAAAAGACTATACTAATTTCCTAATACATAAAAATGCCTGCCAAGATGCACGCATGCACACAAAGCACCGAACACACAATCAACAAATATTGACTGAAAAGTAAGTAGACAGGCAAAAATCCCCACCCCAACAAAAACGTTCTCTAGTAGTATTAGTCTATGTTATTCTATGGCATTTCTAATTTGCTTTGTAACACTGACAAAAACAACAACCAATACAAACACGGTACTTAACAGCAATTTTCTGAACACTGTAGCCATTCTCTATACTGAATTGTGTCGAATCTTAAAGAAAAGCAAAACATTGCGCTTATCAAAACAAGAGTACATTGAAACTATTCAGGACTCCTTACTTCAGGACTGAAGGAATTAGTACAGGGAAAGCAAGGACAGCAGATAAGGAAAGTATTGTGATGTTCTGTGTTAGAAAATAATAGAAGTGGCTATAGTATGAATAATTGCTTCCAAAAGAGGCTTGCAAAAGGCATGACCCAGTTGGTCATCAAATCATACTACAGCAAAGTCAACAGGTGTTCCCCTTCATATACCTCAGCGACTTAGAAAAAATGAAAATGAGTACAAAGGTGGAAAGGAAAACCCTCTTCAGACTTTGGTCCTTCAACCAAATCAACTGGCTGTTACTAAAAGGTTATCTTGGATTATATGTTTATCTGCACGATTGTTCAGACTGTTCCACAGTAGAAACTGTCAGTAACTTTTAAGTAAGAAGCTGACTATCTCCTTGAAAGTAACCCCCAGATTATATATTTAGCTACAGTTTCTAAATTCAGGCCAATTATAAGTTTTTTGGGCTGTCTTATCCATTTTCTTTGAAGTCTGTACTAAAAACAGTTCACTCCAATTTAACCAAAATAAATGTTTCTTCCTAAATTAATGTCTCAGACTGCAAACATCTTCAACACAATCAAAGTAAGCACAGGAACGTATTTCCTTTCTTTGAATTTTACACGAAGAACATCACTTATGAGGGAAGAGAGAAGGGTTAACCATGAACAAGATATTGTTTCTATCGTAAAATGGAGGAAGAAGCTACCTCAACTGTTCTGTAGAAACAGGCTTAGCACTATTTCATTAATAATGAACAACTCTTTGAAAAAAGACGTTGGCCTCATAACTGATGAGTAAAGTCAGCAGACACAGATTATGAACCTGCACAGTACACACCGTTCTCCAAGTAAATCACAGAACTGCTCAAGTGGAAAAGACATTCAAAATCATTAAGTCCAATCACAACCTAACCATACTACACAATCTTTAACAACCTGCTGCAAAATCATGTTCCTGAGCATCACACCCACATGGTTTTTAAACACATTCAGAGATGGTGACTTCAACCACCTCCCTGGAAAGACCATTCCAGCTATTAACAATCCTTTCTGTAAAGAAGTTCTTCCTGTAACCCAAACCTCCCCTGGTGCAACTTGAGGCCATTTCCTCTTGTCGCCAGTGGGAAGAAGACAACGCTGCTCTCACTCCAATCACCTTTTGGATATGTGAAGAGAGCAATAAGGTCTCTCCTCAGCCTCCTCTTTCCCAGACTGAACAGCCCCAGTTAATTCTGTCACTCCTCATAGGGCATATTCTCCAAGCTCTTCACAAGTCCTTGTTGCCCTTCTTTGGACAGCACCTCAGTGTCCTTTCTGTATTGAGGTACCAAGTACAGAAGAAGGATTACGTTGCTAGTTCTGCTCACCACACCATTCCTAACTCAAGCCAGGATGCCACTGTCCTTCTTGGCCACCTGGGCACAATGCTGGCTCATATTCTGCCGACTGTACACCAGGACATCAAGGTCCCCTTCTGTCAGGCAGCTTTCTAGCCCCTCCTCCCCCAAGCATGTAGGGGTGGTTGTGATCAAAACACAGGACCTGACACTTGGCCCTACTAAAACTCACACAGAAAGAAGGAACTCCTTTTAATCCGAGCAAACTACTAACAAAACTGAAGTGGAACATATGATCATGTGGTCCAGAATGTCATTACAATGAAACTTGTAGAACTAAGGGTAGACCTTTCCTCCAGACAGATCCCAATCAAGTGACTTTGTACCTCATTTTCTCCTTCCAGACTATAATACAACACAATGTGAAATTCTGTGCAATCATTTTTTTTTTTTCCTATAAGTTTTAAGCAAACCTCTACAGACCTGTATCAAACTTTATATTAAAACAACTCTGGCAGCACAAAATTATCCCACAGAACTCTTCCACTGGGTGACTTTCATTCTCAGGTAACAGAAATACATGAAACTATGGGTCATGTGCAAGAGGTTACACAGTTAATTCCAACTTAAAATAAGTGGGAAAAGCTGCTGACCTCAGTTAAATTCAGTAACCTACTGGAAGTCAACATAATGACTCTGCTATAAATGTTACATACCTGTGACCAGATCAATCCCACTGTGTGATTTCCTAAGGTTGCTCAGAGCAATTTGCATAGAATTCCCTTTCTTTACGAAGGATAGTGTGAACGGGCACTGTTTTGCTCTCCTCCTTGGAAAGCAATGCTCAGCTTCATTATTTCTATCCCTTTCCTGAATGGTCTGATATCAACATAATATTCAACTTTGCCAACTACTTTTCTTATAAATTTGCTCCTTCTATTTTGAACTGAAAAGCCTAAGATCTCACTCACCATTTCCCAACACTACAGTCTGTGCAACAATAATAAGCTCAGATGCAGTCTTTTTCTATGAGCATCTATGTGTCCATATCATGGGAGTTCTAACAAAACTGGCCATCAAAAACATTAATTCAACCATCAGTTCACACTATCTGCTTTTCCAGTGTGGAATAGATAAAAGACTAGATTTTCAATTTTCAGTTCTCAGTAGCATTTCTGTTTCCATACTCGGACCATGTCCTTTCTGTAAGTCAGATCTCTTAAATATAAATGCAAAAAACTATCATAATAGCTGAACAACCAACTGAATACTGAAACAGTGCTTGTAAAAAGCTAAAAACTTATTCACAAATTGAGTACAACACAGACATTCTGATAGGCCAAAAAACAGGGATAAAGTGATCGTTTTGTTACTGGAAATTAAAACAGAAGACAGAACAATCCAAGCTTTATTATATCTTAAAGGAATCAACTTCTCTAGCAGTTCAAATTTTACACTGTCTCAAAAACTTATAAATGGTGAAAAACACCATCTACTCTATGACTAGCCAGAATTTCTCCTTTCTTATTGTTATGAATAATGCTGAAAATGCCACAAAAAATTCAAGCGTTGGAATCTATGAAAAACTCCTTGCAAAGGCTTGAATTTTAGAAGAGAGAAATCCACAGAGATCTCATTTATTAATGGTTTATTAGAAATTAATTCATGCCAAGAGCACATTAAATGTTCATCTTAATAAAGAAAATATAATGATTTCAATGAAGATAAAACAATCTTAGTATGAAGAAGATGGTAAAACATATTAATGGGATTAATATTATTAAAAATACATTGACTAGAAACAACAAATTAAATGCTAACAGAATAACTAAACAGAATTATACAATAAAAGCTATTCTTCATAGTTATTTTGAAGTAAAACAAATTTTATAAGCTTGTATTTTGCCTAAACTTGATCAGCTAAACCCAATAATTTTGATAGCGTGAAAAGAAACCTTTCAGCAATCCATTACTTAAATCCACAGCGCTCCTACACTTAGTAGAATTTCTTTAATGAGGTTAATGCAATGTTATTAAGGGAATTGGGATTTGAATTCCAGTCCTTTCATATTTCTTTTATGAAAGTAAATTTTCTTTTAATAATAGTAGCTTCCTACATGAGAGTTTAAGGATAGCCTTTTGCCAACTGTAATGCTCTTAGGTATAATTAACACAAATATATAGATACATATATGCACAATATATTAAGATGTATATACAACTGTTAATAGACATAGATCACTCCAAAACTAATGCATCCTATTATTTTTTTCTGTTAAAACCATAAGAGATGCAAAGAGCCCAATAACACTAAGAGCAAATTCTCTGCTACAAAACACAGTATTTCTCAACATAGTCACCATCACGAGCTATGCGCTTTTGACAGCAGTGATCAAGAGCCACACTCATAAAAATCACCATCTCTGTCACTGTTTCCGCTACTGAAACACCACAAAGCCCTCACTGTGCTCACATCCTCTGTTTGGCCTCCATAAATGTTCAGCAAGCATCAATAAATGTCAGTAGGTGTCATTTTTTCCACATCGAGGAATTCAAATGCACTCCTCTGCTTCATGCACGCTTCCCTGTTAGACATCATTTTATAGGACTGCCCATCTGCTGCCACGAGTCACAAAGCAATGGATTATTGGTGGGAAGGTTCAGCCTCTAAAGGCATACCAGCACCATCCACTTCTAACATTGTGTGCCAATATCACAAAACAGGAGGCACTACTTTCAAAATAGCCCTCTTACTCCTATCAGAAGCAGTATGTAGTATGAAAATTAAGTAACAATGTAGACAACATCATTTTAATGTCAATATTCAAACTACTTTCATCAAGAGAATTTGCCTTCTAATCATTATATAAATATGAAAATGCTCCACTACAGAACTTGCAGCCTTATATTATCAAATTATGAAATAACTTATTTTGCTCAAGAAAATGATAAATCAGTTAACACAGGAAAAAGCTTATTTGTTGGGTAGAACAGAGGTATATTTTGCAATGTGGAAACTCAAGTTTTGACATACTGACAATATAGAAGATATGCACTCTTCTCTAACACACCCCTTTTCATTTGCACAAACTCTTCCACCCAAATCATTAGACATAAATATCATATCCGATCTTTTTCAAAAGCAATCATCAAATAAAAGAGCAACTGTAATGACCTGCAATGCTTTTTACTCAGCCTCAATTTATTTCATACTTCTGCAAAACTTCTGACGCATTCCCTGTTGTTTTGCAACATCATCACATTTCCCATTACTTCTCCCTATGTAGCTGCATTATAGCTTTTCATCCTGGTGCTTTTTTTTTCCTCACAATTTTTCAGGCACTTACAATACTTCTCAGGTTGGTGTCATCCAGACTTAATAATCACACACTCACTACATACTTTCTTTTGACAGTGAAATATTAATAACGTTCACCTACCAGAGTTTTTTCAACAGTTTTCTATCCACCTACAACAATTTCTTCTGCAAAAGTCAAAATATATGACATCTCCTGCCTGTCCTTTACCCACAAGGCCTATTATTCCATGAGAGATGAAAGTAATATTGGTTTGACATATTTTGTTCTTGGCAAATGTATGTTTACCATCCCTTTTTATTTCTATGTGCTTACAGGTACTATTAGCAACTTCTTTCAGTACTTTTCCAGGAACTGCAGTCAAGTATGTAATAAATCTCACTGAATTGCCTAAGTCAGGTGCAGAATGGAAATATCAGGTATTTATTTAGAAGCATTTTTAAATGCTCAATTTGCATGTAACCTAAAATATCAAGGCTTCCTTATCCCATGAAACTATTTTTTCTTCTAAGTAGAATTATGACACTTAGAAAGCTAGAGAAAATTACTCATTCAAATATTTCTTCATTTAAGCACAATAAAAGTATAGCTCAATAACCTCCTATCCACTGACAAGTTTCAGCATGCTGCAGTCAATTTCCTTGTTGATTTTATTGAGTCCAAAATTATTATAGATTTTACAGATTGATTGTGCTGAGTTCTAAATTATTATGGCTTTACTAAATTCAAGAAGTCTTTGTAAGCACTAGTACAAAAGATACGCCACATTCAATGCATATTTTCTGCTCAACAGCAGGCCAAAGAGTTGTTATCACTGTGGTTTTGAACAGAGGCATAATTAGCACAACAGCAGCTCAAATGATAACATTTTCGGTGTAATCCCTTATCTTTCATGACAGAGAAAACACTCACATTTTCATATTTACATGATCTACTGAAGAGTTGTACTAAAAAGATGCTACCAGACTTGTTCTATTAAAAAATACAAAGATGCCAAATCACTTCACTATTATTAAAAAAGCAAGCAAAGAAACAAACAAAAACGAGTTTAATTAGAAATTTAAGTTAATACTTAACTAGGAAGGAACTAAATCCATCACAAGAAGCTAAACACATGTTCTACTTAAATTTACAGCAAAAAAACTACATTGGCCAAAATGTTACTGTAGCAGCCTCTGATACTATTAACTTCTCAAGATCAAGAAAAAACAACAGGAGAACCTAGTTAGATTTTCTTTCCTTCTAAATTATGAAGTTTAAACAATATTAAAATGACATATGATTGGCATTTCTCTTACTGTTTAGTGCTTACAGTAAGACTGAAAACAGAATCTTTCAGTTCACGTGAGCTGTGCTTTCACGTATACAAAAATTTTCCTTATTTTTAGTTTACCATGACTCATGTATTGGTCTGATATCACAGAATTGTTGGGGTTGGAAGGAACCTCTATAGATCATCTAGTCCAAACCCCCTGCCAAAGCAGTTCCCTAGCCCAGGTGGGTCTTGAACGTCTCCAGAGAAGGAGACTCCACCACCTCTCTGTGCAGCCTGCGCCAGTGCTCTGTCACCCTCAGTGTGAAGAAGTTCCCACACACATCTGCGCAGAACTTCCTATGCTTCAGTTTGTGTCCATTTGCCCCTCATCCTATCACCACACACACTGCTGAAGAGAGTCCAGCCTCGTCCCTTTGCTTCTCTCTCCTTAGATATTTATAGACATGGATCAGATCCCCTCTGAGTCTTCTTTTCTCAAAGCTGAACACCCCCAGGTCTCTCAGCCTTTCCTCACAAGGGAAACATACTTTATCATCTTTGTAGCCCTCCACTGGACTCTTTCAAGAAGATCCCTGTCTTTCTTGTATCAGGGACCCCAAAACAGTTTAATACAGATTTAGAACCACAAGTATAACATTTAAGTGACTGTCTTCAATGCAAATTTAGAGGAAGGAGATTATATTTCTAGTAGAAGTATCATTGTTCATAACTGAATTGTGGTTTTTTGAGGCTAACAATTATAAGAAGATGCGTATTCCATTTCACAAGAACAGTATTTGATGCTGTGATGGGTATATTAACACCAGGTTGACAGAAATTATTATAATTAATTATCAATAAATTACTATATAATTACATACAATATAGCAATAACATACAATACAATAATATAAATAATAACTGATATATAATACTATATATCCATTATTATTGATAATTAACTGATAATTAGTATATTCTATTTGTGTAATCAGCTCCACATGCATTCTACAAACCTACAACTACTCAAGACAGATGCCTCCAAACTCCCACCACCCTTTCAAGTGATGGCACATAAGTCACAGTCCAAGGCCTCCTCCACTTGCAGACTAGGTTTCACTTCTGCAGGGAGGACTCATACCGTAATCCGTGCCCAATGGTTACAGTACACAGTGCCATATAAGTTAACTTACATGACAAGGAAAGGAAGATGGGGGTCCCAGGTCTTTCCTTGCATAGAAGAAATTCAAATACACCTGTCATGGATTTCAGGTAGGCATGAATTCATCCCACTTAGCCCTAGGTGTTTTGCTAATCTTGGAGAAAATTGATAATGTATTTCTATATTCAAGAGAGAAATATGTGCAGCCCCTGAGAAATTTCACAAACTATATTCAGAGAAGAACTATCATACCTTCTTAAGGCAATATAGTCAACTCCTTTTAACATTCCAACTAAGTGTCTTAAAATCTAATGAGAGTCCACCAGGCTACAGAAGAATCTGGCAGAAAGAGCATCTCAACCCCTGCCACATGCAGCCACAAAGGCATTTGCTGACAGTGAGGGAGGTGCTCCTATGCCTTTGCACTCAAGGTACTCAGAGGGAAAGGAGACAAAACTGGGTTAGGCCTTCTGCCACCGTGTAAAAAATACAAATAACCCCGGGAGCAGGGCTTCAAACTGAACTCTAATACCCTGAACATTTAACTATGGGACAGTGCATGTGGGTGACAGTTGCAGCACTGCTCCATTTTGTGTTTATGACTGAGCAGAGAAGTTACAATGCATTACATGCTTTTTCAGAAGATAGTGAAAAAAATCTCTCACATCGTACTGTAGTCCAAACATTTCATTTCTGGAATATCATTTGCCCAAAGAAAAAATAACACAAATCCATTAAATAAATGTACTCTATTCACGCCTGCAAATGCTAAATGCGTATTTTTCTGGGAATTGTTACACTAAGTGCCACAGAACATCCACATCTGGTTCCAGCTGTGGTCTAATGCTTTAGAGGAATGCATTAAGCCTCATGCACCTGGAGATAAGCAGATCTCTATTGCTCCATTTTATCAGCTTCCAAACCAAAATCTTGACAATTTACATCATTTGTACTTTTTCTTAACACAAGAACATCACAATTTCATATTCACTAAACTATACTCACTTCTGCATTAGAAGCAATTACTCATGTTATTTTCAGATTACTAGTCATAAATGATCTTTCAGAGATGTGAGGCAAGCCAAAGGAATCTCATAAAACGAGTCTGCTATTGCTGCTAACATGGAAAGTTCCCTCCAAGACAAACACTTCCTATTTAATAGGTTTCCCCTCATTTCTGAGAATAGAGAGCACCAAAATAACATCAGAAAGATCCACAAAATTAAAAATAATGACAAAAAAAACCAACAAAACAACAAACAACCCTACTTGTACTGATGCATTCACACTTACACACTTACTTTACCCTCAGACTTAAAGGAAATGTGATAAAATTTTGCCTTATGGAAGCTGATTGCAAAACTCCTCTTAAAAGAAAAATGTTGGAGATGGAGGTTAAAAAAAAAAAATAATAGCTGCATTTCTCTGAATTGAGTGCCTGCTACTGGAATGTTACGGTAGAATGAGGCTATGCAGAAATAAACTGGGATGTGTTATAGTTAAATGCAGAGCTCAGAAAACTGAGAACAAAAGAAACTGGAATGTTAATGAACCAAAGAGCAAAGTTAGAATGCAGAATTAATTTGTAGTCAAGTGAAGCTTGAAATTTGCTATTGGATTCTGCTGCTTGTTGACTATGGTTTGTGTTAAGTTCTGAACCTTGCTTTCATTCTTTTCCTCCCACTCTCTGCTGGGACTTAGTGCCACTGAATTAGAAAGCGCAAGTATATGAGCCACACACGTGACCAAGGAGCAGAAAATGTTAAAATTGCTCTTTCTTGGACACTGAAGTTGATTACAGTCTCATACTTCTTTGGAATGAATGAATAAACAGAAAGAGGAAACCGAAGGCCCTTTTAAGACACTGAAATTGAAGGAAAAAAAGCATCACCTCTACTTGGTACCAGACATATCAATACACACATATATGTCTGCAATTCCTTGCAAAACTATTTCTTCTTAAATATTTTTTCAAGTTTAGCATAGATAACAACACATAGCAATACTAGACACACCAGTGAATATGCTATGGTTCCGCACATGGTTTACTAGCCCCAGTATGCCATACAACTGTCTCATTTCTGCAGTGGCACTACTGGACAACTTTCTCACACTAATGTATTCATCCTTTCTTTGATGCTGGTACTGCTATTTGTCAACAGTACCAAATTCCTCACTTTGCCACTCTGATTTCATTCACAAATGCTCACTTCACACCTGTAAGGTATTATGTATTCTGGATTAAAAAATAACCATTTATTGCAGAGAGTTAGAGACCTTGAAAACATCAGTATTTTTATCCCACTGCCTCCTTGTTCTGCAGCTAGCTAGATACAGAACATCTGAATACAAAGGAACAGCTCTTCCAGACAGAGCCTTCATCTTGCATCCTACCCATTGCTGGAGATGCTGTAACATCCTTGTGCAATCAAAGTGACTGACATTTCATAGCCTGCCTTACTTAGCTTTTCATCACAGTTCCCAATTATTGCAATTCATGGTGTAAATGTCTGCTGTCAAAGGTGGTTCACATTCAAATTAATGGGATCCCCAAAAGAAAAATAAAGGCATTATTTTTTTTATGGCTTTTTCACATTGAATGGTACTTGATAATAATACTCATTCCCACCACTCAGTCATACTGATAGGCAAAGACAAGGAGGCAAATCAACTACAAGAAAAAAAAAAAGGGAATCGACCTCAGTATGGAGAACTGAGCTAGCATTCAGATTAGTGTGAATGATCCGGCAATTAAATAAAACCCCACATAGACTACTCAGGACAACAAATCCTCTTGATATCAGTAAAATAAAGTACTAGCACTAGAGAACCATGTAACAATTACTAGGTGAAGGGAATTGAAGAACAGGAACAGAATAATTTAAAACAATTTGTTGTAATGAGTTCTTCCATATTTTCATATACTTTTCCAAGAATATTAAAAAGCTGTTGGTAAAAAAAATCTTTCAGCTGAATGTTTTAAGTAATGTATATTCCTTTTGGAACAGGAAAAGAAATAACAGCAAACTTAAGTCCTGTGTTGGGCCTCCTTTACCTGTAAATAAATAATAATAAAACTGAGCATTTTTACAGCTGCTTCATCGATAAACGCTGAGGTACTCTTTAGTACAGCTGTCCAACTACGGCCAATAATTTTACCCTGTTGACTGGTGTGGATTGTTAAATGCAAGTGTAGTCCATTAAAAGGAAAATGAGAAGAAAGATTGCCTCATGATTAGAGGTTGTGACTGGGAGTAATAATTCTTTGGTGTTTTTTCCAGCTCTGCCATTGTCTCATGGAGTGACCCTGGGCAAGTCACTAAGGCCAAAAGAAAAGAGAACCGAGTTAAATTCCTACATTTAATTTAGCCACTCAATAAGAAGTTTGATTTCCATAACTGCCAAATGCCTAGAAATTCTTCGTGTGGAAATACTTTGCTGTAATCTCTTGTTCCAGTAGTTGACCTATCTGTAATTCAATCTTCATGAGAAATTGAACTGGTTTAACTGAAATCAATTTTAAATTGATCTCATTAATCTCAACTTTATTCATGCTTAAACAAAATAAATTCTTAAACAATAGTTAGGTTTATTTGGTTAAACAGTTTTATTTCAAAACAACAACAACAACAAAAAAAAACAATTTGATAATTTCTGGATTTGGAGGCGGCACTGTTTTACTGATTGAGACCCAATCTTTCCACTTGTATGACTTTTATCATGCATTACATTCTGCAGATGCTGTGTACAGGCACTGCTGGGTTAAACCACAACAACGACTTTCTTAACATATTATTCAGTCTAGTTCAATATATTACACTGTCAAACTGTTAGTGCAGATATATTTTTCCTGGCCTGTGCAAATATACTCTTGCCCCACTGACACTTATCCAAACAACTTTCTTATCCTCCTCTGCTTCCCTCCTTCGGCTCCATTTTTTCCTGTAGTTATGAAGCACATCATTCTTGGCTTCATTTTCAAGCCTTTTAGAGTACCTCTAAATCAACTTTGACCATCCAATGACTACTGAGATTTCTGCACTTAATTCCAACTAGCTGATGTGCTAAAAAAAAAAAACAACACAACACATGAAAAGGATTCCAACTGGAAACACTGGTCTGACAATTCTGAGATTAATTTACTGTCAGTCATAAAAACATTCAGGAGCTGTCAATGATTTAAGGAGTTTAGATCACAATTTCAAGTTTTATTTACTTCAGCACAATTTTCCTTTTATTGAAAAAGCAATGTACTAATATAAGTGTCATTTCTGTCAAACTTTTCCTATTGATTATGTGCAAAATTCAACAGAATATCAAGGCACCTTACTGAAATTACCTCTAACTACTGAGACCTAGTTGAGTGTCTCTTGCGTGCATATGTTTTAGCATGAAATTATCCATTAACATAATCTTCCGGATTTCTCTAGTTGAACTGTAGGCTATTTTTATTAACACTTCAATGCAATGAAATACCATCTGCAACAGAATGGATTCCTTTTCTTCCTTCCAACAGACTGCAGTTGAAAAATTCATTCACTGAATGCAGTGAGTGTCACTAGAGGTGAAAAACTGTTCTGTACTCTTTGCTAAGCTGGTTTGAGAAACAAACTACTAAATTGAATTTCTCTAGATACTTTCTAGATACCTTTCAGATTTTCTTCTCGCCCATAAGTCACACATATTTAATGCTAATGTGATCGTTAACTGACACATCGTTACCCACAGTAAAACCAATGAACTTCAGTATAATTCTGGAGCCAGCAGGTCCTTCTAAGACACTTAAATTCTTCACTCTGGACTCATCTGAGCCATTTTTACAAGTTACATAACAAAATAATACATAAATTATCTTTTATATATATATTTTTTCCTAACAGTAGTATTTCATGTTTAAAGTTCATGCATATAGGGTTAAGAGGTTTTGGTTAAGGCCCCAAGTAGTGAAAAAACACTGCTTCCAGAGAATACAAGGCTAAACATCCAGCTACTCAACTGATTGGTCAAAGGGGATTATCTACCAATAGATTAACACTTCTGTAAATTTATGTCTAAATACCAGCTGTAAATTTTGAGTAGGTTCTGGAAATTCAGGACGTTCCCACAGAAACAGATATTATATAGAAAGAAAAAAAGAACTAACAGTGGAGAAGAGAAACTGATGGTCAGAAAGATATGGGTAGCACAGGCAAGAGGTAGTGAAAAAGACAGATGAAAGTAGATGAGAGGCTTAAGATAAAAGACTTCAGATGTTGAACAAAATTCTGTTCCTCAAACCTAACAGCCTTCTTAAGCTTTAATTCGCTCATTGTGGAGTTGTGGAAGTGGATGCAAAGTACCATATAAATTATTGAACACCTTTGTGAATAAAACAATTGAAAACACACTAGCCTGTCAGGCTCTGCACAGAAAAAAATACATGCTTATAACCTTGTTAAAGCATGTTGACAAGAGAACTTCACTAGGATGAAAAGCATTGCTTTAAATTTTACTGAAAATCCGTAAGATTGTGGAATAATTCAGCCTGATATAAACAGACAATATTTTTTTTAAGTCATAGTTACCAGTATGTTTTATCAATATTTCAAACGAGTGAACTCATTTCACCAAATCTGAAATCTGTCAGAATGGTTTTTATCTTGAACATCATAGAACTTAACTCCTCTATAAGAGGGAACGAGAAAGGAAATATCTAAAACATTAAGAGTAACACTGAGTAACAACATAAAGAAACAAAAGTGAAGTTTAACTTGGCTAGACGTTTGCATTTAACAGCAGAACAAACACGTTACAAACCATTTTTAATAGCAAGTAGATGACAAAGGTGTATCTTGTGCCTGCATGTTACTATTATTATTGTTACCATAAAAATATTGAAAAATACAAATTTGCTATATGTTGCATTTTTTTGCTGTCTTCATCCGAACACTTTAGAAAAGTACTTGTAATTTTAGACCCAACCTCTTTTCTGATTTTCATAGAAAACCCACCAGTTTCAAAGAGAAGCCAGTGGAATAAAATATTTATTCATTGGAAATATCAACTCATAATCAGATAGCTGCAACTAAATGTTTTTAACAGTCCCTTACAACCCAAACCATTCTATAATTCTCAGGTAAAAACTATGTCTGTTCCAATGGCTTGTGTGACATCAGACTGAAAGACCAGATGATTACAAAAGAATTTTAAACCATAATACAAGTGAAAATCTAGGGAAAAAAATGGAGTCTCAGATCTTCCTACAGAACTCATTCAGAATATTTCTAGTGTACTGCATGCAGCGACAGACTCTGAAGAGATTACCCAAAAAATCAACCAAGTAGTACACATTTTCAGAGGCTTCAGGTCTTACAGCTGAACTTAAGATATTTACAGCACTCAAGTACAAATATTTGCACAAATGAAACTACAGTAGAGCCTTCAACAGTTTAGCTAAACTTTGGTCTTAATGATCAAAATTTTTAAGCATTTATGCAAGTTCTGCGAGAAGTCTACTTCTTAGGTTCTCTCGGTTTCTTTATGAACCTCCATGACAGTATCCAGCTCTAATTACATGAGCTTAAAATGCCTTGGAAGTAGCGGAATTAAAGATAAAACAAAACAAGCTATCTAACTCCAGAATCTCTTTTTAAGTATTGATTTGATTCTCCTTGTGTGGAACTATTTCAAAAGTAAATAAATAAATCTGACATGAATGGCCTGTGGTTTGTCCCTACAGTATTATTACAACTGTCCAAAACTAACATCTCACTAAATAAAACGGCTTGCGTACAAACTGTATATGAACATAGATAAGACATTAAAAAACAATGCTTGAAATTTTCAAGGGAAAGCCCAGGAGACAAGCCTATACTATTTGCTATGGTTTGGAATGAATTTAGTTCATTTTTAAGCAAGTATTGGGTCATGTTGCATGGTGGATTACCTTTTTCTTTCTAATGTTGGTAGCATCTGGTTAATGAACAATTCAAATACACGGGGGATATGCTAAATTACTAAGAAAGAAGCATGCATAGGAGTGCTTTAATTTCCTCAGAAAAAGTTCTATTAAGGTGAGAAAATGGTAATTACCCTTATAGCACAGAATCATTGGCATCTACGCTTGAGTAGCTGTAAGAAAATGCACAGCTTAAAAAGCAGTCAGACTTGAACAGTCAAGACAGTACCGATCATGCAGCTCTGTTTGGGTTGCAGACCTAAGTTACAAAAGAAAACAAAGATAACATATCTTATAATATTTCAAAGTCCTGCCATATCCTTACATACCACTACCTCTTAAGGAAGGCATGTCACTACAGTTGGTGTATGATATCCATCACCATCTCATTAAAAAAAAAAGCAAGCTGAAATTTGGTGTTTTGGTTGGAATAAAACATCTGCCACATTAGCAATCTAAAGATAAATATTTAGTTTCTCTCTAAAGTCATGACATAGGAATAGACAGCTTGAAATAGCAATTCCTACTATTCATGAGACATCTATTTTAAGACAGAACAAATGCTCCTCAATAGATGACTGTCCACTGACAAGACAAAAATACTAGAAAATTAGCTCAATATGTCCAATATTTATACTGTGAAGTCAGAAATGTTGGAACTTTTAACACTGATGGTGAAAATTCTAATGGTTATGAACTATCAGTTCTAGCAACAGATGTTAAAGCCCTAACGCAAAATTAGTTTGTTGGGAGTTTTCTAAGAAAAAAAAAGGTAAAGCTCTACCACCATTTCTGTAGATATTTAGCTTCCAGATGGCAGGAAAAAATTCTCAAAAGCAGTTCAATTAACTGCAGTATACGATTCATAATGAAGAGCAGATAGATGCTTCAAGCATGTACAGCTAATACTGAAATACCATCATATTCTCACTTAACATCTTCTCTCATGTTGCCAGTTTGTGGTGTCTCTCTTTGGAACACAATGAAAAGAAATTCATCAAATTAGCCATGACAAATGTGTTGTAGGAAAGCTTTGGTCACCATCTCAAAGAAAGTAAACTTTGGACTTTTCTAGCACTACCGTGATAATGCAGAAAAACAGACAAACGTACCTATGACTACTGTACTGATCTAAAGAACATTCACTTAAAGAAACAGATTTATTGACAATGCTAACTCTCCAAAACGCAATTTTATTTATTAAAAAAAAAAAAATCTGTTAGGGCTACACTCATACTCACTGGTAAATTCAACTTCCACTCTATTTGCATCATTGGATTATACAAGTCACTGAGAATCAGAAAATACAAAGTATATCTCATTCCTGATCAATTTTATACCAATATCATTCACATTTTACAGCAGCTATAAAAATACCATAAATAATAACAGATTTAAAACTAATTCAGTGCCATCCATCTTGCTGCTTGGAAACCAAACCTGGTGTTAAGTTCCACCAGCTATACATTTTTATTGTTTGCACTTTCACTTCTCACGTCACTTCGACATTTATTTTCCTGTTTTTCTCTTCATTGGCTGCAACCACTTTGGGTACTGGCCATAGCTGAATCAACACCAAAAGAACACTTAAACAGAAACATGAAAGTATATATATAGTATTGAAAAATCAATACTTATATTAACTAAGTGGTCAAAAACAAAACAAAAACAAAAAATCACCCTCTGAAAAAGAACTAATGCCAAGGTTCAGTTCACTAGCAATTAGCAAAAAGCATCTGAGGCTTTGCTGGCTCAGCAGTCCAACTAGGAATGCTATGTTGCCAGGCCATCACCATGAAACAACAGAGCAAAATGATTTAAGACAGCCATTCTACTCATCACCCATCACCTGCTAATACCTAACACTCACCATGACATGCTCTCTATCTGCTATATAGAACAGGTTATTACATGGGTTCATACTTTTATTTCTCTGTAACTTGACTTCTTCAAATCTATGACTTCTAAATCTTCATTCTGAAACATTTCTTTCTGCTACAAGCATTTAACTTTTACTTTATATAAATATACACACAATGATTAAAGAGTGTTTCTGGTTGCTTCTTAGGCAGAATAGATTTACTAAGATTAATACAAGCATGTATTAAATCCTAACTGGAAAAATTTTGCCAATTATCTTCATTAGTTTTAGAGTTTGGGTTTCACAGAATCCTACAGACTCTCTCCCCCGCCTTAATTAAATGCACTTTCTTCTCAAGAGGAAAATCAGAGCTGCAATGAATTTAACTGTCTACATTCGCTGCCTGCGGAATACAAAACAATTTAAATATGCATCCACTCTTTCATTTGGCAGCTACCAACTAGATATATCATCTTATAAAATGATTATATTCAAAATTCCAAAAGTTATGGCCTGAACACAGAATAAACTAAAATTTTCACATTTTGTCTGCTTACATTATCAATCTCCTCTTAATAATGACGTAGCACTTAATAATGGAACAATATACAAAAGTACATTAAATATACTTTGTTCTGAGAACAAAATAGCTCAGAAGAAATCATTACTTTAAAAACCATGTATCTGGCAGCATGGTTAAGAAAGTTCTGGCAGAGGCTCCCAGTAATTCTAACACTCTTGTATTAATGTCTGGGAAGAGAGGGACTGATTTTTTAGAAAGGATAATGAACATTACATTCTATTGACTTCTTAAGAAATGAGACCTCTTTGAAACCCTTGCAAATCCAGGTGTTATTTGCTGTGTTACCCAATCTGTAAGCTCATATCACAGGAAAAAAAAAAAAAGGTAAAAAATAATTCAGAGAATTAACATAAGGCTGCAAGAAAGACAAAGAGCTATTGTGCTAGGTCATCTTTCCAGTCACGTCACTATCTATATCACGTCACTATCTATATCAACATTATGAAGACATATGAGAAAGATATAGTCAGAACGTTGAGAGATACTCTATAAAAGCAATTGAAAGGAGAGAAAACCAGAATAATCCAGGCAAAACTCTGTACTACTACAAACTGTGTTGTTCTTCTGGTTTACATTTAGGATTAAGAGAGGATGCCAAGAAAGGCACATGAGCTCTGGTCTGCAATCATGTAGAACGGAGCATACTGATTTTTGCCCAGCCACATGGAGTCTGGAGTTGGTTGGTTGCTTTTGGAGTTGATTTAGAGAGCATAATTATATATTTATTCCAATGCCACAACAAAAAAAAAATGTTACAAAAAAATAATTCACTTCATCAGTGACTATCAGAGGTTGCAAGCTCAATGTTTTAAGTCTTATACAACAACAACAAAAAAAAAAAACACAGAATATTAAGAATGTCACTGAAACAGAAAAAAACTTCAGCAAATGGTTCTTAAGATGTCTGGGACACAGTTGCCTGTAGTGTGCACATACAGCATACAGCACAAACCTTATAAGCATTCTCCAGTTTTTGCAGCAAGTCTGTGAGCATGATTATTTTTCATAGTGACATCCATTTTACCTAGGTTGAACAAAATATATGTAAAAGGCAAATAGACTTCCTTTTTCAAATCACTCTCAAAATTACAAGGATTCACCAGCACAGAAGAGCAGTCACTTTGAAAATAACATAAAGCAGCCAAAAACTTAATCTCCTGATTTGATTTCCATTATCTTCATATCAAAATATTTGGTTAATACCAGTGAATATAACCCCTTGCTGCAGTTCTGTACTCCTAGCTCAATTCATCCTCATTCTCAGTCATTTTTTAACCCAATTCCACACTCACAGCAGCACAGCAGAAGTTTAGGATTAGTATCAACATTAAAGGTTGGACCATAGAAACTATATTGAGAAAAGGGAAAGAATTGCAGACAGCCATAATATGATTGCAGATGAGGGAGAGAGAAGAAATAAAATATGAAAACACCCAACATCACCTAATTTAGTTCCAAGCAGCTCCTTTTTTTATGCTACCTCGCATATATTTGTCATACACTTCTGGAAGTGCTCTCCCCATAGCTTTTTTTTTTTCCCCCATGGAGTACAAATTAACTTAAGAAAGCTGCTCTGTGTCTCCTAGTACCAATCAACCCTGTACAGTCCCAGTCCAGTTAGAGCTTCAGCTGAGAAACAAGGAACTGCACAATGAATGCCACAGCAAGGAACAGGTAATGGGACAGAAATTCCAGATCTCCATAGCCAAAAAAGGTTACAAGAGGGTTCAATCAGACTTTTGGTGGCAGGTCCCAGTTTAAACAATTGTGAGCTTTTCAGAGAATCATGGAATATCCTCAGTTGGAAGGCAGCCCATAAGGATCATCAAACCCCAACTCTAGTTGGACTCAAAACTACTATGCGTTCTTAATTCTTCTTAACTGAGAGAAAAATTTTCCTTTTGAAATAGAACAAAATGGGCATAGAAGTGGATTGCATTGCTATGGTTAACTCTAAGTGAAGCAATCAACATGACAGCATGTTGCTGCTATCCATTTAAGTCAAAATGCACTTCTACTTGCAAGACCTTTAGTGACCTTCAAAAAGAACAAAATCTAAAACATTATATTGACCATCAGATACAAGATTCAAAAGAGTTAATCCAGTTTGATAAATCTAGACTTTAAGAAAAAGTACACCTGCTTTTAGTTCACTTCCTCTTCCTTCGGTTACTCATATAAAGGATAATGAATTCTCAATCTCATCCTTAGAGGCTCTATCAATAACACTGCAGACAAACTCAATTAGCATTTAAAGGCTGCAACCTCCCTGAATTGCTCTGAGATTCCTTTGAGCTCATCTCCCAGCCAGACAATGTACTGAAACTGATTTAGCCCACTCTTTTTGAAATATTGCTGCTATTTTGCCCTTAATATATCACAAACAAAAAACATCCCTTCATTCTGACAGAGAACCATAATGGAGTTTGTATAAAGTTGAATAAATGAGAACAGATGATAACTAAGCAATATCAAATCGGATGGTTTTGAACAGTACATTCACTTTGCATAAACTGATTACCCATTGAAAAAAATTCCTCAATACCATTTACTACTTTATTTAGAAGCAGTGAAATATGAAACTATCTTCAAGTGAAACTACTGTAGGAGCAATAAAGTACTTTGAAAAGACTCAAAACTTCTCATTTGGTTTTGAGTGGGGCTGCTGAATACTGCCATTGCTGTATATGCTTCAATTGTTCCCATATATATTTCCAGTCCCTTTCCCAAAGGCTGCTAAAACAACTTTAGTACCATCTTATGCATGTCATGGGTTAATCATGCAGTGTGTGAATAAAATCTTTTCTTTCATCAGTTTTCAATTTTTTCCAATTCCAATCAGTGTTTACTTGTTCTTCTATTCATGCTTTAAAAATATAATACAAGTTCCCATCCTGCTTTTCTTTAGAACAATTGTTATTTTGGGTAGTGTTACTGTTTCCCTTTTATTCATCTCTCCCTAAATAGTCCCAGTTGTTAGGATCTCTTTTCATATGACAGCATTTTCTCCATCCCACCATCACCCATCTCTCTCAATTGCTCTGTTTTGCCAATATGTCTTTCTGATACAGCAATCAGAACCATAAGCAACATCCCAGGTGAGGATACAACACTGATGCTTTTTAAAAATAAAATAGCAGTAGTCATTTGAGCATTTTCCTTCTCCCATTCCTTCAACTTCTTAAAATTTGTTTATTCTTTTGGCAGCTGTTGCACAACAAATAGAAGCCTGAATCTGCGATATACATTGATGGCAAGGTCTATTTTTGACTGAGTTTTGTAAAATTAGAGTATAACACTGATTTCTAAATTTGGTCATCTATATAAACACCTAGATATGACTTAGTTAGAAGCTTTTATCTAGGCAACAAATAGGTGATTTCAGGGTCCAGATTCAGATATCCATTCTACGAACTGAACTGCATCACAGAACTGCAGTTCCTTCCACTTATTTTAACTGAGATGCTGAGATCTTAGGCTCAAGGAAAAGGAACTGTTACTCAGAAGTAAACCATCTAATTATAATTCCATCTACAAATAATTCTAAAAAAGTGTATGTATATATATGTGTAATATATAGAGAAGGGGGACTTTCCTTCCAGGATTGAAGCCACAACGTGGATCAATCATTATTCTAATGACAGATTCTATTTCACTCACAAGTTATAACAGTTTTGTCACATTTTTCTGATAATCAATATTTTCCTTTCATTTTGGAAAAAATGATCCATTTCAGTTTGATAATTTTCAGCTTGAATTAGAATTGACTTCTATTTTACTGTGTTCAGCTGATGATGCTTTCACAGTGCAGTAAAACACCTAAAATGAAAACCAAAGAGATCAAGAGTTTCTTTGAAACAGCGCCATTTAAAAGTACTTTCTGGTTGTAATTTATGATGTTGTAAAAAAGTAGAGGTGAGGATGGAATCTCAGACAGGAGAATGAAAAGGACAGAAAAATGTAAGAAACTAGTTGAATGAAAGGGAAAAAAGGGGGGCAGTAAGATAAAGACAGTAAATAAGAGAATGTAGGTTGTACTCTACCAGGAAAAAACAAAAAAACCCAAAAAAAACAGAAGTAAATGCTTTTCGTTAAGAAAAAAAAAAGTCTTAAATAAAAAACTCAAATCTACTGTATATGTAAAACCTCAGCAGCGTTGCTGCCCTTTTGTGCAAATGCTGAAACTTGATGGAAATTTCCATTTCCCAAAGGTAGTGCAGGCAGTTGTGCTTGTGAGTTTTCAGGGATTTTCATTTTGCTTGTTTGTTTTCCAATAAAGTAGTATTGATTCCCAGTCAGTTGGTACAAAGGGGACATATAAAACAATCTCTGTGGAAAAAAATACAGGTCTTCATTCACCTCCCTATTTCTACTCAAGTTAAAGAGACTTACTGATTGCACTTATAACAGCAACTGCTGTTTGCTTACCAAGTCTTTTATCTTAAACAAATGCAGGCCCTTTAAGAATACGTTGAGCTGATTTTAAAACTGCAGAAGAAAAATAGAAGCTCTTTCTGTATAATCAAACATCAAAGTTTGATGCGGAATATGGTTTTGCAATGAAATTTAGTTCTTTCTCATTTGCATTTCAAATAAACCATTAATAACTTACAAAAGGACTGAGAACCAAGATAAAACATACTTCACACTTTGATATGTCAGCTGTTGTTCACCCCTGTGGCTTCACTTTTCTGATACTGAGTTACTATTACTTCCCAACACTTTTTTCTTTTATATTTAACCTTATGCCATCACAAGTATCTAACACTGGAAAAGCTGCCCTTACATGGGTTTCTAAAAACAACAAAATCCTATGATAGATATGGATTATGATTTCTAAAGCTTTCAAAATGGGCTTGCAGCTCACTTTTCTCTTTATCCTCACTTAGTGTCCTCAAACTCCCTTTTAACTCTTTTTTATAGTTTTCAGCATCTGCTGCTCTTCAGACTGGACTCTTGCAGCAACCTTCTATACTTGGAAAACAAACTGACAAGAAAAATAAAAAACAACAACAACTTAAAGCATTGACTTGAGCCGCCTCAGACAATGCTGCCAACCCTGTTACTACGTGCTATTTAGGAACACCACCAAAAGGAAAGGTTGGGTCATTATGATGATGGCTGTCCCCACTCCACCTCCTGCATAAAATACAAACAAGTTTTTATCATCCAAAGCCCAGAGCAGGAGCTGTAAGTTCACAACATTAACTTACACCTTAAGCCACACACACCGCGTCAAGGGGCAGAGACCAGGAAAGATAAAACATAATGATCCAGGAAAGAGTGGTTTTGTGCCTACTTGATCTGTTTAGAAAGCATTTTTAAATTATGAAGACTGATTATTCAAGAGATAGTCTGTCTCTGCTTCAGTGAAAAGGTCATTTCTGTCTTGCAACACATATAGAGTCCTGAGGGAAGACGCACATCACAGAAACACTACTAGAAAGATGATTGCAATGTATTAGCAGGAGAAAAAAAGCACAGCCCACTGCCACACCTCAACCATGTTTCTCCATATTAAGGCATCTGCTCTCCTTGATGAATAGCCACAATCTCACTCTCATCACCACAGGGATTTTTAGCATCTCTGACACAATTTTTGTTAGCACCCACCTATCCAAAGCCTGCATTATCACAAATACTTAAGGCACTGAGGATAAGGATGCAGACTGCAGAGATTCTGGTGAAGACCACCAGAACAATTCACAGATTATGCTATTAATTCCTAATCATGAGTTTCTAATTCTCTTTGGAGAGGTAGCAATTGTTATGGGGGGAAAAAAAAAAAAAAAAAAAGTTTATAAGGTATTTCCTTCATTCCTAGATACTTAAAGTCAAAACTTACAAATGAAACTCAACTTTATAAAAACAAACCAGTGCCTCACAATATCATAATCATTTTCCAAACCTTTTCAATTAATAATGTTATTAACTCAACAAAATACTGACTGCTGTAAAAGTAGTTTTATTAGGTAATGTTCTGCATTTTTTCACAGGATATAACTACTATAAACAGCATATCATCTTCCAACCCTATTAAGGAGTCATAAAAGACCATTCAGAGGGTCTAACAAGACTTAAGCACTGTGCAGGGAAACTGATCTATAGCTACACCTGAATCTGAGCAGAGGTTTTCATAGCCATCATTGTGAAACAGAAGACACATTGCTAAATTCAAGTAAAGGAGGGTAAAAAAGAAAGTCAAATATTATAAGTTGTTGTGTTTTGTTTTTTTTTGGAATCTGCAGTCACTGAGAGAAATTTCTAGGAAGCAAGATATACGTCTGTTTGTAGCATAAGCCCTTGCTTAATAAAGTTGATGCTAATAAAACACATACCTACATCAATACTTGAACAAGTAGTTACTAGAAAGATCACAAGTGCAACAATTCTAATTCTAATTCAGTTATAGAAGAAAAAAAACGATAAAAATTTATTTAAGAAGCTGAGGTATTAGACTAAAAGTTCTTTTCATTTCATAGCGACAGATGAATGTGATATTATCCCTAGTGGTATTCACTGAATGATGCATTTTTTCACTATCATTTAATAGTCTGGTTATATAAAAATCAATACTCCTACGCATGCTGCCATTCTTCTGCTTCAGTCCTATTCGACACTAGGGAAGTAAAGAATCCCCATGTGTAATTACATAACTATTTAAAGCAAAATATTGAATCTTGTCTTCAAATCTTCTATATGGCATTTTCAATGCAATTAGTTACGATTATGAAAAAGGATGTGGAAATATTTAAAAAATGTACAAGATGATGAAAACATATGCTGAGTTACAGCACATATATCTACATAGTCACTCAGTCACATCCACAAAGTAAGTAAAGACACAAACTAAAGCAGAATTATCAAGCCTGCTTAAGGAGCCTGAGCTTGTCTAACCAAGTGCCCCAACAGGGCTTCCTGAGCCTGTCCTGTAAGCAAAAACATGAAGCAGGAACACCTGAGCTGATACCCTTAATCATCAGGCAGGATCTAGTGGTACCCACCAGGAAGTATTCAAGGCCAGGATGGCTGGGGCTTTGGGCAACCTGGTCTAGTGAGTGGTGTCCCTTTCCATAGCCAGGGGCTGGAACCAGGTGGACTTTAAGGTCTCTTTCAACCTTTAAAGGTCACCTGGTCTAACTTCCCAGCAATGAACAGAGACAACCACAGCTAAATCAAGCTGCTCAGAGCCTCACACAGCCTAACTTTGAAGATCTCTATTCCTCTCCCCTAACATTAAATACTTCATTATCCCTGGACCGTAATGACACAATGCATTTCTTTTTCAGTCAGAGTATAACAACTGTTATTTACTATCCTACATGATAACCTACTCACCAAGTTAAGACCATGCCACCAATCAGCTTTCAGCCGGACTGAACAAGGTCAATGCTCAGCTCATGTGTTAATGCCTGACTACTGCATTGGCAAGATGAAATTTAAAGTGGCATGAACAAGGAAGAAGTGGGCTCTTCTCTCTACCTAGCTCCTCAGGGAAGGCAAAGTTGCAGATTTGGCCCTTGTCTACAGAAGCATATTTTACATACTCTGTTAATTTACTGCCAAACACAGAAACTCTTCTATAAATAAAAACAGTATAAATACTATTTATTCTAGAAATAAAAACATGCAATCTCTGACTTAAATTCACTTCAGCTGAAGTCCTAGGATCCTGATTTTCCATTCTCTTTAGAGATACCTTAATAAATTTCTTTCAGACACAGGCATAACCATCACTTGTAACAATTACAAGCATTGCAAAACCGCGGCAATTATAAGGCCACAGTTCTGCAACACTTTCAGCGATAGTTAGACAAGTGCTAAGCGCATCTTCAGTATTATTTGCTTGGGATTAAGCAATGAGAAGCCTGCTTCATGAATCACATGCTGACTGCCTCAGGCATAAGATGAGTGCTGAAACAAAGACACCTCTAGGCTTGCATGGCAGTAAAAGCTTAGGCACTTTAATAACTCCACTACTAGAAAACAGCTGGACTTCCAGGGACTCTGACTCACCTAGTGACATTCAGGATTATTGTCTTGCACTACAATTCCATCTAAACTGTATTTAGATTCTAAATGTTGAGCTAGGCTTTAGAAAAAGATGATCAGTGGGCTGTAAGAAGCAACGAAGAAATGAGTAACTGGGGAGAAGAGTTTTATATCCTCACAGAAGACTGCATCCATATCTATCTCCTGAAAGAAATGAGAAGATTTAGAAAGCTGTGAGAAAGTTTAGCACTCAGTATCATCTTCTTCCAGTGAATCCAGCACTTAAAATATAGAAAATATCACATAATAAAGCTACAAAGGAATTCCACTCAGAATGTTGAAAAAGAATATGTTGAATCATTTCAGGTGTATTTTGGTACATCTTTCGCATAGAATCATTTATTGCAAAATATATCTTTTATAGTATCACAGAGGTTTTAAATCATATTTTTGCTTATAGCAGGCTAAACATTCAATAATCTATTCAGAGATCAGCCACAGCGTTTAACTTAAAGTTTTATTTTGAGCACATTTACTATCTCACATAAAGATAGAGACACCAAAAGCACTGGTTAGCACAAGGCACAGGTGCTATGCAGGGGCTTGCTCAGTTTTATGCTTCTCAGATGTTTATAAGATTGAGCACACTGAAGCAGACATGGTGCAAATCAAGTTGTTTTTTTTTTTTGTTTGTTTTGTTTTGTTTTTTCCCCAGTCTAGAAAGCAATGAATTTCTGAGGAAAACCATAATAGAAAATTAAAGTTTTCCCTATACTTTTAGCCCCACAGTTTTAATACACTGCCATCTTCCACACAACTCATGATGCAGCAGCTTCTAAGCCAGGAAAGTTAGCTTTGTGCTCAATAGTCTTCAGATGTCTTCTGCTTCCATTAATTTCTTAATTCCTTTTAAAAATCAATGCAAATTTTTCAGTATCCACAGAATTGTATGCCAATACTGAAACACACAAAGCAGCAGCAGATGTAGAAAAGTAGGACAACTCATTCTGAGGCAGTTCAACAGCTTTAAAGGATCTCCTATGGTGTTTTGTTGAACTCTACTACAGAAACTCAAGTAAACCAGACCAACCAAATCTCTCCCATTTAAATATTTGGTCAGTTCCTTCAAGAAAAACATTCAGATGTGTAATGAATCCTTTCAATATTACCTATTTCGTGTTCTATTTATACTCCTACAAACTTTACTTTCAACAATTAGCTGTGAGTGTTATGGTTTTATGGGTAGTTCCACAAACTACGCTTTGTACCTCCTTTCTCCCCATTTTTTGAGGTGTAGTTGAGGCATTCCAGCCCTCCAGAGACATCAGATTCCAGAAGCAGATTACAAGACCCAGTTTTCCCGTCATTATGTTGCTTTCACATCCTGAATGACCATTATCATCTCCTGACAATTTTTTTTTTTTTGTAAAGAGTCTGTTCTACTGGCACTTCAGCTTCAACTTCTTGGATCTTCCCTGTAAACAAAAGCTTCAGTTGGAAAACCTATTTACTCATTTTTGCCAACATGTTTCTTCAATTTTTTGGATTTTCTGTAAGTTCATCCCCAGTGTTAACAGACATCATGAAATGAGTCGATTATCATACTGTAAATCTGTGAAATGGGGAATAACAAAATACTTACCTTTCCATAGGTGTTTATAAATAGCAATTGCTTTGCTTTTAATTTAAGCGTTCTCGGTCTAAGATGAAACAAGCTATTTTACTGCAAAGATAAGGCATTATGTATTACCATATAACAGAAAACAAGTAATTATCCTGAACAGCAATTAAGTTCCTCCACAACATGAGGTTAAAATCCACTTAATCCATGCTACTTTAAAAAAGCATCAAGGAAATTGGTCTAATTTAAATAGGAAGAGATAAAGCAGTTTTCTTACTCCTTGCCATCTGAGAGTATAGGGTATGCAGGGATGCCCAAACTTGCATTGTGGAGCTCTCAAACAGTGGGATTTGATCTTTGAAAAATGCAACTGCTTATGGGCATACCTTAGGACAGTATTTCATGTTAAATTTAGGGGAAAACAAAGATAAGGAGAGGAAAAAAGCAGAAGGCATGGGTTTTATGTCTGTTTTATTTTTGTTTTAGGACTCTTTTTGTTGGTTTTAGTTTTGGAGTTGTTGGGGTTTTTTTTGGTTTTTTTTTGTTTGTAATAATCACAATTTAATGTCTTCTGGTAGAACTTTCCTAATTTTCAGAATTGTCCCTGGAAATGCTATAGTCTATGGAATCCTCCAGTTTCCTCAGCAAACTTTCTGCAGATGTAGTGACATGATTATCTGAAAAGTTGTATCATTCTATGGAGGAGAGTTTTTTTGCCTCATGGTTTTATAAAGCCAAACACTTCTGTCAGGAGCACAACTCCTCACAAAGATGTTTATTCTCTTAAAAAAAAAAAAAAAAGACTATCATGTTTGTAAACTGAAAATGGACCTTTAAGATCTTTTCAAAATGCTGTGAGAAATCTATCAGCAACATGACCAAGTACATAAATTCTGTCATCTCTTTCCACAGTATATCAAAACCTGGAAAGATGAACTATCTGAAACAGTTGTATATGTGCTGCTGTCTTAAAGCATTCAGGTATTTGGTCTATTGTAAGACAGATTTTCTTCCAACTGCACTTATGCCAATCCATGTTCAGATTTACAGTCCATGATAAAAAAAATCACTAAGTGAAAGCACCATACAGTACACCGCTCATTCAAGTTTCCAGGTTTTAGAAGTCAGCCTTTGTTCGAACACTTGTCAAAAATGGCACAGCTCTTATCTTCCTCAAAAGCCATCAGCAAATAGATGACTCAAGGACTTGGTTTGAAAACAAAGAGACTGGTCTCGCCATTAGCTCCAGGTGCCAAACACTGACTTCAGGGAACTGTGACTGCATTGGAATCAAAGAATCATTAAGGTTGGAAAAGACTACTAAGATCAACTACTGACCCATCAAATGGTTGCATTTACTCCTAGAGGAGGACAAATAGCAAAACATGCTCAGTAATATGCCACAGACAGATGCCGCAATCACATACAGCTTCTTGACTGTGATCAGTAGTATGGGGATATTCAAGTGCACCAGCTAGTCCATCAGACATACGAATGCAAACAAAAAGGAATCACAAAGAAACAGGAGAAAAGGAAGTCACCAAATGTCTTACAAATTAAGTATGATTCACATTTTAACAAAAAATACTTAAGCATGAGAAACATTAGGCTAATAAAACACAAGAACAATCTATAGTTAGGAAGCACTGTAAACTTTAAAACCTGGATTCAGACATTAGCTAGCAAAAAACTGCATGAACTGTGATCTGGTTTCTCGTGGACTGGTCTCTGCTAGCAGAAACTCATTTAACCACCAGAAAATTGTCCAACCATGGAGAAAGGTTCTCATACTTAACTAATCTCTGTTGTCTTTTTCCTTTCCAAAGGGTTTCTTTTCTTTTTTTTCTCTGCACATATGAATTTAAAAACACTGCTGGCTTGCAGTGGAACAATTATTTAATAAATAAAAGCAAAAAAAGTACTAAGAATTAGTTTTACATAGCTTGAATATTATTATTCCTAATTAAATCAAAAATAATATACCTACCTATTATAAAATAGAAGTTGATCAAAAATCTCATCCCACCAACGTTATTTAATTTCTTGAATATTTTCATATATCTTAAGTACTTTTTAAATCACTAAGTCACTGAGTAATTGCTAGGAGAACTGTTCAAAATATCAGACTATCTTGGGAAATGTTTGAATTTGCAGTGATTTCTGCAACATTAACAGGAGATAACTACCAACCCTTGTGAAGAACCAGTGTCATCCCTGTGACCTTTACAACAACTAAATGGCAGAAATGGAACACCAATGCTTCAGTTTAAATGACAAGTAAACAAGGCTCCATCAGAAGTCCTGGGACAAGTCCTGGACCAGATATATGGATCCATATTGAATCTGACATATGACTTTGCAGACTGAAAAAAGCAGATGTTTCACCTCACCCATGAATAAGACGTTGCAAAATTTAGTTAAGGAACTTTCAATAAATTTAAATTTATTAAAGAATACGCAAAAACTGGCAATTATTTATTCATCCTTTATAAATAAAATGGTGTAGACACCCAGCTTTTATTTTTCCAATTAACTTTGTGCTTTTATTATCGTTAACAAGAGAAAAATACTCTAGTTACAATTCAAGAATTTTCTTGTAGCAAAACAATACCAACATAATCACGATGAGAACTCCACCAAAATGCATATTTAAAGGTTAAATTATATAACACAGTCAAACACCATCTGATTTGCATACAAATTATATGATTCCCTGATTTAGTTTAAAATTCAAGCAACTGTTGATCTGCAGGGGCAACAAAAATCCACTCAAGATAATACAGGAATTTATAACCTTTACTTAAAGTCTTATAGTAAGCCCTTCTTATCTCTCTTCCTTACTCTGTAAAGACTTGTTTAACAAGTTGTTCACACTTCCCACTGTGCATAGTCATGGTGACATAGACACCAGTTAGAAAACATTCATACCCTCTGTAGCTTCTTCTGACTCCTTCACGAATGCTAAAAAGCAGAATATGGGTGGATGTACATGAAAATTTTAACTTGTGCCCATTCCTCCTTCTGACCTATCTTTTCATAACACTTACCAATTTTTGTCTAACGCTTCATTACACAGTATTTAATAGTTGGATGTAATCATTGTTAGACCACAATTCTACAGGGGCTCAGTCAGTTTACGTTTAATTTTATCCTCCGTAATTAATTCCAATGACTTTATTTGTACTGTAGAACAAATAATCTATCATTAAGCAAGAAATATGTTAAACTGTAAAACCCAATTTAAAATGATTCTAATGCCTCAATCCTTTCAGAGCATCATTGTGACTGCACAACAGCAAACCAAACAACCCTGAATTGAAGAACGTTTGGACATGCATTTCAATGCTCTTGAATGCTCTCTCATCTGTAATAAACTAACCATCTGTACCCAGCATAAAAACAAATAAATAAACAAGAAACACGTCTAAAAGATGACCATTGGGATAGGAGACTTATACTAGAAATATTAAGGTTCTGAGATGTGGGAAGAAAAATCTTTTAAAAAGGATAGATGTATCTGTTCAGATTCCTCATATCCGTATGTATGTACATATGCACACACAAACACCCTCATCTACTCTCCGGACTGCATGCCTCTCACCACTGACTAGTTGAAGACTGACTCCAACTCTCTAACGCCAGTGCTCTGATTCACTCCTACCTTTAAGGTCCTAAGTATGCTATAAAATTAGTCTAAATGAAACACTCGTAGGAACATTCATACCATCTCTCTCAGAGTACATCATGATCACTAGGTATCTTTTATTTTTAATAGAAGTTCTATTAAGTGTGAAAAAGACATCTAGATAACACAGATGAGCATGAGCTTACCAGTATTAATTGAGAAAAATATGAAGAAGGATTAAATAAAGGATGTCACTGTACTTGGAAGAAGCAACTGAGACAGCAAAACGAAATAGTCCAAATGTTGCCTTTATTTATTCTCATAAATATGCAGATTATCTTTCTTTCTCTGGTGACTGTGTTTCATGGTCTATTCTTCTTGTTAACTGATTCTAATGCACTGCTGGGATGCTGGGCAGTCCATTAACTCCATTTAAAACCCTGACTCGCTAATTGCTGGTTTTATGAAAAATGTTGCTTTCTTACCCTCTGAAACATATCAAGATAGATTTTCTCATGCTATTTCCAGCTGTCCTTGGTCTAAAGGTAACAATACTAGATCAGTAAACAGATAGGACATTATTTTCTGACTTATCTTGCTCCACAATGCTTTGTTTTAACAGTAATGTTATATTTATTGACAAAGTTTATCTAAAACATGCTTTTTAAGATTAAACATTTCCAAAAATTCTTTGTAAACAGCTTCTTCCTTTGAAGTAGGATTTGAAAACATTCATGATGTTTATCCCAGAAGGGAAATAAACAAGAAAATGCATAATTAATGCATCTAAAATAATGAGTTACATTACGAAGTAGCTTTGATTCTGTCTCCTGACAGATGAGTAAAGGTCACTTAATAAAACTAAGCAGCAGTATTTTTTTCCTCTTAAACATAAGCTAATTCTTTGCCTGTCACTCTTTAAGATATCAGTTTTACCTTGAACAAATTTCTTCCTACTAAGCAGATGACATCTACCTACTTTAGATCACACCTATTAATGTAACTCCTGGTTTATTAGCAAGCAGATGAAGTTATGGTAATACTCTTCCTAAACACATTTCTTAAGGGCTTATTCAGCTTCCAAAAATAAGCTTACCAATGACAACCATCAATATGTACAATTTAAACCATAATATATTACCAATTAGTGCACTACAAATTAATACACAGTGAGATGTTAAAGGTAACTTGCAGAGGAAATTGTTAGCACAGTAACTTAACATCACATCCATCTCACCCAGGGATGGCAACCAAGGATGATACTTAATCTGTGTTTAAAATAGCACATGGTCCTTGTACAGCATAGGTACAGAACTATTTATAACGTAGGTGGAAGGAAATGCATCCTCAAAATGCCAATCTCTCTTTAGTGAAGACAACAATTTACCTTCCTAATATGTCATCTAAGAGAGCTACACAGCTTTTTGGATCAATCTGGACTTCAGTGTACAAATCTCACCCTCTTCAAGCTTTTTCCCCAAGGTTAAAATAAGAAAAACTGCAGGATGCTATTTCCTATAGCTACTTCTTTATAACAAGGTATAAGCCTTTCCCTTGTATATGCTGTTTGCAAACTCTTCAGCAGGTGAAATTACAGAGAGGAACAACGGACATTCCTCCTCCTCTTCAGCACAGAGCCAGATGGCTTAACTTTGAGAGGGACCTGATTAAGCAACAACAGTTGATTTGGCATCAGAGCTGCTGAACAGCACCATTTATCTTACTAGCAGAACTCACAGCTCAAACTCCAACACATAGGTGAGTAGCTCAGGGATGGTATCTCAGATAACATCTGACCTCAGCTGAAATCCCACTGGTTTCATAGAACAAAGTGCTATTCCTCTGAGGAGGACAGGACGTGACTGTGGATTACAGGCACACTGAATTGACAGCATTTCTGTTAAGAATTGTGAATAATTCATTATCACCGTTTTATACCATTCAGCCCCCAGAGAAGAACAAATTAAAGATGCTGCTTGATATACCACTCTCATTGGCAACAATGGGGGAAAAAAAAGCCCTGCCCACTGCATGTGAACTTGCAATCAAAGCGTCCTTCTTTAAAAGAAAACAGTTGCTGACATTTTATACTTCTGTTTTTATTTTATTTACAGGACATGGTCTATTGGGAAATGACATTTTCTTTCAGCTAAGAAATGGAAAATATGTAGAAAAAAATTGTACAGTTGGCAATTACAGAGTCAGCAAAGCACAGGGGACAAATAACCACCAGTGGTTTTAACTAATGCACAAAAATATGAATTGTAATTCATATTATTAAGGTATAATTGTGATTCAATTTATGACCTCCAGAAAACCAGAATTGAATCCTTTTTTAATGCACCTTTTCTGATGACAATCAACACATGGACTAACAAATTTTTCTTCGAATCATAACTGTATTTCTATAGATCTCTAAGCTTCTGTATTATGGGAACAAAAATATGTTGCATAGTCATTAAGACATGTACATATATATTTAACATCAGAACTAAATTGCAAATGAATTTTTATATGCTAGCCAGAAATTATCATTGCTTTTTATTGTGTGTCAAAACAATAACATGAATATATTTATAGCCTGGAGAATACTGACAAAAAAGAAATACTAAATTCAAAACAGAGTTATCCAATCAAATTATTACACTCCAACCAGAAACAGGATATTATGCTAACAGCATACTGGGGCAAGACAGCACAATTTGACTAAAAATATGTATTTTTATTCATGATTTCTACAGACTGTCAGCAGCTGCAGGAATACAAACTTTATGTTGCCAATGATAGCTGACAGCAGAAGTGAAGGAACTTTCTTTCCCTTCTCTACATACGCAAAGAATTGTAATATCATTTACCAACCGCAAAGACTTACAAAAGCCTGGAAGAGTGAGATTAATATGCTTCTCTATGAAGCAAGCAGCAATGTTTACATCTTTGCTTCTTCCCAACTAGCATCTCAATGCAACCCCCCTCATACAGCAGGCTGATGTGCGTTACTGGAAGCTCAAAGAAAAATAAATGCAGAATGTCATGCTTTAAAGCAAGCACTAACTCCTTGTCCCAGAACTACAGAATTCAAGAAGGATTCCTTCATTTTTGACCCAGCTTTATCTTCCAGTACACAGCCAGCTTTACCAGCAGAACTGAAGCAAAGAATTGCAGAAAGCCCTTGCAAGACAGCCCTTTTACTCTGCAAGGACCATGACATCCACCCTGAATGATCACATTCCCAACTCATTCTACTACAATACACAGAAGAAAAACTTTTCTGCACACTTGTTAGACCCTCTGAAACCCAAAAGCAACCAAAATGTTACTTCCTAAGAATAAGAAAGGTAGAAGCTTTCTTTGAACCAGAACTGGCTACCTTGTTTGGCCTCCAACAACACCGCAGTCAGGTGCATGGCCAAGGGGAGATGCAGTGCTGGTCAGGTCAGCAACAGCTCAAGCACTAAGCCTTCTTAGGGTACAGAAAGCAGCAGAATGCACACCTCAGGGCATATTCTGCTCTCACCTAAATATACCACAAAGTTAGCAGAGATTTGGTAAAGTTTCCAAATCTGGATCAACTCTGCCACAAGTTCTGAACAGAAAGGAATCCCCTGTGTATTGCTGTACTTATAAATAAGCTTCTTCCTGAAAATCCAGCTTTTCCTGTAGTTCTGCTGAAAATGATTAATTTGCCTGTATAGAAAGTCTCCCTTTTATAAACTGCAGCTGAAAGATTTAATAACTTGTTAATAAATAGTCATAAACAACTGCAGTTCATTGGACGTTGCCCATATCAAGCATTACACAGAATCACAGCAAATCACAGAACTGTAGGAGTTGGAAGGGACCTCTAGAGATCACTGAGTCCAACCCCCTGCCAAAGCAGCTCCCTAGACCAAGTTAGACAGGTAGGTGCCAGGTGGGCCTTGAACATCTCCAGAGAAGAAGACTCCACCACCTCTCTGTGCAGCCTGTGCCAGTGCTCCATCACTGCACTGTGCAGAAGTTCCCACACACATTTGTGTGGAACTTCCTATGCTTCAGTTTGCGTCTATTTCCCCTCACCCTATCACCACACACTGCTGAAATTCATTACAGATAACGATGTCAAAGGAAGGAGTAATCCAGGTTATTCAGTAAGTGTTTTGAATTCATTCCAAAGATAACAAGAATAGGAAAAAAAAATCTGTATGCGCACTCAAATCACATAGGAACATATGTACACATACTCTCTTCCCAAAGCATCCTCCACTTATTTCTCTGCCCTGGAGATCCAGAAATAACAGAATTACAACTGTGACTTTGTTGAGGCATAAAAGAGCTTCTCAAAGTTATTTTAGGTTGCTGTTTCCCCTCTCAAATCATCCTCACAGTCATACAGAAGGAAACTCCCAGTGGGTGGCTTAGCTTTAAAGAAAGAAACCAGAAACAATATTTGCTATAAAATGATTTTTGGTTCTAATTGTCGGATGGGACTTTCTAAAATTCTCATTGCCTGACTAACTTAGCTTAGGGAAAGTTTATTAGGGTCTCCATCAGGAGTAGATCTACGCCAACCTCACAATTGTATTTACGTATTTCATGACAAGCTCAATTCATACTCAAGCTGCCCTTATTGCAGCATGCACAGTTAAGCAACACTTCGGTTTTTTTTTCTCTCACTAGCCAGTCATCATTACCAACTTTGTGGAGTCTTGATACCATCTGTAGTTAACAAAAAAAACAAAATATATACTATAAAGCAGGGAGGGCACGGTATCATTAGTCAATATACTTTGTCAAACATGTACATGTGATTAACACTGCAGAGCTGTAAAGAAATAAGCTAATTTCTTCCCTACATATGTTAGGAAACAATAGTGGAAAGCCAAAATGAAAATAAATGCATGACATCCTGGCAGTGAAAGTAAACTATTTTTCATGTTCATGTTTCTGTCTCCTCCACATTCACATTAGATTTAGTACTGAATCATACCACAGATCACACAGACAGAACTGTTCAGCCAAGAACAGCAGCACCACCTTTCTGCTACTGCTCAGCCTGTGGGCACAGGTCATACCCTAGTCTCCCCTCTGTTTGCTTGATCTACCTTCAAGGTAGTTCAAATTAACAGTCAGTCTCAATTTTGCATGATTGCATTGTTCCCCTTCTACTCTCAGACACTGAAATAAGGATGAATGTGATGAGTCCCGATGCAGTATTCAGTTTCCTTTCCAAACAGCATCTGAGACCTCTACTACAAAAAAGCCTTGCTTTCACTCTGCACCCCCCCCCCCCCCCCCCACCTTCCTTCTACTGCAATTGTATTCATTTTTAAATACAGAGATGAACTTTTTGCCTATGGCTTCCTGCCAACAGTTCACTATTTCATGTTCTTGAGCCCTAGCTTTATTAACCTTCTCTATCAATCTACTCTGAAGATGCTCTCACCAATGAACCTGACAGGTTGTTCCTAACACTTCCTAAACCACCATCAGCAATGAATAGCCTTGTTCTATCTCTGAAAGAACTTCAGGCTTCCTCTTTCTCCTTCACCCTGCCAGTATGAAGCACCCCATCCCCAGAATTAAATATTCTGTTGATTGATACCATGTGATAAGAAGAATTACAAATGCTTAAAAGCTGAATAACTTTAAAGTTCAGTAATTTTAGAATAATAATGTTCATCTACAGTAATTTCTCATTGTTTTTCCTTCTGAAGATGTTAATGTCACCTGTAGTTGCAGCTTGTTGTATTCTGATTCACAGCAGTCCAGGTGCAATCAGGGTTCCCCTCTGCTAGGCATTCAGTCAAAATTAAATATTGCAAACAGAATTCAATGCAAAAACATTGCTTCCCCATGCATTTACCATCCCAAAGTGTGCTTCTGAGGATTAAGAGATTTTCTGAAGCGTGACACTGAGTTATCTGTTTGAGAAGTGAGACATTCTGGACACCTTCAGGGGGTCTAGAAGAAGGACACAGGGGTTTACCTGCCCCAGAGCATAGCAAGAGTTAGCAAGGGCAATATGATATCTGATGTGTCCTTATCTGCTTCTGTTGCTCTACATAACAAGGTTTTTAGTCTTGCAGGTGGAAGCTTCAATAGGTAGCCTGTACTGATTCTGAATCCAAAAGGAGATACCTACCAAATATCCCACCATGCAACCTTCTCCATGCCTCCTGAAGTGAGAGAACTTTTTTGCTAATACCAACAAATCCTACTGCTCTTATTTATACGGGGCTTTTTCCTTGCTTCCTCCTTCTATTCCACACATTGGCTTTTACTTAATATGGCATGAATTGATAACCACTCAGTTCTCAAGAGGTTCTCTCTCTCTCTCTCTCTCCATTCTGTATGATATTCTTTAAGAGATCTGAGGTTTTCCTCAACCCAGGCTTTCTTTCTTTATCATATAACTGAATGTATCCAGAAAGAAAAAAAAAAAAAAAGCATAAGAAATCAGAATGTCATTATGCACTCTTTTTTCTATTCCAAAAAGAGACTCACGAGCATCCATGCACACAGCAAAGATCCTGCTCTGATTACCATCTAGTTTTTATTAAGACTGTAGAGAAAAAAATAAATCAGATCCCCTCCAACTTCTCTCGTAAGAAATCAGCACCAATTTGGGGTAATGTCATTTTCTTAAATCTTTTCCTCCTCCTCCCCTTCCAGGAATACAGGTGGTTTAATGTGCAAACCATGAAACGCATGGGCAGAAGCTCCCACCAGACAGACATTGGCAGTGGTCTCTGCTACCTCTCAGAACACAGCACAGGAAGAATTAGCCTTAAAGCTCTACAGAGAGATAACAGATCTTTGCGTTTATCATCACCATTACCAGTAGTAAGGCTTTGCCACAAAAAAAAGTAGACCCAATTACCAAACCAAGACAATGAAATTCTGGTCATAGGCATATGTGTTAATAAGAGGAAGAGTCAGCACCTTCAGAGTTAAAAATTTATACCATAATGGTAATATTAAAGAACGAACTTTGCATCTGATTTATTATTGAGTAACCTTTTGAACATCCTAGGGTATCACTCATTCACCTCCCAGTATACAAGGCTTGAAGCCTCCTGAAATCCCTGTTGATCCAGTCCTAACTTCCTTGAATTTGTAAATCATAAGCAGCAAAAGCTCTAACATGTAGGCCTTATTGTGCACACCCATCTGTCAAAAGCTTGGTAACACACAAATGTTTTCTCAAGTAATTGTTGAATTAGCCTCCTTTGCCATTTGTGACACTTGAAGAGACAAAAGCCACCGTTGCTCAACTCAATATCCAAATCTCCACTGCTGCTACTCCTCACAAGAATTTGCAGCAGAGATGCACTTTCTGCAAATCTGTATTTCCCTCAATAATGTCTCTCTTGGTATTTACTTCTTTTTTTAGTAACAATAATTTAACATAGCAGTTTTGCTTGCCCCAGAAGACTTCAAACTTACATACAGTGCAAATGAAAAACTCCAGCTTCAGTAACAGAGCAAAAGCTGACAGCTAGAGAACATTTTTAACAATTAGAACTGCAATCTGCTGAAATCTGAAATGACAAGTAAAATTCCACCTTTACTAAAAGAGTCATGGAAACTAAACCTCCTCATCAAGACAGTATCACACTGGTATTTCACCTTCAGTGAAAATACTTACGCATTAAATTGAATGACTGACAATTAACTTGCTTCAGAAAGATGATAATCACACCTACTGCCAAATCAGATGTGTACCACATTAAGGCAGTCCACCTATTATGTATTTCAGAAACAGTGTATTGGCATGCAACTGAGGAAGACATTCAAGCCCTACAAATATATCAAAGTATTTTTCAGTGCATAATAAATGCTAATATTATTAATGGATATCCTTCGACAGATCTCCTTTCTTCATTAATCACTTTGGTTGTTTTTCTTCAAAAGGTTAATTCTAAAGGATTTAATTATTTCAGTCACACATTACTGACCACTATTCTCAGACAATATATTCCTATCGTTTATCAAAACAATGACAACACCCGCTGAAAATTCTTACACAGCTTGAAAGAATTTGCAGATAGTCTAGATCAACATTTTCATAAAGTTACCTCTACCAAAAGATCTCTTCTTACTACTCATCTAGCATCTTTATGAGGTGAACATTACACACAAAGTTGTTATCGTCTCCTGTTTGACACACCTGCAGGAATACCTTGTCAACATTAACACCACCATGGTCTTTTAATCAACAGGAAATGGCCATGAATAGAAATTGAAGACAATTTAAAATAGTCAACCACCACCTTGCTGCATATTTTCTCTTACATTTTCAAAAGCAGCAACAAGTTACAGTTCAGAGCAAAAAGCCAATTTGATACGGAAGGAGCTTGTCTGATCTGCCATAGGCATGTAGCTAATTTTGAGGAAGAAATTACCCTGAAAAATTAAAGTTAATAACACACACAATTGAGAGGGAACACAGCTTTCCCCCTCCCCCCTCAGAAAAAAAAATAATAATAATCAGAACTGCAGCACACAGAGATCATCTGCAAATGAGATGCACAACAGATAACCTCAGCTCGCCTCACTCATCTCAAGGCATGCTACGGATCTTGCGCATTAATGAAAACTTTAGCTCTACTGCTAATGCTGCCATATCCTCATAACACAAAACCACAATTTGTATCAGGTTCTCAGATTGGTCCAGCAGTATTATTTTACTGCTTTGAGAGGTGTTCAACATGTCTCTAGGTGAAAGGAGACACATCAGACACAAAAATGCTCGCTTAAAACATTCTAAAGGATAATAATAGTGGTAATTTATACCAGAAGGACAAAAAGATGAATGACTAAGCACTATCGCATTAATCAAATCAGAACTAGATGCCTGGTAAAAACGTAACTGGAAATTAGAAATTCTTCATAGTTTTCATTTGTCAGACACAAACTCTACAAACAAAATTCTCCTTTGCTACTATTGATTTAGAAACGCAAACTTAATGCAGGATTAGATGCTTAATGTTTTCACAGCAATCACACAAAACAGAAGCCAATACGGACACTGAAAGGACAATTTCCAAAATCTTCTCCATTGTTACTTCTAAAATCCTGCTTCTCAGTGATGATATCCACAATCTCTAGACAAAACTGGTCACCTGGTATTTTTCCATACTTCATTATATTTCAGCTCTCACTTAGTTTTGTAGTGTCAAGTTGAGACACTACTGTCTTGTCAATTAATGTTGACATCTAAATGCCTAACTATTTGTAGAGCTATGGATGAAGAGAAAAATTCAATTTATTAAGTGAATTTCTCTCCTAGATAACTAGGAAGTAATCAATATTAACATTTACATCACTCCTGGATCTGGCCTACAATGTATACAAGGACAAAACTGAAGTAGTAAGTGTATTATTTTTCACTTACAAGATACTGAATCAAAGAAGAATGGAAGAAAATTACATACTAAAAAAAAATAAATGAAAAACCTAAGAACCTTACACAGCTGAAGAACAACTCCCATTCCTAAATCATGGGAAACTAGAAGTACTGTTTAACAAGCAGTGTTTCCTTCTTTCCAATCAGGCCAGTGGACAAGGCATTAAACCAGTGCCAAGAGAACCAAGAAGAAATTATAGCTCTCCAATCAGCTCCTGTCTGACTTCAGGCCAGTCACTTCTGTCTCAGCTTCAAAGGTAAACACCATAATGCATTTAGAGAGACAGACAAAAAAAAAATCAACTCTAAAAATGGTTTGATTATTTCGAAAGAGTTTGTTCTTCATTTGGATGGCTGAAGCATCAGCTCCAGGTTCCCGTCGATTTAAGTAGCTGTTTGTTAACTGAAAGCTTAAAAATCCAATGACCTTTTATAGTTGCAGCAACAGCTGTGTTATCCTGCCAATATCTACTCTCTCCTCAACACCATACTCATTTGTTGACATTTAGTGTGATTGCCATTAAGGTAATATAGCTGAGATTTAAATGGTATCTGCATCATCCTCTGGATGTTTATTTCAGAGCTACTCTGTAATTACAGACTTTATCAAGCCTTTTGAGAAATTCACTTACAGAGTTAAAGAAATGTGAGTTCTTCTAAATTACCGTATTTTCTCCCAGCAATTCAGCAGACTGCCAGAAAACATAGACAAAAATCTCAAACACTTTTTAGACCAGGAAATAAGATTAGCAACAATCAGATCACACTACTACTATGTTATTTTGAGAGGCTATTCAAGGTACTGACCTAAACACCAATTACCCTTCTGCCTCACACGCATACAAATAAGTGTCTTGAATTCCACAATTTAGAAAACACAGTTTGTGATTCTGATGCTTCAGCAATACATTACATTAAAGAAAACAAGAGAACATTGTGTTTTCCTGCAAATAAGTGTAAAGTCCACGTTTCCCACTTTAGTTAAGCATTGCCACTTAGCCATCTAAAAGACAGATAAGATGAGTCAATAACTCTGATACATTTTTTTCGGTAAGAGCTAAAGCTGTTTTCTCTCCTTTCATTGCTAATTCTTGCTGCTTGAAGTAGGTCTGAGATAAACTTGCAATATATCCATCAGATATCACATCAAGACCTGAAGTCCACAGAATTCTCATCCACGAATCAATTCATTGTAGCTGCTCTTGATTTTAAAGATAGTGACAGGTTAAACGCGAGCATTCAAGGATGCCAGCCACACAGCACATTATACCCACATTTCAATCTTTCCTGAATGTAGCCTATGAAAGGCCATAAGCTCAGTTTAGTTAGTGCAGTACAGAGATTTAAAAGATTTTAATCTACATTCATAGACACTCATTTTTAGTGCAATTAAACTGTGCTCATGGATCAATGAGCACAAATAACAACTGAAAGAAGAGCAAAAGCATCTACAAGCAATTTTTTTCCATCAAGTACATAATCAAATATTGTTTGTTTGTAAGACGGATCTAAAGGAACTAATTTTGTCCAAATCCTGAGGGGCAGCCAGAGGATGTGACCTTTCAGGAGATGACAATGCACACCTGAAGCACTCGGAAGCAAACAAGTCAGCCCTTGTTAGTGCTGTGAGAGTTGACCCTAATTTCTACAGGCGATGCTCTAATGAAAACATTAAACCAATAGAAGTGTCTGCTACTCGAATTAGCCCTTAACAATAACACAGTCATACAACAAATCCAAAAGAAAAAACTTCATATACTGGACAAGTATCGACAACCCCACTTAAGAAGCCTTTGTCAAATTGGCTGCTTAAAATCACCATATAATCAAGAAGTACCAGAGTAATACAAGAGAACAGAGTGAAAATATGAGTTTGGTTTCTTGCTGTGTTTTTGTTTGGTTTTGTCTTTTGTTTGTTTTTTTTTATTCCTTTTAATCCAGCACTGAAATGTTTAACTATTTTTTCCTGCGCTGCTTATATATAGTTCTAATAAGAGCAAAATGCAATATAAAAACCTGCTTCTATGCTAACAATAAAAAATTACTCCTACACATAAAATTTCTCATGCAAACACAGACTCCTTCAAGTTTTTACCTACTAATATTTTTCAATGTTTGGAGAATGTGCATTTAGACTCAGGTATTTTCTTCTGACTGTGTCCCAGTATTTAAATAATTTGTACACAGGGAATACACAGACCAGTAACTGATGGTGTCTATTTAGTGATGTTTGATAAAAAAGAACAATTAAAAAAATACTTCAGTAAAATTTAGAACAGCAATGCCCCAATTTTCAGACAACCCTGACCAAAAAAGGGTACATAATTTAGTTGACTTCACATATTATTAATATGAGTATGAGTTTATACAAGTTTGCATCATTGGCATTCCACAAGCTTCAATCCCACAGAAAGAAGTGAGACAGTTTTCTTCACTTTCCATTATTCACTGTTTTAACTGTGAAAAATGTCCCTGTTTCACAGCTGCCACAAATAGCCGTAGTCTTTTGTCTTTGACAGGGATATGTCTTGAAATCTCAAGTCAGGTTTCCTGTACATTTATATCATCAGAAGGTATTCTCTAACTGTGAATGGCATAGAGGCCGAGACAAGGTTAGAACACTGATCTACCAAAGAATCATTAACGGCCCTGCACTGCATCTGCAGGTCTGCTCTCAACACGCCTTTGAGAAATTGCCAATCATTCTGCAAAAATAATAAAAAAATAAAAAATATCAAATTTCAGGTGTAACAACAGACTCTAAGACCTCAGTATAACTTAGATCTCTAATTATCATGAAGGTATTGTTCTGGTTTTCAGAAAAGAAAGGCTGTAGCTGACAGGGTAATCCCAACTAAGAAGACAATTATTTGTGTTGTTCCTCTGTTCCTTAACAATTGCTCATTAAGGGCCCTGATGCTAGTGAAATTGTGTCAACATTTTCCCTTAACACAGGGCAGCAGATTTCCAGTCACTGACTACTTTGACATTTCTAGCTGAAAGAAAAAGCATTTCAAAGTCTTTGTGTCCACTCTCTGTATCCCTCACAGACAATCTGTTTATTCTTGCACAATGCTTTCGAGGTTTATCATTTGCCTAAAGAAGGGAAAAAAAAGAAGTAAAATATGCAAGGAAAAGAGAATGTGAAAGAGGAGCTTATCTGCTTACATACACTGTGAACAAACAGGGTTGCAATGAACACAATGCATCAACCCCTCTGTCTCCCTTATGTCAAAAAGAGCAGTAGATCTGGACAGAAAATTACCACTGTTTGGTGGCAATCTGATTAACTCATGAAACTCCCTTAAACATGGAGATTTATGGAGAAGGTAGCAAAAACTTATGTCAATCAGTTTCTTCACACTGCTTTATTTTTATTTTAATTTTTCTATCATTGTTCAGTGGGCCACAGCATTTTGGTCTCCTGCTCCTAACCCTCTTGCCTGTGCCACCCTTGATGTTTTCATAGATTTAACAAAAGAAATTACTCAAATATATAAAACTACCTTCTGCCAAGATTGCCAATCCAATACCATACAACACATACTCCTTCTATGGCCTTATTCGGTAAGGACAAAGAAAATAAAAATTAACCTGAAGAACAGCATAGTTATTTTCTTTCAAAATAGTTTTCTATACAATTCCATATAAGGAAGAGAACTTAATACAGGAAAGTTGTCCCACAAAGAGATACTAAGGCTTAAGTCGGAAAAGAAAGTAACTTTTGGCAAGATACTTTGTAACCCATTAAGATCACACTGCAACTTCACCCACAGGTTAAAAATTAAATTAAAAAAAGAAAAAAAAAAAAAAAAAAGCAAGGAATTTATAGCCACAAAAACCAACACGCACTATATGATATCGAGTTTAGATATTAACAGCTTCTTAGTACAGAATTATCCTTTCTAAATAAACCTTTGATAGTCATTTAACATTTAAATGAACCAATTCACTACTAACTTTGTAATCTCACTTAAACCACAACTTATTTTGCAGATCAGACAGTGGTAGATAATCACACCTTTGAGCCAAAACTGTTATTTAGATAGTAGACCACTTGAGACAAATCCCCAAATGTGGCAAGTCACCATAACTCCATTGACCCTACCAGAGGAAGTAAAAAGGGATCTGATTGTCCAGACTCAAATATATTTGTCAGATTAGCTCCTCTGCAAGAGTCTCACCAGCCTCTCCAGTCCCAGGATCACCTGCTCTTCTCAGGTGCAGCTTATCCTCATCACTCCATCCACTTCTCAGTTCACCAAACATAGTCTGAAGTCGTATTTGCTGCACAGTCATGCAGTTATGGATGCCATTTCTGTACTGACTACCAGCAGCAGAAATAGATGTGCCATTCTCCTTTCCTATTAAAACTGAAGTCAGTCTCACTTTTAAACAAATCCAGATTCTACTTGAAACAGTGAACTGTTGAAGAGAAAGCCAACTACAGCAGTGCAGCTCCTGTGACTATTTACAGGTTAAAACACTACAAAGACTTATAGGTAGATACCATATCTCCAGCAAAACAAGCTGCTCCATCTATTCATTTGATCATCCACTCTTCTGATCATCATTGTACTTCTAACACTTTATTACTGAACTAACTGACCTCTTCAGTTTTCACAAACATGTTAGAAACATTTCCCATCAAAGCATCACCCAAAGTACTGTTACTAGCTTAGATTTAATGCAGCATAGAAATCAAGAATGGCTGCAGCTAGACAAAGCCTATGTAGATGTTACTTGTCTGACAGCTGCAGGCTTACTCTCAACGCATCAAATAACTCAGAAATGACTCAGTAAGTTATTCACTGACATCAGCCCTGCACAGCTAAGTAATGTTAAGGGCTTGTAAATGGAAGGAAATCCTATTATGAATGCCAGGAGGGGCATCAGTCTTTTCTTCCAAGCCACTGCTCTCTGTGAATGAGAACAGCACTAAGAAACAAACACAAAGACTCATCTCCAGCAAGCTACAGTGCAGCCACACATTCTTCAAAGGTGGGGACACCAGGGGAGAGTGGGAAGCTCTGAGAGACAGGGGAGCTGCTGAAATATAGAAGTTTTCAGAGGCAAGTCTAACACAATAAAACTTACACACGCTCAGAGAAACTATGTGAGGTAAACAACACCTGGCTTCTCAGCTGGGCTCTGTGGGATTTAGCCCTGCTGAACCAGCTGCATTGAAAACTCTTCTGTGGAGAGAAATATATTGTATTTCTGGGATTTCTCAAGTCTGTTATGCCTTCCTCTGCTGAATAAAATGCATCCAGAAACCCCTCTGATGTCCTCAAACAGACAAAAAAGGGAGTAAGTGGATACAAAAAGAGAAACTTTCAGTCACCACAGAATGTCCTGCCAAAGAATGTTTGGCAAACACTGTTATTGAGGTGCATGTAAGCGTAAGCAGATCCTTTCTGTCACTCCAGTGACTGAGGAGAGGGACCAAAAGGGGAGGAAGGAGGGCTTACAGAAGCTAATATCCTCCTTTCGAAATGGAAGCCACACTGGGCTAACCAGAAAATGTTAAAGCAACCATAGAACCACTCCAACTCAATTCAAAGCAAGTAATTCTGATTCCATCTGGTCTGGTCTTGGCAGAAATCCTTTGGTTCCACCTTTGAATTGCATTATTTTCAGTGAGCAAGGCTCAGATTATTTCTGCCTCTCAGAAGAAAACAAACAAACAAACAAAAAACACCTACTGAACTGAGCTGAAAGTATCTACATTGGGTGTTACAAGTTGGCAACCAGTAGGTTTGAAAGTAAAGTAAATTAAAGCAATGTAAAAGCATCTGAGGATATGCAAATTAATAAGTGTCTTGCTTCCTGTGCTAATTGATTTTAGGGCTAATAAAAGGTTTTTCTCCTCTTCACTGTCCTCAAATGGCTGCATGTTCCTCCCTTCTTTGAGTTCCTCTAAGGTATTGCTGCAACAACCGCTTGTCCTGGAGACAGCCCCGCAGACCCATCACACTTTGGCTGTTATTTTAATGTGACAACAACTTGATTTTAAATCATGTGAGAGCACACATGAGCTCTCCTGAGCTCACTACAAAACCTTGTGGGCTGAGCAAGCAGTTCAGTGATGGGCTGAGAACTGGAACACAGCAGTGCATCCCCTCACAGTGTCTGTCCTCTCACACAGTATGTTCCTGTAGGCCACCACACTGAGCTTCATTTTACTTTCCTCAGTAACCATATAACAGAAGAACTGCTTAAAAAGCCCAGAGAGAGTTCTCTCTTCATAGATCCACTATGAAAAATAATTATGTTTAAAGAATTTCGTACATATTTCATAATAACATTATTTCTCCACCAAAACCCACTTCTCCTCTTTACAGAAATCGTAAGATGCTGTGTATTCCCTGTGCTCTCCCTCCAAGAGCTTCTTCCAGAGCTCACTACAGCTTGAGCTTTATTTACGTCAGTAAAAATGAAGAGGATTTCATTTTGAGATTATCTGAGCTAGTCAGAACATAATTCATGTCACAGCTATAGTCTCACTCATACTTCATATTTTGGTGTAGCTTACCTGAAGTAACATCATAAGATACCACCTCTGGGCAAGACCTATTCTAACCCCCAGATCGCAGTTCTCTTACCACTAGAGGCCAGCAGAGCACCTGGCCACCTGGAATGATTTCTGCTCCCTCTTCCACCTGCTAGCCCAGGCCAAAGCAAGCTAGAAATCCACGCATTCCTACCTTCCACCTAAAGGATATTCCCTCTTGATTACAAGAGGTGCTATACATCTGGAGAGGGAAGTAACTCTGGTGATCATAAATTTCAAAAAGGTACAAGCACAAAGAAAAATCTTCAAAGAAAAGATAAAGCATTATTGCAAAGAAAATAAAAAGACTAAGGTTTTTTTCATAAAAATTCTTTTAATACTACATATGGGAGTAAGCAAGGAACACTACAGCATATAGATATTACTTCAGTATCAAAATGGGGAAGACAGTTGATTATGATATATTGCACTGTTGTAGATAAATACTGAAAAATGCAGTTTGGGATAGAAGCAGAGCAGCACTTTCAAGACCCCTCTAGACTTAGACAGTGGTTTATCTTGTATTGCAGCCATCCCAAAGGGATTTCACCATTTAAGAGTACCACAAGAAAACCACATGAAGACAACACAATGAAGCACTGTGTGTTAAATATTGGACAGAAGTTGGCAAACAAAAATCTAAACTGATTTCTAAAGATTAATCTATATAAAGGAGAAAGCCACAGACATAGTTTTCCTAAGCAGCAGACAACCTGGAAAAGATGAGTCTACCACTTTCTTTCCCTCATTTACTTCTACCTGCAAACCAATAACTAAGATCACAAGGCAGATATGCAGATAATGCTCACGTGTAAATATCTTCAGTGCATTACAACACTTTTCCTTAGAAGTGGAACTTCCTTTTAAGCAGGCTTACACTATGAAATGAAAAAAGATATCCCTGTATTTATGCCTACCTAAGGGAATTCAGCATCTGGATGCACACCCAGGCAGACAGCTGGCACACTTAGCTGTTATTTAGGAAGCGCTAGAGGCTGCAATAGGTCAAATTCTGGAGACTCTTCAAAACCCAAGAAATTTCTCTAAAACTTAAAAACAGGTATTTGCACCATATCACTATAAGCAAAATAGCAGGAGTGTTTGAAAATAGCAGCCTATTTTCAGGCTACCCATAAGCATCAGAAAAACCCCAGCCACCAGAACTCAGTTCTGTGTAATGAAAAGCACTTCTCTGAATGTAATCTAATTGCATCAATTTATACCAACAGTGAATCTAGCACACATTTTTTTCTAACTCCCTGTTAACAGCTGGTATAATTCTGTTAAAATTGTGTCTTAGCACAGTTCAGCTGCAGGTCAGCCTGTTTCAAAGACAGCAAAGACGATAATTTTGGAGAAATGGTTGCCTGAAATTTAATAAAATACTCATTATGATCTCAGACTGCTTATACCCTTGAGAACATATATTAAGCCTTGTATTAGAACCCTCAATTCCTTTCTTTCTGCCTTTTAGCAGCTCTGTTTCTCTGCTACCTCCATATTATACTGAGTTGAAAAAGTAAGCATGAGCTTGGAGCTTCACCTGTTTTAGAAGTCAGCAGAGAATCACACACCAACAGTATCTCCTAAAAGGGGGGCAATTCAGCACCAATGACACCTTCCCTGCTTTATTTTTTCATGGATTTACCATGGGATATGAGCCTTGCACAACCAGCAGGAGAGTAAATCTATCATATTTACCAAAACAAATCCTGAAGGCTGATGAGAGGAGCATTGTAAAGCAGTAACAAGTGCGGAAGAGGACATGGCAAAGACAAGGTTCAAAATCTGCAGTGTTATCAGTGAAGCTTTAGTCTATTCATGCCAACTGAGAATCTGTGCTCCAAGAGAGAGGAAACAGAGTAGCATACTTTACCAGTAGGCAGTGGAATTAAAGGACACACATCAAACAGAGCTACTTAGGAAGTCCATAAGGACATTTTAGTCCAGAAAAGGCAATGCACTTACAGAAGTAAACAGATTACTGAAAAGAAACAGTAATTCTGGAAAAATATGAATACAGGAATTGAAGTTACCATTCACCATTTACATAATTTAGCATGCATTTCTTTTTCCCCTCACAAGTCATACATGACCTGCATTTTCAAAGAAATACCTACTTTACTGAGACCAGGGAAAAAAGCCATTTGGAGAGACCTGCCTGTTAACATGTAGCATGGTAGAATGCAGATATCTGGATAATACTGATTAAATTTAATTAATTACTCTCAGCTCAGAGACATTAATATCAGCTTTTCTTGACTCAGCTTGCACTACAGGCCATCATTGATACTAAGCCCAGAACCTTCAGGTATACTGCAGACCTCTGCTTCTGAAACATAAAATTGATATGCCTGGCAATGTACAAGAAAAGAGGAGGTGTGAGCTTGGAACACACAATGTGTCTCCCACTTCCTAGCGTAGTCTTGGCAACAATGAAAAGAATATTTGCATTCCAGGAGGAAAAAAAAAAAACCTGTAGGTCAGTTAAACACATTACGGTATCTTATTTTGTTCTTACAGATTTGCAGCATATATTCAGATAGTCTACCTCTTTTTCAAGGTAGCACACACAGCTACCACAATCTTTCCTTATAAAATATAAAAACATTTGCTTCACATTACAGCCACTCCCGTGAAGACTGCAGTGGTGCGCTCAGATTATGAAAAGCATGTTTTTCCTTTTCCTCTAAAGAAAGTCCATCAGCTCACAGCAGTTAAGAGAATAAAAACATCTAAAGTGATCTAAAGCCTTACGACACATGCAAACTGACAGGTGTGGTTTGGGTACAGCTGGCAGAAAATATAGTGCATAGTGCAATTACTAACTTGCTGTTTGTCTCAGGAAAAGAGAATAGTGTAATCAGTAAATCTAACTGAGTTTTATTGATCTAGACAGCAATGTTGCCTCTTCAGAAACCTGATGAAAATGCCAACACAAAGTTCATCAATACATGCTCCGCTGTTTACTGAGAGAGCTGAAAGGGGTCACCGAATGTGCTGTACAGACTGTACTCCACCCATAGGTTCACTGCAGGTTTCTCACAGCTTGCTTCCTTTAAAACAACATCAGGGAAAAAAAAAAGAAAAGAAAAAAAAAGAAAGAAAAGTTTTGTACAAGAGCACCTTCAATACCCTCTGTGAACAGCCAACAACCCCACAGTGCATGCACTAAACAAAATATATGCCTAAGAAAGCACAAGTTGAAAACAAGGTCTACTATCTGGAACGCAATCAGAGCTCTGCAAGCTGTCCATGATTCAGTCACACATGTTCTGTGACCTCTAACTCTAATTCCTGCTAACTGTGTCTCTTTTTCCATTAAAAAGTGAATTTTGGCACCTGACTCTCAGTTTTGCCAGAAACTGCATACAAATCTGCAGCATTTTGATGTCTTTGTTTGAACAACCTAAAGTGAAAAGCATAAATCAGTTTACTGAGATAGCCACATTCTATGAAAACAAAGACCTGCTAACAAACAGCAAAGTATATAACGTTATGAAATACAATGTTATGAAAGATGCAGTATTCATTCCAGAGGGGTGAACTCTTCTGCATTTGCACACTATGGCTTTCTTCTTTACCACTGCACTTGGCACAAAAGCACTTGAAAAACTCTTGCTTAAAGGGAAACCATAACTAATGGCACCTGCCACAAAAACTCAGTCATATTCACTGAATCGCAAACCTCAGCTTCATACATCTTAAACTCCCACAAAGTAGATCACCAATGCCTCTCTGGTTCAACTGGTCTTCAGCATGCCTCTCAAACCACAAAACAGAGGGTTGTTAAGTGACAAATCAATATACATAATGCAACAAAACCAAGTGCACTTGGGTCATCTTGCTAACAGCAATGATTTTACATTCCTTGAGAAATCAGGATGCTCCCAGTCCAACAGAGCACCAGCTCTTGTCTTGCTTGGGAATTGGAGGGCAAAATAGGAGGCAATCTTTTTTCCCATTAGGGAAAGGAAATGCTACAGTCTCACAAAAAGTCTAGTTCAAATACTTACAAAGGGGAAAAGATATCAGAGAAATGAGAAATGAATGTTTAAAACAGGCTCTGTGACCAACTGAAGAATTAAATCAACACATTTTTATACACTGAGTAGTGAGACTTCAATACTCAGAGGATCTATTCCAAGGATTTATACTGCATGCTTCATAGCATTTTCCTTTCTCATGGTTTTTTTAACTCAACAATATATAACCTGATTGTAAACACAAATGGTGCAATTCACACTGCTAGTCTTATCTGAAGAAAACTCATGAACTGTCTTGAATTCAAGTAAAAAAAATAAAAAACAACCATATAAAAACATTAAGTAAATCATGCCTCTTACTGAAAGAGCCTTTAAACTAAATTCTGAACGTGTATGTCACTCAATAGCCCCAGAAGCTCAGGAGACCTTGGGAGATCTCCAGTCCATGCTCCTGCTTGAACAGACCTGGCTGGGGACACACTGTCCTGATCAGAAATACTCTTTAAAAATACATTTTTATACTTTACTTTTAAATAAGTTATTAGTTCATATATTTTGAACAATGCAAAGATCTTTAACCATTTTGTGTCTGGTTCATCAAAGACACAAAGACAATACACACTGTGGTGAAGAACCATTCATTTATTTACCCATTTGTATTAGCAAATTAACCTGAAAGTGATAAATTAAACCTACATTTTGCAGGTTGGTTATATTAATAGACCAATGCAGAGCTGTTACATGTGTTCAAGGCTACCTAAGCCAATGTTTCTGGTCCACTTATAAACAGAATTTATAAATTACTTAGCTGAAAAAAAAAAAAAAAAAAAAGAACTGACAGTACGTATTTTTTAAAGAGCCACATTTCAATTATTGAATGAATATCATGCTCACGCAAAAAGGGTTGCACTCCTGTAACAGGCAGCTTTAATGAGTCTATTTTAATAAAAACACCTGATTTTCCATCTTCAGACCATTCCAATACCCTGCCTCAAATCCCTTGTTAGGCATGTTATTAAAAAGAACTTTTAGGGAAAATATTACTTTACCCATTTACACCTTATTCCAGGACTGTTCCCTAATATTACCCTTGCCTGCTTCCCTGAAAACTACAGAATCCATTCCTGATCAATAGACACACAAAGAACGCACCCATTTCAAAGCACAAAGAACACACCCATTTCAAAGCACATGAATTAACCCATGGCTTGTGAAATGGTCTAATTTCGCTTACAAAATTCCCTTTATATTGCTCCTCTTAACAGTATCTTAAAACCATCTCTTGCTATTGGCACCACTCTAAATTACTTCACATTAGATTTGCCTGAGTTCAAATGACACCAAGTGAGGCAGTGAAAACACGGAGCCCACTGAACAGTTTACCAGGAATGTAACCACAACACAGTTTTCTCTAAAATTCTCAGGAAAATATAAGACAACACCTTTTCTCAGGTTGCAGAACTAGTATGATCATTACATACATTACTACATTTTACAATTTTACATTTTCCTGATTCACAAGCAATATAGGAGGAACTGAAAAAAAATCAAGACCTCTACCAGGCCCAGTCTTGTTTGTTACAGATTATTTCTGGGAGTGTGCAACTCATTTCAGAGCAATGAATTGCTCATCGTTGCTGAAGATGTTGCTTCAGGAAAATCCACAGTGATTTTAGCCTTTTATCTCAGCAGAGGTCACCCTGAAAGCCACACCGAAGAAAGAAAACAGAAGCCCCCGTTATGCAATAAGCCTGGCTATTGAGAAGGAAAAGCCCCAAAAGATTGAAACAAAGCCTTCAGCAAAAGATTTCTGCGTGCCCTGTGGCACATACAGCCATCAGAAGTTCATGGCTTTAAAAAAGAGCTAATGGAAGGCCACAGACAAACTGCATTTTGCTGTAAAACAGTGACTTCGTTTGCTTGGAAAATGGCTACTCTACTCATTTATAAATTAAGATTTGGAGAAGTTACTCTCCCGCTCCTCCGGTAATGACTAATTCTTGTGCATTCCGTTTTATTCCCCAGTTCCCAAATGCAATTGTGCACGCGCTTAACCTTATGCACTGAACTGAAGTCAATGGCATAATCCACACGCTTAATGCCAGACATGAACAGTTTAAACATCCGCCAAACAAGAACATAAAAACCAACCTGAAATTTCAGATCTCCAGTTTTCCAGTTTTAAAATCCCAATGATGCTGGACTCTGCACAACTGGAAGACTATAAGGAACACTGACCTTAATATCCATATGGGAGACAGAAAATAACAGAGCAGCAGAGCTGGGAAAGGAACAGTGAATTTGTAACAGTCCATCCAGTCAGAGTCTTTACTTTCTTACACCTATTTGGTAACGAAGCAGTTTATTAAGCTGCTTCAGTACCCATGAATGTCTGTCTTGCTCCAGACCTTTCTGAAGCTGCTCGATTTAATACGTGTGCCTTGTGAAACAGAGAGCAATAAAAATGTATCACAGATTCCTGAGGCCAACTGATTGCTGATTTTAATGGAAACTCCCGAAAAGTTGAAAACTTGAAGAAATTACATGCACAAATAAGCAGTATATGTTCAATACCTAAACTCTTGAAAATGCGTTAGTGCCATTTTGCAATGTAAATATATAAAAATACATACTGAAGTCTGTGCATATGCACTGTATAAAGCTGCCTGACACAGAAATACCACTGAGGCGATGAACAGCTACCATTTCCAGAGATGCCATGAGAAAAGATGATGTCCAGCATCTAAAGGAGAGCCTCATTATCCCTGGCATTATCTCCCTGGAGCTCCAAGAGTCTAACAGTCCTCTTCCACAGTTTTATACTTCAAAACTTGGTACAGCATATGTATTTCCTAAATATTAAAGTCTGTGCTAACTAGTCAATGAAGGAGTGAAAAAAAGCACTCTTTAATTAGCAGTGACTCAAAGAGTAAACACTGTTATACAATGTGACATGCAGGTCTCAAACAGCCAAACGTAAAGCAAGTTCATGCTTAATAAGACTTAAAGGTACATAAGTTGCAAACATTTTGAAAATTAAATTTATAGCCATTTCAAAACATTACTTTCCAATAGAGAGGCCAAAACTTTCAGTCTCAGCACAAGCATAACTTTACCACTTTACTTCAAACACTTGCTCACAACTAACCAAATACCATCAGTTCTTGTCCCTTTCTCTTACTGAAAAACATTTGAACCCCCTTTGAGAAAAGTGCAGAGTATTTCTCTTTACTACCAAAAAAATATGTGGACAAACTGGGCTTATTCCTTATGAAGAACTACAACTTAACTGGAGATCATTGCCAAGCCAGGACAAGAAATAAACTAATTTTACCGCATTTAGAGGCTTAGGAATGCTTTCTTTGAGCACAGAACTTTTCTAAACACTCAGCAGCTCGACTAACAGCCACCAGCCCTCAAGTGGAAGCCCTTGGAGAGATATTACCCTGAAAGCCATTTATCTTTTACTTCAATTTGCAAGCAAACACCAACACAGAGAGCCATTAGAGAACAAGTGCTCTCTGGATGCTGAAAATCAATGGAGGAAAATTAAAAATCAACAAAGCTCTCACACATAGCCTCCTAAATGAAATGGCCTGTGATCCAGTCAATCCTTGTTAAGAGAAGAGTAAAATACATTCTTAATCAAAGATGAGCTCTAGTGGCACTTTTTATCATATTTATATTGCATGTTATACATCTCCAGCTATATTCTATGTGGTGAAGAAATGATCTGATAATAAAACACACTCATAGTACGTACAACAATTATGAAACTATTTTCCACACTTAAGTACTGGTGATGGACAAAAGGTTTAGGCTTCAGGAAAAGATGTATAAATGAAATGATAGAGACACGAGTTAGCATAGCAGAAGTTTCGTACTTCATTTTGCTAAATGCCCCTTTCCTTGTATCTTGAGAAGTAAATTCACCTAAACAAAACCACATTTTGCCTGTCATATTCTTCCATGCTGCACAAAGCAATGGAAAGGTCAAATAAAAAAGTTTAAATATTTAAGAGATAGATAGGATAATCTTCTGTCTTACACGCTGATTATTACTACACATGAGCCAACTGAATCAGTCCTCCCGAGAAAGAAACCAAGTACTAATACAATGATGTCAATGGAATGCAATCCCACATACACAAATCACTCTGTTACCTTAATAACTGCAGTCAACATGGAATAACGTGAGGCATAAATAGGAGATCATTAATTCAGGCAATTATTAGACATCCTAATGTAACCATTTCATCATGATGTAATAGGTACAAGTAACAGTTGCATCCAATACCTATTCTATATTGATTGACTTAATATTCTGAATTATTTCTGAGTATAGAACTGAAAAGACTGACCCATTTTAAGTGTTAACATCCTCCCATGGCAAGATAAAAGGCGAAGGAGTTTTCTTTAATCCCTCCTATTTTCCGTTAAAAACACAATTTCTGTTAAGAAATAAAGGAATCCTGAGGTGCAAAATCATCAGAAATGAGAAGCTTCACATCTAAAGCACCTCTTCCGATTTATCGCCACCCTGTCCAGCAAATTGCTCTAAAAGTTGGTTAGGAACCAAGCACTGCAGTTTTGATTAAGATCAAGAAAAACAAAATAGGATCAGTCCTCTCTATCTTCTCTTTCATAGATTGCTACAATTGCTTCTAAGCAGATTTGATGTGAGTACTTGTAAGGTGAGAGGTTAACGCAATGATTAAAACCAAATAGTATTACAGCTAAGATACTTTACAGATAGTAGAGTAAGACAGATTATTGTGATGGAAAAGAGACAACCAAAATAAAGAGAAAAAAATGCTCACCAAATCCTAGGCTTGCAATAGGAAACTCCTAAGGGAACAAGCTCCAGAAAGAGATCCTTCCCCAACGGTGGTCAGACCTTAACTGGGGTCTAGCAGAAGTGGAATCAGACTCCACCCCTTCTGGTCACACCAGTGAATGGCCTGTGCTCCTGCAGCTGACTCGGTGCTCACCTCAGGTGATCAATCAGTGGTTCAGACTGTGATTTCACAGTTCCCATACAGTACTGAATGACTTCTTCCTAACAATTGAGTGGTTCACAATAGCACTGGGTGGATGTGTTCATTACGTCAGAAGACTGGAACAATCTCAGTCTTTGATATCAACATCTTTATGGATTTCCATATTAATTAATGTGCCATAGTCCTACCTGAGGCTCTTCATGCTCTCCATAGCTGTGTTTTATAAAATCATAGAGTCACAGATTTGCTCAGGTTGGAAAAGACCTTCAAATTCATCAAGTTCAACCACAATCTAACCATACTACACAAACTCTAACAACCCACTGTGAAATCATGCCTCTGAGCTGCATCCAAATGGATTTTAAAGCATTCAGAGATGGTGACTCAACCACCTCCTTGGAAAGACTATTCTAGCACTCAGCAATCCTTTCTGCAATGAAGTTCTTCCTCTAACCAAACCTCTCATAGCGCAACTTGAGGTCATTTCCCCTTGTCCTGTCATCTGTCACCAGTGAGAAGAGACCAACCCTGCTCTCACTTCAATCACCTTTCAGGTATTTGAAAAGAGCAATAAGAACTTCCCTCAGCCTCCTCTTACCCAGTCTAAATAGCCCCAGTTCCTTCAGTCACTTCCTGTAGGGCATATTCTCCAAGCCCTTCACAAGCCTTGTTGCCCTTGTTTGGACCTGCTCCAGCACCTCAGTATCCTTTCTGTATTGAGGTGCCCAAAACTGATCACTGTACTCGAGGTGTGGTCTAACCAGCACCGAGTACAGGGGCAGAAATGCTTCCCTAAACCTTCTCATCACACCATTCCTGATACAAGCCAGGATGCCATTGGCCTTTCTTGGCCACCTGGGCACACCACTGGCTCATATTCAGCCAAATGTCCATCAGTACACCTTGGTCCCTTTCCATCAGGAAGCTCTCCAGCCACTCCTCTCCAAGCCTGTAGGGTTGCCTGGGGTTGTTGTGACCAAAATGCAGGACCTGACACTTGGCCCTATTGAAACTCATACAGTTTACCTTGGCCCATCGATCAGTCTATTCAGGTCCCTCTGTACCACCTTTCCACCCTCCAGCAGATCAACACTGCCTCCCAACTTGGTGTCGTCTGCGAACTTACTGAAGTTTCCAACCTCAGCCATCTGAGTAGAGGCAGAAATATTATTTCTCTGCCTCATCTTGTGCTTCCAGAGAAGAATCTATGGATCATAGAATGGCTTAATTTGGTGGGGGACCTTAGAGAGATCATCTAGTTCCAAACCCCCTGCCATGGGCAGGGTTGCCAACCACTAGATCAGACTCAAGCTCCTCTGTGTAACTCCATTACCTTTTATTCAGGAAACATCATGGAATTACAAATACAGCCAAAGCAGACACTCTCCAGATATGGCTGTTACCTCTTTTGATCAGACCAGCAACAAAAGAAGACTCTCATCATTGTAGTGGTGGTGATAACATTTCTCAGCCTTCTAAAAAACAGGCGGACTTTGGAAACTACTCCAAACACCTTTTGTGTTTATCCTGTACAGGAATTACCTACTCTTCCCAGAACGTACAAGCTGCTGGGCATGAAAAGTCTCTAATCAATACTGTCTTTTTTTATTTACCAGTGTGAAGCTACAAAAAGTGTAGAAATCACTAATACCTTTTACTATGAGATATAAACCTGAAGAGTCACAAGTAATAGTGTTGGGTTTTTTTTTAAATCATGAAGACAGATGGCATGGATATCTGAACATAGACATGACAAATTTAGGACTACGTATATCTGCAGAATTGACTCTTCAGGGTGTTTGTTTGGCAGTCAAAGTGTTAGTTGAAATGATAAAAATAGAATTTGACTGTTTGCTTTTTCCAGAAAGGAAATCAGCTTCATCGTTCTCCCCTATGGTGACAAACTCAATATTTTTAAAGAGGTAAGAGAACAGAAGCAAGAATTCTACCTGTTTTTTAGCTTTTTATTTTCACTCCTAAGGTTAAAATTTCAAGATGGTTGGGTATGAGAGGAAAAATAGCTCAGGGCACCTTTCTTTATTATAAAGCTCAAGAAAACTTGTGAGAAATCTCAGTGGGTTTTCTGTCATTAAGAAAAAGACAAAGGTGAAATGACAGTTGCCAAAATTTTGAATATGTTTCTTGCTCTTCACTAGTAAGGCTAATTTGATTGCAACTTGACTCATCAGATGTTGTTTTAATACCTCTTGAGATGCACAAAGTTGATGTTTATGCTCCCCTGAAGACAAGAACATATTTTTCAAGGCTGTCAGCTGCCAGCCACAATGTAGAGAAATGTATGCTGTCCTGTTCTTTCAGATAACAAATGGCTTCTCTTTTGTTCAATGATTCAGCCATAGAGGTAACTCATTTTGTCTCCTGAGACTTTTGAAATGAGTGAGGTCTCTTCAAATAGTTATCAGATGCATTGCATTTACTGGGTAATACACTTACAATGCAGGTCTAGATTACTACAGCCAAGGTATGGTAACTGAGCTGGCTTTGATAAGCAGCAGCTGTGGCAATTGGCTGTGACTCCACTATTCCCAGTGTTAATCCTTAGGGAAAGACTCTATAAATATTGCATACTTATCATTACATGTGATGAACAAATATTGACTATATGCTGTACTCTGAAATAGTAGGTAAGTAACCTCAGTCATGTGAGAGAACCCATTTCCAAAGTAAATCGAGTAAATGTATGAAAGATTACAGAAGCGCCTGGTGACGCAGCCTTAGAAACATTGAGTGCTGACATCAGTTACCAGCTGAACTTCACGAGGCACCCCTGCTCCCTGTAGTCTCACTCGATAGGCTTGAAGAGCATTTAGTTTGGATCACAGGTGCCTCACACAGAATTATCCTCATATAAAAAGGATCACAAGGGGATTAAGCACACCACAGCAACCAACCCCACGCTTTCCGTCTCTGGTATCTGTAAGCCACTCATCACCATGGTACCCCAGTGTGAATAGGATTCATACCCCAGAGCTTTAGAAAGGGAAGAAGGAAACTTAGCCAGAGTTTTGAACAAGACAGCACCAGCACATTATCAAAGCAGCGCACTATTTTGAAGTGATTCCTGACCAAAACTGCATTTGATGTGCAATATTGCTCACTCAGCTTCCAATACTCTGCCAACAGCAGTGCAAAGCTGCCTGGTGATACAGGCTGAGATGAACACTGCTGTTCCTGGGGTGCTGGGAAAAGTAGAAAAGAAGAAAGCTGGGAAGAGAAGAAAAGAAACTGAACAGAAAGAAACTGGAAAGGAAAGCTGGAGGAAGATCTGGTTATAGCCCCCAGCTGTCAGGAACTGACTGCTTTGCCTAGAGCTGTAAGGAATAATAGTAAACCAGGTCATCGTGCTGCCAGACCTCCCCAGGTTATTATTGCAGTTCTCTCTATGTGGAAAATCAATACTTCAAACACACAAAAGCCCAGATTGCAGCACTGTATGCTGTTAAACAACAGCCCTAGATGAAAGGTCATCAATCTGAAGTATGCTTGATTACCATATAATATAGTGCAACAGAGCTGGGCAAGCCTAAGTGGGAGGTTTCATCTTGATTCTTGCCTTTCCTTAAGAATCAAAATAAGTTGAAAACCGAAATCCTTCAGGGAAAAAGCACAACAGTATTTTACTGTTAAGTCATCAACAAACATTTACCAGATTAAAAAGGGGATTTAAAAATTACTTTAAAAAGACATACTTCTTATGTCATTCTTTCACCTTTTGATGATATTATAAAAAATTGCTATTGCTTTAGGAATAGACCCTTTTTTGAGATTTCTGATAGCAGCCCATAGTCCCATACCACAGTAGACATCACTGCCAGTTTACAATCACAGTGTTCTCTGTGGATAATTTTGTTGGCTGAAGCTTATAAACTAACCAGCAAGGAAGGCAGACAGGGAGACTCTTGGGTTCTGTCACTGCACCACAAAGTGACTTTCAATAATGCTTATTTGCTATCATGAGCATTCAGAGATTTTTCCTCTCTCTGGGTTTTAATTGGTTGATATTTAGCTTACATTTGTAAACATGGTATAAATGCAGTGGCAGATAACACAGCAGTGTTAAGGAATGGCAAGGTGTCAGACAGCCTCCAACACGGTGCACTATCTTCATCAGTCAGAGAGGACAAAGAGAAGAGAGGGGAAAAAAAAAACAACCCAATGTGCTATCAGAATGTTCAAAGAAGATAATTACCTAAATCATAGATTTTTGAATGCAGAAAAATAAAAAAACAGACAACTCTGGTGTCTCATGAAGTCTGTGAGTATCAGCCTCCTAATGTCTTTGTTTAAAAAAAAGAAGACAATAATCCCCTTGCTAATGAATTAAGGAATCCCATGGGGATAAAAATACATAAGTAAAATAGAATACATTAAAGCTTTGAGATAAGATTAGAGTCGTAACTGTTAAGCAACTTGACAAGGTATCAGATATCCTCATATCAGAGAAAAAAATACTGAAGATTCTGGCACCTTAATAGCTATGAAAGATGCCAGGGCGCTTTTAAAAAACAATAGATTTTAGTCATAAAACTGCAAAGTGTCAAAGCCAATGTTTTCCAGAACATATTTTGATTTTTATAAACTTCCCAGTTCAAATATTGACTTTTATTTGGAGTGTTTATCATTTTTGTCAGTAATATCAGGATATTTTTAAAACACTACATTTAAGAGTCACAGATTAAACAAAATTACTCAGTTAATCACAACTATTTTTCCTTATCTTATATCCATCACCTCTTTTGTATATTTTCTTATTTTCATATGTAAGTCAGGGTATAATTTTGTCAGAATTCCTCTGAAAAACATTCCTGACCTTATCCTAATCTAGCCACGTTTTACATGGTGACTGAGATAAAGCACATGAAGTTTCATATAATCATAAAGTTTGAAAAAGATCTCTGAGATCATCTAGTCCAATCATCAACCCATCACCACTATGCCCACTAATCATGTCTCTCAGTGCCACATCTATGTGTTTCTTGAATACTTTCTGGGACAGTAACTCTACCACCTCCCAGGGCAGTCTGTTCCAAAACCTTACCACTCTTTCTTCGAAGAAATGTTTCCTAATATTCAACCTGAACCTCCTCTGATGCAACTTAATGACATCATCCCCCCTCCTACCACTAGTTACTGTGGAAAGAGGGAGAAGAGGCCAACCCCCACTGCACCACAACTTTCTTTCAGGGAGATGTAGAAAGCAATACCATCTCTCCTGAACCTCCAGACTGAACAATCCCAGCTCCCTCAAATGATCCTCAGAAAACTTGTACTCCAGACTCCTCACAGCTTTGTTGCCCTTATCTGGACATATTCCTGGGCTTCAATGTCTTGTAGTGAGGGGCCCAAAAGTGAACACAGTACTCAAGGTGTAGCCTTATCAGTGCTGACTAAAAAGCGAATTCATTAAATTGTGCAGAAACACAGAGCCAATGTTTCCCAAGAGAGTATCTAAAAATAAGGTCCTAGATCTAAATTTATCTCCCTTTGTTCCTGAGTATAGCTTTGTAAAGACAAAGTTCAAATTGCCACAACAGCTTTTGAGCTTTCCTTGTCACCATCAACAATTAGCTTTCTGTAAAGTTCTTCAGAAATTTGGCTCAGAAGTCACATCTTTAGTTTTGAAGATGTATTGCTGAACATTTTATCAAATTCTGTGTTTAAATTTAGTCCAGCAAAGTTGTAATACCAACAGAAAGCCCTGCTTGGCTCTTGCTAAAAGCTAATTATGATTTTCCTACTGAAATTACTTCCCAGATTTCAGTCATTCATTCTACAATTATTATCAATCCTGATTTTTTTTTTTTCAAGAATAATCTTTTGTGTATTTGACCACTGACAATATGCACAGTGTCAACAGACCTCCCACAATCCCATCTCTGGAAATGCATCCAATTTAAATAATCTCTTATTTTGGTGAGAGCAGAAAGGTAGCTCTGTGCTTGAAGCTGGCTTAGAGACACAGCATATTATTAAATTTCTCTCATTTATTTCCCAGGCAGGTCATTTACATTTTTCTGTTTCCACGTCTGTAAAATAGAAATCATACAACCTCTTCAGAATTTCCAGAGCTATTAACAGGAGATGCAGAATCATCTACAAGCATATAAAATTTTGAGATCTTATGGCAGACTACAACTTGCAAGTGGATTTAATATGGTCTTGCAACATACCAAACAATATTAAAATGGAAAATTACTACTTACAGAACAGCATTTTATTCCAGAAATAGAAGCTTTATAGACTTGATCTACCTACGGCAAGCAAAAAGTTATGGCTGGGCCTTGCAATGCCCTACCTTGAGGGAGAGTTTCCAAAGAGCCTTTCTTTGTTCAGTCCCAAAGCCAGCAGAAAACCAAGCATCAGGGCTCTGGCCAGCACTGAAGGGTCAGACTTCCTACTCCAGTGTAGAGCAGAAAAGCACCTCTCTAACCTTCAGCTACAACACGTAACAGAAGTACTGCCTTTGCCGGAACCCATAGAAACGGTATTATTCTCATGGACAGATTCAAACCTTAAGCCAAGAACACCCTAATTTATGTTTGCCTGCACTGTATCACAAACAAACTGTAAAAGTACTTAAGCACAGAAAATCCTATAAAGTGATGCAATGCAGAAAAAATATTAGCTCACAGGTATGACTGAATTAAATAAACAGGACACATATTAGCATTAAAGATGACCAACTGCACTGCATTTAATATCTTAACTAGACATGGGATGTTTGCTTACTCCCAGTGATGCCAGTCCAACTCTTGTAGTCATAGTTACCTAGAAAGCAGAACTCTTTACACAACCAGTAGTCACCAGTTTTTGGCACCAAGCTTTAAAACACTCCACTCTCAGTGCTACCTGAGGCACTACTCCAGCCAGACCTTTCCACAAGATCTCCTTGCAGAGGCTTAGAGTCTTCTGGAAAAGAAAGAGAGCATTTTCAAGTTGAATTTAAATGCCATTTCAATGCCTGGAGTGGTAATATTGTTTAGAGGACTGAGAATAGTATTGTAAACCCATAAATTGTAGTTCCAGCAATCAGAGAATAAATTAATCCTGTTCTGCTTGGGGCAAATAGTTTAAATTCCACATTTATGTGAGAGAAGATATGCTGCCATCATATTCAGATTATTACCTATGACTTGAAATAGCCATGCCTGATAAATGTTAAGCAATCTTGAAAAACATAGGAACTTATTTATAACAATTATTTTCATCATGCTGCAAATCTTAAAATGCTGTTCAGTACTGCAGGAATGCAACTCAATAAATACCTTATAAATAAACATCCATTCCTCTCAGAATGATATCCTAAAAATAGTCAGCATTTATTATTATATATACTATACATTACATATTATATATTTATTATACATTAAATCATATTTTATGCATTATATTCTACATATTATGCTATTATATATTACTTACAATTTATTATATTATTATAGATAATCACAAACACTCTGCAGTTTAGTATTATTACTTAAGTTTATAAATAAGGAAACCAGTGCAGACTTATTCCGCACTTTTTGCAAAACCTTGTTATCTGACCTCAAGGCAGACTGTCAAATCATGGCATGGCAAAACGCCTTTTCCACAGGGTAAATGATAATACAGTGTGCAAGTCAATGGGAAGCTGGGCATCAGAGCACTTGAGGATTACTCAAGGTCAAGAATTTGAAGTCAGGTCTCTTGGCTAACAGCTCCCTGACTAAATCACCCCAGTACTGTTGTTGAAGAGACTCATTTTATGAACTACAGTTAGTGATCTGTCAGTAGCTTTTGTCATTAACCCAACAAAATTATGCAGAAGTTTCTATTATTTGCCCAACAAAATTATAATCGAAAAAAGAAATGTAGACCATTGGTTACTTTTTTCTCAGTAATATTTTTTTCAGTAATTACAACTGTGACAGAAAAAGGTTTAATTATGTCCAGAATCTACTTCAAGGTATATAAAGGAGTAATGCTCAGAAATGGAAGAAAGGGGGAAAAAAGCCAAACAAGTTGGAAAGAGATTGAGAGATGGACAGACAGAAAGGCTGCAAAAAAAAAAAAAAATGGGGAGCGAGAAATACACATGACAAAAGGTGTTTGAGAGCATTCCACTTCAAAAATATATAAGTGAATTGATAGATAATGACACAAAATCAGGAATTATGAGTGATCCACTGTTTGACAGTAATCTGTCCATATAAAGAGACTGCGGCAAACTGGTGCATTACTCTCACAGATGAAAAAAATCTGTCTCTACCACAAGGCTGTGAAAGAGACCACTGTCAGAAGGCCTCAGAGCTGGCTTATTTAAACACATGAGATTCCACTTTTCCATGAGTAAGAATCTTTCTCTCCCTGACAGAAGCACACAGTGGGAAATGAAGAGAAATCCTGTTTTATGTTTGCATGATTTTTTGATAACTGTATTCAAATAAATAGTACAGGCTGCATAAGAAGAACATGATTACAATGTAGTTGTCACACTTGCCTTTCCTTTTCAGAAGTTTGTGGCTGCAGAGTGCTGAGGCACCCAAGAATTGAGGAAAATTCCAGAATTAGACCCAAGTAAGAAAATGCTTATATTCATCCCTTCAAGTGAGTGTCAGAGAGCATTGTTTTAGAGGTAGGTATAATAAAAATATCACTGGAATACAGCTGTGAGATTTGGTTTAGGAGTCCTTTCACTTTTACAAAGTGCCTTGGTAGTGAGATTACAGCAGCTGAGCGGCACAGGCAGCAGCTCTATTGCTAGTAAGGATGGGTGGCAGCAACCAGAGAGATTGTCAGTGGGGTAAGGGCACCGCCAGCCCTGAAATAAAGGATGAGCATGCTGCCAGCAACTTAAATCTCACTGATTTCCACTCTGCTTCCATGCCATTCCTGCTGCATCTCTGCTTCCAGGAGAGCAAAAGGAGTTTGTGTGGTCAGTATGAGTAGAGGGAATTTGAGCAGTTGCAGCAAAGAGAAGCAGAATTTAACACCAGTAGAGTGGAAAACGCTAAAAGAGCATGAAGCATGGAAGCTGGGACTCATGCTGCTGCTCCATCATTGAGGAAATGAGGAGAAAACACATAGGTTCCCAGGAGTTGTGGAAGGTCAGGAAGCACGATAAATATGTTTCATATTTGTTACATCATTATTTTGGGGATGTCTGGGGAATATGCCTACTGCACATTGTCCTTGCAGACCTCCTGAAGAGTATTACTCATCTTTCTTCAAATACCATATAGCAGTTTGAATGTTATCTCCTTAAGATTCTCCTGATGGTTACTTATTGCTGTGCTTATACTGAGCTAAGATGAAAGAGTTTCAATTTCTCTTCAGTAACACAGAAACCTTGATATACATACTTCAGGGCATGTTGTGTATCAGTAAATAATTGCATAAAAGTCATCTCAACACACAGGATAATTGCTAGAGATATAAATAGTCTAAATTCATCAAAGAAAGACCTTATCTCGTGCATGCTGGTTTTAGCAGAAATCTGAGTATTCTGTAGACACAACTGCACCCATTTAATTCTAGCACATGAAACAGAAAATCATTTATTATGCACTGTAAGATGCCTCTTACTAATCTTTCATCATTCCCCTCTTTGCAGTCATATTTTCTCTCTTCATTTTTGCAAAATTTAAGTACTGCTGAAACACTAGCCTACTCTTTTCTTGCTAGAATCACAGAATGGCTTGAGTTGAAAGAGACCTCAAAGATTACCTAGTTCCAACCAACATGATGTGGGCAGAGTTGTCAACCACTAGATCAGGCACCAGATTAAGTTGCCTAGGGCCCCATTCTTTTATCCATTGCACACAACTCTCGCTTGGATTCCTTCTCTTCTGGTCACTACTTATAATAATTTGCCTCTTTGTTATATTTAAGTCTGTAAGCTCTACATTGCATGAAAAAAATCTAACATTATCATAGCAATATACAGAGGTCAAAAACAGTGTTGTGAGATCATCCTCACAGACGCTGAGTATTAGACTGTAGTTGTTGTTCTTTCTACGATGCAAAAAAGTCTGCCTGTGTGTCAGAGAAAAGCTCTGCAGAACTATCAAAGACAATTTTGGTTTGTGAACTGACTTTGCATTACTGCCCATTTCTTATCTCAAGAAAAGGAAGAATTAAGAAGTCCTTGAACACCAGTGATCTCACTGGCAGATCAGACAAAGACAGACGTGACCTGCCAGTGTATCTACCATCACATATTAGATTTTTCTCTGGCATATGCCTCAGATTTAGATTTGAGCCTAAATATAAGACTCTACATTTGTGATAAAAATGACACCGTGGTCTAAATTTTGTGAAATTTACCTTATTTCTAGACATTCCAAATCAAAATCACGGATCTTAAAACCCCTCTGGTGTGAAGCATTATGCTTTCCACTCTAGAGGTTCTCCTTTCTGAAAATACAGTGCCTGGATTCCTTCTCATCCCAAAATTACTGGGAGATAAATGGATGCCTCTGAAGTACAGAATCATATGCACAATATCATCTTAACACTTGTTCAAAGATATTTTCCATTTTCACATAAATTTTTGTATGTTGTACTTCTACAAACTAGTCTTTTTATATTTAGCTTCACTACAGTAAACCTAATTCAACATTAGGATTTTTTTGTAGTTGGTCTGCATTTGTGATAAATTAGTTGCAGACAGGAAATTCATCAAACAGACCAAAAGAATCTATAATAAGCATGTGGTAAAGACAGCACTATTTTTCCTTAGAATAACTGCATACCTGCACACAAAAGAATGCAGAAGTTACGTATTAGGGAACAAAATAAAAGCAGGAGGTTACTTTCAAAACCTTCAATTGCAATCTCTATATAAGTATCAAATACATTATAGAATATAATAATATAATATAGTAAAATAATAGTGTCTGTTCAAGTGTTGACCCATTTAGCCCACACACCCTCTACCTTACTGAGTATATGCCATGGCAAGCCTACAGAATAGTCCTGATTAGACTTGCACTGCTATTCAGATGTTTTGGTTTTGTTTCTGCTTGGTTTTGGCTTTTTTAGCAAACTGCAGCCTTTGACCATGGTCTACAGGTGCACAAATATAAAACCCTCAGAGGTCAGCAAAACTGACACAAAGCAGCTTCAAACTGCATGAGTCAGTGTTCTAGAACAAATGCTTGCAAAAAAGGTACTCAAAGACAGCAATGAATCTACTCAACAAGAGATGAGATTTCTTTTAAGCTTCATATGTAGAAGACCAAGGTGAAGTGCAGAAAAAGTGCCTAAATCTTTTTATAGAAACCAACCCCAAACAACTTTTCTCCAACAACATATGTAGAAAAATATATTCAAAGGCAATTGATCAAAAGAGGTGGCCTACTTAAACACTGTGATACTGCTATTACCTTTGAAATATTACAGGTGTTTTGAGGAGATAGAATGCAAAACTCCTGCTAGGTATGTGTTTCTGATGCAGTCCTGCTTATATGCAAAGTCTGAAAAAACCCTTGTTTTACAAACATAGCAGAATTCAGACAGACAGAGGAAGCTGTGGTTAGGAACCTCAATTCAGCCAGCACTTAGCTCAAGTACTTTTCTAACAGCCAGATTCCAAGAGACTGTTCCATCTATCTTCTTCATTTGCAGCTGCTTCACTTTCAGTTTCTCAGATCCTCAGTACATATTTTCAACATACACGTATATCAAAGAGTAGCCATGAAATCTTCTCCCCATTTGGCTTGGTTTCAGCAGTACTACATGAATCTTTGTTGTGAATGGTGACTCCTAACTAAAAGCTCAATTATTTTAGCTTACATAATTTCACTTCCACATAATGCTCTCTTCAAGTGGACATCAACTGGGCAATTGCTCATCAGTTATGTGTGAATAAATCTGTAATTTCTGCACAGGACTGCCTCTCACAACAAGCCACATAGTAGTGGGTGGGATAAATTTTGATTACTGGGCATACTTCTGGAAGCATCTGGAAAATCTGAGGATGAATGGATAGCCCTGGATTGAGTCTGGAAAAAAATTAAGTGGTCAGGCTACATCAGTATTTTGGTAGTGCAGTAAAATAAAACTGAATTGTGACACTGTTTACAAGGAAAGAATAGTTCATGATAGTGAGATGACACATTACAACATACAGATCACATCCTGCAATTTCAAAGTGAAACCTTCCTGAAGAAACTACTCAGGTTATTGAAAAGCATAACTTCTTAGCTGACACCAACTACTAAAAAAAGTGTAAGATTCTGTTCAGTGTGTTTCTAGACGTTCCAGTATCCTCTCTAAGGAAATAGATACTTGAGCAGAATTATTCCTTACAAGGAAATGCAATCACGCTGCATTTTGATATCTTTCATTACCAATTGTTTTGCTCTGAAAGGTGAAAACACATTTACTGGATAGTGACTACAAACGCTTTTACAGCAGTGGCAAATATCATTTTGCTATCTCATGCAATTTTTCAAGTATTAGGGCATAAAATATTGTCAGGATAGACCACATTCCTATGACTATTTCACGTGTTCTGTAAGGTTTGTCAAGCAAAAGGAAATGATTGTCATCTTGCCCTTTATTTTGGAAAATCATGCAGCTGTTGGTTATTGTGACAGGTAAGAATGTAATTATTCAACCCATTTAACTATTAACACAGGCACAATAAACATTTATTTTCAGTTAATATGAAAATCCTGAATATACACTGCTTATCTGCTTTTTTCCAAGAAGTGTATAACCAGAATAATGGATGCATCAAATGCATATGCATCAATAAAAATTAAAATATGTATTAAAGGTAGGAAAAGATAAGCATTTTCATTTAGCTCCTCCTCAGCAATTTTATACAAACAATTAAAATAAATATGTAGCTTCTGCACCAAGCAGCATATCTGACCTAGAAAAACGTTACATGTTTTGTTGTCAATTTAGCTCAGTGGACATGAATTCTTCTAACTATTCTTCTTCTATGGAAAGAATTTACTTTGTTTAGCTGACTCCAGATTGACACTATGGAAAGTTTAATTTCCCTTTCCATGAATTGTGTGCATCACTTCATAACCACAATTATAATGCTGGCTTGGAAAACAGAGGATACAGATCAAATTATATTCTCACCGTGGTACTTTCTAGAAATCCTGCATTACTTGATGCTATCAGAACAGAGTAATTACTACAAAGGAGATAATTACATAAACTCTGTTGTTTCAAGTACAAGAATATCCCTTATCGATGCACAGCACTTTAAGTACTGCACAGACTAAGACTATTTTATGTCACTGATCAATTAAAATGTATTTCAAATTCAGAATTTACTGTCAGAGGCTGCATAGGAGATCTCACACTCATTACCCTACAACTTTCCAACTTCATTTAAGAACGTGACTAATAGCTTCCCTGACTCTGGTTTCAGGTTTCTGTTACACTGAAAGCAACCAGAACATAAAGCAAATAATAATATATCCTCAGGAAGTGTAAACTTTTAATTAGTGTTAACTCTCTGAATACTATTCTTTCATAGCAATTCAGAGTGAGCCTACACGGTCTTTTGCAGGTAGGAGTGAATGTCTCAGCCTTGAGCTGATTGCTGACAACAGTTCAGCTTTGAATCACACCCAGAACAGCCACAGCACACACCTCTATACTGTGATATCATTAGAAAGGTTATTCAGAGTAACACAAAGTCCTCTAAAGCTCTATTCTCAGAGCTTTGACATCATTTCTTGACAAAACTGGCTTTCACAGCTTCAGTCCTGTGACAACCACAGCAACGCATTTATTACATCAGAATTCTGGTGCATTCAGCCAGAACAAGACCCAGACAGAGAGAACTCCTTATACAAAAGATTTTGTAGACATAATCTTGATATAGCTCCATCCTGATTCTTCTGGCAGAACTATGGACAGTACTCATTGCAACTCACTCATAGAAGAGTAATACAGAAAAAAAACATGACATTTCTTCTGATGGATTCAGTGGGGTTTATAAATTGATTTCCTTCCTTCCACCAGCTACTTGCACGTCCCCAGCATTCCTATAGCTTACACTGAAAATGCTTTACTCTGCTTGTTTGAATGCTATCCCTTTTCCATGGAGCAGTATCTGGTTCTAACCTCTGCACTTGCAAACGCACTTAACCATTAACAACATCATGATTCAGTGGAATTTTAACTGTTTGACAACACTTTTTAAGAAAGTACAAATGAGCAATTCACAGGGCCCAAAAATTTCCAGTACAAGTTCACATTTTCTGTATAAAAAATCACCTGTACATCCATTGGTCTTCATAGTATAATTACACCTCACAGTCTGCAGGCACACTGGGTGAAACGCTAATGCACCCCCAAAGCTAGTACATAGGCAGAGGTAAACCTGAAGAAATAAAGTTAATCTATGAACTAAACTGGAGCCCTCTCATAAATGTTTAATTTAATTCCGTTTAAATATATATATATTTGCCATCTCTGTGTGAATTCACTGAAGACCCACTAGAGTAACAAAGTCACATATAGCAACCTCCACGAGACCTCTCAGTCTTACCCTCATAAGTACAATAACTATGACCTTAATAGGATAAATTGCTGAGAGGGACCCAAGTTTCTCTATTGACTACAGAAGGAGAAGGGTTGACTAAACGCCTAAATTCTACAGAGTGAAAATCAGGTAAGATTAAAGCTCTGATGACTATGAGGTAGAAATGCAGAACATTAAATTTGCAGTATCAGTTCTTCCACATATGAGGTCTACAACATGTAAACAAAATGGAAGCACAGAATAATACTAACTATGCAAAGTACTGAATAAACCTCTGTCAATGTCTTTTGTATTTGCTTTCATGCACATTTCCAGTCCATAAATGCTAAGTGATAGCATGGGACTAATTATGCTTTAAATCTAAAGTGCGTGCTCAGTGCCAGGAAGCACAGTCAGCCCTCCATCACTGCTCCTATTTTCAGCACATTTCAAAAGACATGAACTGATTGAAGAAAACCCACACCATAGCAATCTGAAGTCTAGTAACATCGATAAAGAGTCAAATCCTGAAACTTTTGCTCAGCTCAGATGTTTTCTTCTGTCCTAGTGCAACTGTGCTGAAGAGTGCTAAGGGAAAAATTTTCTTCCATCATTCGAAATGTGACTTTTGTGAAATCAGCTGGTAGCATTTGTGTCCACTGACAAAGTTCATGTGACATGGAGACTTCCCACTTATCTGCTATGTGTGACCATAACCCCTCCAAGAAAAGCTTGAAGATGGCAGCTACATCATTTGACCCTAATCCTTCCAGCTTTACTACAACACAAACATGTTATATAGTACTAAGCATAGTATTAAGCTGTTATATAGTACATTTACACATATCTCCTTCTGGAATAACTTGCAGATCCTAGAAATCCTTCTGTTTTCTGCTTTTATTCTTTGCATATCATTGAACACCATCTTCTGAGAAGCAAAGCTCAGCATAAAAATAGCACATTTAAGGACTACCAAAAAAACCCTCTAGAAGAAGTGAATTGCAATATATTAATTTATTTTGCTGGATTTATATCTCTAAGGACTTCAAGTTGCCTTGAGTTGAGAAAAGGTTTTTCTAAGATAGTGTTAACATGAGGTATTTTTTGTAAACATCAGTGTGTCCTTCAGGCTTGAAATTCAGTAGTGATCTTAACACTGTTTATTTTGCCAGACAACTGGCACAATCACAGAGCCACTGACATGCTTCTACGGGATTTTATACTCTAGCTGGGTGAGACGGCAAAAATTTCCCACTGAGCTCTCATCCTTTTAGCTTCCAATACCGAAACAGAAATGGGTAAAGATTTTTTTTAATTCTTTTTGGACTTGCAATAAACAGTAAATCTTAGCTTTGAGACAGACAATGCACAGAATCTTCATGAGTTTGGTGGTAGTTTCACTCCAAGAAATAATTTCTGACTTTGAAGCAGATTAAAAATATATTACCTAGGCATAGCATAGCTTGGTCACAAAAAACCCAGTCACAACTGCAAGAGAAATGAAATTTGTACTTAATCATACTGGCAGCCTTACCAAATTCCACTGATTTTTGATTATGCAGAACAGACAGATAATCACAACTAAAACTGTCCTTCCAATCAGTGGCCTCTGCATGAAATCAATTCTTCTCTATTACACTGTAGTTAAAAGGCCCCTATCAAGAGAAAATTCTTGTTTCATGAAAGACCTACTAAGTTTCTGTTATTCATGATGTATTTCACAATTCTTGCTGTTTAAATTTTGCAGACATAGAAGGGTTGTTGTTACTGCTTTTTTCTGTCTCATAATCACTCATCTTGTTGATTCTAATATAGTATCCATTTTAAATATACTCAATGGGTCACTTTCATTCTCACTTATAAAGTCCACTTAATCTTCCAATGAATCACAAAAAGCTTCATGGTTCAGAAATGAAATGGGAACATTTTTAAAGAAAGAGTTTCAAGGATAGGTGTTTGCTATTTTTTAACTAAGGTTTAGCACCAGATAAACATCATTCTAAATGACAGACTGTCCCATCCCTATACTTTATACTCAAGAATATCCAAAAGGACTTCGAAATTGTGTATAAAGAATGAAGAGGTTGAATGCTTCTCCCAGAATTTGTGTGGCTGTTTGAAAATCTACAGGAATTGCTCTTCCCTTTCATGGAAACCTCTGTGGAAAACCCATACCCAGGAGTTAGTGCCCTCAAAAGATTTCACGGCATTTTTCGCGTTCTTTATTATTCAACAAGAGGAAAGATTTCACTTCCATACATCACACATATACCTAAGGTGACCAGCTACTTGGTGAAAACCATTTCCCTATATTTTAGAGCTGATCAAACATTTCACATACATAGTCGTAGTATCCTCTGCAGTACAAAACATCATTTTTTTCCACATACCTTTTTTTTGTTGGTGGGACAAATGTAGAAATTGTCGATAACAGTGGCAATCCCCGGCTGTAGATTCAATTTTGTGTATAATGTCCCAAAATCTGAGGACCTGAAAGAAATCAAACATCTGTAAGTGCTTTATTCTAAAGGCTTCAGCACAGAAATGCTCTTAGGAAAGAAAGCATATAAATAAAAGACCACTTTTTATAACTATCCATTTTCATTACTTCTCTGCCACTCTTTTGTTCTCTTCTATGCTCATCGGTTTTTAAGAGAAACCTACCAGTATAGGAATATTTTTCCAGGTCTGAAAAGAATCACCAGTTCTGTCTTTATTTCACAGGTCTACACAGTGCTAGTTTTTATCCTGACACTACACAGTGCAGTGACAGAAGCACAAAACATACAGCTTTCCATCACCATCCACCCACAAGTTTTTAAAAAAATGCTAAGCATAGCAAAGGCTTGTATGAGAATACTAACAGAACCTGCTCACCCTCAGAAAAAGAACAGCTACTTTCAGAACCTGGTTTTGTGTAAAGAGCAATTTGGCCTAAGATCGGGAAGGCTTTGGAATTGACAGAAGTATCCACTCCTGAATCTTTTTTCAGAGCATCACTATAGTTCTGAATAAATAAAGCAGGTACTTGACCATCAGTATTTCTTACACACTAAGATATTAATATTACCAATGAGAGCACTAAGCAGAGACTGCCTTGTATTCCTGAAAACCTGACAGCAAGAAATGACATCTGGTTTAGATACCTGCATCTGCAGTGCCAAGTATAAAATCAATGATCAAGTAAAAGGTTAGTTTAGCAAAATGTTAATAAGCAGAATTCAAAGCAAGTCACATCCAAAATTAAATCACTTTGGATGAAGCCTCATTTGTTCTGTACAGCATCAACTTACACCATATGGTCTCTCCACATTTACAATTTTTCCCTCCTTATTTGGAAAGGGACTTATCCAAGGCACCTGTCCCTTTCTCCACCAAGAAGCTTTCCCTAGGACAGACGGTTGGTGGGTGGACTTCCACACTATTACATTCTCTTCACGGGAATAACCATATCTGTTTAAACAGGACTGAAGGTGCTCTGTCAGGTATCTCCGTGGTAACACGCTGCAGCTCTCAGATCCAGCCTATCCAAGATAATCATTACCTGTGTTCCTGACAGCATGACACTGAGGACAGCCTACAACTGATTTCTGCTTTGTAGCACCATTCTCCCCTTTTTATCATTCCTTAGCGGGCTCTTTCTTGCATACTCCTCACCCAGGTGAGTTATTACTGACATTCATATGGACAAGACTGAGTAAAGAGAGAGTGAGAAGTGAGACATGGAATCCCTTGCTCACTATGTCCTTGAAAGATGACTCAAAGCAGATCTCCTTCAAGTTACACAAAGCAGAATAATCCCCAAAAAGACATTTGCCTGCAGAAGGTCACCTGGCCTCCATCTGACCATGTCCCCATTCCACAAGGAATGTCACTTAAGTCAGAGGACATGTGATATGAAGCTAGTGGCTACTTTGCTATCACTCGTCCAGTTGACAACACATTGCAAGAACTCCTAGTTGTGGTCTTAGAGTAGCTTTTTATGGTTTTGTCACCATCAAGAACATGAGGCACAAAATCATACAATCATAGATTGGTTTGGGTTGGAAGGGACCTCAAGGATCATCAAGTTCCAACGTCTTTACCACAAGCAAAATGGCACAGTATGTCTGGATTAGGCCCAAAGGCACAGAAGTAAATAATAATTTGTATTTACCTTCTTCTGCTTAGTCTATGGGTCAAAAATGACTGTGATACACAGATCATACTCACAGCCTGAGGCCATAAGTATACATATTTTATAGCCACATCTGAACAGACAAGATCTGATTTCTTCCATAGTATAGTTTTGTTTGCAAATACATAACAGAGTATTACAAAAAATAATCTAATCAAAGAAATTCAGTTCAGACAAATTATGATGTAGAAATCGAATACATACAATTGCACTGCACTCAGTATTTAGCACCAGGCTAATTAAAATTCTAAGGGGAATAGGGTGGACAGTGCTAAATCTGATTTGCCTGAGGTGTTTGACAGAGAAGAAATTGAAAGAAAAGGTAAAATACAGACTTCAGCCAGATGTACTGAAATTATGCAGAACAAGTATGCATGCTGGAAACAAAGCCTAGGATATTCTCTATGAGGAAAGAATGCTAGGTCAGTGGCTTGTCCAGTAATAAATTCTGAAATCACTCTCTGAACCTTGAAGATTATCTAATTTACCTTGAAGAGGCAATTCCAGGATTAATACAATGGGATCACTGGAGAGTGACACCACAGGACTGATGGGGATGGCAACTTTATCAAGGTATGAAAAGAGTAGAGGCAGGAAGCCCAAGGAGGATAAAAAGTTCCAGTCTAAAACTTCCTATTCTAATTCTTAGTATTTATAAAAAGTACTACAAAGAAAGAATAAAGTCATATCAAAAAGAGCAAGCTAAGTTAACAAAGGTATTTTCAGAGAAAGGTAGAAAAACTATGGTATTTTTTTTTTTTTTTCATACACTAGGTATTAATGTTTTTCCACAGTTTAGCTAACTCAAGGGGAAAAAAAATCAGGAAAAAAAAAGAATTCTAATCTCAGTCTCACACAATGGGATAATGCATATCCATAAAGATGCACCATGCTGACAGAAGACTCACATTGACAAAAGATCTGTGGATCCATTGAAAAATTTATTCAGACTCCAAGATATTCTTGCTTTTCCCTTGAGGTAGCCCCAGAATATCAACTACTCCTTGAGAAATCTATGTACAAGAGGACATTGCTCTAGGGAAGCACAATCCAAAAGATTAGCTGGCTTTCCAGACCACGGCGTTTTCACCTGAGCCATGTGTTCCATGTTCCTCAACTCTGCATATAAAGAATTATCATTTTACTAACAGAAGTCTCTGTAACAACTTAGCTGCTGAGGAAGATATATTCTGGGATTGCAGAGTATGCCTGCCCTGGGAACGTATTACATAGCAGTACAAAATGCATTTTGTACCAAACTGAGAAGAATATCTAGTTGTTGTTGTTTTTTTCTGTTTTAAAATCCAAGATTGTATTATTACAAAAGCGTTAAGAAGAAGAAAAAAAAAAGAAAGGAAAACAAAACAAAAACACATACTTTTTGTACTTATCAGGAAAAAGTATTTTCTTTCCTCTCTAAAAATTCATGAAAGAATTATTTCAAGGTAAAACACTAAGAGGATGCAGTTACAGTATAAGGAGTCAAAGGAGACCAGAAAAATTCTTGCATGGTGTAGTTTGTTTGCAGTGGGAGCACAATAGCAGAATTTTATAAACTCAAGCAAGAAGAGTTAAGGGTTGATTTCTTAAACATTTGCCTGGTCCACAGCTCTGAGGGCAGTGGATGCGCTGCCCATTTTTGGTGTGAGACATTTCAGTGGATACAGAAAGCTATCCACCCGTTATCTCAAACTGCCAATTATCCAAGCATGCAATAGGAGCTACAGACTATGTGGAAAACAGAATTGTAGAACATGTGAAGTTGGAAGGGATGCATAACGTCCACAGTGTCATAGAATCACAGAATGGCTTAAGTTGGAGGAGACCTTAAAGCCCATCCAGTTCAAACCCATATGTAGGGTTGCCCCCAATAGATCAGGCTGCCCAGAGCTCCATCCAGCCTAGCCCTGACTGTCCGCAGAGCTGAGGCATCCACAGCCTCTCAGAGCAGCCTGTTCTGGCACCTCAGCACCCTATAATTAAAAGCTGATTTCCTAATATCTAACCTAAATCTCCTCTTAGTTTAAAGTCCATCTCTATCTCTCCAACTGTCTCTGTAACCAAAAAGCAGAGCTCAGTGCTGTCCCATTGCTCCCTTTGAGGAGCTGCAGACACCATGAGGCCTCTGTTCGACCTGCTCTGAGCTGAACAAACCAAGGGACCACATGCAACCTGCTCCTGACAGGCTCTCCCACTAGGTAATAGATTCGTTGGAAGTGTATGCATCTGTTGAAGTATGTGTCATTACTCACTTTTGTGTTCAAGGAAAAATCACTTGTCACTCTCTGAACATGTGGTGAAATAGCAGTCACTAAAATACAACAGTATTACAGCACAGACAGAATCATGTATTTTTATCTTGTTTTAATATAGTGATCTCAAAGTGTGGTTGGGAAAGCTTCCAAATAATACAAAAATTTACTCTGATGAAAATCAACAAACCTCAAAACCCCCTAAACTCTAGAGAACTATGAATCTTGTATGTTAAAATGTAATTTTTTAAATTAAACTAAAATAAATCTATGTCTTCAACAGCTTGAAGCTGTATCTAAACTCTGAGTCTGGCCACCTTTCAAATGCTGAGTGAGAAGAAATGTAACAGGTACCAAAGCAGATGTGAATCAAAAATCTGCCTGTCCAAACTTCACTATCATACAGTTCTCCGTTAAAAACTCACACCTACAACTCAGTATTTATGTTAGTTGTCTTTCCAAAAGATATTTACAAGTATACAGTAAAATAGATACAGCAAATATAATAAAATGTAGATGGCAAGATGCTAAGGAAAAACATCTGAAAGGTCAAAATTGAACAGAAACGTAAGATTAAGCATGTCCAACTCACAGTCCACAGGCTGCATGTAGCCTGGCACAGCTCACAAACCAAGCTGACTGGATGGCGTCTGAAGCAAAGGTGTGTCACTGAATTCCTCCATGAGGAAATAATTGCACCCGTTTACATTCATCAGCACTTTCTGAATGTTTTTGAAGACCAAACAGTGAATGTGAACACAGTGAGATGGTGTATTTCCACAGAGATGACAGCAAGTGCGGGTCACCTGTGCTGGTACATATTTTTACAAGCATGGCATGCATGCTCTTGTTCATCACTGGTGAAAATGCACAGCTAATGGTGGTGACTAAGTTGAAAAATACAGTTTTGTAACTGAGAGTTTTCTCTATCAAATAGTGTTGTTGTCCTCTTTTTGTATCTCTTTTAGTTTGCATGGAAATAAACAGGAGGCATTACATCTGGAGCAACATATGTGTAAGCAAACCAAAAAAATTCCTCTTCACTCAGTGCAGCCCGAAGGTTGGGCACTTATGTATCAGACATTCCAACAATATATGCCAGGGAAAAAAAAAACATTCTGAAAGGGAAGTAATCAGAAGAATATCACTTAAGTGGTACACTCATGCGTCTTCATTAACTGAACAACACAGGAGACTTCAAGGGATCTGACATGCACAGTGTGGGAACTACAGAAACATTGTTTAGTATTGTAAAAACTTTCTGAACACTGTCACCTCTCTCTCCCCACAAATCCTCAAGCCTTACTTCACAGTAGAAACACATTATAATGGTTGAGTACCAGTACCTGAATCGTGTACTTAGAAATTCATGCAGATGAAAGTTTCTTCAACAGCTATACAAGAGCATGACTTCCAGCAATCCAATTAACAGATTACTCATCAGTTGCTGGCTCTACTGAAGTACCTTCCTCTGCTTTCCAGAAAAGTTGAGCCTTTTTGATGATATATGCACCTTTTCCTCTCAAAAATAGAAAAAATATAGAAATATTTCTTCAATTTAATCCAGTTTTACACTGAACAGTCAATGGTGCAAGCAAGAGCTAAAAGAAACAATTCACTACTTCAAATGTAGGGGATACAGAGTTTACTTTTTTTTTCTTCTTCTCCTTTATAGTATGAAAATCAATTTATCCTGTCTTTATTTACCAATCCATTACTGATAATGTTAGTTAGATTCTTAAGATCTGTTTATCACAACATTCTTTTTGGCTGAAGTTAATTGCTATTGCTCTGTATTACTCTGATGAGCATTGAAGATGGTACAACCCTATCTTTATACACATGCAGAGATTGGTGCCATTGCTACATACACACAAAGAATCCTATAGTGTCAGTCATTGAATGCAAGCACAATGAAAGACAAGCAGCTATTTGCAGTAACTTTTCAGCAACTCATAAATGTATATTCACATTTTACTGTAAAACACCATCTCCAAAAACAAAGCAAAACCTGAACATCTGCCCAATTAGAACTCAAGGAGGATCAAACTGGCACAACATCTAGAACTGGACTTTTACTGAATGTCTAAAATGTGCCTGACTTAATCATCTGAACTGAGAGGAAAAACTACTCCTATGTAAGCAGAAAAAAAAAGCAAGAATTAAGATTTAGGCTGCTGGGTACTTAAGCAAGACAGGTCTTCTCTTGGAAACTATGGTTACAAACTTCAATACAAGGAAGGAATAAGATACCGCCTTCTTTTGCAATATGCTTGAAAATGAAAGACAAAAGCTAAACGATGCTACATGTGACTGACAGACTGCTCCCTGGTGCCACACAGGACCTGGTCTGACTGACCCATAGTGGCATGCCAGGCTGCAGTGCTCTGTCTAGATGTTGCAGTTTCCTTTGCAGAAAATTATTTCAAGTCTCACAACACAGTACAGGAAACTGATGGTGTCTTTTGAGGGAATGTGGAAGGTGGCAAGTTGTAACTGTGTCTTACAATGAGGGTGTGACAAATATTGTCACAGAAATGTGGCAAAGAAATTTAAGACAAGATTCTTCTTTCCCTACGTATCATGTTTTCTCTTGCTGGTATCCTCTGCCATGCATTTATCATATGTTTTTATTTGGTAATTATAACTAAAATACTTATTCTGTACAGTGTACATACATGCATTTAAACTCCTACAGACAACAGTGCTATGTTTTCAGTATATGTTACAGATCTCCCAGGGCTGTATTTAAACATTCCTGCTCTGCACAGCCTTGCTGTACACCACCAGTTATCTTTTACAGTCCTTCATTAGTCCTTCAATATACCACAAACATTCTGCTCATTAGCCTATAATCGAGCTGCTTATCAGTTACATTTTTAAACTCCTCATTACTTTGCTGCACAGCTCCAATAATTAGACTTCATATTTTACAGGCTTCTACAACACTGCATTAGTTTCTATTAGCTGCAATCACCACTTTTTCTCATGGAAATGGTTTGTTTAGGTGGGACATCTATTTTGAAACTAGTGTCTTGCTGTATTGATTGAATTCCAAAGGCATAGAAACCACTGAAGGTACATATGTAAAGGCACATTGTGAAGTCACACTCACAAAGCTTTAGCAATGAATCTGCTTAACCATATAATGCACAGCGCCACAGGGACAGGGACAAGGAAACCAAGAAACAGTGAGGAAAACATGGATAAAATGTAATTTTCTAAAATTAGATTTACTAACAAGATTGCCAGAAGCAGAAACATCTTTGTATCATTCCAGAATGATTCCTTTCTTGTGAGTGTTGTGATTGGAAGCAAAGCAATTACAAATGAAAATTTCTCATTTGATATACTGACATTCTTTGAGGAAATAGGTTGGTTCAAAAACACTTTCTTGAGGGTTGCATGGAACATTAACATTCTCCACCACAGAAAAATGCTAGGTATTTCCTACAGCCTGGGATACTACACACAGCTGAAATATTTCTGAAACAACTTTATTCTCCCAGAAACAGTTGGGCAAGGCAGGTCTTTGGAAGGCAGTAAGAATGCTGGTATGTACGAGAAGAGAGAATTTGGCCTTGTGCTTTCTGATCAGAACAGCAAGAAATTTAAAAAAAGAACTGGTAATACTTTAATGAATTTTATGTGCATATCCACACACAATCGTGTATTCCTCTAGCAAGAGGCATTACCAATTGTAATATTTACAACTGATGCTCCAGTAAGTAGATTTATTCTTTGACTTGATTTGTAGAAGTTTTCACTTTTCCTGCTGAAGTGCTGACCTCAGCTTTATGATTCTTCTTGGGAAGAGGAGGTAGGGAGTGAATTAGAGGGCCAGATTGTAACACTGTAAAAAGGTGAATACATCCATCTTCTGTCAGTGATTGGACTGTGTTACCCTGCAACTGAAGCTAAATGCCTGGAAGAACTAGGGGAGTAACTAGGAACCTATAAAGAAGGAAAATATTCCCAAACAGTAAGTAAATACAGATAAACAGACACTGCAGAATGTTAAGCCTTGCTCTGAGTGTATTAAGGACCTACCAAGCCCCACACAGTCATTTCTTGTAGGTTTTTCTTGCACATTTCTCCAAAACTTCTTTTACATCACAGATTGATGCTGGGAACTCTGCAGAGGGAGCACAAGTTAATCTAAAATGTCAGCTCACGCATCTCCATTGTTAAAGGACTAAATGTTCTAAGTTACTACAACTACCCCAGGAACCAAACCCATACAAGGAATTTTAAGGCATCACTTCGAATTCTCATCCTACCACAGAAATTCACTGCCTCACCCACGTGAATTTACCATCACAATTGCTTTGAGGTATCTGAAGTCATGAACATTTCCACACAGTTAAACAAGCTCACACTTTCCTAACAGCCATTAAAAGCAGTGTGTCTGCCTCCTGACCTGCTGCTTTGCAAACACAGCGGTTCCGCAGTTACCAACAGCAAAGCTCACCTTGTGAAGCTGCAACCACCACTTTAGCAGAATATGTTTCTGCTACTTGCTAACAACCCCAGCCTTAATCTCCTAACATCTCTGACAACTTCAGTCCCTCTCCTCTGGCTGCAATGGCACCTGGAGAGAGTTTGATCCATCAGCTGAAGCTTGGCCCACTGTTGGACTTGAAAAGCAAGCAGCAATAAAACCCCAGCAGATACTTCTGCTTTTACAGCATCTCTTCCAAACCCTTGGCCAGACATAAATCCAAAACAGATCCAGAAAAGAGACAAACAGTGCCACCATCATGGCTTAAAATTAGAAGGCAAAACCAACCTTGTCTGAGAGTCTGAGGATTCTGAGAGACCAACAGTAGCAAAAGGTGAAGTGTTCCCATAAATTATGCAGACAGATTACAAGGGACAACTACAGCAAATGCAGCACAGTTTGCTAGGAAACAGAATGCGAAGACAAATACATGCATTTACACAGAGTTTCCAAACTAAGACAGCACTTCATAGCAACAAGTCCAGGAAGCAGGCAATTTTATGGCCATTAATACTTTCATGTGGACTTATGCCGCTTCCACACTCTTGTAATCAATGTTCTAAAAATAAATCAGAAAGGAGATGATCCTTGGTGGAAGCAGCACTCTGCAAACATGCCATGCTGGATCTGTTTTGTTAAAGGAAAGCGGCAGTAAGAGTGCATTTACAGCTGACATTGTGTTTTAACAGAGAGTAGGTGATATATGCCAGGGTGACATGCTAGTACACTTGTTCACTCTGTGATGACTAACTGCTAACCAAAGCTCAGTCCATGATAAATTGTTGCCATGTAATTTCAAATGCAAGTGAAAACAACCTCCACAGAATAAGATCAACTCTTTACAGTTAAAGTAACGCATAGAGCACTCAAGGAGCTGAAAACTTCAATCCCATTCTTGTCACACAATCAGGGAGACCAGGAAGAGAAAAAAGTGGCCCTGCATCTAAAAAAATTTTTTTTTGACTGAGTGAAGACTATTACAAGTTGTCCTGCTTACCCTAACAGCTACTTTTCAAACTCTGCAGGTGTTTGGGGTCTCCCATGGAGGTTGAGGGCAGCAGGCAATAGCCTCCTTGACTCCACGAGTTCTGTGCTGGTAAATGTCCTGGGTCACCAAGTGAATTAAAGGGTCTGGATCACTAAGAGCTCTAAAGAGAGGTCAGCAGACTTGAGCATCCAAGATCAATGGGATCCTCAGACATTGCAGCTACAAGAGTCTGAACCACACCATGACGACAAAGGTTGGAAGCTAAGTGAGCGCTAGCATGTGGAGGACAGCTCCTGCACCATCTACAGGTCTGTGACTACAAAATACCTTCAGCACCCTGCAAGCAAGCGTGGGACTGGAAGCAACATCCACCAACATATTGAACTGGCTGAGTCTGAAAAGCAGCACCAGGAAGAAGGTGACAGTAGTCAAGGATATCACACTACAGTGGATGGGGCCCTCTTCTGCTGACCTGATCTGCTAAGCAGGAAGCTTTGCAGCTTGTCAGGGCTTGGATCTGTGACGTGGTAAAGACACAGCTGAGTTTTTTCTGATCCTTAATTTTTTAACTCCTGTTGCTCTTTCTCATGGGCACCAGCAAGCCTGCTAGGGCAGCTGTGAGAACGTACCAATCATACTAACTCAGCTCTGGAGGCAAAGGAGTCAAAGAGGAGCCAGGATATTTTCTCCTCAGTTCTTCTACTGCAGGCAAAGGGCTTGAGAAGGCATGAACGGATCCTGCAAGTAAATACTTAGTTGTGTTGCTGGTGTTGACAACAGAAATTTGGCTTTTATTACCTTAGGATCCTCTCTCTGGAGACCAAGGTCTGACAGAGAGAGCTAAGAGCAAAAATTGAACAAACAGTTATTCTATTTTGTAAGAAACATTTAATGGTGCAGTGTAAGTTAAATGAAACTTCCTTTAAGTCTTGGATTTTCACTGAAATAACACTGATCATAAAGAAATAACAAAACAAAAAACAAACAAACAAAAAAACATTCTGGTCCAGCTCTGATATCTTCATAAATTCACATAGTGAATTTATTTATTGAAGTGAATGCTATTGCAACTCTACAGGAAATAAAAAGGATTCTTATTCGAGAACTCCATCTGGACCACAGCTCAGCACTTTACTCTTTTGGGGAAGAAAGAAATGTTATGAGCATTATGCACAGGAAGTGTTTGTAGTTCTATTTGTTGACATGTAATTTTCTTAACTACTACTAAAAAAAAACTGGCCATATGAAACAAATTTATCATTAAGAAAAATTTCAACAGATAGCACTCAGTTAAAACAAGAGATACCTTTCACAAACAAACTCTACAATAATTTCCAAAACAACCCTAAAAAGTCTTTACAGCTGCCCCAGATGTTTATGAAAACTGTAAGAGGCAATTACTTTTCACAGTTATTTACGTCAGGAAATATGCCTGAGGGGCATTTTAATTCCTGTAATTAGTCTCTTCCCATGACCACTTTCAGTCTTAATGGTGTTTTCCAAGCACTAACTATATCAGCAGATCTTGAGCTAATTAAAAGCACAAAACACCCATCGAACTTTGCAGTTAATTATAAGACAAGAAAGGAGGGCAGCAAGGATGTTGGACGTTGGTTTACACGTACACCAGAACCAAAATTGTATGGTTACAGAATATATAATGAAACTGGGGAAAATCTGTATGTCTGCAGAAGCAATATATATCCATCGAGTGAGCAAAATATTTATTTCTTTTTAATAAAAGGAACCACTTCCTAGGTGTCACTTGTTTACTATTTTATTACTTCCGTATCCACTGCTCTAAGATTCCCCAGTATAGAGATGGGTCCTCACCTGGATGACTCTGTATAGATGTAGGAAGGACTACACTGTATCTGGAAAAGCTCACAAAGCAATCTATCAAAATATAAATACAATAAACCCTTTGGGAAATCAGAAAGGTTAGCACAAAAGGAAGAAGCTTAATGTCTTGTAGGAAATCCAAGGCAGACCCACAGAACTGCAGCCATGCCTCCTAAAGATCTCTTCCAGCATTTAATTTCAAGGACCAAAGTTTTTTCCCTTCTCACTAGACTGAACCAGACTGTATGACCAGATATAAACGGATTTTGATTTTCTTTTTACTGAGATGATGACCAACTGAAAAGGTTTCACAAGAGATTTGTACAGATGTGTCTAATATCTTCACTTCTGAATACCTCTGAAGGCAATTCACCGTAAACACTTTCTATTTTGTATAATTTATAATATCCTGTGCTAGTAAAAATGACAGATCTGAGTCATGATTTTGTTGCTCCTATACATTTACTTAGTGAAAAAAGGGAATCTTAGGGAAAATGGAAATCTGTCCAAGTTTAGACAGAGACCTACTGTTAAACAGGTAGACTGTCCGCACTTAATACCATCTCTGATTAACCTGCCTGTAGCATCTAATTCTATAAAATAAACACAAAAGAAAATTAAGGAAAGGAAAGCCAGTTTTACCACAGGGCGGGCTAAAAAGTTCCAAAAATCTTCAGCAGAAAGTCTGAGGAAAATGACCTAGCTTCTGTGCTATGTATTTGCCAAATGCCTTGACAGTGTAGCTTGCACACTCATACAGAAATGCATTTGATAACTGAAAAAAAACTTTCTTAAGGCAGTAAATGACCACCCCTTAGTGACCACTACTAAAACCTGATAATTCTTAGATGAAATTTCCCTATATCACTTATTTTAGTTACTTCAAGGAATCTTCTAGCAGCAATAAAATAGAAAGCTTTGGCAAAATACAGTTTTTCTCTTTATGAATTTCACTTGAGGACTATGACAAGATCCCTTTGAGCACTTCTGAACTGCAGAAGAGCTCCTTCTACAAGAGACTACCATATTTCCAGACCATATACAATCGCTGACATTAGTTCTTCATTAACTATTAGTACAAGGATACCAAAACGGGCATCACACACATACAATTTCAAGGTACAATTTTGTCATGTTCAGTTCTCTTTTCTTTATTAAGAAGTCGGTAGTAAAATTGATTGATGGGTAGTCTTATTGTACCAGGAGGACTTGTCATTCAACTCTTTGACCTTGTCTTCACACTAATAGTCAAGTGTCTTTGAAATCTGTTTACTTCAAAATTTACCAGAGTATTAATGACAGGATGTCAGCACTTTTCAGGTTTGAAAAGACCCAATAATAGTAAATGAGTTTGGACAGTAGGGTCATCCATAATGTACTTTAACAGAGAGAGACAAACTTCATTATTCCACTTTATGATTTAGGACATGTAGAACAACTCTTAAGCTACTTTTTATTATCTTTACTTTTGTATTGATGAACATTATTATTTGAGGCGAAGATATGACAAATTAAGTGACAGCAATTACAAAGATATTCCCGACACAGGATTTGATAAATGCAACACCCTTTCCGAAACAGTTACAGAACCCAAAAAGCTGAGTCATTTCTCATTGAACAGAGCCCGAGAAAATTCGAGAAGTGGTCTACCTGATTCAGAGCAGACTTAATCTTTCATATTTATGTCCAACATACAAAAAAGGAACTATCTGTCCCTCTGTCACACAAATGGATCTCAATTCTTACAGGTCAGATTCATGAAATTGAGACATATAGATTTAAGGAGGGATTAAGTAGATCTTTCTCACTAGCAATAGTTTCCTCTGTTAGCAATATTACATAAAAATATCTAAGTTATTTTTTATTAATTTATTTTGTGTTTGTTAAAGACCCTTTCCTTTGCTGCATAGCTATCTGAGGAGGAAAAGTAATCTTTTGTTCCATTTCCTTCCAGTGGGGAGTTGTGCTCTCCCTGTTTACCTTTTCATGATTTCAGTTAGTGTACCTTGTGAGATTAGGAAGAATAATACAAAATATGATAATCAAATGACCCACCAAATCCCAGAGAAATTGTCCTCAAATATTAATGCTTTATCTTCAGAAACTTACTAATCTGGTAGAGCAATGAACAGTCACGTCACACCTGTATTTGCATTGGCCACATATGGTGTATTCAGTAGCTATGTGCAGACAGCATTCTGATTAGTACTTAAAGATTCTAATTATTTTTCTCTGGTTTTAGTTTTTGAATTTGCCTCCAGTCCTTCTAACGTTTCACTCATGTACATAAGTGCACATTCAAATTAGCTGAGCTTCAGAGTCCTCAATATTCTTAAGATTTTACAAGAGGTCAGAGAAACTTCTGGTTTTGCCTCAATAAAGTGTAAAAATAGAGCAATATCAATACCTGTTGCATGTAAGAAACTGAAGATGTAAAAGTGAAGGTTAGTACTGTATGATCATAGGAAGATGAAAATAATTATAAAAAGAGGTAAAATAGAAAGTAGTTTTTAGTTGCTTATTCTGTTAAGAATGCAGATTATTGGCAAATGTATTGCCAAAAACTTTCAAATCATTCCAACTTTAAGTTATTCACACTGATAATCAAAATGTAAATTACTTTTAAACCACATGATAGAGTTGGTTTAGTGCAATAAATACTTTTAAGAGCAAACCATAAGTTGTACCTGTTATGAGGTTTTCATTACTTATAATTTCAGCTCTGTGGCTTTATTAAACGACAACTACAGTAACAATACCACATTCAGACTCTGAGATTTAAATGTAAAATCTGTAAAGTGCGAGGGGAAATAAAAGAATATTTATGCCATCAATTTGATGCAGTATCTGAAAGAAAATACAGCTTAGGTTAAGCAAACTGAAGGCAGATATTTGAGCATCAATGATATGCTTTACAATCACCTTTTCATGTTTTTCGCTATTGAACCGGGGGAAAATAAAAGTTGTCTTTGTAAATAACCATGAAGAATGCCAAATAAAAACATGGGAAGGAATTATTTCCAATTGTCCCTAGCAGAGCACTTACACAAAAGCAGAGGTACAATGAAACAGGAATGCAGCAAAGTCATCCGTGCCTGGAAAATTTAGTAAATAAACCATACTATCAAGTATATGATACCTAGAAATGTATAAGATTTCATTACTAGGAGACCTAATGGCTCTCTAGGGGAAAAAAATATCTGCTACCCTGTCTCCCACCTCATCCCTATGTGTTATTTCCTGTAAGCCTCTGCTTTCTGTGTCCCTGCTCTCCCCACATCTGACAAGTCCATGAGTAGCAGAGAAAAGTTTGCCTTTGGAGATGACTGACCTTTAGTAATTGCATTTCAAATTAATATCACAGCATCAGTAGCACATACAATCTTTCTTTCATACCTATCTTTTTGTTGCCTTTTGCCCATCAGAATAGCATTGTTTTTTGCTACTGTTCTTTTTTTCTATTTCATTCTTATCTTTAGGCAGTGATTACACAAGACTGTGTATAGCATCAGCAAGGGAAGAAAAATACATTATTCCTTATTTTGAAAGCTGGGCATGCTAAGCACAGATTTCATCTAAATTGCAGGTAGAGCATCGCTAACAGTATTGATAGCAAAGTCAGGCATCCTTGGCTCGTGGACAAGAAGACATAACTGTACCTGCTTTGGAATTTTCTATTTTGTTCTGTATTGGTGTATTAGAGCCCAGTGTCAACTTACTTTCCCATTTCAGAGAAGAGAAAAAAATACCTTAGGTATCAGACACCTGTCTTCAGGCAACTGTTTGAACAGACTTTAGGTAAGTGCACGCCTATCAGAATATTTCTACTGAAAACACAACATACCTGCAATGTATTCCCACAGATCAGCAGTGAAGCATTACCCACAGGCTTGCAGATCATTAGTGATCCATAGCCACAATTTTCTAACCACTAATCATCATACAGATACAACTAACATCTATTATTGTTCACAGTTCACTCTTCAATAGTTTTGGTACCTTGACATTAATTCTGCAGAGGAGAACATGACAGATGGCTGGAAAATTGTTCATCTAAATCTACAGTAGTCTGCTTACTTTACAGCATTATCTCAATCTACCTACTTTAGATTTTGCCTATCCTCTCCAAATTCACTTGCCACCTTTGCTACTCTAGTTTCTATAATAATATAGAGAAGGCGAAGCTCTGAAAACTGTCGGGCAAATAGAATTTTCTGAGTATGGTAAATATTTTACAAAGATGTATACAGGAAAGTAGAAGATGCTAAGAAGTAGATGACAGCCCATCCTACCAAGGTCCTAAACAAAAAGGCACCTATGCAAATTGCTTGCAATCAAGCCCTATGTTTCCAGGCATGTGAGCACTAAAATCATCTCAATACACAACAATTGTTACAGAATGTTACCTTACAGTATTTATACAAACAAATGTCTCTTCTGTTCTAAAATATGTGAAAAATCAATTACATATCAGATTATTTGAAAGGTAATCTTGGATCCGTAGCATGTTATCTATGTTTGCTGAAAATATGTGAGCTCTGACAGGATATAATGTCGTTAAGTTAGTTTTTGCCTGATTAACTATGACTTATAAAATTAGGCTTCAGAATTGAAATAAAACTATTTCCAAATAAGAACAAATATTCACAGAAAAATTACAATATTCTGCTGTTCCACTCAATCAGAATGAGGGATTCAGTTACGCCTGTGGCTCCGTTTTCATTTTCTGTATCTTAGTAACGTCTCAACTCTCCAGCCCACTGCCATATGCTTCCTGTCTGAAACCAAATTCAATCACAACCTCAATCACAATGAAATACAGGAAAGACTTCCAAGGGAAAATTATTGGCCACAGTCACTCCTCTGATTCCACAATGGTATTATTTGGCTTTCCATTTAAACCTCAGTACGAGCAGAATGTTAGCATTCTGGCCCTTGACTTTGCTAACAGGTTCTTCATTGTAGGGAACAAAGTCAGAAACTAGTATCCGAAAAAAAGTGTGATATGAAAAGCGGAATCTGCATTACATTCCATAAAGTCTGCGGTAATAATTACTAGCAGGACTGATTCTGTTAAATGCCCCATTGCAAACCCTAAGTACACACAGGAGCTTGGAAGAACCTGCAGCAGGTAAGATCTATTATCATCAGCCTTCCTCAGGTTATCAGAGGAGCTCTGGTTCCTTGCCACTTCGAGTTCCAGAGGAAAGCCATTTGCTCCTATAGAGCAAAGTGATATTCTAGTGTCATCCTTCTTTTTGTATACTATATATTACTAGTCCTATTGACAGGGAACAGAACTTGTTAATTAATAATTGACTTTCTAAGGAGGACTTTAAAAAAGTGATTCCTGTAACTGTCATTTTCCTATTCATAAATGCATCCTTCATCCTAAAATCTGCTTATCCAAGTGGTTAAAAATCATTTAACTGAGAATATATTCCCAGTCAGTTATTTCAGTTATTTCCGTAATTGTAGCATAGTTATTTCTTCTCCCCAGCAACTTGAGTCAAACTCAGCAGTGAAGAGCAGAGTAGTTCAAAAGGTTCCTTAATTCACCTGATGAGCCACTTGCAAGAGAACTGTCTGCCCTTTAATGAGGCCTCTCAATTAATCCTTGTACACTACATGTGCACTGCATAATGCATGCCCTTTAGCTGGAGTACTCCCCAAACACACTGTTCCTCTGCCCAAAACTAATAATGACTGAACATAAATATAAGACATCGTAACAACGGAGCAGAACTATATGAGACACAAATGATGTGTTCAGCATATATCAGAACTGCAAAACTGTCATTGTACCTGTCCTAATAGAGATAATTACAGAGGAAGGGCTTCTTCATCTGGTGTACGCTTGTCCCTTTTTGGCAATGTTTCACCACTTGGGAACATTCTGAATTCATTCTTAAACCTTAGAATTTCATGTTCTAATTTATTTTGGAATGTTCCAACCTTCGTAAAGATTTAGTTTCACTACAGAAAATCACAAATGTCATTAGTCAGTACCACAAACACTTCTTGGCTCTTCTTCACATACACATGGAGAGTATTCATATTTGACAATGTTTTCAAGTGGTAATGATTGTGCAACATAGCTAAACCAAACTCAAACTCGCATCAAGCAATGCACCCAACTCAGTGCTAACAATCATGAATAACTGCACCAGGCTACAGTTATTACTACTTATTGATAGCTTTTCTTTAAAAAAATAAAAGAAAATAATGAGCATTGAGTTCAGATGTATTAGGGTCTGATTTCAATATTGGACCAGTTGAGCTGACATCTGTGTACAATATCAAACTCACACAGAACTTTGCATTATGTTGTAAGCTAGCTAACATAGCTAACTAAGCATTTGCTCCATATAACAAAAAACCATGAAGTAATGATGCAATTCAGAACAAAAGAGCCTTGTCTGTTCTTCAAAATCTAAAAGAAGCATGATAGTTAAGGTCACAAAAGGAACAGAAAATACATTCAGACAGAAATGTGAACATATGCAAAACACAACAAAATGTAAAAGCTGCTTCTTGACTCAAGTATAAATCACAATTTGCAGTCAAGATTCTAATTTCCTATCACAGCTCCTGTAAGTATTTTTCTGCTGTATATAACTAATGTAAAAATAACTTTCTTCTCTGCAGTAGTATTTTAGTCCTTCTCTTTAGACCAAGCCTGGATGCAGTACTCCTGGTGGAGCCTCATAAGAGCAGAACAGAGGGGGTCAATCTCTTCCCTGCTGGCCTCCCCTCTCTTTTGATTCTGCCCATGATACCGTTGGCTTTTTGGAATTAAAGAACACATTGTGCTAGCTCATATCCAGATTTTCTTCCACCAAGACCCCCAAGTTCTCTGCAGGGCTGAACTCAGGAGTTTTTCCAGTCTGTACACATATTTGGCATTGCCCCAACCTAAGTGTACCATCTTGCCCTTGTTGAACCACATTCAGTTCATATGAGCTCACTTTTCAAGGAAATACAGATCTCTTTGGAGAGCATCCATTCCTTTTTGAATCAGCTGCACTTCTCAGTTTACTGTCATCTACAAACTTGCAGAGCATGCACTTGATCCCACTGTCTAGGTTTCTGATGAAAATGCTGAATATACTGAAGAGCAAGAGAGGCATCAGACATCATTGGCCTCTACGTCAACATAGAGCCATTGATCAAAACCCTTTGACAGCAACCACTGAGCCAATTCCTTATGCACCAAACAATTTAAAGATATGGATGTGGTGTCACGCGATGTCTAAGGCCTTACAGGCGTCCGAATAAGAAAACCAAATGTATTCAGAAATAAAATTAAAAAAAATATATATATAGTTGCAAGTTTGTCCAAAAGGAGAGTACTGAGTTTCCTCTGTTGTCAAGGCTGGGGAACCATACCTCTGTCATTCCTAACAGATGCTGTTTTATATGTTTATTAACCTCCAGTAACAAAGATTTTATAACCTGCTCAGTAATCTAAATGGCACATATTTTGTAGTTTCCCCTAATTTCTAACTTGCATTTTCTATGCTAATATATAACCCTGTTATTCATTGTATAGAACTACACATTTGGAGACTATCATCTTTGCCAATTTTTTTCCCACATATTTTAGAATTCTTTCAATATCTCCCTTTGACTGTTCTTCTCTAAAACAAATAAACTCACATTCCTCTGTATTGCCTTTTCATACCATTCTCACACAATACATTTTACATCCTCTATCATCCCTGACACTTCTCCAGGCTTACTTCTTTATGGTACCCTACAAAGCTACATTTACCAGAAGGACATCTTTGCATTTTTTCACGTAAAATCAGATATATATATATTCCAGTGGTCCATTTTGATACTCAAATTTTATTTCTACAAAATATCCATATAATTAGTACCAGTGAAGATAGCGAATCCTGATGAAGTATTATAGTTTGACTTCTTGATTATACATAAGCTGCTATGAAAGTAATACCTCCCACTTATTTCCATGGAAACCACAACAGATACAAAGAGCATTATAACACTTTTGGAGAGAGAAAATTCTCAGCTACAAAAATCTATTTATCAAGATAGTCATCACCATTAGCTGTGTATTTTCATCAGCAATCAGCATCCTGAGTGCTACACTTGTAAAAATCTGCTCCAGCATGCCTTTAGACACACTGCAGTATCCATGGAGGGAAAATATCTTCTAAACACCAACTTAAGAAGATCTTGTCGGTAGAACTACTAACTATTTTTTCTGGAGAAATTTGATAGCAGGTTATGGAACTGCTGTTAATAACAAATATAACTCCTTTCAGTGTGAGCTCAGGATATTTCAGATGTGGTCCTATAAACCAATCTACTCGGTACTTTTGAGTTTTGTGCTGCTGGCTAATAGAGAGTTAAGTCTTAGACACTCAGAAACCAGCCTGGAACACAAACACACAGCTTTAGAGTCTCCTAATGATCTGTACTTCCCCATTTCACATGCATCACTCAACTTTCCCTGGATGTCTTTACACAAAAGGATTATTCATATTAATTTGTCTATATTGGTGTGTGTAAGTAAAGAAATAGCAAGACATTTGGACAGAAAAGGAAAGGAAAAAGGAAGGGGAGGGCAGGGCAGGGCAAGGCAGGTTGGGGCAGGGCAGGGCAGGGAAAATAGAAAGTAGATGTAGTTTATCCTAAAACTTAAAAGAACAACTAGACAGGCCTGAAGAGCTAAATCCATCCAGATTTGGAAACAATAGCTAGAACAGGATTTTGACAGTGGAAGTATAACAATGCCGGCTAGTATAGCAAGCCAACTATTGAATGTTGATGTATTTAGCCCTCATTAAATCAAAATACCAAAGCTTCACCATATTTAAAGCAGAGGCAGATTATTAAGCATTGAAAAGACATTTTCTCTCACTTCATTTTTACTAGGAGAGAATTTCCCTGGTTTCCACATTCCCATTAGTAATAATATGACAACACAAATCTGTAACTAATCTGAAGAATGCAATTGCTTTATACTTAATAATGTTCCACCTCATCAAAAAATCAGAATTAACAGAAAGCATTAATAAAAACCAAATTCAAATGGTGAGAGAACACAGACAAAAAATATTTCTGCAGCACATGTACTGTGTACTTTTTTCATAAGACATGCCACTGAAAATTACAACACTTTTTGGCAAACAAATTATCAAATACATATATTTTAAGGCATGTACTTATGTCATTGCTGGCTATGACCCAGGAGGAAACAGTTGGAAATAGATAACTACTCAGGATATACATGATAGAAAACCATAATGCTGTAAAATCAGTGATATTACAGTCTGAACAAATAGCAATTCTATTTCTGAAATAATAAGCTCCTGAGCTACCTCATGGCAACATCCTTAAGTCAGTTTTAAATTCTCCATCACTCCCATCACCAAATTTCCCCAGTGCACCTATATAGCAGAGGATGCATTCTGCTTAATAAGTAATAAGTGAGACTTTTTAGTCTGTCTCCCACCAACCTCCAAATCTGGTACCACATTGCCTAGGGCCCTATCCAACACTGTTTGAACACTTCCAGGAATGTGGCATCCACATGGTCATCTGTTTTCTTTTCCATTTTTCCCTCCCTCCAAAATGGCTTTTGAGCCCTGATTTCAAAGGGTGAGATGATTCCAAAAATCCAAAACTCCTGCAAGTTTCTTGAATAGCAACGGCTAGGAAAAGGATATAGATACAATTGTCATCTCTGTGAGAAAAAGCCAAATGGAGGAGGCCGTTATGAGCCTGCTCATCTACTGTCATGCTGCTTGTAATAAGCCATAGCAAGCACTGCTCTTGCTCTTCTAAAAAGCACGTGTAGACATCAGTAAAGACAAGGAGAATTGCAGGAGTCAAAGAGAAAAGTCATGGGATCGCAGCAAAGAAGTTGCTACAGTGGGTAGAAGAAAAACCCATAATCAAGTTGTTCTGTGATTCCACCACCAGAGCTACTTCCACATGAATACACTGTAAATGACTTGTATGGTTCAGAAGTTTACTAGGACAAAGTACACAATGTCTTGAGATAAAGGGGGAAACTTTCTTGTTCTCTCAATACAGTAATTGAGGTTATGAGGTGTCTCAGTCCTCTATTGTAGTCTATAACAATAAACAGGAGAAGCTTAATTATATATTTTTTAATTCAGTCCAGAGTACTGTGGTATGACAGATCTCCTTTACATATTACTTAGTGTACTACACTGAATACCCTAAGCTCTTTTAGGCTAATGCAGTGTCACATCCCTAGTTAAGAGGTCAGATCACATGGCAAAATTAATTTGGAAATCGGGTCAACCTACCTATACAATATTAAATTACTAGGATTGTATCACTTCCTTTGCATTCTGTAATCTTTCTCGTCTTACAGTGATCCCTCTTAAAGCTGGGCAGGAAACCATTTTCTTGTCAAATGACAGAAGAGCAGGAGCATCATCACAAAAATTGAAAAAAACTTGTAGTGAAGATACCTGTGAGAATTTTTGGCTCAGATTCCCGAGCTGCTCTGCCTACAGGAGCAAATTCTTCTAAGTTAGGTGGTTTGCGTATCTACAAGTGGTTTGCTCTCCTTTTGGGGTGGAATTTCCAGTTGTAAATCAGAAACACTTGTAAAAGCATTTTTAGCAAAACCAATACATTCCTGTAAAAAGCTTTCATTTCAGTAAATGTTCATTTACAGTCTAAAAAATCAAAAAACTATCAGCTACTTTAATATTGACCCTAGTTTTATGCTCTTACCAGAAGCTGGTAATATCACAGAGCCGAGAAGAGTACACACACATTTTCCCAAAATAATGGCTGGCATAGTACAAGTATACTCAGGTGGGGAAAATATCTCTGTTTAAGTCTGTAACTCATTATTTTAATCTATTTGTAACAACTGACTGATAATAATAAAACAAATGCATTCTCGGTTCAACTACTAAAGAAAATGTGACATGAGGTTTTTTTAACATAACGTTTCTTAACCCATTTATATATTGTTATCTTCCAAACCTGTAAAATCTTTATTTGTGAGCTTTTTTATTTTAATCACCCTAGCCATCTGCAGCACATCTGTTACTTGCTAGTATTCAGTAATTAACTTAAATACGGACTGAGTACTATTCTGAATCAGCAGACATCAAAGCACCTGAGAAGTAAGAAACCAACACCTATTTGCTACAATATTTAGTCAGAGTTAAATTTACGATCACTTATCCCTTAAACTTATGAGATACCTCTCTGTGTAATAATTGCTAGTAAATGAGTTTTTTAATGTTCTCATTCAAGTGGCAAAATGCTGCATTCTTGTGCAAAAGGTCTCACATTAAGGGACAGATACTCTGATACTAGTATTTACTTGCTTTTGAACATAAAAGGTGAATGTTTTGCATTTGCTCAATTAGAAATCTTGTGTCACTGAAGCTATTCTGCTGGCTGTTGCAAAATGGGTACACCTCTCTTTGTTATCTCTGCTGGAGAGAGAACATTTAATGAATTCATTAATGAAGTTCTCAGAATCATAACCAATATGAGAGGTTTGGAAAACTTTTTCACGATTATGCTGAATTCATGGAACTACAACAATTTGGAAACTTTGTAGTTAGCCTTGAACTGACCACATAATTACAACCGCTAGATTCCCAGACCAACTGAACCTGTCTTTAATTGCATACTAAGCACAGGTCAGTTTTGACAATCCTATTATATCTTAAACAAGATATAACTGAATATATCATGAATCCCTAGATAATTGCATTTCGTTACCTTAGAGGTCTGCAGTTCCTATAATTAATTGCATTCTTTTTAAAGTTAGTCCAGAAAAGAATGGCTTCCTGCCAACAAAGTGTTTATGTTGTTCAAATAATCATTTTGAGGAACAGCAGGTGCTCTTTGTTTTTATTTCTCAGTGTGTTAATGCCAGAGATGCAGGGCATTCAATTGCCATGTGTCCACAACCTAATGCTCTCTCCATCTCCATAAAAGTGGGAGATTACTGTACCATTCACAACAATACCCTGATAAACACAGTAAGGATTGGACTATTAGGTAAACTGTTTGGGAAAGTTGATCTCCTGGGGAAACACAGCTCATAGGTGGATATGAAGAAAGTCTGCTACAGAATGTGTATATAAAACCCTCCATTGCATATTACATCTTTAGTGAGGGTGCTCAGCCTGTTAGCTCTCAGAACACAAACCATTTCAGCATTCCTTCCCTGGGCAGCAGGGAGCTCATTAGTATCACCAGCTCACCATCTGTCTCTGAAGGAAGAAGAGATGGAATTAATGCATGATGGAAGAAAAAAATAAAAGGCGAACAAAAAAAGGTTAGGAAGCAGCAGGATGTCAGCCAGAAAGGCACAGAATGTTTCTTTTGAAACTGTTTTGCCTTCTTTGCACAAAACATGAAAAACGGTTTGGACATGGCTATGAAATGTTCTCAAAGGCATTTGTAGAAAATGAATTATGATCATTTAAAATACAGGATATTCTAAAATCCACAGTAGAGCATTACAAAACAGAACTGTTTGTAGATGATCCCTGAAAAAACTTTGTGGTTCTGTACTGCTTGAACCAGAGCGACAGGCAGCAGCTGGAATGATCCCTTTATGGATTAAAGGTAAAATTAACTACATAGATAATGAATGAGAGCAGTTTCTGGTACAGACTGAGCGGTCATCCTACATGTGTGTGGTGGCATAGGGAAAAAGAGGAAAAAATAAACTGCAAGTGGGAATCATCACATCTGGTCTGTAGACCCTGAATGAAAGCTGTAATCACTCAAGTGTAGAATAGTCATTTTACAATCATAAGGCTTTACAAATGATAGGGAAAGAAGAGACAAGCAAAGAAGTCCAGGGAAGTACAGAGTCATCAATGACAATGTCAGGAAAGAAAGGACTGCCAAGGAAGAGAAATTCATGGAATAAATACTAGGCAGATCACAAAGTTTTCAGATGGAGAGCCAAGCATCTGAATATACAATTAATCTTGAAGTTCCTAAGGTATTTCTCTCCATAGAAGTTAACCATTGTAATAATAGTACAACTATCTTTGTAGTAATATTTTATATATACACACTATACAACATAACGCATTCTTTAGAATACCTAATGCAACTGAACAGCATCTGAATACTCGAGAAGTAAAAATTCATCTTTAAAATAAGGATTCTTAGTATTTTTGAGAAGTTTTTCAAGTGCTAGCAATTACACTGGTCACTATACTCACTATAGGTGCCTTAATAGTATAAAGGACAATACAGAACTATATTCACTATATGCATCTTAAAAAACCTAAAAGCTAAAATCTGAAACCTATTTAAATAATCATACTTCCCTTAATAAGGTCAGAAACAGTCACAGTTAAAACAGTTTTGAGATCACAAGTGATAAAGTCCAGAACAGCCTGGAAAGTCAGTCACTGACTGAATCACCCACCATGTGGTCCTTCGGGAATATCAAGAAAGAAAAAATGTCTTAGAAAAAATCCAATGTGGTGCCCAAAGTTTTCAGTCTTTTTCAGAACTAGGGCACAAATATCAGCGTCTCAACTGATCTCAAAGACCTTGGGGTCAATGCAGCAACTTCACATGAACAGTTTGGATAGTAAATGTAGAACTGAGACTCAAGATACCAACTTCTTCACTTCTGTGAGGGTTTATATTTAAATATTATAATTTAACAGAATACTGTCAGAAAGGTTCAACCACTACTGCCATGCCATCAACATCCACCTCTGACACAGTGGGCCAACATAACAAAATAAGAAGTATTACTTTCAGAGCAGCCTTCATCCAATTAAGTTTTTAAATTTACTTATTTCAAAGCTATTTTCTGTTAAAAGGAGAATATGTGCATAATTGTGAATATCAAATTATTAATAGCGCGACCTCTGTTTTCTGCTGATCGTGAACTATATGGAACTTGTTCGGTAGAGTGGGAAAAAGAGTAACTGAGATTTTCAAAAAACAAGGTTTGGCATCAGCACACAGTATAGATGCACTTCTGTGCTACTTTCTGCGTCACAGACACTCTCGCAGTCCATAATATTCTCTTTTGGACTGTCACTTACCCCTGTGGGTCTAAACTATCTTGACTGTACATCATTTTGTCATAGATGTAACTTCAAAGCAAAGTGTAGTTACGAAAGCAACAGACTAGAGTCGTACGTACAAAAAAAATCAAATCTTACATCTGAAGAAAAGCACATTAATGAGTCAAACTCAGCTGGAGTAGCTCCTTTCGTTTCATTGGAACAGCCCCAGAAATGCAACCACAGCGTGCCTTCATAACAAAGAGGTGAAATCAGTTCACTGCATATGTGCTTTTACATTTCCTTGAGAAAGGAGTTCTCAGGTTAGTTAAGGGAAAAAATATTGAGCAGATTACATTTTTGCAATTTTTTTTATCTGTTTCTCATGGTCAAACACATAGCAGTGGGATAGAGGAGAGGCAACCCTTAGATACAAATCCCTCAGGGTAGAGTACAATACAGATATGCAATAGATAAACTTATTCTGTGATGGTAAGACAAGGTACTACTGTTCATACTGGCTGTATGAAGGGAAGCTACAAAACTGGAAGGCTCACAACGTAAGTTACATAAAAGAAATACTGAAAAACAATAAACACTGGTAAATACTTCAATTTTGTAAATATTTAAATGGACATACAGGGTAGGTCAGAACAAGAAATACAATTGTAACTGTATTTCTTTCATGTGAACAAACTGCCATGAGGTTTATTCAAGTAACCACTGTGCACTTCACCTTCATAATTTCAGTGTAGATGTTGTCTCACAGAAGAATAAATACCAGTGTTTACAATATATTTAACACATCTCTCAAGATCTGAAATCAATAATGGTAGTGTTGCTCAACTAAATCACCATGCTGTCTGCCTGTAATAGAGTAGTTAAGAGTCTCTAAGAACAGTTGATTAGTTGGCACACAAAAAGCAGCTCCATTGAAATTTCTGACAACTAATTTCCCCAGCATTAGTAGTTTTGGTTCTGTTCAGTAGGTAGGCTGTTAGTTAACAAAAGCAACAAGGAAAACAACATCTGAAAATGAACCTTCCTCTTTTGGTTAACTATCATAGGTTGACAAGTCTTCAGGAGGGAGTTGCTCTTTTTGGAGTAAGGTTTTTGACTGGAGAGACGACTTCCACAGATCCCTGTAAGGGCCTGAAGAGTGTCCACACTCCTCAAATAGGAGAAAAGCATGTGACGTACCAGAACTAGCTTCCCCATGTAATCAGTGCTGTGTCAGAATTGTATGTGGTGAGTGACAAAGGCAGATATGATCAGACACATAAGAAAGAGGGCAGAACAACTGCCATATCTTGAAAGTAAAAGATGTTCACAAGGAGATACGCACAAAGTTCATAACGTTATTAGTTCCAATGAAGCTTGAACAAACACAAAAGATATTTATATTATAATCATTGACGTATTGCAACATACTCCAGAAAATTCTTCAAGAAAAGAAAGGTACTCCTCATTTAGTAGCATAGCCTCAAACTAGATTCCCTTCTTTTCTTTGCTGAGCTCTTCCTCTGAAGCATTTTTAAGGTTCTTTGTTTATTTATAATCACACCAGGCCTCTTAAAGGTTTGGAATCTTGTTGTTCCAACAAATCACACTCATAATTAATAAATGTGCTCAGCCTGCTGTCAACCTAACTGATGAGGAAAATCTGACTAGGTCCTAGCAGGGGAGGATTTTTCCTTGTGCCTTTTTGAAAAGAAAAAAATAAATCTACTTCTGCCTGAGGTCAGAGGTATTAAAAAGACTGAAAATACACAGGAAAAAAAAAGTTTAAATCACCAGAAGTTTAAAAAGAAACAGATTTTAATTTAAAATTATGATTGGAACTGAATTTTAACTGAAGTTGAAAATGAGACAATGGTCTTATTTTACACATTTAATCTCCAAGACACAAACTTCTGCCTGATATGGTTTGCTGACTCCCTACCATATAACCGTTTGTATTTCTCCTTCATGGACAACAGTAACTTCTTTACCCAGAGCCATTGAATATCCAGCTTTCTGCTTGCACATTGCTCCTTTGGCTTCTGCCCCCTCATCTCCTACCATAAATTAGCAGATCCCAAGCTGCAGGAGCTCCTCTGCATTTCCCATATTCCACAAGGCAGGCATAGCTGGAAACCAAACCCACATACATCTTGGAACAATGCAGCCATTGAAGATAAGCTGTGGAATACACAGACTGTCAACTCTACCCAGCCAAAGCTTTATCTACCTATGAGTTTCATAGAGAACAGGGTAATCTCCATTTTTCATCCAGTACAAAGATCTTTTCTCATGGGTGAAATGAAAAGCTGATAGACCTGACCAACACTGCAAAGTCAGTAACATAACTGAATCAGAAAGCACTTTTGTTTTTCTGTTTTCTAACAATGCGTTTGACTTGTGTATTAGACAGGGGAAGCAGCTTGGAAAGCTTCTCCTGCAGTATAATTTTTATCATTTTCATTCATTCTATATACCACAGACTGCTGTGCAATGGATGCTGGCTTCAAATTCAAATTCAAATGCATAATTCCAGAGAAGACTCTCAGACATCATCAAAAGGAACTGAGACTTATACCTGGCAATATATTTAGGCTCCTCAAAGGTAAATAAGGAACATACATAGAAGGTAGCATGCTAATATGCAGCTGTACAGCTGTGCCTTACAACGTGCCTTACTAATGGTGAATCACTGTATAACAGTAACTGAAATGCCGAACTTGTTTTTCAGTGTGAAATTCAATGTCCTCAAAGAAAAAATAACAAGTTAATATAAAAGCATCTTTTGTGGATGATTTAGTAGAACTGCAGTAGCCCATCTGTGAGTTCAAAATGCATTTGAAGACATGAGAGGAAATTATCCCCAAGCATTTAGGGACTAAGGAGGCATATCATACCAGTTTCCCACCCATAGAATAACAGTTACTCCCATCTCTAAGGTTAAGGGAAAATAAAAAGGAAAAAGAAATCTAACATAAAAAGCCCTCACTCATCAACAGGTTTCAAAATCCCATGTGCTGGAACGCCATAAACCCCATTGTCAGCTGATGGACTTGACAGGCTTTTCATCAAACACAGTGCAATAACTATTTGTCGATAGAAAATCATGGGAAACACTTAAGATTCTAAAATACAAGGACAACATAAATGCATTAAACACACGCATATCTATTATTAATGGTTTGCTTAATTGGTAAATAACTTATAACATGAATTAGGTGGATCTTGGAACCAGGTTCTAGTAATATTGATGTTTGTCAGGAGAAAGATGAGAGCCATACTTCACAATTTCAGTATAATATTCTTCGGAAGAATAGGTATCGATTCAATCTAGCCGTGGTTATCTAATTATGGCTATAGGGATTATGGTGCCATTTTCAGCATAGAGATTGATCACAAGTAAATGAAGAACATGCGTGTGATTAAAAAAAAATAAAACAAAAACCAATAATTCTGTTAAGTTACACATTCATGCTTTAGAAGCTTGCCTGGAGAATTGTCTCAAGGGAACTCAGGTATAATATTAAAACCAGTGAATCATAACAGCTGTCACAGGGGAATTATCTGTTACAGTATCCTATTCTGATAACCTTGCACCCCTCAGAAACTTGGTACATTAAACCACCCTTAAGGGAAAAAAATAGTCTTTATTTCTCTGTGTGCTATCTTGTAAAAATCTGAGGTGGCAATTTACTATTTGCTGTTCTATCATTTTTCTTCTTCTTAACCACTATGCCTCTCAGATGTAACTTACTGCTGACAATCTTTAGTTCAGAGACACAGAAATGAAACTCTTGAAGGACTCCCTTCAATTATATTTCTGTAATTAAACGTATGGTTTTCACTAAAAAAGTGTGAGTTTCTTACCTCCTAGCCATGTCACTACGCACATAATCCCTGTGTCCCTCCAGGCTCCATAGCAATTCCTTGAGTGAACTATTGGGTCTGACAACACAAGTACTCCACATGAAGATAAAGGGTCTCCGTAGTAACTGAATTTATGAACAGAAGGGTGGCTGAGAAATGTGGCACCTTCATACTTCCCAGAACATATATAAAACCAGTGTAAAACAGTGAGACTATGCTGTTCTTCTACAGGTGTTATTCAGTGCTGTCTATCCCTTCCAACAAAAACCACTTTGATATTCCAGAAAGTGAGGCTAGAGATTGTTCTAGCCATAGAGTTAGTTATGTCATACAGCATTTCCACAAGCTTGCATTTCATTGCTCTGCTCAAATTCTATGTTCACAAATGAAATGATAGGGAAAACAGGGCAGGTGTGACAGGAGACAGTGAGAAAATAAAAGAAAAAAAAATGTTTTCCCCATAAAATCAAGCAACATACATAGTAACTATAATGAAGAAAGAAATAAAATTTAAGGAGAATTGCCGAACTTATAAAGGTTGCTGCAAGCTTGTGAGAATCCACTATGAAATTCCTTCTTTCATTAACTTCTTTGGCAGCTTTAAACATTTTTCCAGTGTAATTTTATGGCTAATAAATTATCATTATTTTGAATCACCTGAAAATTGTGAATCAATTTAGTCACAAAGCAGATCTGTTTGATTTAATGTTCTTGTTACTTATTGCCTCAATGTTGCAATTTTCCCCCTTTGCTTCCTTTATTTCTCTTCCTCTCCTGACATAGCTCAGTTGTAATGCCTTTAATATAAAAGATGGCCTTCATTCTCATGTACTATTTAAATTCATCATGTCTGACCTCATCAAATTCAGTGAATGCATAATTAATTTTCATTATAAATTTAGAATACTTCCTTTTCCCTTCTTGCCACTTCAGGCTTCTTCTAACTCTCAACTGCTATCACATTTTATTCTGAAAAAATTTATTTCTGAAAAAATAATTTCTTCCAATCTTCTTTTCAAATTTTACCTCACATACAATTTGACTCTTTGGTACAAGGATACAGTAGGAACCTACACAGAACTTGATTCTTGAATCATCAATAATGGTCAGTCATTAAAAATACAGACCACATTCATTGGCTGGAAAAGCAGATGGCATACCAAGCTGTGTACATCATCCTCAGTAAAGAGAGGTTTTAGGATTAAAATGCCAAGTCCTTACTGTTAATGCCACATATTTAAGAAACAGATACAGTGCCAAACTAAAAGTATATATTTATTTCTCTTTTGAAACTGTCATTACTTAAACTTTTTTTTTTTTTTTTTTTTCCCCACAGTCATAGGAATACTCTCTTTTCATTCTCACACACATTTCCAAAGCCACAGTACACAAGCTTTATTTGGATATTGGTTCTCTTTTAAAATAATCTAAGAAGTCTTTCTCTGAGATTATGCAAATTGCATCCTCACCGTGAAAATGAGTAAGTTAACTCAAATTCATAGATAGCCCTATTGGTCTGAGACTTCAGGAAGGAAAGTGACTTGCTCAGTTTTGATTTCAGCAACTTCTGTGTGATGGGGATAATTACTTTAGGGAAGCTCCTTGCAGCTTCACAGCACTTTGAGTCAAGAACTTTGCTGATCAACATCAAGCTTATCTAATTGACCAGAACCAGTTCTAAAACTTGCTTCAACATTCAAAATGTTTTCTGATGAAGGACACAGAGTTGGAGGATTTGGTTAGTACACATTTATTTCTGCTCCCCATACATAGGATAGGGATAATAATATATTCTAATAAGTTTTATTATTTGAAAAAAAAAAAAACTTTTTTTTGTCAGTAACAGAATTTCCAGGATTTTATTTTTCTTTTACCTGAAAAATAAACTTCTAAAAGGTGTCTTAAATGATCTAAAACTATTGCAAAGGAGGAAAAAAAAAACAAGAAGAAAAAGAAAACCTTAAAAAGAAGTGACTAATAATTACTGAAGGACCAAGGGATCTCCAGATTAATTAGCTAGTTACATTAGCTACCTCCCATTCTATAAAACAAACCCATTTATGACTAATGCTTTAGCTGATGCATCAGATACGCTGCAACATTTACTGTAGCTTTCGATATTTAAATTAAACTAAAACTTTGCAGTTCAGTTGTACTGCTTTTTTCACTACAACCCCCCTATCATACTCAACTTTACTGTCCCATTCACTTTAAGGAAGTCCCTTTTCAAACCAGAAAAGTGTGAATTGCCTTTAAGTCTTTCCAGGCTATTGTTAAATCAACTTTGTGTAAAATCAGAGGGATTTCCCATGCTAACTTCGCTCATTTGTAACCTACAGACCAATTATATCAAATTTAACTGTAGACAAGATCTTGCCAAATTAGGCCTCAATAATATAACATTAAGGCAGAATATTGCACACTGAGAATATGATAATGCAGTGTCTGCATTGTAACTGCTGTTTTGATAGATACTCTTATGAGTAGGTGTCATGTTTCATTGTTCTTTTTTAAGGCATAAAGTGATGGATTTTCCTGTTTATCCATCACAGAGACAAAGCAAAGAGACAGTATGCACAAATACCGTGCACTTACCTTTTGAGTGCAATTCAGACATGACTCCAGGAGGGTAAACCGATCATTTCCTAACGGAATGCCATCTGCTACATGCATTCTAATGCTGCTTCTGTCTACTTTGCTTGGATTTTTAAAAGCTGTAATACGGAACTGAGCACCACTAAAAGCAAGCAAACTGCAGAAAGACTACAGATTTAACTTATGCAATGGAGATTAGCAGAAAATTTGAAAGATGATTGTTTCATATGCTGTATCTGATATAAATAACAAATCTAATCCATCCTACCCCCCGAGGGGGGAAAGAAAAAAAGGAAAACAAAGAAATCAAAACAAATGAACAAACAACAAAAGAGTGCTTAGAAAAACTTATGTCACTGTCCTAAACACATTCTTGACAAATCTCTTACACACTATGTAAGTGTCAGGAGTACACTTCCATTGTTTTCCTAGTCTTATACATGGAAGCACTTCCTCAGGAAAATGCCATTTCAATATGCTTAAATATTAAGATAATACCTTGAAAAATATTCTGGGGAGAAAGAGAAGTGAAAAGGGAAATCCCTAAGTGGCAAGAAGATTTATTGGATAATTTAATAGGATTTTCTCGTCACTAAATTCTATTTTTCTTCTGGCTCTAATCACCTTTCTTCTACCTCATTAAATCCAATTTCACTTCATCATATATTTCTTTCCTCTCTAATTTCATAGATCACATAATTTCTCTCTTGCCAAACAGCATACTTGCTTTTTGCACCACCTTTTTATCTCTACTCTTTTCCACCATATCATTGCACAGTCTTATTTCCTGCTCATTACTTCACTTGCCATAAACTGGTCACTCCTACAGTAATGCACATTCTGCTTTTTGGAATATCATGAAAGCAGTGTGCATCTCCACCTTGTTCAATTTCTTTCTTTTTTTTTCAACCAATTTTTTGACAGCCATTTTCATTATCGTTTTTCCACTCATTTCTAGGAACAGATACATATAGAAATGATGAAGTCATGCTATACACATTAAATCGTATTATGAGAAGCTACATTCAAGGTTCTGCACACATTTTTAATTATATTTTGGGATCACAACACAACAGTAAAAAATAAAAACTGAACTACACTTTACATTTCAGCAATAAACTTCTCAGTAATTTTCTATATTGTCTGGGTTTACACAAGGGATAAGATAGGTCAAATGTTATGTAACGTTGGAAAGATCCAACAGCACACTTGAAACACCATTCAATCTTGTCTGTATTAGAAAAGCTGAATACGGCCAAATAATGTCTCAATAACATTTATTTTCTTCATCACATATTCCTAATGAAAGTAAATCAGATAGCCCTGTTCCACATCTTTTAAGGTTGTAAAGGAAAATACAAGTAACTACTGGCATTGATAACCATTTTGGAAGAGTCCCTAGACTATCATTTTAGAAGATACTCAAATTTACTCAATTATCATGTAAGACAAGGAAGAGGGTTGGCACACTCCCAAGAAGGGTAAAGCCCCAAATAATTACAAGATGTTGGAATTGTTCCTGTAATAAATACACCAGTCTGTAGCACCTCTGTTGTGCAAACACCAGAGTGAACCCATGAAAACAAGTAAATAAAGAGAGCGTGGCACATGAAATAAGTCCCCCTAGAAATTGGAGCTAGGCGATTTAATCAAAGACATGTGAGCAGGACCGTGTTAAGTATTAGTCAGAGTATTTCGCTGATGAACCCAAAGGGGAGGGCTTAGTACGACAATGTCGTACTAAAAGCCTCCAGAACCTAGAGCTTAGGGATGTGGAGAAGAGTCAAGAGCTCCATCTAATCAAGGTGGTCTAGATTAAACTGGAGTCTGCAATCAAACTTCAGTGCAAGACAGTGGGCAGGATCAGTTTGAAACTAGAATCCACTAAAAATCATGTAGATGTATATATGCAATGTGCTCCTGAAGCCCTAAAACTTTGATTGCTCTGAGTTGTTCCTACCCAAAGCCAGTTCGCATGAGAAAACACCAATCACTAAGCTGTTTGTTATCTCTTCAGAAAACTGTATATTCAATCATTCCCAGGGGTATACACAAGTTGGGAAAGAGCTTATGTACCAAGCTCTTTGTCAACTATAATTTTGCAACTAGATGACTTAACCGCATTTTCATTTAAATTAAAAAAGCAGCACAAAATTCATATTTTTGTCATACCTATATAATGTCTATGTTGAGCTATGATGCAAGCTTGACATAATATCATGTTGGTTATATGCACAATATAGGTACAGGAAAGAAAAATGACATACAAATCAATTCCAATTTGTTATGCATTTTCCAGTCATCTCCTGTAGCCAAGGGTTTTATGTCATGTTTCATAATATTTACCAATGTATAAGTCTACTGGAATCAACTAATGAGGTGTCAAAATATACTTTGTTACGTTTATCTAAGTTACTAATAGCCAAAATTACTTTAATGGCAAAATAATGTGTTTCCGTTTTATTCTCAAGTAATCTTTGAGGTTCTATTATAAGTGAATGCGCCTGTTACTTTCATCGTTTCCTTTAGAAAAAAACCTCTCAACCAAAAATCTACTTCATTGGGTAAGTATATAAAAATACTGAACACTGTGGACAGAAATAGGAAGAAATAATTCAGATAAAAAGATAACAATAGTAAAACCTGATGCACAGCTACATTAAAACAATGATGTTTGACGTTATTTTTAAGTATGCTATACAAGTAGCTCATGATTAAAAAGCAAAAAACGAAGATTCATTACTCCTGAATACTATACACCAAGAAAGCAATATAATTCCACACATCTCTGCTCCTGATTTTATCTGTATAATAAAGAGAACTTTCATATTTCACAGCATAAGCACATAAAGCATGTGAAAATCAACATACAGATGGCATCAGTCAATTCAGTGCCAGCATGTTGACAGTTTTTCTGAAGAACAGGTTTTGTTTGGAGACAGATAAAGATTCAACAGCCTAAGAGAAGATCTTAAATAGAAACAAGAAGATGAAAACTTGCTCCATGGGAGTTTGAATTTCATTTCTACAGAGGACATAAAAATCCAGTAAAATGAACGTAACATCTGTGCTTCAGCCTGGAAAACATTTTGTATTTAGGGCCTGATAGCACTGTTACACATTCAAACATCATACAAAAGTTCTCTAAGCCAAACAGGCATAGGAACATAAAGTCAATGTTAGAGCAACAGTGAATGAAATGAGGCAGGCAAATGGATTCTCATTTGTCACAACCATAAGAAGGTAACAGAAATTAAACAACACTATTGTAATATTTTACTATGCAATTAAGATTTCATCAAGAATGCAGAAACTTCAATGTCTAACATGTAGAAAATGTTAATTGGTGTAAGACATTAACTTGTCACTATTGCTTTTAAAAGCATACCAGCAAAATATCAGTGGGGAGGAAGAAAATGTATATAGCTTTCATTCTGCAAAATGTAGATTAAATCCCAAAAGCAATCTTCATTACATTTATAAATCTTCATTTATAGCTGTTCATATCCTGCTCTCCTATTTAGGCTATTTTTTTTTTCCAGACACAATGTATGTCCCTGGTGTGCCCAAATTTTAGTAATAGCATAAGGGTGGCATCTGCTATTTTCATTTACCCTGTGCATTATTTTATTTTTTCAAACAGTTATGAATCCTGCTGGGTCTATTTACAGTCTTAACTTGGAGTGGGATTGTAAGTATTTAAATGTTCCAAACTGTGATTTTATTTGCAGAAAACTGATGATAAAACACGTATTTTATGCAATTCAAGGCTCCTTGTTGTCTATAAAGAATTTACGTGAGCACTGAAAGAAGAAGCCAATCCTCCCTAAATCAACTGTAATTAAAAATACAAAGCCTGTAAGGAGCACCAATTTGTTATTAAAGACAAGTTTAGATTAATCAAGTCACTGAAGAGATGGGAGGTGAGATGATGATGCTGAGGATGATGCCGTTTCCTAACAACTGAATTATTTCATGAAATGAATCTTAATAGCTCTGAAGTATGCCTCATGGAGAAGACTAATCCAAGGTTTTAATTCTGCAAGTGATGAATCATATTCCTACTATTGAGGGAAATTCTGGAAAAAGGATTTAACTGAGGCTCAGAAGGTCTAGATATAATTTTTAGGATTCTCACCAGAGATTTGTTCTGTGGCCCCCATTAAAGTCCTTAATTTCTCTGTCTTTCAGTTTTCTGTTTTTTGTTTCTTGCTTTTTTCCAGTTAACTTTGCCCAACCCCCCCCCCCCCCGCAGTTAAGACACAGATCCTCTTGCTTGCTTACAATGTGAAGTCTTTCAGAAACTGACTGGATCACACACTTTCACACACCTACACCCTCTAGCATAAGGGACTCCCTCTCCCATGGACAACCACCTCATGTTTATAGAGCTAAGAAAGCTATTTTGCTCTAAGTATATCTCTATTACAATTAATTTAGTATTCTCTTGTTTAAGTATATATACAGCTCAATTTATTCTGTGTTGCTTTTTTAATTCCTGAGATGAGAGTGTAGTTTGGTGATCTCTTCTGCCTTTACCTATATGCTTCATCTCATCTGTGAAAATACACTACTTTGGCTGACTGTAGTGCAATAATGGGCAGAATGTTCTCCCTTAAAGGAAGAGAGGCTGTACTTTAAAAGGCACTCTGCCAGAATACTTAAGAGGATATTACAGAAAAGATGAGACATGTAGGAACATGTATTGCTGAGCAGATCTCTTCATTGATACTATTAGCACCATCTCTTGAAAAAGAGATTTGAGACAGACAGATATTGAAAGGTTCAGTTCTTACAGTCTTGCTGTTAAATACCTTACTTTCATCTACCCTCACACACCAATCTCTTTTTAAATCTTTCTTCTTCCCTGTTTCACACATACCGCTGAAAGAATATCACTTAATGGAAATGAGTACATGCTAAACTACGCTTAGAGTAAGGCTCTCTCTGTCTGTAATTACATTCTATTGCTTTAGACATACAGAAATTCTATGAAGTTGCACCATTTTACTGCAATAAATACAATAAAAATTCTACACATTGTACACAAAAAGAAAATGAAATTTTAGAATTAAGAAGGGCAACAAGCTTTTTTACGTATTCACATTACAGATGTAATTTTTTTCAGAACAATAATAATCAGTGGATTTCAAGGAGAGTGGCATTATTTTCTTAATCTTTTGTCAATTTTCTGCCCTTCTCCTTTTTTCACAATGCATTAGTTTATGTAATGAAGATTCTTTGCCCTTGCAGAGATTAAGATTTCACAGTTAAGTGTTACAGAATGGAGAGCTGCACAAATATTTAGATTAAAAAGTGCTATTTATAGTTGGAAAATTAAGAAGCATGCTACCATTTTCAACAAGCCAGGCTTCAGAACTCTTCAACAATGTCTACACTATATTTTCTACTACCTATGCACACTGCATTTTTACCAACATTTAATGCTTTTAATGTCACCAGTTGTATTACCCAACTAATCAAATTGACAGTGGTAGCTTGAATTTCATATTAAAATCACAAGTAGTAACTATACACCTGTAAAGAAATTTGTGATTGCCCATCAGTTATTCTCTGAAATGCACACAGCATATCATTCTGTGCATTTCATTCAGAAATCACTCTGTCTGTTCTAAAATCTTCTAAATGATGATTCAGAAGTCATCCCAGTGGTATATTTTACCTAAGACACTTATACTGATACAAAATATACTTGCTTCCATAAGAGAATAAGAGCAGCTGTAAGTTGCATTTTAACTAGTTAAAAATGGGACCTGTCTTAGTTCAAATTAAGGCAGAGAAGTAAAATGACCCATATGTTAGTCATTAATAGCATGATTTGCTTAGTGATGGCAGCATGCTCAATTCTGCATAGAAAATAAACAAAGATGGAAACTCTATCCCAAGGAGACTAAAATGAGATAAATCATACAAGACAGACATATAAGAAAATACAGAACTGAAGATGACTCTATGTCAAACTACAAATTATTTTAAAACTAAAATGATTAGCCTGGCATGTAGATACCAAATATACACAGGGAATGTGGTCTCAGAATGAGTATGCGATCATTATTTCCCCACTGAACGGGGAATATTTTCCAGGTGTAAATAAGAAATCAAAGTTCAGAATAGAAAAACAAAATAAGTTATTAGAAAGCTACAGAAGTCAAAAGTGATAGACTCAGAAATATGAAGAGAAGCAGAGAGCAGTATATAAGTGGATTATACATTAGTTTTGCTAGCAAAGGGCAAGCCTGGTTGAGAGATCCAGGGAAAAAGAAAGTGAGCAGTTGTGAGACAAGGAAGAGAAATGAAGAATGGAGAATGGCCAAGGCAAGGTCAACAGAAATGAAGATAAGAAGTTCTAGTTTGGGGAACAAACACAATTCCCACACAAGAAATTACATTACAAATTAAGGAATGAAAGCAAAAAAATCCCAGAGACTGAAAGAACTTAAACAATTCTTGGACAGAGACACTCTCCTTTGGTATTTATGGGCCCAACAAAGACTTATCTGCAGATATTGATCCTTTGGTACATTGGGCATTTGAGACTTTAATTTACATTTGTTATTCATTTTATTAGAAAGGTCACCTAATCTATCTCAGGTTCTGCTTTCTCCAATGCTGTTTATGCTTGTTTCCATATTTGGAGAATGGTTCTGTATGTAGTAAACAGAGTAGATAAAGATCTATTATACACGTGTCCTATATATTAAAAAAACTTTCTACAGAGGATTGTAGGTGGTATATTACCATTTTTATCAAAATTTTATATTTCATACAGCAGTTTGTATGATTCTAGAGAGAAAAATAGTAAGCACTGATTATGCTTTGGTATAAAACAAAGTTAGAGAATATGTAAGGCTGCTAAAATATGGAAAGACTATTTTGTATATGAGTGCACTATTACTAAGTTATATATGCACTGTTTGGATCAATGGCTGGAATACATTCAGCATGAAGGTGAAATCAATACATTTTAAAGCTCATTATGTAAAAATTATTTTTTCTAGTTCTCCCTAAGCATTTGACACTGGTCTTTCACAGAAAAAGAATACTGGACTGCCAGGATCAGTGACCTGACAAAAATGGCAGTTCTTTTCCAATGAAAAATAGGGTATTCTGAGCATAAAAAGATGAGGTACTTTAGAGAATTCTATTTAGAGGTTGTTAGACTGCAGGTTGACCAGAAGGGGAAGGAGGAACATGACAATGCCTTTGCTAGAGCACCATGTACTTTTAATGAAATAGGTCAGCATACTTACAAATCTTAAAAGTAGAGGTATCTCAAAGAAAAGCAAATCTGAGGTCAAGAGAAACAGATACAGAGTCCTATCCCAGCTTACTAATAAAGATTGCACATAAATTCTCCAAGCAGTAAGACAAAAGTTGAAAAATAAACAATATATGCAACATAATATAAGCAAGAAATTTAGAAAAAAAATCAAATTATGATACCATTTGTATCTGCAGTATGGTTTTCTAAAACATATTTTCTGATTTCTCAGTGCTAAAGGAAATTTGAATGTTTTATTCTAGATCTTTCTCTTCCCTTTTGGGATCACTGTTAAGTTTTAAGACTAGAGAAACTACTGAAGTGATGAACAGAAAAGGTGTAAAAGTGTCCTTTAAGCATTCTTCCTTTTCCCAAAGGAGAGGGATTATAAAATGCCTATGGATTGGCTTTGACAGTGAGACAGGGTTTAAATGTAAATCCCAGCCCAGAGTCCTGTTTTCCTAATTACAGCAAAGATATTCTCTGTCATTATGAATGAATGGTACCTTAAAGCCTGAAATGAAAATATAGCCTTTTGATTAAAATCCTAAGGGTAGAGAAAGATATTGAACAGTCAACTTAGATTAGAAGAAGTCAGCTTTCCTGAAACAAAGCATGGTTGATGTTCATTAATAATAGTGGAAAGATTTGCATGTATCTGGAAGGATAGGGGTTTTCCTTGAATATTAAAAATAGGCAGAAATTAACTTTGACTTCATGTTAAGACTTTATCAGTTTTATGAAAAAATAAAATGGAATCTAAGTATGGAATACAGCGACAGATAATACATGATTAACAGGTTCTCACAAAGCAAGAAAATTCTGCCATTAATTTACTTTACAAAGGTCATCGGTATATAAGCTTTACACATAACATTGTTCTTTATTTTGGAAATTTCAGATGAAGGTAAAAGTTCACGCAGTCAAATCCTACTGCAATTATGAAAGGGTTTGATTCTAACTGTCTGAGTCTTTCCATTACTTAGAGTTTTGACAACTTTCATCAATTTGCTGCAGGTAAGGGACCCTGTGGATACAGATTTAAGTGGCTTTCACTCACATGGCATTGAGGCCAGTGGCTTTTGCATCCCTATCTGCCTTGATGAGTTCTTATGCAGAAGTAGTTCCTGCCTGTTCAGAGCCTTAACTTACTGAACACAATGTTACTCTTCTGTAAAACAGGTTGTGAGGTGCAACTCATTGCAATAGAAGCACAACATGTCACTGAAATAAATTACTTCTCAATTTATATTCCATGTAGCCATTATATAGCCTCCACAGCTAAGAAGGGAGCATGCAAAATAAAATCAGCAATCAACTAAAGGTTTGGGGTTTTCTAACCTCACCATACCAATGGTGGGACCTACGTTGCCAAACGTTATGCCTCTGTAGTGTACATACCAACATCTGAGCCAGACATTTGGGATTACTTTACCACCAGCAAAGAGGAATAGGCATACCAGTGATATGTTTTGGAAATCTTGTTTAAGATTAAGCTAATAGCACATAAACATGGTTTATACAAACTTGTCTAAAACAGAAATCCAAACAACAAACACAGACATCTGTCACACTGGCATTTAAATTAGTTCAGTAACTACCTGATGTAAATATCTTAAAACAAACAGTACCTTTATTTGTAAATGTTATCAATTTATAATTACTTATTTAAATTACTTAGTCGAGAGAAAAATATCAAAACGTGACCTTGAATTTTTTTTTTTTTTTTTACTATTTTATGTTCAGGAAAATTCTGTGCCTGCAACGTTTTCCTCCACCGCTACAACCCATGGGATATTGTTCCTTTCTGAAAACAGTGGGAGCTATTTCCTTGATGCTTTCAGTTCAGCCCTAGAAACATGGAACACATTCATAAACTCTCCAGAGTCAATAAATAGATGCATCCTTTCTTTTAAGCACTTGCAAAGTAGATCCACTCCAATCTGAAGGACTAGATAATATTACAGTTATAATTTTCAGCCACTGCTGAGAGCCTTTTGCTTATTAAGGCAACTACATGAAGTGCTGGAGTAAAAAAACTTAATTCTCATTTCATTTCCATCACATTGTATGGCATGAACTGTGCAGACCCTGCAGTGAATCATGATCAGATCCTCGAAAAAATGCAGTTAAAATACGAGAACCTTTGATTTTACATTAAAAGGGAGATTACTAAAAATGCTGTAAAGAAACATAAATTATGGAATAAACATAAATAAACATGCTGCACAAGTAAAATTAAGAAACAAAAAAGAGAAGGAAATATTCCAGTATTTTCAAGGACATCTCTGTAAGTGAAAATACTAAGAGAAAGTAGACAAATAATGAAGGTACTGAATATTTTTATTCTAAGATGGGTAAAAGAAGTAAATCTACGGCATCCTTACATAGGGAACCTACATTTACTGAAAATTAAATAAAGGTAGTCTTCAAAATATACACTACTCTAAAGTAAGTAATTCGAATTTTTAATGTCAGGATGTCTTACATCACCAGATGGCTTAAAACCTTAATCTATTTTATTATTTCATGGCATCTATTACAGACATCTGGAAGAATCAACAGAAGTGGGAAAATATAGACACAGAGAGTTCACTACAGAATTAAAGCCTTTCTACAGCACAGTTAGACACAACAGAAGGAAGGTGTTAAATTATTACTGGTGTCCATACACATATTTAACTGAATTATAACTTAATCTATGTCCAGAACAAGGTAACTCTTCTCTAGGGAGCAACTTCATGACTGTAAAGTTATTTCCCAATATTTTTTCCATCTGGGATTACAAACATTAATCCCCTATAATCACGACCCTGTGTAAATTAGAGTTCAACTGTTGCAAAGACTACGGATCACCCACATTTCATGGACTACTCCCTTCCCTCCAGGACAGAAATACTGTAGTTTGTATTTCCATTGTTTAGCATATATGTATGATTTTAGTTAAACTTATAGATTAAACTTGAGTGTTGTGCTTCTAAACCACTGCATAGATTAGATTATAACCAGTCAACTCCTATTGAGGACTATTGTTTTTCCTTTGAGAAACAATGCACATAGAAATTCAATAATCTGTTTACATATTTTTAAAAGAACTCAAAATTATAATTTCAAACTTTCTAATATTCTTCATCTGTCTTCCCAGTTCTTTGCTTTCTCTCTCATAATTTCAGGAAACTCATGTCTATCCTATCTTGAAAAGAAATAAAATTTAAATAGAAGATAACATTAATTGCAACTGCTGATCATTACAAAGTTGAAATGTCTTCAGAGGTGACAAATAAGACTTCTCACAAAAAAAAAAAAAATTCAACAAAGAACTGAAATGCAGCATACTCGTCTCCCAATCACACAATGCTTATAAACACATTTTCTATTAAAATTAATGAAAAGTCTCTGCACTGTTTTTTTGTGTCTTTAAGTGACAGACACATTATAGACTTCAAGACATTTCAAATTGCATCTCGCCACAGTTTTGTCAGTTACATAAATGGAAACATTCATAAATGAGAGCAATTCTAACTGGAAACAAATTAATCAATTATCAGTGCCTCAGCAATGCCCTAATCAAAGGAAACTTGCTCTCTCTTGAAATGCCAGTCAAAGTAATGGGAAATATTAATGTTTCTTTCTAAATTATAATAGCCACATGCTTACAATGTTACAAATTTGCCAATATTAAACAGTAAATATGGGGGATTATGAATGAGGTCATATACTTCTCTATCCTGGCTGGTATACTACAGACCACAGAACTGGTATGCAGGGAGGAGACACCTCCAGTGTTTTGTCTTCTATTCAAATTTAAATTCTTACTGAAGTTAAAGCTCTGGAAAATTCTGTTTAACAGTTATTTAAATCAGAAGAATTACTTTATGACAACTGTCTCTGTTGGCTTCAATAAGCTTCCACGAATGTGAAATCTTGGCTTTCCTGAAAGCAACTGGGCTGATATATAACTACATAAAATATAACTGACTGTATCAAGTAAAAGTAAAATCCGCTGAAGTGTGTACTTTACACACAAAATATAAAAATAAGTGAAGTTATCCTCAAAAAATACAAATAAAAGAAACTGGTCTTTCCTGATAACCACCATTTTTGCAATGCTGAGCACACGGCTGTCATGGTTGTGCATTGTCATTTGTTGTTTAATTTGATGCTAGCTGTGTTTCACAAAACAAAGGAAACCTCCAAAACATTATTAAGTACAGGCATAATTACAACATGACATTTTAACAGCAGAGACATAGATACTGAGATGCATCATCATCTTGATAGCAGGTTATACTGCTGAAATATTCTATACCCATATAAGCATTACTGAAAATGATGGCAGTTCGTAAACAGCCAATAAGTTAACTGAAACAACATGTATAAACAAATCAGTGTGAAGAGGAAATCAGAGAAGTTTTGTAACCATGTTAGTTAGAGAGGCATCCTCCTACTAATTGTTCTTTAGATGTTTCATTTGGGGTGCCTGCTGACAAGCTTCATCAGGATGCTATAAATGAGTGGTGCCTCTTATTTTTGTCTTATTTTTTCCAGTAGTTCCAATAAATCCTTAAAAGTGCCCAGTGATAACAAGATAAGATATCCAATTGTACATTTGCCAATATTAAAGAGGGAACCTCCTGGAGCTTCAAAAGAGCATTTCCCTTCATCCCACAAGACAAGGGTCTGAAATTTAAGGTCAGATCCATTACTTCATATCAGTGCTTAAGGCAGAACTTATTCACTACAGAATTAAAGATTAGTCATCTGCTTCACCAGGCATATGACTGTTCATAACTTAGTGAGAGAAAGCAGAAATCTGAGAGCACCCTGTAAAGGCTGATACAGTCTCCACACTTTCACAGCATTACTGAAAGAATTTATGGAGCTATAGTTGTAATGAAGGCATTTGTATTTTCCAAACCCAACCTTTTTAAGCACCATCCAACTCTTGACTGCAATTTGTGCGATGCATCAATTATCAGGAAAAAGAGGATGCATCTACATATTTTGACACTTGTCAAAATAACACAGAAACTAACTTCACAAAAGCTACCTTAATATACAGTACACTTTAACAAAATAAACTCCCAATGTTTTCCCTTTTCCTGCCTGAAAGACAAGCAAATAGAGCAGCAAAAAATCCAAGGTTGTCTAAAAATATACTTTGGTTGTTCCTTCCCTTCCTTGCATTTTTCTTTGGCTACAAGACCTACATGGTATTTATGGTTTCCAATCTAACAAGTCTATCACTTAGCTTTAGCCCAAGCTTTCCATAACATTTCTGTCTCTACCCTCCTGTAGCACAGATAGTGAACCATTGAGATCAACAGCTCAATCAGACTTAAAAAAAAAAAAAAAAAAAAAAAAAAAAAAAAAAAAAAAAAAAAAAAAAAAACATTCTACTCAGTCATCTCAACCTGTTTTTCTGCTGAGCTGCTTTCTTCAGTTTCCAAGGAATATTAACTTCTGTCCCACGTTCCTCGGGGAAGGCCAAAAGTTTAGAAAAAATAATGTTATGCAATTTTATAAATTCATAAAAAATATCCATCTTCTTGTTAACATTCTTGGTCTCATCCTCTGACAAGAACATTTATAACATCCATAGAAGTACGACATTGCTTTCAGTTGTCTTAGCAAAAGCAAGTGACTCTACTGAAGTAAACAGATTGATACCAGGCTAAATAAAATCATAATTCAAGTATGCAACATTGTACCAAAAAAATGCCTACGACTTACATTTTTGGAAATCAAAACAAAAACACTCAACATCAATATCTTGTCACAGGAGACCTTTGCACAGTGTGCACCCCTTAATTCCTTTAGTTCTTGTTGCACCTGTCTTCTCTTACTCTTGAAAAGTAATGTATTTGCTTTCTGCTCCAATGGATGAATAGAGTTGCTCTATCCATAACGATGCTATTATATTATCAGCTCTTAGATGTTTCTTGGCTACTCCCTCAGGCATTAAATACTGTTGCATAGCATGACACATTTCCATAATCTACTTTTTCCACTGTTGTCTCCACAAATAAGATGTTCTCTTTTTATCTGAGAATCTGCAGACCACACACACATATCCAAAATGTTCTTCTTGCTCACAAGTTTCATGATTGTCTCAGTATGATGTATTAGCATCGTTACTCTGACAAATTAAAGGACTCTTGTAAGAGTCAATGGCTTCTTAACATTAAATAGACTTAATTTTAATCCCAAATGTGTAGATTGCAAAATGACAAAAAATTGATTCTGTATCAGTGAATGCATGACATGCATAGTATCTTAAAATGTTTCCTATATAAAACTTAAATATTCCATTCATTTTAAGAGATAAATATTTCAATGAATTAAGAAAGCAGTTTTCCCCTTAAAATGTCAGAAAACATTACAATCTCCCATCCACCTAACTGAAGGTACATGCATGCAAACTTGATTTGCCACAGCACATCACTGGATGCTCTTCTGGTTAGTATAGGCTGCATTTGTGTTCCTTCTTCATGCAATGCTGTTGCCACACTGAACAGGTAGAAGAGCAGTGTGCATTGAAAAACTCACCAGATGCGATTAGAGACCATATTTTGGTCTGAAAACCTGAAGCATGAGAATTCAAAATGGAACTTTCACTCTCAGCTTCTTCATTCACAGGGAAGTGGACATCAGTCTTTCTGACACTAAAGGCAGGGTCTATCTGCTGTTTAATTTTTCCTTTCAATTTATCTTCCAGCTCATTAATCCGTTTCCCAGCAACCTGTCCACACTTTCTATTCTTACATGCAATTCTTCTCTGAGCTCCTGCTGGGAGGCATCCATCTTTCAAAGCAGTCAAGCTTTAATTTCTTCTTGTCTTTCTTGAGCTACATCAATCCTCCTTTTTTTTCCTGTCCTGCAGATTCAAGACTTGTTCTCAAATTAAGAAAATGTTGTTGGAATTGGGACAACTAGCCTGAGTTATGGACACCTTTCCTTAGAGAATAGGCTTCCAAGTAGCTGGAACAGGAGCATTGCATTTTCTAACAGAAATACGATACCACCTCAATAAACGGAGGTTCGTTTAGCATGGCAGTTCTTCAGAGAACAGAGTAAGTCACTTTAGCTGTAAAGCACTTGCCAGGACACAGTGATAGATAAAAACAATTTGTAAATGATCCCATTTAAAAAACTAATACTAACATATTACCTGCTTCTTACATTTGACGCTCTATCTAAAAAAACAGTTAAACAATTCAGATGTTATTATTTTCAATTCCCACTGCACTGATAGCATTGTATACATAAATAAATGAAAATTTCCTTTTAGAACATTTGCATTTATTGCCAATACAGATTTGTGCTGTGGTACATTGTTTGCTTTACTGTTGAGCTGTACTGTTTGCTGTGCATGTGCCAAAAGTGGAAAATATTTCTAACGAAGTGACCTATAGGTCACTTCTTGTACCTGATGTAGAGTGATATAATAAATGATGTTCTCATAAAGACTTCTTCACTTTCAGTTCCAGCTCAATTAAGAAGTGTGCTTTCTTCACACACACTTTTCCTCTCTTTCCCATTATCTCATTTCTCATACTTAGGGATGGCTGCCTCGCTAACCAAGCCAATTCTACTTCTACCATGATGACCATAGGGAATGTACTGTGACTCTTGGTTGCTTCAGTGAAAGATACTGCTACTGCAATATTTTGCTTTTTTTTTTCCTGCTTCTATTTCTATTGTACCATTTAGGCAGACACGTACTTCATACTTGAAGATAACATCATAATCAAAAAAGATTTTTGTTTTGTTTTGTTTTTTAATTTCAGGGATATTTTTCTTGCTGCCACTAGGGCTCCAATGTGTGGCTGCATCCACAAGCAAAAGATGGTCTGGAGAAGTGTTAATAGATATGATTAAGGGAAAAGATTGATTTTCTTCTCCAGTACTCCTTTTTTATTACTATTTTAGGGTTTGAGGCATGAAGTAATTCCCTCATCTGCACCAATATATTCGTCCAGAAGTAGCTCAAATAATAGCAGTAGCAAGGAAAGTTACGCAGAAGAATAGAGAACAAAACTATCAGAGACAATACACCTGGGGAGGCTCTACAAAAGCAGAGAGATGGTGGATGTGAAAATCCACAGGAGACATCATATTGAAAATGAAAAAATGAGAGATGAGGAATAAGAAGCAAAGGCCTAGCTTGAACGTTTTTGTATTTCCTCTCAATTTCAAGGCCTGGGTGGCACACACCCTCTCACCACCAATTCCTTTTTTATTACTGTTGTTTCTGTTTCATCAAAATTCTGGTCCCATTACAGGTGCTCTGGCCATGCCTATACTTGCTTAGACTTGTATCATCTTTACACATTTTCTTTGTGCATAGCCTGAACTCCTGCTACCTATAGAAATCCATCTACCTTTTCAGCATGTAAGCTTGGTGGCTATATAAGAAGTACTGCATAAATGTCTGTTACATGTGTGCCAGCACCACATGAGACTGCCAGTCTGTATACAAATAAATATATGCTGGAGAGTGTTCTGAAACCTAGCAGGTTCCAGAAATGCTGCTGGGTCACCACAGAGGCTGCCCTGAAGGCATCTGAGAAAGTTAAATATACAGGTGATGAATTTGGCCTCAAGTCTGCCTGAAGGCTGCTCCTGCACAGCAGAAAGGATGCAACCTGCATGTAAAAGTGCTCCCTGCTGTAGAAGTGGAATCACATATTTATAAATCAATTTTATTTTTTTTTACAATACCAGATACTATTAAAGGATGCACTGTCTTTCAATATTGCACAGTGGTTACTTAGGTTCCATATAGTCTGACTAAGCGTTAACTGCAACTAAAGTGAAGAGAAGAATATTAATTAGATGGAAGATTTTTTTTCTCATGTATCTGAGATAAATAATAATTCACAGAGGATACTGGGCATTCAATACCGTATTTACTATCCTAATGCTAATAACACCTACATTAGAGAATAATTTTTTCCACAGGTAACTGGCATTGATGATTCACTGATCTTGCGTTATGAACAGTTTGGTGTCAGTTTCATTTGAAACTCTGTTACTAGAAACGAGCAACTTCCAGGGAATTTTTGTGCAGGAAATCCCCTCAATTCTCCCTAAAAGTTGCAAGGTCATAATTATTATAACTAAGATGGATACCCTGGTTTCTATGCATTTATCACTGCAGTCTGCTGGAAAAGACTTCTTTACTCTGAACAACAAAAAAATGAACAGACATGCCAACGAACTGGGAAGAATGACAGACTACAGGATCCAGCAGCCCGAAACAATATGGACTAAGCATGGCACACTGAAGTAGAACAAGGCTATTTCAATGCTTGATGGAGTGAGTCTCACAAGCTCTGTATTTTAATTACTCCTTTTTTGTGCTTGTCTTCTTTTTACTTTTTCGTGTGTGTGTGTGTGTGTGCTTGATATTCAATCTCTCTCTTTTCCATTCCAAAGCAATTTTTTGTACAGTGAGGAATCAACCTGCCCTTACACAATCTATAAAGGAAACAAACAAAAGCATGATTCAAGCTTTCATGTCTTTGGGAAAAAAAGAAAAAAGAAAAAAATAAACACCATAGAATCAAATATTTATAACACAACTGTGTGCTTCCATCTATATGTCTCATCCTATTACAGCATCATAAGTTTATCATAGAACAACCATCACTCCACAGTAACAACAAGACTAGATTTCAGCCGCAAACCCTATAAAACATTTTTTTTTAGAAATTAAAGAACTCATCTACCTCTCCACTGCACTGTAATGTGATGTTTGCTTTGCACAGACATTATGTTTCCTCAAAATAGCAACATATATATGCCAACTTCTGTAGAGCTCATTTCCAAATCTCAAATACAATAAATATGCTTCCGATGGAAGGGCAAAAATATACTGAGGGCATGAAACATTTCATTATTGATAACTTATGTAAGCCTGGAATAGTACTATGTGGCCACTAAAACACACATTAGTCATGTCTCTATTTGTTTATATGCAATCAATGTATTTCTTAGCAGCGCCAGTTGAACAGCTGCCATTTCATTCATCAAAACCTATTTCGGGTTCACGCAAAAATGTGCAGCTCTTAAATATAACACCCATCTTGTAACTGTGTTCCTTTCAAACTTTTTAATGTTTATTTAGGTTTATGACCAAACTTTACTGAAGTTTTGAAATAATTTTATCTTGTTTTATGTTGTTCAATTTAACCCACTGGACGGTGTGCCAATGCCCCACCTGCACTTGCTAACCTGACCTGGCTGAAGCTGGCTCATGCTCAAGATGAAAGCAAGATTTCCAACACAAACTCCCACTTGAGGCAACAAGTAGGCATCACAGATTGGTCAGATTCATAAGAAATTCTCTTTATACTAAGTGTCAGTTTAGATTTAAAAGAAAAGGTAAACTTTAACAGATGACATATTTTAGTGGCATCCAGAGTGATGAAAGAACACATAATGAACAAACAGCCTAGATCCTTAAGAAAAATAGGAAGAGAGGAACTAGAGTATTATCCACATTTTTCTCATTCTCTGGAGAATTCAAGACCTGCCTGGATGCTTACCTGCGCAGTCTGCTATAGGGAGCCTGCTTTGGCAGGGGGTAGGATTACGTGATCTCAAGAGGTTCCTTTCAACCCCTACAATTCTGTGATTCTGCAATCCACCTTAAAGTACATCTACACTGGATTAACAGAAGCCAAGATCTAACTGTTAGTGCCTGCTATGAGCTAGCTGAGTGCGAGTGAGGGAAAGGCACTGTACACAATAACAAACACAAACTCTGGACTAATTTAAACACAACTCCTCTTTGGCTGAGAACACTGCAATACTGCTTCTTAATGTCTTCAGATCATAAAGCAAACTAAAGAGCAAAAATATCGTTATCTTTTACCCGCCTTGAATTTCAGAAGGTAGTATGAAAACTCCCATCAATATCACCCTGATTTCTTTGGGCTCTCTGAATGTGGTCTCAAGAACGCTTATGGATCAGCAATATAAAAAACACAATCTTCCATAGCTGGCTCACAAAACTATATTATTATAAAACTATACATAATAGTGGTTTCCAATTAAAAATAAATAAATAAACAAGTGATGTGTTCATATGGGAGCCTAAGTAAGGTGAAAAAGGAAACACTTCGGAAGTTTAAGTTCAAGCACTGTTTGCAGCTACATTCAAACATTACACAGATTCATACACTCTCCCAGATACCCTCAGTGAAGGAAATAGGATGACTTAATACATGATGCAAACAACGTAGTCTTCAGGTTAATAAAATACAGATTCTACAAGATATTCTTTTTATTATGGCGAAGCTCAAAAAAGATTATGTGTTTCTGAAAGGATTTTTTTTCTTCTTCCAAAATTTATATCCCTTTTTACAATTTCACTTCACATTACACATTTCATTCATTCATTCTTTTGATGAATATGAATACAGTCTTACACTGTGGATTGGGGCCCCTCTGGAAGTGGGTCAAAGAGCTGAAAGGAAATTTTAGTAGCCACAATCTGAAAGAATTCAGATATTCCAAAGCAGAGGAATGAGAGCAGGTTGCAGTGACTGAAAAAAGTTTCAACAGTAAGGGACTGCTCACCTAATGTAGTTGTTTACAGTAGATGAGATTGTTCAGAATGGTAGAATGAGCCAGTAATTACATGCAAGTCTGAATCTGTACAATGTAGAGCAAGTAAATCACTGTCTACTTAGGAGGTCACATAAAGACAGATAAACCTAAAAAAAAAAAAAATGTATTTCAGTCTGAAAACACCATGTAGTGAGATTAAATATGCTGAAAGTCTACAACATGAAATATTGCTAGGTCATAAACAATGATTCAGATTTTCATAAGCGCAAGTGACAGAGGCTGAAAGTCAATGGGATCTAGGCTGCAATTACACATTCACCAGCAGTACAGCTTATAGCAGCTTAAGTAATCACATCCTCAGTCCTAGCCACTTATTTATGCCCTTGCATGGCTAACAGCACTGTGCTCCAGCAGGTGTTTGTGTGACCGATGCATAGAACGGGGAAGCTGGTCAAGTGGTAAAACAGCTCCATTAGAAAAATAACAGTGATTGTTATTAGCAGGGCAAAGGCAGCACACAGATACAGCCCAGAGAAGGAAGAGACTCAATTATGCCACTACCACGAAGTTGATTCAGCAGCTACATTCAGTAAAGAAGAGTTGCTGCATGTCCATGAAAAGCCTGAAAATTTTCCGTTCTTGATTGAAGAGGAATAATACTAAACAATAAAAACAAAGAGAGCCACAGAATCATGGAATGGTTTGGGTTGGAAGGGACGATCAGCTAGTTCCTACCTCTTGTCATCAGCAGGGACACCTCACCAGAGGTTGCTCAAATAACTGCGTCTGCAGCTTATCATATTGTCTTACATACTCACTTTTCAAAATCTCCATATATTTGGCTAAGAATTTATCAGTATTTTCCTTAGATTAGAAAGCATGGGATTTCCAGGATTAGAAAGCATGCTCTATCTTCTACTACTAAGCAGCCTAAATTATCACTGTCAGATAGGCAGGCTTTCTTTGCAAAACAGTTTAATCATTTGTTCTTCTTTTACAACAAAAAAAACATCTTTGGCTTTCTTACTCTTTTTTTCAGGAATAAAATCAAAGCTAACATCCCAATGAGTGTAAGGAGTCACATAACAAAATAGCAGGAAATTACAGAAGCAAGATACCCAGTAATGAAAGAAATTCAGCCACCCCTGGCACTGTATTTATTTAATAGATGCAATTTTGTAGTTACTGCAGCTTGAATATTGGAAAAGAAATCTTTGCTTATGATCTTCTGAATCAATCCAATACATTCTATGATTCTCTCTCACGGGATGGGGTGGTCTTCATTCTCTGATTTGTGTTTCAGAATCTAGGACAACATGTGGCACTTTTGCCAGCAGGAGGTTAATTACCACAATAAGGAATAGTATGTAGATTTTCAGACTTCTATTTTCAGACAGGACATTCCCTTCAAAATGTCTTGCAGAAGCAGACAATAGAGCACGTAGTCTGTGTATTTTGTCTGCCTTCCTCTCCCACCATGATTTATAATAAAATGAACCAAAACCATTTAAATATTAGGGGAAAGTACAGAATTGTATTTCAGTGTCTGTATTCATTCAGAATTCTAGCTGCTGTAAAAATACATGGAAATATCCTTAATTTGTCAGGGGGCAACAAGGGATGAATGTTCCCTGAGGGACAAGGTCACCGTGGCAAGGAACTCACCAACTTGTGCACCATCCCATTTTACTGAATAGAGCTGGTGGACCAGGGATGGTGGACATGCTCAGACACAAGTCTAAATCAGAAGGCAGGCCACAGTGATGAGACAGGTCTGAGCTTAATCCATCAATGACAGGCATGGAGGGCTCTAGATCGTTAAGCCCAACAGCCTGGTGGGGAGACAGGCATTGCACAAGTAGTTCTGGGTGGAAACAGGGTTCCTGGCTCCACCAGCAGAGGACTGGAGAGGCCAGTCAGGGCTGTTAAGGCTCATTACTACCTTCAGCAGATGCCTGAGGGCTCTAGGACAGAATGCTTTCTATTGATTTTATTTTAATTTTCAAAACAATAGAAACAGAGGAGATTCTGTTTAAACGGTCTTGAATATTTTCCTGAATTGTTGGAATTGTCTTCACAAATCCAACAGCATATCCATTGAACCTAGTGGACTTAATTCATTTGGCTTTTATTGAAATATTTTAGAAATAACAAAAGGATACATGTGCTTTTCTACAAAATATACTAGTAGTTGCTATATTCAGTTTGAGATTAGATACTATAATCACTACAGAGTTGTGAAAACTCTTTTGTGAAATTAATCCATAGGTATCTTTAATAACCAGGTGTCTTTAAAAGATCATCATGGGGTATTACCTAAACACAATCTGTAGTCAGGGGAAAAGGCTTGCATTACTCCTACTCAGTGTTTGAAATTTGTTGCTTATCTGTTATTATAATCCTCCAAATGACACTGAATCAAAAATGCTCTTCTGGGACTGCAGAACTGGGACTAGTGGGCAAAAAGTGGAAAATGACAGTCATATGCACCTTAACCAATTCTCTGTCACCTACTTTATACAAGTTTGACGTGCAATCACATTCACAAATCTATGCATTAACAGCAAATATTTTTATCTTCAAACACAAAGAATTCCAAAAAAGCTGATTTTTAGTGTTCTGGGAACTGCATGCCACCACGGTTATGCTTTCAGCAGATCTTTGAAGTGTTTTTTAAAACTTAAATTAACTCTAACATGTTTCAGAAGTTACTGTCTATTTTATTCCAGCCTATTTTTGAATACTTTAAAGTTTCACCTTTTTACTCCAGCAATTTTATTTGCTATTCTATTTGTCAAACCATAATAAAGCCAAGCTATGCTTTTCTACTAACACTGTGTGGTATGCTTGATTTTTATTGCACTGAAGGTTCTCAGGAAATTATTTGTAGAATAGCTCGGAGTTATTTTAGTGTCTCTTGGTTCAAATGTGAACACCTCATTATACCCCTTCCCTACATATTCTGTTAGATATAGTAGCTCACCTCCATACTTTAGAAAAGACTATTGTGTACTTTACAACACTTGTTCAAGTTCTTAAACTATCCATACCTGTTTCATCTGAAGTGACATATTGCTTGGGACTTTTAACCTTTGTTGATAATCAGTTCCACAGAAAAAAAAAATAATTTTACTGCTATTATTATTAAAAATAAATTAAATTTGATAGACATAAGGCTATTTTGAAGCAATGTGTTTTAAATGAACTGTAGGGAATAAGTTATAAGCTGTACACTAGCCAACCAAATACTTTGATATAATTCCAGATATTCTATTAATTCTGAATTATAGGCGACCTTACTAAATCTTCTCTCAGATCTCAGGTCTTTAATATACAATAGAAGAGCACTTATGGGAATTGGAAATAGAGCTTTCATAGTTATGGCTGCAATTCATTTTTTACTAGAAGTCAAAACCAGACCATCAGTCATAGAAATACCATCTTCTGCAACTGCTCATGAGAGATGGGACAGAATATTTCTACTACTTTTGTAATGCATTATAAAATGGCTTCCTTAATTGACAAATCCTAAAATCAGAGATTCTAAAACCAAGATCAGAATGAAGAATGACTTTTCACTTTGTAGATAAATAACAGATAGGAAAGAGGAATTACAATCGATTTCCTAGATGAGATCTAACATTCAAGAACAAAGTCTGTTCAATCTTCCCTTCAGAGTATAATGTCAGAGATATTTTCTCTCTAAATTCAGATATATATCATACTCTCCAGGATTGTTCTAAAAATAAAGTTTGATACTTTGAATTTTTTAGAGCAGCCGAATAAAAAAATAAAAACGAAATAAAAATCAGACAAACAGAATGCTAATCGATTACAGAATTCCAATATTACTGTCTTATCTGTATCACTGAATCTGAGGAAGGCAGCTAAACACAGAAAAGAAAGAGGATCATGACATAGTGTCTTACAGATTAGGCAATTAACAAATTGCATGTTAAGTGATATTTTCCATAGAATATTCTTGTAGTAGCTTGTTACACTATTCAATGTCTGTCAAAATCCAATGTCAATAATCTTACAGATCATGGCAAGCCAATAACTAACAGGAATAGTAGAGCACTGTTATCTTTTCATTGACTAACAAATGACAAAGTGTTGCCTCAGCTACATGCGTTTTTAAATCTTGGTTTTTTTCAAAAGTGATAAAATCATGAATGAAATCACTCCAGACTTTACTCTTGACACTTTGTCTATGAAAATCAGTGCTTCGACTAGATGTTGTTTATGTTTTAGTTCTTGGAAGGATTGCTACAGGAAAGAATAAAGGATTCTGGTGATAACTGTGATATCTGCCTGCTTAGAAAATCTGCCCAGTTCATTGGCAGTAAACGGCACTCTATAATCCTTTCCTTCCTTGCAAAGACAATACAACTCCAGCACATGGACAGAACTGGATTGAAGTTGCAATGCAATTCTGAAAGGTGTTTGCATCTGCTCTCATTACAGCTTAAACTATGTATTTATTTTAACTTAGTTCAAGTTGCTTAGAGACAGAGTAAATTAAGTTTAGACATGCAAACAAGAACACAGATTTATGTGTTGAAAAACTCATGAGTAGTAATAGCTGTACTCTGGATCTTAGATTAAACATGTTAATCTGAAAGGGTAGCTTATGACTGGACTGGACGATCTTAGAAGTCTTTTCCAACCTCGGTGATTCTATGATTAGTTCTATGAAGACCTCATCTCATATTTGTCATGGACAAAATTAAACAGTATGAAGTAATGAGCAGAACTACTTAATAGCTCATCAATTTTTTCTTAAGATATAAGCCCTTTGGATCAAATAAACTATAGAAAACTTGTAAAATGAGACCTTATTTATCACAAAAAAAAAAACAAAAAAAAAACCAAGCAGTTCAACTATGCAAGACCATATCACGTGAAACTTGTTCATACAACTATCTGATGCTTTGTTGAGGCAGGATTATTTTATTAACAGCATACAGACTGAATTATTGATAGAAAAGAAATTATTTCAAACTGTACTTTAAAATACTACATGCCATTCTGGGCATTTATACAAAATATGTTAATAAATTAGAGAGAATGCCAGCAAACAAAATGAAAGGGTTTTAAAGATAAAGCCCAGATGAGAGGGAATGAAAATACTTCATTTATACCTTGTGGGAAAGGTGAGAGTAAACCTTTTAAGAATAATTCTTTCTGGTAAGGGATTATTTACAATCCTAGAAGAGAGAGCTAAAAGGAGTGAAGAGTGAATAATAGCTTGAATATAAAAGTGATCTACATTAAAATGAATCAAAGACTCAGAAGGAGGTAAATAGGTTAAAAAAGTCTTACTGATAACATAAACCTATAGTTAATAGAAAGAGAAGTAGTAATAAAATTGTTAATGACTTGGAAATATAGAGACATGGGCAGATAAGCATTTTAGATATGCTACAGCATTCCACAGAGAAATGCAAGCTATGAAACCTAGATTAGAATTTAAAAAAATAATTAAAAAAAAAGCCAATATGGAAGAATAACTTTAGTAATCACTTGCCACAATAAACCAAAGAGAAAAATCTAAGAGACAAAAGCCTAAAAGGTGATAAGGCAGTGTTAATCAGTGCCATCCTTAAAATGTAAGTAGACATGCTGTTAAAGGAGGGAATAAACTGGTCACAAAAGGAATTGCAGCAGTTCACCCACACAAAGACTTGTTTGTATAACATGCAGAACAGGATCTCATCCAGGGGTTTAAACCATAGTATCAGAAAAAAAAGTAGCATAAAACCAGTCATATAACTCAATTAGGAAGGAACAGGGAGTGGAAACAAACTTTGCCAAGCTGTAGATTTATTTCTTTCATGAAAAGGCTTTTCTTATGTGTACTTTTCCTAAATGTACAGGATCTAGTGAACGGAGTAGGTGACAACTTCCTCTCTATCACAAACTGTACTCCAGCTTACACTATTACAGTAATAGTTGCTGTCCATAATATCATTCAGATGTAAGGGAAATTGTATTTATAAACAGTTCAGAATTCAGATAATAAATAAAACATCAGATGATGCTTGATGGTTTAGTATTACCAGTAAGATATCACTTCCAAAGGTGTGACCTTGCCCCACCCTTGCAATCTGACAATACATTTTTGTTAGTGTTGGCTGGAAGGCTTTTCTTACACACAGAAATCAGGAAAAATTCTGTACCACCATTTAAGATTAGTATTCATTCTGAGTTGTAAAGGAATGAGTAAGTCACTTAATCACTTCCCCAGTTTTATAGAACAGATCAAGAAAAGTAATTTTATACACTAAATCCGTTCAGCTGAGTGTTTTGTTACAAATAGGTAGTACTGAAAAATCATTAGAAACACTAAGCTAGTTCTCAGTTTAGCTCAAATTATCCAGCTTGGGAAAGGTCTTGGCCTCCTTAGATGGCCATGGCTATGTGTTAGAAAAGAAACTGGGACATGAAGATCTGTGCTGTTCTCAGAGCTCGACATGATAGCAGTATGTGTTTGCAAATGGTACCGATACATCAGCTTGGTGAAAATTGCTTAAGCTCTTTGCCTAGCAGGATGAATTGCAATTGCCAGAGAGAATTACAAGAAATTTCAGAAATAGTCCAAATCATTCCATATCAGCCAATTAGGCTACAGGGGAACTTTATAAAGAAGGCATACAGAAAGGGCTGTGAATGAGCAAGAAATCACCTTTTTTGTGGCACACTGGTAACATTAACACTGAAATTTGTGTCATGTTCAACATATCTTAACACTTGAGCTTTTGCATTCTATGAAATCAATAGCAATTTTATCACTAACCAGAATGTTACACTTATCTTGTTACACTGTGAGATGAGGCTACTCAGCATCGTCAAGTCTTCAAGCCAAATGTTTGCTGTCATATATATCAATAGTCAGTCATCTCTTCCTCAGGAATCAGATTACCATAGCAGTTTCCAGAATGACTACTTTGACATGGGCAGAGGAAGATGACTTTCTAATTGTTTTGAGAATGAACAAATCATTCCAAAATCTGCAGGCAAAGCATAGGCTATAATTTAGACAAAGTTTCTTCGCAAATACAAAGGAATAAATACAGTTTGCTTAGTTGATAAAGCCAAAACCATGCTGACTCTAAATGAGTTACAAATTGTAGCATGAGCTACAGAATAATTTTATTTCATAGAAGATGGATACTCCACCAACTTCTGATTTTGTACAGTGTATACCTTTGTCCCAGGAAAAGTATGTACAGCCATATCAAAGGGAAGTGGAAAGTGATAGCAACTGTGAGAACTCCTGCACCAGATTTCTTGTATTCTATTTTCCATAAGTAACAATGCTTTTCCACTTTCTCATGCTTTGCTATCCAAAGGTGAGAAGCACGTAATGGGCTAAATCCATAGTGGATGTGAAATGGTATTGCTTTAATGACCTGAAGTTTTAGCTTTCATGACTTATCTGCTATCATATATTTTTTTTCTGTTGTAAAAACGATTAGAGAAAAATTATTCTTTGTATCAACAGATTGATCAAATTTAGATTTCTGAAATACAAAAAATTCACGTAATTTTCTGCTTTTAACTACTTCTGAAAAAAAGGTAAATACATAAGAAGAGTTTGTAGCCCCTTTAACTACCTCTTAATGTTTTTAAAGGCTTGTTATCTTGAATATCTTAGTTTGATAAGAGAAAAAAAAATAGGATTCTGAGACTTCATTCTTCATTCATTACTAGGAAGAAAGGAACTCTACAGATTTTAAATAGAATTCTATAAAACCAGAAAGTCTTATTATTAAAAGCCTAGTATTAAACTAAGAATTAGTCAGTATTAAGTAGTGACAGACAAATAATTTGACAAGCAAGACTATTATTGCCCTTATCTTGCTGTTTACCCTGACAGAAATCCTTCCATTTGTTACAGAGCAATCACAAACTGATTAACATTAAGTAAAAATGAGAAAATTGTACTTCAAATTTCATACAGTTAGAAAACAAAGCATGTAAAAACAGAATTCTACATTTCTCCATTTTTAATACTTTTGGCCAGTGAGACTTTAGATCCAAGAAGCACTGATGACATAACATCCCTAGGAGTAATGCCTTTTGCTCCAGCACAGAACTAGTGCCACCAATTTCACGCTGGTGTTGGAAGAATCAGTATGCATAAAGTGTTGGTTTCCTAGTGAAAAATTAATTAGCGCTACTTGTATGCATCACTCAACTTTTTGTAACACTGAACAAGAACTGCACAGTGATTTCCTAAATTTTGCTCCAACTTTTTCTGTGTTATTTTAAAACTGAATAAGCACAAATCACTGCTGTTTTTTACAGCTAAACAACAAATTGCTTTGCTATGACTCCTACATCTATTTAGTTAATGCAGACACTTAAAATGGAAAGCCCTTTGAATACCAATGCTTGTTTCCACAGAGGCTCTGCCCTAATTATAAAGACTATCAAGCAAGCATTACAAAAGAAAAATACAAATTATATTGCATCTTAAATATCTCTATACTTTTCATATAGTGTGTCTGTAATGTCAGAATTCATACTTCATGCAAGATTATGACTCAACATCTCACTTGAAACACAAGTTGTCAAATACAGATGCTGAGACAACTGATAGAAGATGTCAACATTTCCAAGTGGTATTTGCATCTGGATCATCTTATACCAAGAGAAGAATGTTTCTGACAACAACTAACAGAGCTGCACAAAGCAGAATATTTTTAATGCCCACAAAGTAAAAATACATTCTTGGATAAGTTAGCATAGCTAAAATTCACAGCACTATAAGGAGTGCAGTTAAATACCAGATAGTGAAACCAGTAGCCTTTCCAAGTTCTCAGTAAATAGACAGAACTCCAACAGTGAGAGGTATTTAAAAAATGAAATTTAAATACAGTGCCTAGAAGTACTACATATTACAGATTATTAAGTTAAAAGTACTATAAGACATAAGTTATTTATTTAAGCCTTTAGTAATCCTGTATTAAATCACTGATGGCTTTATCCCTTTCAATATCAACCCCATATGCTCAAACCTTTCAGATAGCCTATCGTTGATTCTCTTTCTTCACTGTAGTCAGAATGAAGGTCAAACTAAATGATTAATGGAGCATTTCATTAGTTTTTTCATCTCAAACTGTGAACAGAGTTTCCATTTGACTGCCCAATCTCAGTCTGTTTGGAAAAAGGAGATAACGTTGGCTAAAACGGTTGGTAAAAATGGTGAGCAGAAATTCACATGCAGTGAATCATGGTGAGAAAAACTCAGTGAATAAAGATGAACAAGCCATGGACCAGAACAGCAGCTATCACCATTCTTCCCCCATTACTACATGGAGGTCAAAATGGTATAGTTTTGGTGAGGATTTATTCAATTTTCCATTTTTTCTAATATGTCATATTATAAGAAAATTCTGCTAACATATTCACACACAAAGCAAATTTTACTTTCTAGACACGCTACTGTCAAATTCATAAGCAATCCCTAGACTGTGCAAACCTGAAATACATTCATGAAAGCAAAACAAAAATTAAAAAGCCCTTCAACTAGACATCAGTGAGCTTTCAAATCCATGAAATTCTGAACATAATACCTGAAAATTTGGTCCACTAACGCAACTAGGCAAAACAAGTACAACTGAAGTTAAGCATGTACTTAGCTCTACATTGCTAACATGTAAATGGCTGGGCTGAAGATAGTACCATTCAAACAGAACAAATAATCATTGCATTTCTGAATCTCCTGTTCAGTGTTAAAGAAAACTTCTGGAAAACTTAATTAAATTGTTTCATATTAAAGCTAAACAATGGGAATAGTCTTCAGTATTCCATATATATTCTGTTCATTAGGGTTAACTAGCACAGGTTGGTAGTGCATTACCAAAAACTGCCTCCAATCTAGGATCAGTTTAGTGCCTAAAGGTAAGCCATTACACTGACCCTGAGGGTCGACAAAGGAGCAAATGTTTTCTGAAGTTTCTATAGTATTCATATGTCCCAAAGGAACAAAAGTGTTTTGATATAGGCATAATGCAAGACCTGTTTTTATTTTTGTTGGGTTTTTTTTTTCTGATTTCATTACATTTGATCTGATACCAGAGGACAGAGGCTTTAGCATATATTCAGCGATGACCTCAGCTTACGCATATATGAAAACTATAAAGGTAGAAGTACTCAAACCATTCTAGATAGATTATGTGAATCATTTGTACACAAATAGCGTGAATTGTTTTATAAGGCCCATAACAACACCTACTTAAATTGCTCAGTGATATTAAATATCACTTTAATTATAATTATAATTATAATTATAATTCTGTAGTTTCTGCTGGCAAGGTTGGAAATACCATGTCATTCAGACATTAGAGGCCCAATCAAACCAAAATCATTTTTGCAATATGGTCTGTCCAAGAACTGAAACAGCTTTAGCATCTGCAAGCATAGTATGTACCACAGAAATGCATTCTCAGAGAGATTCCAAATCTATCATTTTAATTCCACATCCTCATTCAAACCCCAAATACATCAATAACTGAGTACACATACACATTTTTGAGAACTCTGGATGGTGAAGCTTTAAACTAAAAATGGTTCTTGACCTTATCTACAGTGAAAATGTTGTTCTGTGACAATAGCCTCACTGGGTTTTTGTGTGCGCAGGCTATCACCTCCAGAAATTTCACCTGAAAAGCAAGTTCCATCTGAATACCTTAGAATGAATATTCAAGTGACAGTGAAATTAATTCCCAGTGAAACATATTTGAGCCAAGAAGCAGATTTTAATATTGCCTTAAGATAAAGCCATGAGAACTTCAAGGTTTTAAATGCAGACTGTGGGAATAGCACATACGAAATCAGATCAACTCTAGTTAAACTTAAAGAAGAAGTTTGATGGTCCATGTCTATTCAAACATCATATAACTGGTTATAGACATTTAAACCCATGTTAAAATATAATATACAAACAGAAACAACCATTTAAGCACAGATATTTATGTAATCCTTATTGTATAACCTCCTCTATCATATAAATTCCAAAATTAAAAAGATTTAGGATTAATATGCACTTCTATGATTGTGGAGATACCTGTAGTGCCCAGTAAGTTCATACTGAGATAGATATTGGGATAATTCAAGTCAGATAAAGGTTTGTTTTTTTCTCCTCATTTCAGTGCTACAAAGCTTAACATTAAACACTGGAAACAATATGTAGCCACACACTAGATGTAGAGCTCCAAATATTATTATTTATATCAGCAACAATTGATGAAGAGCTCATTTTGCTAGTATTTCCCTGTGATGACTTGCTTGCCCTATATTCACTTTGAGCCTACCACTGGAAGCTCTCAGATAATTACAACTTCTGACATTCATCTGCAAGACATTCTCTTACCTCTGTGAGACATTTCATCACATCAGGAGAAAGGCTTTGGTTGTTGCTTTCCTAGTTTAAAACCTGAGGCTGAAAGTCAGCCTTCGTGTAATTCTGAAATGTTCCACTAAGATGCGTGATGAATCAGAACATTATCACAGGACACTGTAAGTATTTTGCTTTCTCTTCTTCCCTCATGCCAAGTTTAAAAACATAAGAATAAAGCGAACTGAATCCTCAACTGAATTGGATGCAAATGAAATGGCTAAACAACAGTGTGGATACCAGCACAACATCCTCCTCCATCTCACTGGTTCCACACTTTCCTTTGCTTCTGATCCATACTGGGCAAGGCAAAACTGCAAATCTGCTATTCTTTAGAAGACTCGTACTCTAAACTCTGCCTCCATCTGCTGCGAGCCATTCTAGTATCAGCATTAAAACCTGGGGAACATCTGGAACACTCTTATGAACAGAAAAAAAAAATGATTACTTCTAGTGCTATAGCAATCTTGCTTAGTTTCATTTTCTAAGTGACTTTTATCAGCAAATACTAGGGATCATTATTTAAGAAAAATCAATTCAGGTTTATTTTTGTTCACAAAGAAAAAAATAATAAAACCCTAAGTAAGTTAAACAATATTTAGCCAAGTCACAAAGCATATTTAAAATCTATAGAGGCAGAAAACAAAATAGTCATTTCATAGCAACCAAAACAAGGCGATATGTATTCCTCCTGGAATAGGAACCAGCAGAGCTTCATTATAATTTTGTAAAAGGCTCAGATGAAACACTAATATCTAATCAAGAATGTACTGCAGATGGATACAGAAATATTTCTGAAGAGATCAAAAGAAGGTGCATGGAAGTGAAGCAAATAGCTACAGAACAGAGTAACTGGCAAAGCCCAAATCAGAGAAGATCCCACACCATTTCCCAGTTAAGTACACCAGAGGGGGTGCTGGAACATGAATATTAAAATTGTCAGAAACAGTATTATTATTTTTTTTTCTTGTCAATCAATATTTTAAAATATCACTGTAGGAAACCATGACTTGATTAGTACCAAAATTCTTTAGCATCGATACTGCTGTCCTATACGTCCTTTCTTACTAATCCTTTCAGCTACTTTTGATAAACTACAGTGCTAACCTGCACCTGTAAATAAAGTACTGACTGCTTGCTGATGCTTCCAGCAGCAGAAACACAAACTGCTTGTAGCTATGCTTTCCTGACAAAGGCCACCTCTCCCTCCTTTGTACTGAAAACTGTGATGAGGCAAGTGAGCTAGAGACAGAAATCCATCTCCATCTGACTGACAAGTGATTCCCTTCCCAAAGCTACACTGCACTGTGCACCACAAAGCGGCACAAACATCAGCACCAGCACAGGAGGCAAGTGCCCTAACAACTAGGAAAGGAGCAAGCAATAAGTCTCCCTCTTGATGACACGGAGGAATATCTGAATATTAAAATGATGGTGTACCTCCAGCCCTAAAGTAACAAAGACAGTTGAAAGAAAGCAGGTTGTACTGAGCACCAAGAAACCAAATTCAGCTCTTAAGTTATACTACAGCTTTGCACATGCATTCATTCCACTTATAAATGATTTGAAGCCATTCATAGTAGTGCTTTTTATCTTTTTCAAGCAGCTTACAGCTCTACGAAGGCAGCGCTGCTGTGGGGAACACGTCCACACAGATGCTCCATTGTCTGGTACAAGGGAAGCTGTGTAACATACTACACTCAGAGATAACTGATTGCACATTCATCTAATCCACATGACTGCCCTTTCATATGCAGCTCCCCCAGAAATATATGCACATAACAAAGCAAAATGTCCACATTCATTGCACAAGCAAGATTATATTCAAAGTCAGACTTCTCTTTCAGAAAGATTAATTTTAATGAACTTACAAATAAAACGAAAGAAGGCCAGACAAATTGAAGAGATTAAAGTGTAAAACCAAGATGGGCTAGAGAAATTATGCTGTGAATAATTAATCAAAAATCAAAAGTCTTCTGAAGCCAATTATTTTCCTAGACTTCTCTCAGTTGTGAATATCTGCAATTGAATGACCCATGCCTTCCCCATTTATTCATCTCTGAAGCACATTACAGGTACTACTACCTATATCAAAGATCTCCAAATTCAGGACAAAAATCCTTGCATTAACAGGGTTCTGGGTGGACATTTTCAGTGACTCATAAATCTTATGATTAACTTTTTTGGAAAGACCTTCAGCTGTAAAAAAAACTGTGAGCTTTCAAAAACTTAAAGAGCACAATAAATCTTGATTTTCCTATCAGTTCTCAGTGACAAAATGGGCAGAAGCTGAATGGAATAACTTTATCCAAGCAGAACTATGATGGAAAGCTCGTAATTTCATTAGTGCAGGGCGGATTACACACTACCACGCACACACATGGATTTCTAACAAAAACTGAATGCAACAGTACTCAGATTCTCAGCAGAAAATTAGGAACACTGACCTTTTCTACAGTGCTTGCTTTTTTACGACACACATTTGCTTAAACAATTACTGTCTGGTGTCTTTGCATTTGAAACAGTCTGCTTTCTTTTTCATTCAACCTCTCCAGTACATCTTCACAGAATCACAGAATGTCTTAATCTGGGAAGGACCTTAAAGTCCATCCAGTTCCATCCTCCTGCTGTTGCCAATCCCTAGATCAGGCTGCTCAAAGCCCCGTCCAACCTGGACTTGAATGCCCCCAAAGATGAGGCATCCACAACCTCCTTGGGCAGCTTGTGCTAGTGCCTTACCACCCTCTGAGGAAATAATTCATCCCTAACATCCAACCTAAATTTCCCCTTTTAGTTTAAAGCTATTCCCCCTCGTCCTATCACTATCAGGCTATGCAGAATATCAGGCTACGTAGAATTCCTCTTGGTTATCCTTCAAGTGCTGGAAAGGTGCAATGAGGTCTTCCTGGAACCTTCTCTTCCCCAAGCTAAACTAGCCCAACTCCCTCAACCTTTCTTCATAAGAGAGATGGTCCAGCCTTCTGATCACTTTTGTGGCCCTCCTCTGGACCCACTCCAAGTGCTTCACATTCTTCTTGTGCTGGGGTCCTGGATGCAGGGTAGAGTAGAGGGGGTCAATCACCTCCCTCATCCTGCTGGCCACTCCTCTGTTGATGCACTGGTCAAAAGTTGGATCCCTGGGGGCATCACTCATAAACAGCCTCCATCTACACAGAGATCCATTAACCACAACCTACTGGCTGCAATCATCCAACCAACTATTTTTATCTGCCAAGTAGTCCACCTTCAAACCCATATCTCTCAAATTTAGAGATAAGGATGTGGTGTGGGACCATGTCAAAGGCCTTGCATGAGACCAGATAGATGATGTCAGATGCCCTTCCTTTGCCTACCGATTCCATCACTCCATTTTAGAAGGCCACCAGATCGGTCAGGCACGATCACCCTAGGTGAAGCCATGCTGGCTGTCTTGAATCACCTCCTCATCTCCTCTATGTCTTAACATATCTTCCAAGAGGACCTGCTCCATGATCTTCCCAGGCACAGAGATAACACTCACTGGCCTGTAGTTCTGACCTCTTTCTTTCTCCTTTTCTTAAAAACCGGAACTATATTTCCCTTTTTCAAGTCATTGAATATGTCACCTGACAGAAAAAAAAAACAAAGTCTCAGCAGAATCTTCTTTCTTAATTGCCTAGTTTGATGCTTGAGTCTTTTCAAAGCGTGCAGTGTTCTTTAAATATTCAAGGAGGATACAAATGACTTCATCTTTTGAAAAAGACAGACTGCCATCCAGAATTCTTTGTTCCACTTTGAAGCTCCACTGAACTTGGAGCAGAAAGTCCAGGAAACGGTCCTGATCTCTTGTAAAATGACTCCCCTGGGTCCTTCTCCACCAACAATGCAAATTCTCTCCCTTCCTTCCCATGTCACACAAGAGAAGCTCTCTTAAGCAAATGATTCCTCTGCAGATTTCTCATTGCTCACATCCCTCCTAAAGACCCACTACTTCAATTTAAACTATAAAGAAAAGCTTTCCTTTCCAGTAGAGGGCTTTTTTGTCTAACATACTGTGCTGGTATGTGGCAACTTATTCAGCTGACTGCTTTCTCCAGTGATACTTTTCAGCTTGTAAGTTCTCCAAGGAAGCATCCCTACCATATGAACAAAGGACTTCATACAGCGTGCAGCCGCAACAAAACAATGCAGGCTAAATACCAAAACTCAGAAAGATGCATCTATCTCTGTTCTATTCTTTTGTTTCATTTCTGACATTAGGGAATCTCAGAGGAGGATTGCTCCTGGAAGGCTTTATAGAAACAGTATAAGGATGTGGGTGAGGATATTTGACGCTGAAATAGAACAGAAGCATTCAAACTAGAAAGGATCGGGGGGAAAAAAGACAGAAAAAGGCACAAGGACATACAGTAAAAAGATACTGCGTTTGGGAAGGAAGCATGGAGGCAGAGCAGGCAGGGAGATGAGAATAGGAAGCGCAAACATTAATCTTAGCAAACCACTGAATGTTAAAAATCAAAATATTCATAATGTAAGAGCTTGCCCAAACATTTCCAATAATCAGTACAAATTGGCTCCTCAGGCTTTAGCTGTAGGACAAACCTCATGTGCTCTCTGTACAGGTTATCTCATCACTGCCTCTAAAGCGAAGTCAAATCTGTTTGTACAATACATTAACAAATCCAGCTCATTGAATCACTGGAGCTGTTCAGAAAAAAAATCTACTGCTAAATGCATGAAGGATTGCCTGATGGCATGTGGAATACCTTTTCCGAATGTTTAGAAGACTGTTATAGGAACTACTGTTGTTTTCCTTTTTTTTCTTTCTCCTTATTAAAGTACCTTGCTGAGAGATCAATAACTTAGCTCCACACTTGGATTGTGAAGAAGCTTACAGAAGTGGAGAGTAAGCTTTAGATAAACACATAAAGAGGAGTCGGTTTTGCTTTACAGATACAGGGCAAGCATGGGGGAATCTGATGATTTCCCAGCATGGAAACGCTTGTCTTTGAGCAACTCACAAAGCTACTATTATCAAATATAAAAACAGGAGACTTCAGAGGCTTTTTTGTATGCTTTTCGGTGCCTGTAATTAAAATATGCATTGCCCAATACATTTCCTATGCTGTAGAAAATTTTTACTTTTATTTCTAGTATCACTTTGAAAGGTTGATTTCATTGTGAAAGTTTCTTTTTTCAAGTGTTTACCGAGAAAAAAGAAAACAATTCTCACCTTTCTGCCTCCCACAAGGCTGTTCTGTGGAAACATTTCACAGTCAGCAAGTGTAGCTTGCACTCGCTCCCATCCCTAGCAGCTCTTGAGGGGGGGGGGGGGGGGAAACAGAGGGCAGGCAGGAAACAAGGTAAAAACAAAAAGGAAACCTGGGAGGAAAAAAGAAGGTTTGAAAAACTGATGACCTGGCTCAGTGCTCAGCCCATTGAGACTGTCAGCTCAGTTGGAAGCAGGTTGTGAGGGAATGCCAGAATCAAAGGATGTCCATGCTGTCACTATAGCATGTCACCTGCCTGGCATCCCTACCGATGTTAGCCTTGACAAGCAGATTTGTGGTAAGTATAAAGAGAACGAAGTGCAGGGCAAAATGAAGGGTAAAGGAGAACAAAAGAACAGAAGAGAACATGCTGGACTTACTAGATGGCATTTTTACAAAAAGATTTACACACACAGCTTTGCCAGAAGAATCCTACACACACATCCTGTATATCTTCTAGTTTACCATTGACTGTGAACAAGAGAACAGACTGACAATGTTTTTTCCTCTAACTGCATCATTTCACATCCCCTCTGGCTGAGAACCTGCTCAAACGTCATGGTTCTAGAATATGTTCTCTTATGGTGACAGCTCTTGGAGACAGAGACAAGGAAGAGACTGTTGTTTAAGGACTTATAACCACACACTGGTTTTCAGCAGCCATCTCCACCAGAGATGCTGTTCAAGGTCATAAAACCGTAGATAAAACCGTAGAATGGCTTGGGCAGGGAAGAACTTTAAAGACCATCTAGTTTCAACCCCCTTGCTATGGACAGGGCTGCCCAGGCCTCCATGCAAACTGGACTTGAACACTTCCAGGTACTGGGCATCCACTGCTTCTCTGGACAGCCTGTGCCAGTACCAATACCACACCTGAGTATATGATTTTTTCCTAGAATCTAATTTAAATCTCCCTCACTTAGTTTAAAACCATTCCCCTTGTCCTATTACTATAAGCCTGCATAAAAAGTCCGTCTCCCAAAGGTAAAAAATTAGAATGAAGATGTGAGACAGGCAGGAAAGTCCCGAGGGAGAAATCTCCTAGAGTCAAGGTTTGCTTGAGCTAAAACTAGGGGAATGAAATTGGAGAGAGATTTTCTTGGAGTTATTTATTGATTTAATATTAAAATCAACTATGACATAATATTGTCTTTTGCCTCCTTAGTGAACTTAGAAACCATTAACTTGAACACAAACACACACAATGTCCTGCCTATCTCAGATAAATACAGCTTTAAAATACAGGACAATGTCATGTGGTATGTACACAGTAGCATTAGGGAAAAGAAAAAAAATGAAAAAAAAGATGGTATATTTACTAAAGAAATTCCCTTTAATAAAATGTTTTGATCAAAACAGAACTCCACTTATGGGAAAGGGGCTACCAGCATGAGACCTTTTTTAAAGAATGGATTCAAATGGGAAATATGAAAAGTCATCAGACATAATAAGGAAATCCATTAATCCAACCACAGAGATCCCATCGTTCAGAGGCATTGCCAAAACAGGATTACTCCATCTGGGGATGGAGAAAAAGCCATAAGCACAGAGTAATGACTCAGAAGGTCGATCAAGTCCTGTAATAGCAACAATACCTTGAAGATTTCCAAATATATTTGTCAACGTCACTCCCTTCGTCACTCATCACAACGGGTGACTCAACTGGGGAAAAATAAAAAAGAAATGTGCACGCAGGCAATGCTCAGTACTTTAATAATGTATCATTTCCATTAAGTTGTAAAAAGAATGTAAAATTGTATGGTAGTCTATTAATCTGATTTAGTGATGGATAACTAAAAAGATGAATACAGTTTATATATTATTAATGAGTGTTACGTTTAACGAGGAAGAACACTGAAGAGTAGGAATATTAGTGAATGAATAGCAGGGATTCTAAAGTTTTGGATCTGACAAATCTAACTAGAGTGCATGCGTATTATTAAGTACCTTGAGATTAAAGAGTAGCTACTGGAGCACACAGTTGTTGACAAGTGAAGTGATCTGAACGCATGTAAGTACTCTGTTTTCTCTTATTGGGAGAATATAATCTAGTATCCATATTAGTAATCACGTATGGAGGTATTTTTCCCTTGTCTAAATCACACTGATCTCTTTCCTGTCATTTGCCAGACTGGCAGTGAAAAGATTGAAAAATATGGGGGTTGTTGCACAAAAGTTAGCACAAGGCAATTAAGAGGTATGAAAGTAAAGCTCAGGAGAGGCAGTGAAGTTGAGAATCTGAGTTTCAGTGGAAGACAACCAGATGTCAAGCTATCTGTGCTCCAAGTAAACAACACCTGGATTAGAGAGACCCCTCCATCCCCAACACATGCCCAGCCACCCTCCTATCTGTCCAGCTTGCCTCCAGCTGTTGATCACCACATCTCTTCTCGTTCACAACATCCCAAGTGGCTCATATCTAAAACAAAGCACATTATTTTTCATTTATTTGTGCACAGTGCAATACATACCCTTCCTAATAGAGCTCCACTACTTCACTATCCACTCCAGGCAAAAAAAAAATATACATATATCAAACATTAAACATTAACTTCGTACTTTTTCTCAGAGAGCCTACACTCAATCCTGTTTAACTGTGTCATGTTTTCCCCCCTTTGCAGTCTCTGCAGCTCACCAGCTGCAAACGAAACATCTTCCTCCTCCTCCTCAAAGCACCTATGATCCCTTTAGAAAACTGCAGTAAATAGCTTAGATGGCAGCAATAAATTGCACATTCTTACACCTACAGTTGCTAGTTCACTTCAGATATCTACTCTTTGCTAATCTTTTACTTTTCATTATTCTCACTACTTTTTCAGTATCCTGATGGCCTCACAGTGCAAGACAGAAAAGTGAAAGAAATGATCTGAAGTTACACAGTGGAAAATACCACTTCAAAAGGGAGCAAGAGACAGCAAGACACTGTCAGGCAAAAGGTGGAAAAGCTTTCCCTGCTTGCAGTCAGAAAATACCAGAAACATGGCATGACGAGCCCTGATAGGAGTCTCTTGTGGAGCCAAAGACAGAAATCCGCATTTCTTGGCTGCTCGTAATAAGATCTCATCATTTGACCTCCTGTGTGGTATCTTGAATTTGCAGTCCACATGTTTCAAGATCCTTCTCTTTATTATTACACAGAGCTTTTCAGACCATCCTTCCTCTCCACTTTTCCCATGTTTTGATGTTAATTCTTTTTTTCTTTTTTTTTTCCTTCATCAGCTACTTCAGCCTGCCTAAAAGAAGCTACTTATACAAAAAGCACTAACAGTTGGCTAAACAGCAGCTTCTACCTTACTAAGTACTTCAATTTTGTTAATTTAGCCTCAGAGCCCACTATGCAACGATAAATATGATGAAGTTGTTTTTTTTTTTTCACATATCAGTGAATACACTTTTCAATAAGGTGCTTTTCCTTTTATTTAGCACAACCAAGGTTTGTTTCCTTTTCATTTTCCCACCCTAGGAAGAACAGTCTGCCCTGAACCTCACTGGTAAGCAATTAAAATCTGGAAGCCAGCCAGACTCTGTGGTACTATGAATTCATTTCCCAAGTAGACACGTAATTCTTGGAGCTGAAGTAGAGACAATAAAATGTGTAAAACTTGACTACAATATGACTCCTCAGTAAATGACAAAGCCCCGTTCATATAAAGAAATTGGAGCAAACTGGTCGATAATGAGAAAGTCCAGACATTAATTATTTTATTACAAATCTAGAAATGAGGCATAATTTAATTTTTGGAAATTAAATGCTCTACTGATAGAATAATCATTTTTTCAGGCCTGACGTCATTAGAACTGCAGTTGTCTTTAATATCTCTCAATAACCTTCCCACCATTAAAGCTGAGCAATATTCCAAATGTCTGGACTTCAAAAGCTCTGACTCACATTGCAACTATCAGCTTGATACTCTCCAGATACTGTAGAACAGGAGAAAAAGAAAAAAAAAAAAACATGGATAAGAAGAAAGGACATTGCAAAAGCAACATTTTAAGGATAGCATAGCACAGCGAACGCAATTAGTGAATCTCAGCTGTGTATATTGAACAAAACGCAGAAAAACTACAACAGAGTTGTTAGGGAGTTCACTGGAAGGTCATGGCTACAGATGCCAGCATCCCAGAACAGACAATTCTCTCTGGAAGGCTAACCACTACGAGCAACTTATCCCTGTGGATTTGAAATGGATTTGGGAAAGCTTCAGGTTTCGAAGTGGGAACTGAAGAAAAAACAGGAGAGAGAGGGGGAGAACTGAGAACCACCAGCCAAACTGTATTATATTTCCACTGCACTCCCGCTTCACAAACAGCTCAGACCTTGAAAGAAGGTAATCCTAACAAATCCACATTATAAAACCTTTTTTCCACATAATTCATACAATCATTTTATTGTTGTGTATGTGTACCTATCCCTTGCAAAGACTTAAACTGCGGTGTGACTTACATACATTGGAAGATTAACAAGGCTACTACATCATAAGGCTTGTTATTACCAAAGGGAACAGATTTGTTCCAATGTCCTAAACTATTTTAAAATAAATTAAGTTATTTCACCTGAAATCCTATACAGTGTTTTATGCTATAAAGACATCGTTACAGCGTTACAGAATCATAGAATGCCTTAGGTTGGAAGAGACTTTAAAGCCCAACCATTTCTACCCACCTGGCATAGGAAAAATTGCCAGCCACCGAGTCAGGCTGCCCAGGGCCCCATCCAACCTGGCCTTGAACACCTCCAGGAATGGGGCATCCACAGCTCCTCTGGAAAATGTATGCTACAGTCTTACAACCCTCTGAAATTGGAAAAGACCTCTAAGATCATCTAGTCCACCTTCCATCAATACTACCCACTAAACCATGTCCCTTAAGTTCCATATCTACATGGTTCACGAACACCTCCAGGGATTGTGACTCCGCTACCTCCCTGGGCAGCCCATTCCAATTCTTCCTAATATTCAATCTGAACCTCCCCCGCACAACTTGAGGCTATTCCCTCTAGTCCTATAGCTAGTTACCTGAGATAAAAGGCCAACCACCACCTTGCCACAACCTTGTTTCAGGCAGTTGTAGAGAGGGTCTCTTCTGATCCTCCTCTTCTCCATACTGAACAATCCCAGCTCCTTCAGCCACTCCTCATAGACTTGTGTTCTAGTCCTCTCACTAGTTTCACTGCCTTTCTCTGGACACACTCCAGAGACTCAATGTCTTTCGTGTAGTGAAAAAAATTAAAAAGAGTACTTGAGATGCAGCCACACAAGAGCTGAATACAGGGATACCATCTCCTTCTGCTCCAGGAGGCTACAGTACTTCTGACAGAAGTCAGGATGACATAGGCCTTCTTTGCTCATGTTTAGCTGAGCGTTGATCAACATTTCCAAGTCCTTCTACTCTGCACAGTCTTCCAGCCATTCTGCCCCAAGCCTGTAGCACTGTATAGGGTTGATGGCCACAAGTGCAGGACATGGCTCTTGGTCTTGTTGAAATTCATCCCACTAGCCTATCCAGAATCCTCTCTGTAGGTCCATCCTACCCTCAGGCAGACTCACACTTCCTCCCAGCTTGATGTTTTCTGCAAACAAAAGGTGCACTCAAAGGTGAACTCAATCCCCTTGTCCAGGTCATCAGTAAAGATACTGAACGGGACAGGTCCCAATACCAACCCCGTGGGAAAATCAATCCTAGCTGGTCACCAGGTGAATTTAACTCCATTAATTATCACTCTCTGGGCTCACATCTCCAGCCAGTTCATTACCCAGCAAAAGCGTACCTGTCCAAGCCATGGGCTCCCCAGGGGAATACTGTGGGAAACAGTGTCAAGGCTTTCTTACTAACAACTACCTAAATCTCCTCTCTTTTAGTTTAAGTGAATTCTTCCTTGTCCTATAAGGTCATGTAAAGTCTATCTCCTTCCTGCTTCTAAGCTCCCTTCAAGTACTTCCAGGGTACAGTCAAGTCTCACTGAAGCCTCCTCTTCTTCTTCTCTCCTGAAGGCAGGCTGAACAAGTTTAGCTCCCTCAACCTTTCCTCAAAGGAAAGGTACTCCAGTCCTCTGATCCTATTTGTGGCCCTTCTCTGAACTAAGAGCAAGCTTGTTTCTGAAACGTGATGATCCAAGAAGGAAAATAAAACTTAAAATCCAAAACCAAACCAAGCACATGCTTATGTAGGTGTGTACAATAGGAAAATATTAAAAATAGTCATTTATGAAATGCACAAAAAATGTATTAATTCTAGAATAGCTAACATGAAATTAATAGCCTTCTTCTGCCAATGTGTGCATACTAATTAAGAAATACTTTTGATTTAACCAATGAATTCATTTAGGCCAAGGTTCAGCAGTAGAATCAGTCTGCCCTATCCGTAATCCAGATTGCTAGGTCCACTTATTATAGTACTGAATTAAGCTCTATAGGGGATTTAGAAGATTAATCATAGAATGATAGCAGCACTCCCTCCAAAAGAGTGACTTAAGAGAGTGGAACAGTTTATTTCACAAAGATAACACTAGAAGGGACATGATAAACATGCTATATAACAAAAGCACCAGCTACAGAGGGATGATCTGTCACTTTTTTTAATGCAACACAATTACAAGGGGTATTCTTAATGGAACGATGTATTAAATCAAACCTGATAAACAAAGCAATCTCTCTCTCGCAGTGGATCAATAGATTTTACTATCACATAGTACAGAAATCAAGCAGAGACTGACTAAGAAAGATATTCAGAACACAGCATGATATTTAGACAATTTCTAGAGTTGTGGTCAAGTGTTGCAGTACATTTTGGAAAGCTTATTGAAGCCAATTCTTAAAGATCTTAAACCGTTTAAATACCAACACAATTTCTAAGTCTGGAAAGCTGTGCAGAGGAAAAGGATCTGGGGTGTTGATCAATGCTCAGCTGAATGCGAGCCAGCAATGTGTCCAGGTAGTCAAGCAGGTGAACAGTATCTTGGCTTATATCAGACACAGTGCAGCCAACAGGAGCAGGGAAATGATCATCCCTCTGTACTCAGCTCTTGTGAGGCTGCACCTCAAGTGCTGTTCAGTTCTGGGCTCCTCACTACAAGAAAGACATAAAGGCTCTGCAGCACGTCCAGAGTACAACAGAGCTGGTGAGGAGTCTGAAGTCTTATGAGTCCTATAATGAGCGGCTGAGGGAACTGGGATTATTTAGTCTTAATTAAGACACCTTATTAATTAGACACCTTATCTCTCTCTACAACTCCCTGAAAGGAGGTTGTGCTGAGGTGGGAGTTGGCCACTTCTCACAGGTAACCAGTGATAGGACAAGAGGGAACGGCCTCAAGTTGTGCCAGGGGAGGTTCAGGCTGGATAGTAGGAAGAATTTCTTCTCCACAAGAGTAGTGAGGCATTGGAAAGGGGAGGTGGTGGAGTCACTGGCCCTAGAGGTGTTTATGGACAGAGCAGACATAGTACCTGGGGATGCCATTTAATGGACAGTGTTAGTGGTAGGTGGATGGTTGGACTAGATGATCTTAGAGGTCTTTTCTATGATTCTATTAACTTTTTCTTGAGCATTATTAAAATCATAACAGTATTTTCAACAAATTTCAACTTTAACATTCTACATCTCTAAATACAGAAAAATCCTTACACTCAGAAAGAAATGCTAGTGTTATAACCTTGGCTAAGGAATCAAAGCATTTTTATATTCGGGAACTAAGACTGAATCAGTTATAACTGTCTATTTGAGAATACTCATATGGTTGATACCTGTTCCAGTATACTTTATTCTACACAAGCTAATGATTTGAATCTCTTCAGCCTTGTACAAATTGCATTGTTCTGTATTTCCATATCACTTGTGACAACCCTGGTTGGTGTTGCTTGATATCATTGTTGTTGAACAGTTAAATACTAATCTACAATTCAAATGCTCACAAAAGCACTGGAAATACATTTTTTTTCTTAATAGTGCAGTGAAAAAAAATGCAGAAGACAATCATTCTTATATAGCTCTGTTAGTAAATTTTACTTATAGAATGTCTTTTGAAAAGAACCAAATAAAAAAATAAATAAATTTAGAAAAGGCATGGAAAAGAGTTCAAGAAAATCTGTATGTAATTCCACAAGCACTTACTCATTATAATTAGTAGACTATCATATTCCCCCTGTTCGTTTAAAGGAAATCCCATGCAGTGAAAAATCTCTTACCACATTAGATTTATTTCACTTTTCAGAGATCAGGGCCCATAGGATAGATTTTCACCCTGCCCTGGCTCGTTCTATAACCTAGGGCAAATGATTCAATGCCTTTGTCTTCCTTTATATGTAAACTGGGGCTACTAATATGTACTTCCTTTAAGAGGGCAAATGCAAGGATTATTAATGCTTTGTGAAATGCTTTAAGCTGTTCCAATTAAAAACACAGAAAAAATGCTATCAAGAGTATACTAATATAGTGTGAGAATTGCACACCAGTACTATAAATGTACATCATAATTATTTCAAGAACTAATAAGCATAATATAATGAAGATCTAAATTATAGCCTTAAAAGAGTAGTGTGAATAGATTTAAGAAACTACGCCAACTATTGTTTATGATTGCTTGGCTTCTTATGTTGGTTTAAGACTACATTGTATCAAACAGTTGAAAATTTAGATTGTTCTCAAATCAAACTGAAACCACAGAATCAAAGGAAAAATGGGTCTGCCTTTTCCTATAATCCTGTCAGCGCTGACAAAAACTGAAGCTCTAGATTTCCAAGTCTATTAATTATTAAGGATATCAAAAAAGGATTGCCTTTAGAGAACCATGAAAAAAACAGCACATTTTGGAAATTTTATAAAACTGAAGATAAATTGCTAGGAAACCTGCTATTGTAAGTCACAGACTTCAATCCTAACATGTTCCTGTTCTACGGAGATTATTAGAACCTCTGTTGTCAGTCTCTTCTGGAAGATTTACCAAAATTGAGTTGTTCCAGAGCTTATCAAGGGCCCTAGCAAGGATCAGGTCCTGCTGCCAAGGAACAGCACCTAGAAACATTTCTAAGCACAAAATATTCCTTCTATAAGCACAAAATCAGTAGAATACACGGGCAGATAAATGAACATAAAATAGTTTCTGTTCTCAGGGAAAAAAAAGCTAAACAGAGGTGGGTTTTTTTGTGTTGTTTTTTTTTTTTTTTTTTTTTTTTTTCTTCTTCCCTGGTCTAAGAAAAAGACCTCTAGATATCTAACAAATAAAATGATAGGGAGTACATCCCAAACCAAGCAAAATTCATATCCATACTTCAGCTAGATTTCACTAGCACTATTTGCATGTAAGGGCAAAAAGAACTGTGTTAGTCAAGATAAAAACACTTTCTGTTTGCTCAGCCTAATCAAAACACTCCACTATGCTTCAAAGGCAAGGGTTTTTTAGTCCTAAATTTTAGCATTCTCTTAGTTAGGCTTTTCAAAGTTTTTCTAACTCTGTCTAATGACAGCAGGGAAAACTGGACAATTGCTCTATTTAGTTTTCTCATGTCTCTGCACAATAACTAAGACTTCACTGTTCCTGAGCAGAGACCACGCAGCCCATGTGGCCCTGGTCGTGGAAAGGAGGAATCAGAATATAAATGCTTCGCAGCCACAATAAGAACTTCCTTCTATGCTCCAGGCATCATTACTTCACAACGTCCATGCAGGGATTTAATAGGTAGTGCAGTTGCACTAATATATCATCTTCTCTTTCAGTAATGTATGAAATTAAGATCTTCTGAAGGTCCTTTAACCAGTACATTGCACAGCTAGAAAGCAAAAAACTGAACTGTAAAATAACTGATCTTAAAGCCACATCACTATAAATAACATGTACGATTTTGCCTTTCACAGAGGATGAGGAATGAAGGAAGAACTATTTCCATGTTTTGCCTGTTGATAAGATGGACACTTCAATGCTTTAACTTCAAATCCAGACAAGGAAACATTTGTCCACAATGTAAAAAAAAAAAATAAAATAAAATAAAATAAAGTAAAAATAAAAACCTATAAATCTTATTAAATCATCAAATAAAAATATTCAAGAATGTATGAAAATTATGAAACAAAAAACAATTACTGTAGCTCTCTATTTTGGATTAGTCATCTACAGAAGCAATAGTCCTTCCCTGCCACTGTCTGTGAATCGGAAGGGTTTAGTTCTTACCACAAACAAGCATTCGTATTTCCTACTGATGAGAATTCAGACCATTCATATTTACATGCATAATTCACTCTTTAAACAACACACCTACAAGATATAAGTTGTCAGATCCATTTAGTACTGTGTATACTATGAGAACAATTAATGCATCAAAATGAGTATTCGAACAACTTCCTTTTTGAACATCTCCAACATTTTTCTCTCCCAGTTTCATCTATTTACTATCCTTCTCCATAAAATGCTTGTTCTAATGGACAATGGTTATCCATCTACATCATCAGAGATTATAGCAGCCAGCATAAAAAATAATAATCTACTTGAGCAATCACCATTAAACTCTTCAGCAAGCTATGCTTTTTCCTGATAATTACATCAAATCCTACTTTGATGTAACTTACAGCCTAATCTACTAAAGATTTGTAAAGCATTTACACAGTTTTCCCTGTAGAGCGCTCAACCTGCCAAGACCAAAATCAGGAGAAAAAATGCACAAGAAGAAAGACAAAATAAAATTGAGAGTAGCCTAGGCAGTTGAAAAGGAAGGAGCAATAATGTACTTGAGAGAAATAATGTTTTCATCAATCTTTTTCATTTTATTTTGATTTTCCGATGTAAAAAAAAAAATGCAATTAAAAAGCTATTTGGATTGCTAACAAATCTCTAAATTAGAAAATCTCAATACAGCAAGAGATAGTCTATATTTAGTCCCAGTTTTAAATTTTAACATCAATGAGCACAACAGCTATTGCCATCTCAACTGTCAGCTTCTAGGATATTAGAATTATCATCTTGATCTCTGTGAGAAGCAGCATTGGTCAAAAGTCAGGTAATAAAAGAACCAGCCTCTCCTTATAGAGCTGCCATATTCCTTAGAGGATTGAAGAAAGACATCAAGCAAAAGATAAACTGTAAAGCAGTAGAAAATTACTGTCCTTCCTGGCTGGAAAGTTTCAACACAACAGGAGAAATGAGGAGGAGTGCCAACAGTGTTTTCTTCAGGAGTTTTGCATCCTTTCAAAAACAAAATGGACAAAAACCTTAACTGTGACTTCTGGCACATGGATGGATGGTTTATAGCTCAGCTCTGAACAGGCAGTTTAGCACTAATACTATCCAGTATGAAACAGGTCTTCAGTTCTTAGCAAAACAATATCATGATACATCAAGTATTATTTTGATGATACAAAATAACTTCTAAAATAAGGTCCCGGGTAAATATTGTCTTCTCCTGATGAACTTGACCAAGAAAATAACTAAAAAAGGTATTACAAAGTACTGCACGTTGTCCTGGCAAACACAAAATCATTTGCATATCTAATGGAGGATTAAAAATTCATGTACTAATTACATACTCTCATAAGGAGGTCAGACGAACCAATACAAGGGAGATGAAGCAAAGATTTAACATGAGACAGTACTGCAGGAAGGAATGATCAAAGATCTGTCATCAAGCAACGGTGACTAGTTGTTATAGTAAATTGTTGTTAAGGCACAACACTTCTCCCACTAAGAATCAATAAGAACAGTCTACTAGGGGCAATGTTAATGCACCAGCTTAAAAAAAGTCTGGAAGGCAACAAGTAAAACACTTCTCAGTTTTGTTCAGTTGTTTTTCTTCAGTTAATTTACTCAGCTAAAAACAGTCATAAGTGGGTGATCTTTCATTCTGTTGCAATGTTCTACATTTTCTTAAACTTCTAAAAAGAGTTCTCATCATAAAAAAAAAAAAAAAAAGAAAAAAAAAGAAGCACTCAGTGATGCAGGAGGTGAAAGTAGCAGAGTTCATAAAAATACAGAATTCTTTCTGCAACTCAGTTCAGTGAAAATTGATTTCTACAGGAATCTTACAGCGTCATGGAGGATTTTCTTCTTCTTACTATATTTCCATAGTTAATTTTAGAAATATTTGATCAGTATTGCCCACACGCAAGTGGACACTTATGCCAGGTAACAGGAATAATTTTCTCTGTAGCACATACACATCCATTTTAGAACCTGCATTAGACCAGAAGAAAACATGATGAGATCCAGGCCCTCGTACCATACTTCAAGTTGGAAATAAATACAATAAATTACTACTTTGCTGAGACATTGCAAGGCGAAAGTATAGCCTGGCTTTTTCAGCAGCTTCTAGAAGAGCAGCGATCAGCAAACTACCTTCAGCATGTCAGGTTGGGTATGCAGCCAAATACAGACAGTATAAGCTGGTGGGACCAAAGGGCCTTTTACATTTTAACAATGAGAGCACAGCCTGAAAGAAAAGGGGCTTAACACCTCATAAGAAACTCTAGAGTGCATTAAGCATTATTCCATAGGAATCAAGTTCTTTATAAATACATATATGACCTAAAGAACTCAAATTACTTCTACTAAAAGAAAAAAATCCAAAATGAAGTGGTGTTCAATTTATTTCGGATGCATATTTCTGAAATGCCTGAGCTATTCAGCTGTATACTGCTATTTTCACTACTAGGTAAATTTAAGATGGCTCCCAAGCAGTTTCTCATGATCTCGCTGTAATATAAGCTTTACTCAGATTCTAGTTCATGAATAAAATACTATGATATATCACGAAGTTAGTAGTGAAGTATCTTTAAAAATTAAAAATCTCTTAACTCATCTCCTCTATAGAAAAATAATACCAGCTCTACTTGTACAAAGTGGATAAACAGACTTGCTCAAAACCGAAGTATATCATTGGAAAAGCTGTGAAGTACTCAGGACAAATGCTGAACAAGGCAAGCTTCAGCCTTCAACAAAAAAGATGAATCCTCCTAAAAAAATGGCTTTCAAAATGAGGTTTCATAGAGGTAAGTGAGGAAAATCTGTATGCATACATGAGGGCTGATAGCAAAGTAAGTCACAGTAAAAAGGTGAAGAGCTTTCCAAAAATGTGCTCATAACAGAAGCAGCAGATTCCCATGCCTATGATGTAATCCTGGAAGTGCACAGGGCAGACTTTGACCTTTCTGGTATTCTTGTAGGTCTTCCTTTGTATTGCATCAGTGGAGCAGGATTCACAAATGGCTGCAGCAATCCTGATGCAATCTCTGGTTCAGCGAGTCTAAAATGTTGCCTGTCAGTAGACACAAGATCTCCCTGAATGTACAACCTACATTTATTTTCATATGGTTTCTCATCTGCTGCTGGGCACTGAAAGTGAGTGAACATGGGACTTCAAAAACCCTTGTTTTGAACACTTTCCCATTTTTACAAGGATTAGATTTTCTTAAATCATTAAAACTATTGGATTTGTTTGGTAAAAAAAAAAAAATCAGGTACAAAGCAAAGACTGCAATTATCTCGCATACCTTTGGCATTGGCCCCCATTTCAATTTCTGCCAAATAATCCCATTTATGTATCAAGAACATCAAGTGACAGAGTCATGAGAATAACTACTCTACTACGTGGAAAAGTATGATCAAGAAAAATCTCTGAGAAGATAACATTTTAATAAGAACTGTGACAGGGCTGTAATCACCTCCACAAGTACACATCATCTTCTACATAAAGTAACACTAGATTCATAGCTAACTGACTCTGAGAAAGATATTTCTTCCCTTTTTTTTTTTTTTCCTTCACTGTAGGAGAAGGTTGTCTTGAGATGCAGCAGTGATTGCTGGAACAACTATTTTCTCCACGGGTATCATTATCTGCATAAAGACTGCAGCATATAAAGTCCTAACCACTGAGAGATGCAAATGTTATGATGTTAAGTGCTGTGGTGCTGGAACAAAGACAGTAAATAGCAGGCCAAAAACTCCATCTAAAAGCAACTAGTTAAGACTGTCATCTGACTCCTGTTCAACTTAACATCTGGTTAGATGTTAGTAGATTTTCTAACTGACTGTATTAGCATGCCGCCTTCCCAGAGAAGGTATAGCACAGCAGAGCTGACAGCCACACATGGGTACCACTGGAACAAAACAAGTCATACCACTCTTAGATGCAACAGCATCTGTTCCCAGCCCAGAGGAATCTGTGCTCTCACATGCCAAGCTCCTCTCATAAGCAGTATCAGCTCTCCTGGAAATGAGGGGCACATGCCTCCATCCTCACATCTAGCTCACTCAGTTTTTGCCTGCTTCAGCAGATGCTAACAAAGGCTGCTATTTCTGAGCTGACGTTTGTTTTTCTGGATGGCTACACTGAGCACCAGCCACCTCAAAGAGCACACTACACAGAAGTATTTTATCTTCTACCCCTAGAGATGCAGCCAGCTATTTCAACATTTCTGCACTGGCTTAATAAAAAGTATTTTTACATCTTAAAGAGTCAAATGAGCAGAACATCTGTACTGTGGGTGGTGCTAAGTTCTATGAAATGCAAAACATTCTTTCAGGCTTGGCTGTACATTAAAACTCAAAGAACACCATTCAATGTTTGCCTTATTTCAATATAAGTCTGGTTAGACTTAATCCAGTAAACAGAATCCCTCAGCACCAATCATACACAGACTGCAGAACAAACTAGATGGTATTTTTAGTCGTTTTATAATCTACTTCCCATTAATAGGACACATACTGAAAGAATAATGCTTATTCCTTCATTAACTGATTTATACATTGACTAATTTTGTCACCTAAAGTATTCCAAAACCACAAAAGTCCTCAAAAAAAAAAAAAAAATTAATGGGAAATGCAGTTTAGAATCAGTGTTTGCACACAACTGTGTGCTCCTTAAAACTGTGGCCAGTACAGACACAATTAAGCACGAATTTGTGCTTAGGTTATGTCCAATTCACATTTTATTAGGGAGAGTACATTAAAGATTTAGTGAAAATACATGTATCTTTCCAATTCACAAACCTAACATCAAAAAAATTAATGGATGACCCTCAGCCAGATAGAGGTCTTGCACATAAGTTGTTGGCATAAAACTAAAAATATAGGAGGTTTGTTCATTTGTTCAAAGTGAACTCATTTTCCCACAGCTATATATTTTTTTAAACCAGCTATGTACAGCAGGGTGACCATTTTTTCCATTACAGACTTTATGTGAAGGGGAGGAGGCGGGAAAAAAAAGAGAAAACCAGAAGCAATTTACAAGTCATCGTTAAAACACATTTTATTCCCAGAGCTGAACAGAAGTAAGTATCAGCATCAGTTTAAAAAGATTAGCTGAATCAGAGGGAGGCCTCAGAAAGCAATAATTTTCCAGATACAGACATCCTGTTTCTAAGATATTGAAGGGCAATGCCCAACTTTCATCCTCCCATTTTCATTTTACTTTTATTTCCCTCTTTTAACAAAACGGACTCAGTGGCAATTCAGGAACATCAGAAAAATTTACTCATAATAATATAAAGAGAGAGGAAAATACATATATATATATATATATATACACACACATATATATGTATGAATGTTCATGTACACAATAATGACGTGTAATGGGAAGATACTATCTTTACGGTCTGCATGAATTTCTTTTTATTAATGTAGTAGGATGCAAGAAGGGAAGGCAATATCAGAAAATTAACATGAGAGAAACTGTGTAAGCTTTAATCAATAAATGTATGTATTTATATACACATTCTTTTGTGTGTAGCTTTTATTGTGTAGCTTTATTGGCATAAAGCTACACAACAATACACAAAAAAGAAAGGGAAAAAATGCTAAGCTGTGGAAGACAAAATTATGACAAGGATTTGTTTAGGAAAAGAGTGAACATGCAGAAGTTCACTTCCCTTTCTGCTTATTAGTGCTGTGTTATGCATGTAAGATGAACAAATGATGATGAACTGATCCAGAGGAGGGCCATGAAGATGATCAGAGGGCTGCAGTGCCTCTACCATGCAGACAGGCTGAGGGAGCAGGGCTTGTTCAGCCTGGAGAAGAGAAGACAGCGGGGAGACATCACTGCAGCCTTGCAACACTGCAAGGGAGCTTATAAGCAGGAAGGAAATCAACTTTTTACACAGATAGGGGGAATGGCTTTAACGTAAAGGAGAGGAAATTCTGATTACGTGTCATGGGAATATTTTTTTTCACGGCCGTATTGTTGAGGTGCTGGAACAGGCTGCCCAGAGCTTGTGGACGTCCCATCCCTGCTCGAGGCCAGGTTGGATGGGGCCCTGGACAACCTGATCTAGTACTTGATCTAGTGGTTGGCAACCGTGTCCATGGCAGAGGAATTGGAACTGGGTTACCTTTGAGGTCCCTTCCAACCCAAGCATTCTGTGATTCTATGATTTAACAAAAATTCCAGTTTCTGGAGGTACATTGCCTGTTTAAAGCTTGTTATCAACAATGCAGTGTTTGGAAAAGAAATAAACTTTAAGTCTTTTGACAGTAAAAGTACCTGAAAAGATATTAGGAGAGGGTGTTCAACTCATTATCTGTAAATACTGTAAATCTGCAAAAAACTGTAACATAAAAGCAATCACTTAAAATATTAACTGCTACAGCAGAAGACAAAAGAAATCAGTACTCCTTCATGCACAGATAGTTTAAAAAAAAAACAAAAACAATAAAACATCCTGTTTTCCAAGTCTCATTAATACAAATCTAGGTTAAGTTCCTACAGAGACATGATGTTTTGGGTGCTGTGTTTGGACAACAGTTTCTGCAACCAGCATTGGAGCTGGAGCTCCTGAGAGCATCCACTCTGAGCTGCACATCCCCTGAACATGGGGTAGGGGCTTGTGCCTGCACCATCGTTTCAGCAGGAACATGAGACAAAGGAACCAAAGTAGCAAACTCCAACAGAACTGAAACTTTAACAGAGAAGTTCCAGATATGCAAAAGCCCAGCACACACGCTAGAAAAACAGTGTTTTAGGAACAGGTTTCCCACTAAGGCTCGGTGCGAGCAGCCCTTGCATGCTCGGCAGCCATCCTTCCTCCCCTTGCCCAGCTCCTGTAGGTATGGTACCTGGAAAACACATTTTCTATTGCTCGCCTGGTCTCTATGCATAGCAGGAGTGAATCACTTAGGTTTCATCCACACTTGAAGATTTTCAAAGGAATAAGAGGAGTCACTCCTGGCTTCTGACTCCCTGCACCAGCAGTGGGGATGGCAGAGACCCCATGGTGCCTATGGAGCCCAACATAGCATGCATACTGTGAGTCTCAGAATGTACAGCTTCACAGCTCCTGAATACAGACTGACAGCTGACTTGGTCATATCATACCAGATCTCCAAGGTTAACCTGAATGTTGCTTCAAATAGTAAAGTAACTACGAACACATTTCATACACGGTGAGCAAAGAGACAAATTATCTTACTGTAAATACAACTCTGGACAAATTAAAATTGGATACTCAACTTTTAGTTTCAGCTTCACAATGTTTATGTTCATTTTCACCCTTATTTAACACAAGCCATGAGTGTGTAACCTGCTTAACAGCATCATGAGCACTCAGAAGTGAGAAAAATCAAGAGACAAGGCAGTGCAAACAAACAAGTTAAGAAATAAACAGAAAAAGAGAACAGAATTCTCAAGCTGCTCTTCTTGCAGAACAAACTGCCCTGGCTTTTACAAGCAGAAGAGATAAATGTCCTGAGCCAGAACATTAAGACTTGAGGAGCTTATAGGATCCTTGAACCAGAACTATTCACTTTGAGGCAATTTGAACTAAGTCATCCTGAACCAAACTTGTAAGTTACTTGACACAACATACTGACCAACAACACACAGCTCACAGCACACAGAATCATGAGGAAATAAACTCCTTGAAGAGATCATATTCTTCCCGTATTAAAAATAATTTTATCCTCTATTTGCAATGCAACTTTATAAAACAGTTGTGCTTCTTTTAGAAACAAAAAGATGCTTTATTAGAAAACTATAATTTCAAAAAGTGTATCTTCTTTTATAAATTGAAGTTTGTCAGAGCAGCACCACATTTGTCTTATGGTTTTCCAGTAGAAAGGCATAACTGACGCTACCAGGAGAGCTCGTTGGAGTCATTTCTGTAGGAAAGCAACCATACTGCATGAAGTTTTTGCCATTCCGTAAACAGTAACAGCAGTAGCTCTGCGCTATTCATACAGGAGAGGAGGAATCAAAGATTTTCCATAGAAAATCTCTCTTCCCTCTAAGGTGTATCTTTTATGTCAGATCTATAAATTACTTCTGACAAAAATTCAGCAATGAGATAATGATGACTACGCCAAGGGCCAAGTCAGGGCTTCCCTTGCTGTCCTGCACACCTCTGCATGTGGGGAATAACCTCACTGCACACAACCTCCACATCCAACGCAGGGAATACTGAAACTCAAAGGAAGAGTCCATCATGTACTGCAATGCAGGGAAGGTTCTGCAGCACACTGAAAAAAAATACCAAAGAGAACTAAATATTAAATAATTGGGTCAGCATTTACTGACATTTAATTTTAGTCCACATTTGACTCGGATGGCTCTAAAGATTTAAATACAGAGAAGCTTTTGTGCTGAAAATGCACAAGAACATTGTAAATACCTGCCTGGAAAAGCTATCAGGAAAGCAGAAATTTGGACAGACGCAGAGGAAATAATGGAAAATTTTGATACCTGATGAAGTCATCTGAGATGGGAAAACAAGAATACAATTTAGATAATTACTTCACTGGCTAATTTAGGTATGAAATAATTAACTAAACATTAAAGAGTTGCTATTCATGTTTGGTATCATTTGAGTTTTTTCAAAAGTTGACATCTCAGTGAAATAAATCTTCACACCCTTTAAAGGCTATTCTTACTACCAAGTTTTAAAATAACAGCAGCAAAGATTTGCTAGTTTACACTTCCAACAAGTGATTGCATATGCTTAAGAAAGATGAGATTGGGTGTTTTTCTAATGATTTGTTTTGTTTTGATTTGTTTTTTAATAAATTAATAGAAATGAATTAAATAGCTTTGCTACTGCATCGTATTTCATCAGAAGAACCAACTGCTGTATATTCTGTGATGCACAAAAAGCTGCAGAAAGTTCCCCAGCTATCCACATGTGCACGTACAACTCAGACTCCCAAACACTTATAGGTCAAAATGACCCCTTTGTCACTCCTGGGGATGTAATGGGATGCAAGGTCGAATGCTTCCTGCAAACTCCAGCATAGGAAGAAGCAGATAAAAATCAATGAGTTTTAGAACGCGTGTCCCAGTTCTTGCAGCTCCTTTCCATTTCACTCCGTCATCTCATGCCCTGAATTTTACTGCTGACTTTGCCTCATTGAAGATACATGTATTGAGGCAAGAAATAAAACTGTGAAGGAGACTGTTCTCTGTTTGAGGATGCAAAAAGATCACTATTATGAGCACACTTTACTTTCAAGCCACCAGGATTCTATTTTTAATCTATCTTATTTGTTCTATTAATTGAAGCTGCAGCGAGAAACAGTGCAGGAACAAAGACTTTTATAGCAAAAATGCTGCAAAGTGAGCTCCTCTGACAAACCTGAAACTCTTTTTTAGTAAAATGAGGAATAACATACAAAGCTGTTATGCCTGTGTCTGTAGGCTTTCACACCATGGAGGCAGGCAACGTTTACCAAAATTGTTGTTTTCTTTACTGAGTTAATTAGAATAAAGAGGTTTTCCATTTTTTCCTCATCTCTTCAGGGCCCACAAGGACTTCAGTCTAAAGTTCTTAGCTTATCAATTACCTGATCAATTAATTTTCTACTAGGAAAGCAAGAACTGAGCATGTAGATGAAGTACAAGGCTATTCAATCTTCGAGCATTCAGTGACAGCAAGAAAACAAAGTACATCTGTCTGCAGCCAACAAGTCAGGGAGGGGAAGTGATGAAAAAGGGTCAAACAAACCATAAAGAACAATTGTAGCTGTATTCATAATAAAGTCATCTCTACCATAACACTCAGAGCAGCCGAGAATGTACTGTGATCTGCAAGAATACTAATAACAGGAAGAAAGCACTGAGCTCAGAGCTGAAATCTGAAAATATATAGATGATACTTTGGAAAACGTGTCAGATTTTGAAGCATTTGAATGTTTCTTAAAAAATATGCTCTGTGTCAGAGTATGTAAACTCTGATCACAACTTCACTGTGTGTGCTTATCTTGTGCAAAACTCTTCTATGACAAAACAAAAAAGCACTCACGATTCTATCTTTTCTATATGTTGCTGGAAATTTGAAAATTGCAGAGGGGAGATTTTTCAAAGAGCATTCGTTGGCATTAAGATGACTACTACTACTACTACTACTACTAATAATAATAATAATAATAATGTTGTGTGATTTAATAAAATGTGTGTCTTTACGAGTATCCTAAATTCTCAAGAAGTCATCATTATCCAGATGTCCACAAAAAGATGAAGTCATCATTACCAAGATGTACACAAAAAGGCCAAAGAGATATCTTCCTAAAATTAGACGTGAAGTTAGCAACTTCATAAGAGAAACTGGAGCATGTTCGAAAAAAGACAGTATGTATGGGTGTATAAGTACAGAGAAATGCAAGTGAATGACAATAATAGTAGTGGGAAAAAAAGATGCAGGCGTTCTGCAGCAGAGGAGCAATAAAACTATAAAGGGTGATGTAAAGTACACAGAAATGCTCAGATGGCTTTTTCTGATCTAAATTCAGAACAAAGCAAGAGGTTGCATTTATTGCATGTAAAGTTGTGGATGGAATAGGAAGTTTGCCATATGCAATAAAGAAGGATATTAGGCAACATCTGCTAAAATTAAATAATGTTCAAGTCAGCAGACTGGATAACATATACCCCTGAGTGTTACAACAACATGCCAAGGAGCTCCCCTGAATTGCTAATATTAATTTTTAAACGTACCTTTGAAAACTGGGGAAATTCAGAGGAAACAAAGGATTGCCAAAGGAGATCCAATATTTGAATAAGGAAAAAGGAGATAGGCTACAGACCTCTAGAATGGTTATTCTGCATTCAGAAAAGCAACTGAATCCTTTGGAATTTTATCAACAAAGAATTATAGTCTAAAAATCTAATTAACGTCAATCAGTCAGTGTAATGGAAGGTTGGTCTTGTAAAACAAACCGATTGTCTTTTTGTGAAGAGATAACAGGTCTGGTTGACAATGGCAACTGTATGCAATATTATATTTGATTTCTCCATGGCATTTAACTTAGTATTACATGACATCTCAATTAAAAAATGATCGTGTGGAATTATCATAGTCTACTTCACTTTGATTAAACTCTAGCAAACTCACAGGTCTCAAAATATTCATGATACTAACAAGTCAGCATTTAGAAGAACCACAGAGGATTCATTTTTCATCTAAAGTTATTTTTATCAAAAATACAGGATCAAGTAAGATAGCAACCGAAAGGTTAGCAAAGAAAACATAGTATCTGGGAAGTATTCTGAGTTGCTGGCTACAAGGAGAACCTAACAAACTTCTTCAAATCCTAGAACCATAGAATGTACTGAGGGACCTTATGAACTATCTAGTTCCAACAACCCTCTCACAGGCAGGGCTGCCACCCTGAACAGGTTGTCCAGGGCTCCATTCCTTTTGACCTTGAACATCTCGAACATTAAACCACTTTAGTTTGTTTAATAGAACCAAATAGTAATGCAAAGGGAATTGAGAATGGAGGATTTATGCGCCTAATGGGAGATTTAGGAGGTTATTCAACATGTCTTAAGGTATTTAGTTTAGAATCTTGCCAAAGTTTTAAAAGAAGAACTTCAGTTTTCTACAGAAGTATGGAAAAAAAAAAAAAACAACCAGATACTTCTAGAGCTGAATGCCTGAAGGCTAACATTTGGTCACTGCTCTCACAGCCACCCATCTGTGAACTCTGAACTTCAATGGAACTGAGACAAAAAAGTGAAGCTGAAATTAGAAGAATGAGAACCAAAGGATAAACACTAAATTTATATGTGAAAAGTATCAACAGCACTCTTGAAGAGAAAAAAAAACAAAACATAACAAGCAAATAAAAGTTATTTCACTTTTTTTTGTAAATATGATTTGTGAGACATCTGACATAATGCCAGTATCATGTCCACAATTTAAGAAATATGGCAATACTGGAAAACATGCAAAAAAGGGACACGAGAACCGCTAAAACCAGAAATTGTGATTTATAATGAAAGCCTTGAAACTCAACATATTCTCATCTTCAAAAAGAAGGTTAAGGACTGGTTTCATTGCCATACATACATATTTTCACACATAAAACCTATTTGATACCAGGATGGAAATAATTAATCATGCAGACAATGCTATAACTAACTTCCAGTCACTGGATCTCATTAGCAAGTTAAACCTTGAAAGAAGCTTTTGATTACTTTCACAGCTGGGAAAGTCAAATTGAAATGTTTTACCAGGGGACTCCGCATTGCTTGAAGTCTTAAAAAGAAAATTATGCCATTCTTCTAGGATATAGATATTTTCCTCTTTTTCATTCTCCCCCCCCCGCCCCCCCCTCAAATTCTCTGCAGCTAACAAGCTCTGTCAGACTGAATAACAAAGATCATGTTTTGACTTTCAGAGCCAGAAGGACTACAAGGCAAACAAACTCCAAAACCTCTGTCTGCTCATTTCTCTTTTTCTCCACACGTCATTGGAATTTCTTTTCTCTCTCACTAAAGAATGAGAATGACTTCTGTCTTCATTTAAAAATAATTTTAATAAAATATTATAGGATTTTAAAGGCTCCCAGCACCATCAGAAACATCTCTCCCTTTAGTGTAGCTATCTGCATAGGCTGCTTCAAAAGTAATGACTTCTATTTATTTCTATGGAAACTACAAGCAATACAAAGGGTACAATAATAATATTTAATAGAGAAAATTCTTAGCTACAAAACACTATTTTTCAATAGTTACCACCATTAACTATGAACAGGATGAATAGGAACCTGGGAAAAAAAATTGCTGGTATAAATTTCCACCAGTGGAAGTGACCCACTGTCACCCACTGCTGAAACACACCAACCACAATTTCATTGTGCTCACATCCACTGTTTGGCCTCAATAATTATTCAGTAAGTACCATGAATGCCAACGGATGCCATTTTTTTTTCCCACACAGAGGATCTCAATGACACACTTTTGTTCGTACTCACTTCCACATCAGATGACATTTTGTCAGACTGCCTCTCTGCTGCCATCTGTCACATGGCAACAAAACGTAATGGGGTACTGCTAGGAAGGTTCAACTTCTATTGCCATAACACCAATATCTACCTCTGACACCGTGGGCCAAAATAATAAAACAAGAGACATTACTTCCAAAGCAGCCCTCAAAGACTCACTCCAAAGGCAAAAGGAGTTGTATTCTGCTTCCTCAGACAAAGAAATGAAGCACAAGTAAAGAACGGAAGTAGAAAAATCGTGCTGTATTATTTTTTGCAGTAAATCTGTTGTTTCTATGGTTTTCACATCTACTTCCAGCATGTTAAAAATATGCCATGAAGCAAATGTAACATATTTTGAGTGGCTCTAATGGATACCATAATTGTACTCAGACAACTACAGTTATAAACAGCAAAACAGCAGTACCCAGAAAGATAGGACAGCCCCAAAGCAAGCACTCTGAATGACATTTGAAAAATGCAGCACTTGTGTAGCACTTAAGCTTTAAGTGATTAGAGCTGTGTACACAGACCAGAAAATCACTTTCTTGGAACCATGATTGACCTTGAAGCTTTGTGTTTCCTTGACACATAAAACTGGCCACTGAGGTCCTCTGTAGATGCCTAAAGAAACCTATTTAAATAGTCTGTGAGCAAAGCCAAATCCATGACTTACATTCAAACCAGAAGATTATCCATCTATCTCCCAGAACACACACACACACACACACACAAAAAAAACCCACAGCATATTTTGTTCTCCTCTGATCAGCCTTCATTATTCAGGGCTAGGCACAATTCTGTGATACCTCTCAATTTAGCAACCTGATTGTGCAGTCTATTTAGAACCTTTAATATCTTCTAAAACAGTTTAAAAAATGTTCAGTGAAAACTCCAAACAAACAACACATTATTCATCACAGACAAAAAAGGCTTTCAAAAGAAACAACAAAGAAAATATGTGCCTTTTTTCTAAGACTAACAAACCATCATCACCAAAGACAAATAAATACAGTGAGTAGGTAATGCCTTCATTAGGTGGTTAACAGGATGCTAACGCTCTGAGTTACAGGATACTCTTTATCACATTTGCTCTAGGATATTATGCATCATCTGTTATTAATGGTCTTCATCAAGGCTGGACCTCCACATACCTTAGTCATAGTCCCTGTGAAGTGCTGACAGTATATGCGTATCTTCCAGTAGTTTAACCAAGGCACCAAGATATGCATAACACACATCCAACTCCAAAGTTACCCTAGTGATTTGAGCACTAAGGAGATTTCAAAGAAAGGAGCCGGCCTGTGGCTGTGTACTCGCATCTGAAAATCAAACTGACTTATCTTACACACCCTTAAAAAACAGACCAACTTTACATTAGAAAAGTATGCGTGGATAGAAATAGGAAAAGAAAAAACATGGATAATACCATTGTAAGGTATCACAGAGTACCTTCTACACCTTGCCTGCAACACCACGAGGCTCTGCTCTGCATGTGTCCTCGGGGAAAGTTGTTGTACAAGAAAAATCTCAGCTCTTAAACTTGTTGAAATCATTGCATTAAAATGTAAGTGTAGCATGCATGTGGGTTTCTTCACATACACTAGAAAATTTCTTTTCTTCTAAACTAAATTGTTTCCTTAGGTTCAAAGAAGACCCAGAATGATTTTGTCATAAGAACAGTTATAAAATATTGTGCAGCTGCCACAGTTATCCTTCTTTCAGTAAATGTTTGGATACACCCCACATACTGTTTCTTCCAGTCAGTAAATGTTTGTAAGCCAAGGAAAGTCATTTGACTTCCTTATCCATTTTGTTACTGAGAAACCAAAAAGCAAAAGATTTCTTGCAAAACCCACTGTGCCTTGATCTAGTCCTGCATTAGAAAAAAAAAATAATAATAATAAAGAATAGCGTGGATTAAGGCAGGGAAAGAGTGTAAACTCACACAGCAAAACCTTCTGAAAGCAAATAAAGTGGCGTTGTTACTGGGAAGTGTCTATGTATCCTCTGGTTAAATGGTGATGCAAAAAAGTTAATTTTTAATATCAGAACTGTTTCTATGAGAATGCATATTCCCATGATCAAATCTAATGCAATACCATCGGGATTTGACTCTAGACAACATCTCTGACATTTAATAGAACTTAGCACCACCAATCTGAGCGTCACTGACAGCATCTCTGAAAAGTCAGCTGGGCACTGGAAACTTCTAGACTCCCAGCATCAGCTCCATCTGAGATTCACTTCCATCTCCAGATCCCCATGACATCACCTGCAACAGCTTTACTGACCTCTCCCTCAGCAGGCTGGCAGCACTCATTCGCTGCTAGGGAAGGGAAAGAAAAATCAAAGGAAGAAGCTAAATCACACGGACACTTTAAAACAATGAAAGTTGCTGCACATACATCCTTAAACTCAGCAGCAACACATGGTGGGAATTTGCAGCTCCCATATGCTATAGATTTTTAAAGTCCTATTTAACTTAAAAAAAAAAAAAAAAAAAAAAAAAAAAGCCAACAACAAAAGCACCCCAGAAAATCCAGATGTTTTTTTTGAAAACTCCAAGGCTGCTTCCCATTTCTCAGCAGTCATTATAGCATCATCTTGATGTTAAGATACATTTTGCATTACCTTTTCAAATCAGCAGTTTTTTCTGCCTTAGATCTGTGCGCTTCTTCTGCCAGTTTTCCATTTCCATGACTGCCCACAAACCAAATAACTTCAAGCTCACAGCTGCCATACTACCCCTCATTTCCATTCTTCAATTTTGATTCTGTCCAATGTCAGTTCAAAGAAAGGAGGAGAAAAAAAAGTGAAGGTTTATGTTAAATATTCAAGGGGGATTGTGTGGTTTCTTTAAAGTTTAATTTAATTTTGCAGTTTTCCTAAAGGAAGTATATTCATTTCAGACTGCTCTGACAGGACAGATAATTCACTCCAACATCTACAACAGACAACAAAAGGACTGAGCTGCAGAACAAACTCAGCACCAAAGACAGAGACACTATATTAAAGCTGAACCTTTACTTTCATAGGATGATCTACTGGGACAAAATGCCTCCAGTTCAAACACAATGGATTATTAATTCCCACAGAGTGAGAATAAAGTATCCCACTTTCTACACTGGATCTGGTTCTGCCATGCCTGCAAACCACCCTCACAGTGCAAAACTCCCCCCTGACATCAAATCTACATCTTCCCTTCTTTGGTTTTAAACCTTTGTCCTATTGTCCTGTGTAAACCAGTCAGTCAGCACAGTATGGGAAGGACAGGCACATGGCAGGCTCTAGCAGTTCATCAATTATGGACAAATGGGAAGAACTCAGTTTTTGAGATCTAGACAAAATTAAAACAAATTATGTCAAACACTAGAAGTAGAGGTAGTAAACTTTCTTTTTATGGCAATGGTACATGCATTTGCCTATGTACGCAAGTAAACTAAAATGTATGATTATGATATTAGAATAAATATCCCCAGGTCCTCTCCTGCATACAAAACAGGCAACAAGAAGATGGCATTTAGGTAAGCATGAAAACTGAGAAAGTAATTGTAGATATTCATTTACTACAAATTACACAGACAATTCTCAAACTGCACAAAAAGAGGATTTATAAGGACACTGTCAACAATCCGTTCCTGTTTGAGTTTTGTAAAGTAGATTGTACATATATATATCAAATTTATTAGCATAAGAGTTCACAGCTTTGCAAGCTTAGTCCAGTTCTGGAAGGAGAGCTTTTTAGAAGTCACAACAAATATAAAATCATAGCAAACACAATCAGAAAATATATTTCTTTTTTGAATCAAACAGCCTAAAGACATAACCAATTAGAAAGCTCTGCTGGTGAATTAACATTTCTGCCACTTCACATCCAGCTTGTAGAAGCAAGAATACTCAAACACCAGCCCTTAAGATCAGTACTAAGCAAGGAAAAATTAAAATCTTCTTTGGAAGTTTCATTTTTAGTATCTAAGATACATTCTGTTCTAATACAGAGGCTAACATTTTAATCTGTTAAGAGAGAAGAACATGCTTGTATATAAGAAGTATCATTTTTAAGGTTGTTTTAAAAGAATCTTAGCAGTTAAAGAACATGTAGTGGAATAACATGCCTTATTCTGTTCACTTTTTTTAATATTTGGAATTACCTATGTTCATAAACGCAAAGAAACATAAAATATTAAACTGCATATAGAAATGCATCTAAATATATTCTCCCTTACACTCTTGCTGAGTTCTGGGTTTTATATATATGGAATTATTTCATTTTTTGTGGGGAATTGCAGCGTCTTGAACCTAGAATATCAGATTGACAGAAACCAAAATTTAGCCTTAATCTATCTAGGTGAAAGCCTAGCCATTCAATGCTTAGTTTACAGGGAATCCAACAGAATTAATCCAATTGCTTGCCTGCAATCTAGTTACCTGCATGTTTAAAAACGCATGCATTTGTGATGTTATACAGGTTCACTTGAACTCCTACAGATTAGACTAGATACTGCTATTCTAACTCAAATGCAGATTGACAAGTGACAAACTCGTTGTGGTATTCGCTCGGCTCCTAAGTGCCCTGTACTGATTACAGAAATCATATTTTTATTTCTGATGTAACACATGGATCCTGAATTGGTATTCAATCAAGCAGTTGCTTCCTATAGCATTAATCAAACCAAACTCAGAGGAAGCTCCACATGCCCACAGATTATATAAAAAGATAGAAATCCTTGCACAGTGGAAGTTTACACAGCACTTCTGCAGAAATGGTCAGCGACAATCAACACACTGTTCTCACTGCTTGAAACATTTGTGTATTTACTGTCCCCAGGAGTCGGACAGCCCTCCACCAGGTCACATCACCAGGGAACAGCTGCCTGGGGTCAGCATGGAAGATGGCAGCAAGACAAGGAGCCTGAAGCATGGATTATAGCTTGACTCCAAATGTCACTACTCCTTTCCCATAACCCTGTCCTGCCTCCCATAGTCCTGACAAACACATCAAATTGGAAATATCTATACCACAGAACAACATGCCTAGGCTGCATCAAGTGTGGGAGTTCATAAAGAGAAAAAGGGACAGTGTCCTGTGCAAGCTACAGGTCTAACTGCGGGGACCATCTTCTACTTCACACAATGTGAAATCTCATGACATATCTGAGTACCACGAAACCTAATTTACTTTTTTTCTCTTAAAGGACCTCTCTCTTTCCTTTCAGGGAGATGCATAATCACATAAAAATCACAGCTATTTTATTTTCTTTTTTATTTATAATCATCGCTAAAGAAAATTTCTGTTCTTTAAAAATACAAATCCTGAAGGCAAAAATGCCTGAGGATAAACAAATAAAATTCATAACTGATTATGTCAAAGTTGTTTCTGATTTCTGAATACAAAGGATTGACAGTGCTGCTGGGGGTCTTGTATGATCCCAAAGATAAAGGTCACGCTCCATTCTTGCATGCAAATATAATTAATATATTAATGATATATTTCCCTACTAAGTCAGGAAAGATTTCAGCAATGCTTACTTTTAAAGTGCCTTTGATTATTCTCCACTCTTGAAATGTTATCTGATTTAATTCACATGTAGAGTAAAACAACTGAGTGGCCCTTTTAAGTGGTCCTGACTTTCCCTAACAGAACTGATGGGAATCCACTACAACATAGACTACGGTTGTTTCCTATATTTATGACATTTAAGTTATATGAAAATAAGTGGAATATGAAGTTTCAATGAAAAGTAACACAACATGCACTGCTCTACCTCAGTTATAATTTATAATCCAATATTGCTAGGTATCTACCTGCTGTTCTGGAGGAACAGCACTCTCTCATGTGGGCGCGAGGAGCAGGCAACAAAATTTGCTACTTAATGAGGACAGAACACTGGTTCCCAGTGATGATTAATATCCAAATTTCCATCATTAAATTCAAGAGTTTGGTCTGATCCTCCAGAGAGAAGATATACAGAAAGCAAAGTCTAAATCTAGCTTTTCTCCATTTCCTTCTTTAAATCTCATCTCAGGGAAGTATTATGCCCAAAAAGAGCAGATGGACTACAATTTACCAGCAAATTAATTGCCAAGGAAGAACTAACTGTATAAAGATAAAGGCTCCAAATATAAGTCATATGAACATATCTATGTATATATATTCATTCATATATTGGACATTGGACACACACACACACACATATATATATCTGTACTTATCAAATACCTTCACGCAGTATTATAATTAAACATAATAAACAAATGAAAAATAAACCAACCTAGTGTTGGAATTCTGGATTACAACGTGTATTCTATTCATCAAAGCAGGCATTAGAAGTTCTTCCAAAGGAATGAAAGAACCAGATACCTTTGTAAATGCAGATGTGAACTGAAAAATGTCAGGAGAGATACACACATGAAATAATTGTATAGGCCACTCATACGCTTTCTTTAAAGGCAGTTTAGTTAACAGCAAAATATTTTACATTTTCCAGAGAGGCTTTAAAAGTAATTATTTTCTGTGAGTTTTTTGTCTGTAAGTCTTAAGCAGCAACCAACAGAATTTCATTTTCTTCCTTTATTTCAGCAATAGATTTCCTTAAAGAAAATCTCTTGAGCCCTGACGAGCAGAAGGAGTATTCATAAATGAAAAAAAAAAAAAAAAAGAAAAAAAAAAGATTTTTTTCCCCAGTTGACTCACTTCTTAAAAACGAATGAACAAACAAAACAAAACAAAACAAAAAAACCACAAAAACATCCAAAGAGTAAAAGGGTTGCTGAGACTAAGGCAAAACCCCAGAATTTTTAAAGGTTCTCTAAACTAGTAATAGAGGAGACAGGTCTATAAAGAATTCCAAGTCCATACTGTGAATGTCCCTTCAGTCTAGAAACATCACTTGCAATGACTCAGTATCATACTCATGGCTTTTAACAGCAAGAAGGGATGCTCACAATCTGCATCTTAGATTCAACGCTATTTAGAAAGAATAATTGTAACAGGAACTTCCAGTTCCTCTAGAAAATACGTTCAAAGAAGAAACTGTATATGCTTTCCAGTTCTTGTTTCATTTTTAAATTATGGATAAATCAAGCTTAGATGAATAGAAATCTATGATATCTCTCCTTAAAGATCAACTTAATAAACAAACTTTTTGCCACTTACTATAACAACTTAGTACAGAAGGAGAACTTTATACTAGGTACCATAAAGAAAGCCAGTATACACAGCAAGTTGATGTATGGAGCATAAGGTTTTACAGCTTTCTAAATTAAAATCACATTTTTCTTTCCCTCTGACACTGTATGGCCAAATAAAGCATGGGAAACATTTCATTCTGCTTATAGAATACCATGAAGAGTTCTTAGACTTGCAATGTTATGTACCTAAGGTCACTGTGTGGCCTGGGGCAACAGGTACCTTTGTAAAAATATATACACCATTCAAAGAAAGAGAAATAATCTCCTCACCTACAGCAGGATGAAGAAGGAAATAGAGGACCACACGGGGTTTCTTTCAGGCAAACTGTGCAGGAACATCCTGGAGCTTTAAAACATTTATTTAAAAAATTACTGTACTTTGCAGATTAGACTCAAATGAGTGTTAGAGAATGGCAATATGGCAGACCACTCAGCTGAGCACTCCTGTCAAAGCAGTAAGCCCTCCAATAATCAAGTCAAATCTTGTACTATATTAAGAAATAGGACAGTAAGTTTCTTCGTTCCCCCACCCCCCAGGATTTCACTTTATATCCTGAGAATTCTCTGCCCTGGTTCCTATTTCAGTATGTACAGAAATACAGACACACCTCTACACAAGTCCCTGATACATCCTTAGATAACAGAAATTATGCAACATATCACAATTAATGAATCTAAGCTCACTTACGCCTTCAAATACATAGCTCATCTTGTATCTACAGTGGCTTATTATGCTACCTACCTACTTGAGTTGGTGGGCAAAAGCTGGAAGAGCAGATGGGCTTATTAACACCTGTGAGTATTATATATGTGCAAGATTCCAGAAATTAAAACTAAACAATAAAAAAAACTTATTCCTAGATGCTGTTAATGTTTATTTCCCTTCACATACTCCTAAGCCATAAGTATCAGTTTGCAGCAAGTTATAAGCATTAAACCACCTAATTTGGCATCAATGCAACGTAAGCATAAATGTCTTCTCACAGACTGTGGATAACATTAAATCAACAAGCAAGGCCAAAGAATGCCATATGAATAGCTTTAAAAAATAATCCAATTCACAAAAAACTACCAACACAATTAGTTCTAAGTGACAGCTTTGTTGGCAATCTCAGGCAAGATGTCAGTTGTACAATAGGCAGCAGCAACAGAGTCCACAGCCTCCCTCTGCTAGAGGTGGTCCCAATGGACAGGGTCAAGTGGTGAAACCTTTCTTACTTTGACCTTTGCTGAACTAGTTTTTTAGATAAAAATGAGATCTTCACTTCCCAGCACTATGATTCTCCTAAACCAGGTTTTTCATACAGTTGATTTTCTTACTAGGTTGTTCTTACAGTATCTGAAGGGAAATACTTAAGGCATTTAGGAAACAGTGCAAGAGGGAATTTTCAGCTATTATTCGTCTTCAAAATGACATTAAGGGATAATATATATATAATACACAAAGTGCCCTTTGAGTCCACAGGCTAGATTTCCACCTCCATAACATTTCCTACATAAATACTTCCTATATGCGCTTCTATTTATTTTATGGACAGACTAAAACCAGTCTGTTTTAACCTAACGCATACTGGTCAAATCTTGCCATTGTCCCTTCCAAATGAAATACACACACACACACAAAAAAAAAAAAAAAAAAAAAAAGAAAGAAAGAAAGAAAAGAAAGAAAAAAAGAAAAATCTCTCCAAATTCAGTTCAGAACAATAATGTAATGGAAGAATGGGAACATCCAAGGGGCATGACTTATATGAATACACCTCATGATCTGATCACCCCCACAACTGCTGGATATAAGGTCCCTTTATTACAAAAAAAAAGAAAGAGTACTACAATAAGAAAACACTAAAACATAGTCATACGAGTAACCTAAATACCTAGCCTCACAATTACAATGGTAACAATCCCTCACCTCAGTTCAAACAGCTGCTGATGGTGAAATTGCCCAATGCACAGATCCTGGGAGACTGCATTACATAATCTCCAGAAGTCACTTGCAACCAACATGCCCATGATTTTATGTTCTTGCTTTTACAGCCACTTACCTCTTCCTGTATTTTTAAATCACAGTTAATAAACCTTCAGAGAATACACCACGCATAAACAAAAGGAACTTGTCTTCATCTTCTACCAAGAGATTTCCTGAACTTAGTACCATGCCATCACTTCTTACACTGCCACTACTGGACCCTGGGCAGTTTGGAAACATTCTTGCAAATGCCTTTAGCCTGATTACCTTCTGATATCTACTGCCTCCACTGCACTCACCTGCATCTCTCATCTGGTAAAGGAGGTCCAGTTTCCCCAACATCACTAGGCTACGGAAATAATGACAACAGTTTCAAACACACCTCCTCCAAGAAAAGAGAGCAATGAAGAGAAACCTGAGCATTCTGCAGTCTGTTCTGGCACTGAATGGGGACATAAAATAATCAGTACACAGGACTCTGTTTACCACCTTCCTTCCCTCTCATCCCTCTATTTAAATCAACTCCATGATTCAGCTATGTAACACAGTTATCCTGTAATGATTTCCCACTCACAGAGTGGAAGTTTCCTTCTAGAATCCATTTTGAAAGGTTGAAACAAGTGAAAAAGTCTCTTACCTTTGTAGGAAGGACCTTCTAAGTGAGAAATGGGTCATCAAATAATCTACAGCTCTACAATATATATTCTCTTCTTCGGATTTGAAATCTTGGAGAAATAAAATAAGCTCTCATTTTGTAATTAAGTTTCCCATGTTCTTAATATTGATATGTAATCAGGGAATATTCAATCTAATATACGAAAGAGTTGACTCTATAACTACCCTTAAAAGTACATTTATGTATTCTGTTCTCTGCTTGCAGTACTAAGGTACACACTGCATATTTCTAACAGAATGAAATAGAAACCTTGTTCAGCTGCTGCTTGTTATTCAAACTCTATTTGGATGAATTTTTGTTAGATAGAAATGATCCCTTAATCAAAGGCATGCATAATAAAAGAAAATAGTATTTGTCGTGAAGGCAAAGCTGTTTTCTTCCGTCACAGAGGATAGCTCAAAAGGGATAAAAGGATGCATATCAGAAAACCACCTGTAGGACACTCCATGAAAAGTGCAATTACTTTTGATATTGAATATATATCCTTGCCAATCACAGTCTACAGCTGACATAGAGAGAACAGAGGAACTCAACTAAGGCTTATCAGCTCTTAAGGAATGAACAGTGGATCAGATTTACACCAATTCCCTCCCATATTCTGCCGCTTTTAGAAAAAACTACTCATACTCAGAGAACTAAACCTCAGTGATTTGAAGTCCAAACACTTAGTATTTCCTTACTGAACGAAGCTTTTGGCTTCTAGTTATACCAAAATATTAGTATTGCATGCTGCAATTAAATGATGCTAATTACAACAGCTGTCACTCTGGTAGAGGAGGAATGCAAAGCAAAACATATCTGCTCTCAACTTTGGAGTTTATATATGTTGCCTCTTTCTAGAACTTTAACTAGACTCTTACTGTTTTCACATCCATGGATTGAGTAAAGATGAAACCATACTGTTTTTTCCATCAAAAAATCCCTATGATAACCCAATGCAAAAACATGACCCTAGATAGAGAAGTTAGAAGAGGATGCCAGTAATTGCTCCTATATTGTTCTGGTTTTCTTTTGATTGAAAGATGCAGCTGAGAAATTAATGACTCTCTATGTGTAGTTAAATATACACACAGACACACACAAAGAAACCGAATGAATGAATGATTGAACAGAATAAGTCAACAGCCCCTAGAAATTGGCTTTGCCATTCTTTGTTTTTAATATAAACTCAAACAACAGCAGGAAAATGACACTAATATTAGATAAAGTTCAGGACATATACATATACTTAGACTCGTATAACTATAAACACACAAATTTAAAAACAGGTAATTATTCATCTTTAGGTGATTCAACTGCAAAGTTACAGGTCATAGCTTGCCTAATATACTATTTTAGTGAAGTCAAGCTGCAAAGCAAACTTGCCAGCTGGTAGAGCTCACCTCTACCCTTTTTAAGATTTCCAATTTGCTCCAGGAAAGCCTTGAATGTACATCTCCATTATTCAAACTCAGAAGAAATCCCTTTGCCCTGGAGGTTATCAGCATGCCACTCAGACTATTTTATGCACTACAACCTGAAAAGAAAAATACATTTCCTAAGTTCCTACTCTAAATATATTTTGAATGATGAAGCAGAGAAACAGTAAGTGAATACTCCAGTGACAACTGGTTTGAAATCGAGAACTTACTTTGTTTCGTTCAGTACAGAAAATATTTAATATGAGCATTTGGGTAATACGTTTTTTCACGTGGACTGAGCATTTTTAGTAGCACTGAAGGAATTTTACACCATAAGGATAACAATGAAATCACCAAATACATTGTTAGAAACTAAAAATGCACTGTGTAAAATATAAAATACGTATCATTTTATACATGGTCAATTTTGATAATTGTGATACTTTCTCCAAGTAAAGATATCTAATCACAAAGAATATGAATATGTATTCTTATATACGAATATACGAATTATATTCCACAGTAATATAACTATGTAATTAATCTAACAGTGTGTAATTATAATTACAGAATTGCAGGGGTTGGAAGGGACCTCTAGAGATCATCTAGTCCAATCACCTGCCAAAGCAGCTCCCTAGCCCAGGTTGCACAGGTAGGTGACCAGGTGGGCCCTGAACATCTCCAGAGAAGACAACTCCACCACCACTCTGTGCAGCCTGTGCCAGTGCTCTGTCACTGCACTGTGAAGAAGTTCCCATGCACATTTGTGTGGATTATTCCTATTATTCCTGTCACAAAAATGTAAAAGAAAATTTAAATCACCCAAGGGAAGGTCATAAGCTTTAATATATCACTCATTACATTCAGTTTTTCAGAAAGAGTCAAAGCACGCATTACACTTTCTACTTTTCCACTCCTATTACGCTATGTGTTAATTCTCCTTCTAAAATTAGTTTAAAACCTCGTATTATCAATCTGCTTAACCAGCAGATGGGGATGACACACCAAGCTGCTTCTTTCCTTAAGAAGAATTGTCTCTACCCAGACACCAGAATGGGATATCTAGCATCTCACTGAACAAGGCCAGAAGCAATGATGATTACATCCCTGTTGCATTTAAAATCTATACTCTGTGGTTACCATCATCTACTTAGTAAGACCTCTGAGGACAAAATATATTAATGTCTATCAGCAAATCCTTTCCCCCTATAAAAATGCTCTGTATGGGCTATGGGATAGGAGTGAACCTGAGAGAAATATCACCCTAAAGGTACTTTGAAAAGATTAATTTTGTCTAATACTGTTTTTATCATTCTGAGTAATTCTTCTACCACATCACTCCCACTTTCTTTGCTCCTTCTTCCCACTAGATGAACATCACCCATTCCTATTTCCCCTGGAGTTGTTCCAAACTGGTTTGTTGATTTACCTCCTTTCCTATAAATCTATCTTAGGTCTAAACTCTGATTTCAAAATAACAGAATCGGAGCACAGGTACCAACTGACTCCTCCCTTCCCAGTGAGACTTCTAGGGTCCATATCCATCCCACTTATCCCACTTCCCTGCAGGAATCAGTGGACACAGAAAGACAACTGCAGTGGTCAGCTTAGCACTCCTACCTTCTGAATCATCCTCTGTAGACCTCTATTCATTTTTCTATTAGCAATACATTGGGAAACTACCTATCCGATTTAGCATTTATTGTAAAAATAATATCTAGGGCTCGCAGCCATTGATGCAGTGAGAACTCTCCCCTTAAAAAAAAAACCACTATGTGGGAGAATAGGGAAATTGAGTTAATTAAAAAATTGAATTCATTAAAAATTAACTATCTTTATTTCCTTGCTTTCCTTTTTGTCTCTAGTAGCACTGCTAAATATTTTAAATAGTTTCTGCTGGGCAGAACAAATGGATTCAAGGCCCTACTAATAAGTCCCCCAAGTACAAATTACTCTTAGACAGTAAGAAAAGCAGCAATGGGCAATTTAAAATTTATAGCATCCTTAGTATTATGTACAGTCTTCATGAAAATGCACTAAGAAAAGATAAAAAGTAGTTAAGTAAATGTGGTCCATTTGCCACACACAGTAAAGGCACTTCCACAGAATAATTATTTCTGTTTAGCCCCAGCTGTCTGTTAGTGTGTGGGTTTTTTCCTGACTCAGGCAAAGAGGAATTTCAGCAGAAATCTGAAACCTGTTTCATTTAGGAACACATTTATATGCAGTAACTAGGTGACCAATGACTTCATAGGAAAATTCCAAGCCTATTTAAAATTTAGGAAAACAGCTGGAAAGAGATGTCTACTTCCTGTACAGTCTATATACTACCAAGGAGAGAGAAACACACACAGAGTTCCTAAACATTACATATTCTCCCAGAGTACCATACATGTATAAAACCTCACACAATGTTACACACATAGCAGCTATGACATTTAGCTATAAGAAAATGCACTCAAAAACAAATTGGAATGAAGATGATGGATGGCATCACTAGCTTTGGGTAGCAGAGATCTTTCAACTGCTAGAAGGTGATTGTGCCCATGTAATCCCCAGGGAGGATTCCTCCTCCCCCTCCAGGGGATGCCAGCAGTCTCTGGCTGCCAATATACTGTCAGGAAGAATAGTGAGTGAGGAACAGAAAAACAGTTAAAAATGCCTGTTCAAACCTTAATTCTCATCCATCCCCAAGGACATGCAACCAGCACGCAGGATACTAATTTTCACTGTGCTGGAGTTAGCAAGCACACAAGAACAGGCATTACCCTCTCCTCTGAGGCTGGCACTGTCAAGCTTTTAAAGCACTCCCCATCCTGACTTTGCTGACGTGCTGCTTCTTCCTTCTGACATTTAGACTGATGGGGCAGTCAGAATAGGATATGGATAAACTGCTTCCTCCAGCATAAGAACACTGGTAATTTCTCATATGTGTTGTCCGGTTTTCTACCCCAAGCTTCTAGATGTAAAAAAAAAAAAAAAAAAAAGCCACAGATTAATGACAAATACAGGGATGCTCACTCCCTCCCCTCCTCAGAGCACAGAACTAAAAATAATGAGAAAACTGTCCAAGGGGGTACTCAGGAAAAGGGCCAAATGAGCAACCATGTTAGCATTTAGCATTTAATCTGGGAAGACTCCTGAGTTCAACTGGTCTCACCTGCTGCACAAAACTGGAGTATGGCATTTGAGTACAGCCACACCAGAGCACACTAACTTCTGTCTGACCAATGCCTGTCTTACTGAAAGCCATCCAGTCTTGACTTGAGGAATCTATCACTGACTTCGGTTGGTTTGTTTTAACATGTAATTATGCTTCCAATTGAAAATGCATGCTCAATTTCTTATTCAAATTTGTCTTGCTTCATTTCCTAGCCACGGCTTCTTTTCATGCCCTTTTTCCATTAGAGTATAGAGCTCTTCAGTGCTCAGTATTTCCTCTCTTTGAGAATACAATGAATTTCTCTGAATGACATTGGTCCACGAATACAAAAACATCTGCATGCAAGCACACAGAATATCACATCATTATTACTACAAAAACTTTAAAATGCGTATCTAGCATACATCCAGAGTAACAGGGTTAGTCCTCTCCTTTTCTAAAAACTAATAACTAAAGATAATTATTTCAAAGATACAGCACTATCCTTAATTTTGGTCACTCAAAATATATCCGTAGCTACTTCTCCATATAAAACTCAGCTCCAGACTTGGAGCAGAAGAGAAGCCTGGCCTACCCCACTCGCCTGGTTATGGAATCTGATGGGATCACAGCTTAAAGTGATTACAGCTCCACCACTGAATGACAGAACAGATTTCCACTTTGTGGCAAGCAAGTTAACTTCTTTACATACCTGGCACATCTTCAAGCCCCATCCTAAACTGCTGACATTGGTAATAAAAACCGATTTAAAAGCACTCCTTGGCACTTAGATCATGCTTTGGCCCTGATGGTGAAGAACAGTGCAAAATCACAAAGGATGGGCAATCAGGCCTTGCTTACAAAGCACTTCACATTCACAAGCAAACTGCTCATGCAGCTGTACACACCTACATGCACACAGTTGAGTTGTCATACACAAGCTAACAACTTCATAATTATGTAAGCATTAATGTTGGGTTTAGCTGGCATGCAGTGCTTATTTCTATATTGCATATTAACAATTTCTGCAAAGAAAAACTTTTGAATAGTCTGTTAGGACGTCCTCATACTTATCTTTATTCAGCAGTTCTCACCTCTATGATCCCTTCCTCCCACTGCAGGTACGCAGGGATGGGGGAAATTCACTGTTGTTGTTTTTTTTCTCCCCTGACAGGTCTGATACAAAGCCCTGTCCATGCACTGAAATCTTAGCAAGAAAATGATTTCTGTTTGTTTTTGTTTTTACAGAAAGGTCTTAGTAGGGTGTAATTACTGAAAAACAAAACAATAGAAGAAAGAAAAAGAAAAAAAACTCTTTTTTTAAAAAACACACAAAATCATGTATTCAAATGCATGGAAGCCGTAAGACATTTCTCAGAAATCTCACCAATAATTCCCTACCTAAGAGTCACCATGACACCTTAGAAATGATGACAACTTGTTCTTAGTATTTCCCCTTGTGTGCTGAAATATCTTGAAGAAGGGGTTGGGGGAAATGGGGAGAGGTCTCCTCTCAGATAAGAGAAAACAAGAGTTGTCTTTGTCTAAAGGAAACAGAAGCAGCAGCAGCAGCACAGATGGACAGAAAAAGACCACCAGACACTGCTGCACAAATCAAACAGACAGCTGTACAGAAATATGACAGAGAACCTACTGCAAGCACAAATGGCAGTGAGATAAACTGCAACCCAGATGACTAAGGTGTTTCCAGCTGTAAAAACCAACAAACCATAATATACTGGGAGTAATGCGTGTGAGGCTCTAAGCAGCAGACTGGTTTTAAATGATGCAAGTTCATGACTATGCATATAGCATTAATTGAAACGCCAACTGAAAGTGTTGGCTGCTACGTGGAATGAGTGTGGGAAGCTGCTGCAGACATGCAAAGTCTGTTTTATTCATGGGCACTATCTTTGCTGTTCACCAAAAAAGACAAAGCCTCTGAATTCTGCTTAGCTTCAACTGCTTCAACTTGGTTTTTCTACCAAATACGTATAACTCAAAGAAAAAAAAGAAGAAGAAAAAGAAAAAAGGCCAGATGACAAGTGTACAGAAAACACATGGCCAAGGATTTTACAAAGGCTTCCTCCCTCTTTGCGAGACTTTTCCCAGAGAAGTTGCTGGAGTAGCGGAGAAAGGCAGAAATCCTTTTTACTTAAGGACCATCTTTTCCCTTAAAAGAATTGAGCTGCTTTTTTGTTTGTTTTTTTTAACATCTTCATTGTACGAATTCACAGCCATAAAATAGTTTAATGTGAGATAATACATAGTTTTCTATTTGCTTTTTTTTTCCAGAGAAAAATATAATGCGAATTTCTTGCTCTCAGCACTCTACTTAACAACGTGAAGTCAATAATGTTGATAGCCACATCATGAGAGACCAAATTAAGAAAACTGATTAAGAAAGAATGCTGAAAAGCACATGGGGAAGTCTGGGATAATGTTTTGTCTTTTTGTTTTGTTTTTTTTTGCAAAGGACTCATACACTGTATTCTTAAGAAGAAGAAAAAAAAAAAAGCACTGACAATTCTGAAATAGTAGATTAAAGCAGTCAGATAAACGAAAGTAGTATTTAAGGAAGCATGGAAAAACACAAATAAAACCAGAGGATAAAGTAGATGAATGTCTTTCTATATAAATGCTAGATTTCTAAGAAATTAGCAGAGTGCTTAAATACCAAGGGGAAAAAAATACAGAGAAAAAGAACAGAGCAGCCAGCAAAGGTGCAATCCATCAGGAAAAGCTTAAGGTTAATTCAGATAAATACCTTAACCGTATGAAGTAGCATACAAGCCCTGTGGATTGGAACTTCTGTCCCACTCAGGAATGGAAATGGAGTATTTACTATTAATCTTCTGTGTAGCATAGCACCAACAGGCTGGCCAGGGTGGGACCAATGACTACAATTCATTTTGTGAACTCCAGGGCTGAAAGACTGGGAAACACACCAGCAATGGGAGATTTCAATGACCTCATGCACATTAGTTAAACTTTGCATAGGGGTACAACATCAAGACTAAATTTTCACTACTTCATGAGCAGCTAGCCAGGAATCTTCAAGGGGAAGCAACTCTTCAGGGTGTCTCAGCAGGGCAGTCAGTGAGTCACCTGGTAACAGTAATCACTGCTGACGTAGATGCAGCATCTGTGCGTAAGCACCGAAGCCAAAATATCCACAGTGAGAGTGGACTCAACCAGGTTATTGCACAAAGATGAGAAATCTTAGTTAAAAATGAAAAACTAAAAGAAGCAATACAGGTAAAATATCCGAAATACCTTTTTAAAGACAAGACGTTGAAGGTCACTAAAAGTACATGACTAACTAAAGTGGACCAAAGGCAAGCAAAAAAATTGGCATGATTAAAGAAAATAGTGACCTGAAAAAAAAAAAAAAAAAAAAAAAATTAACAAGATGAATTTTTATCCAGCTAAAGATAGTGGGAAGAAAACCCTCAGGCAGATAAAACTGTAATGAAATAAGTCTAAATAAAACTTGGAAAAACAACCTGAAAAAGTTTACATTTTATTACAATAACATCGTAATAATAAATCTTTTGGCAACCTATGAAATGTTGCAAGGCCTGACACAGAAATCTGTGAAGCCAGTGCAAGAGCAAGGTGAGAAAAGAGCATCCAGTGATGAGGTCACAGCAATAAAGCCAAGCTCATGCTTTGCATCTTTGCTCACTTCAGAGCAGCTTTGAAAGGTTCCCACGTCAGTGCGCTTCTCTGCTGTGGCTGCATTAAGATATGCCTCATATTAAAGCGTCAGCAAAAGACATAAAACACAAATCAACACCATTCATCTGTCCAAACCAGATGGTGTTCATCCAAATGTTCTAAAGGAACTCAAGGATGAAATCACTAAGCCATTAATTGCAAAGAGTGTCTTCTCATTTAAAATAACATTTGTATTAGAGAAATGGATGTTGCAAATATAGATTTCAATTTCTAAAGGTCTCCAAGAGCAATTTAAAGAGGTGCATGGCAGTAAAGTTTGATGTCAGCACATGGAAAATTGGTTAAAAACTATTCCAATTCAGTAATTTAACACACACACAAATAAAATGTACTGAGCAACAGGCGACATGAGTTCGGAGAGGGAATGCACAACTCATTAACTTCCTAGTTGTTTGGGTTTTTTTTACAGAATATATGAATATACAAAAAGGAAATTCAACCAAATAGCCTAACCTAAAAATCTTTTTGGAAGACAGTCCACAAAATATGCTCATGAAACTGAACAGCTAGATAAGAGGATGAGAGGAGAAGTCTTCATTTGGAAGAGTAAGTATTGTAAAAATGGGAAATATAAGTTCTGATTCATACTGGCTACTGAGAAATGTGATCAAGGGCATCCAACAAGGGAATATGGTCAATGCTACTTGAACTATTCATAACTATAGAAATACGGGCTATGCCACTGGAAATAAAGGGTTAAATGAAATAACTACACAGGGATATTTACAGTGAACAGTTGTAACACAAAATAATCAGTTCTGTACAAAAAAAATTCCATGCAGCAGTTTAAAAAAAAAAAAAAAAAGAAAGAAAAGGGATCAAACATTTGCACTGTTTGTCTAGAGAGCTTATGGAGTCTCCATCCTTTCTAAACACAACTGCATATGGTCCAGTATTAGACAGGGCACTTTCACTACAGGGTCTTGAAAGGTTCCTTGCAATCTCAATCATTCTGTGATTCTGTGAAACTCACTTTACTACAGAGAATATTCTTGCTCAGAATCAGTAGCAGCAGAAAGAGAATACTGAGCTGGGTCATCCATCATTGTGATCATTCTTGTTTTCTACAGGATAGTATATAGTAAACTATAATAATTTAAATTCTGTAGAATGGATCATTTTAGCAGGAAGTGAATTTCCTTGATGCAAAATACTAACTTTGTTTAATATTTTCCAAACTTTCTAGGTTTAAGAAAAAAACTACATATGGTACACCTGTTCTTTGTGCATGGAAGAATCAACTGTAGAGCAAATCAGAAATTAAAGCATAAACCTAATATTTGCTTTCTTTCACCTCACCTGATTAAAGCCATTAAATTTGCATCATCCATAGCTGTGCAATTATTATCACTGAAAGCTTAGCCTCTTAAATTCAATTCTCACATTGCAAGAGCTTTCCAGGGAGTGATTTTCCTATTCAAGAAAATTCCACAGCATTTAAATGTTCTTTGTTATTTGAAGAATCTATTTTATTCCATATCTTTGTCCTAAAGAAGTTGCTCAGAGCTGGCTCATAAGTGGCTCCTTATCCCAAAGAATGCAACAAATGATGAATGCACAGTTGAAAAGGACTCCAATATTGCTTTGCACTACATCACTCTGATTCTCACCATACTCGCATACATTTATTCTCACCTTCCTTCATTCCTCATCTGATAGAATAAAGGTAAAAAAAGATGGTAAAAAGGGGAAAAATCTAAAAGAAAATTTTGCATATTCGACATAATTTCAAAGGCATTTACAGTAGAGGTTTTCAAAATCATATCCTTCAAATGAGAGTTCATCTTGATTTATCTTTTCCCTTCTAGCCCATTTATTTTAAAACAGAACAAAACTTGAAGATTTTTTCATGTTAGAAAATTAAGGCATGAACTGTTTTCCCAGCATGGATGATACTCAAATTGACCATTGCAACCTACTGAAAACATAAATTAACTCTGAATGCAGACAGAAATGGGCTGTAGATGCTTTGAGTTTGCAAATCTCCCACACCCTTTCTCGACTTTGGATTCCTTGTGTCTCCTTGTTGCACAGAGCTGATGACACTTTCCTACTTAGAACCACAGAATCATAGAATAACCTGAACTGGAAAGGATCCATAAGGATCATCGAGTCCTGCTCCTACTTCACATGGTCTAACAAGACTTCACAGTTTCAAAATGTAATACTGATGAAACAGACTAGAAAATAAAACTCCACATCTTGCTTATGGCCAAAACTCTGAGCTGCCCACATCCAAGGAGGAGAGCATATTTCACTACTACTCCGCACCTTTTTTTTTTTTTTTTTTTTTTTTAAACTACTAAAAATCACACAGATAGCTGCTGGGCTGTGGAGTAAAGACGAACTAAAGTGACTTTGGTCAAAACAGATTAAATGGCGAATTAACAGAATGAAAGAAGAAAAAAATAAAGCAGAAAGGGATATATTTTCCCAGCAGACCACTGGCTACAGCAGATACCTAGACCTGGGCACAGCAGTCAAGTTCTCTTTAAGCTTAACTGTTAGATTTTAGAGCTCATTACTCCCTTCTGATAAGCTAAGAGACTGAACTCTGCATATCTCTCACAGCAGGCCACATACACCGGCTTTCAAACGCTACTTGTGACTCCTTTCTACTTTTCTGTATGTTTTTGAATGTATGGATAGGAGGCCTGGACAGATAAACTCAGCATCAAACATCACTTCTGCTATGGGGAATGAACAGAAAGCAAGTTAGTGCTCTTCTCCCTGATCTGATCTTCTGAGCCTTCTTAAAGTCACAGTTTTACATCATTTGCCAACACATTTTGTACATCATACCCCATATTTCATGTTCCCAGACAATATTCCATTATGCTGAACTCAGTTTTAATATGCCAACTTAAAGCTTTTCTGATGGTCCTGTCCTCGTAACTATCAATTACTTTTTTTGTCCCCTCTAACTGTAATCAGCCATAATTCTATTTACTGCCAAACAATTGGTTAAAATGCTCACTGGAAGCAAGGCTGATACTGATTTGTCCTCAACTCCAGGCAGTTATGATTACTCACTCCACGCTAATTAATTAAATTTAAAACGTCATTTATTGCCACTGCACTGTGCTGTTCAGAGTTTTGTTGTTGCTCTTTTTCCAAATAGAGTGAAAATCAGAAAGTTTCATTTTAAGAGTGTAAACACGTGGCAAAGAAATTAATAATTTGAAAAAGAACACATACATTCAAAAATTTCCAATTTCTGAAGAAAAAAATCTTAAGTCAGATTTTGGCATAGATGCAGAAAAAAATAAGAGAAATCAAGCAAAACTGTTTCTTTTCTCAGTGCTTCTTGTTCAAGTGCATAAACAGAACAGCTGTCATTCTTACCAGATCCCAGGGATACTCGCTGTTCAGCACCTGAAGCACAAACCTTGCTGAAGATAAATTCTCCCTGTTTATCAACTTGACTTTTCCATGGACATGCCCCCATTCAATTTCAAAGACGACACTTTTGAACAACTTCCATTCTGAGCTCTCAGCTGGAAGAGCTTTAAGGAGTACGTAGTATCTATGAAGTATTGAACATCCAATCTCAGTAAACAACATTAGTTATCAGTAATTATTTGTTATTTATGGAAATACTGGGCTAATTCATTTAGCATGCAAAGCTACCAAGTTAAGGCTCCTTTATACCAAAAGGAGAAGTGACGATGGCTTTAGACCATGCAGTAAAGCTTGCTAATTTCAACAATTGCTAAGCCTAGGCAAGCCCCGTGCTGATGATAAAACCAAACATGAGAGCACATGATTCCATGTCAGGTGTGCGCCTTACCACTGATGAAATTCTGTGCCGTGCTGCCAAATAGCTGGAGGCAATCTTACACTTAGATTTTAATATAAACATACTTAAACAGAGGCAGAATCGATCTATTTGTTTATTTTAAATATAGAACTAAGCCAAGTGTTGCAAGTAAACTGTGGCAGATAAAAAATATAGTCTTTGTGTAACTAGCAGTCTCACTGTCCAGGCAGAACTGAGCTAAGCCTAGCTGAGGGAGAAGGGCTTGGTTCTGCACTGGGATTATTGCCAACTGCTATCATACACAGAGGCAAATCAGGACCAAGCATCTACTTGAGAATCACTTTGCCTCCAGCGTGCTTCCTTGAAATCTTCTGCCCATTAAACTAAGTGACAAAATGAATGGTACGGAATAAGTCCAAAGAAAGACGCTTGCTTGTGACAGAGCAAAGAATAGGTCAGAAAGCTGAGAATGAATGTACAAGGAGCATTGCTTCTAACACATTTTTCTACAATTTAATGCCTAAACACAGTCATTATCAGATTCATGGAGGAATGCCCAAGGCTTTTCAAGCAACATTTTTATTCATAATTACCTAACTTGTACATAATTGACACCCCTTTCTCACTACTCTCCCACCCCACACAAGATCACCTAATTTCTGCCTAGATGAACATGCCTTGTGATTAAAACAAAATAAGATGCTAGCAGTTGTGCTCAAGCTTAACCCCTTTTCAGCTGCAGGACTCCATCTGTGGGACAGACACTCCAGTAACCAAAGGAATTCCACCTTTAAGGCTACAAACTAGAGTGAAAAATGAATGGGAACAGCCGATTACTACTTCCATAGTAAATAGCAAAGCATTTCATAAATGTTTGTTCCAAAAAAAAAAAAAAAAAAAAAAGCCAAATTCTATGAGTAGCAGTTAAAGTCTGTTGCTAGTTACGGAACTTAATGTGTAACCTTTGCAAATAATTGAAGTTCTGCTATCCCTGAAGAACTACAACTGTTTACATCAGTGCAACCAATTTACTGCCTCCCCTCCAGTACCACATGCATTTATTTCCCAAAATGTGGTTTATATTTAAGAAGAGAATGTGGAGAGCCATGCAAGTTTGCACATCCTTGGAAGTGACAGCATCTAGTTAAGTTCCCTTGGAGGGACTATTTTCTCCCAGTAAAAAAATCCTTCGTGACTAGCAGATAGGGGAATCTACTTCACAGGGAGTAAAGCAGCAACAACAGATAGTACTTTCTATGTGAATTTCACAGAGAAGGTGCAAAGGAAAATTAAATATTGACTATGCAGTTCTCCACACAGCAAAATGAAAAACAGAAGAATCCCCATCTGGTCTAGGTTCTGCCTTATTGTCATTCAAACACCTGCTCTGAGGTGCAAAATACACAGAAATTAACTTGGCTTCACCACCTGCAAAGCCCATTCCCAATTTGCTGATCTGAATATATAGATTCAAAACTGGACAGTCATAAAAGAAAAGCTTTGGCCCTTCATTCTTTAATTTTGATCCTAAGAGTACATTATGGAAAAATAGCATGTTTGAGGGAACAACATTCAATGGAGCAAATTAAACTTTACCCATTTTTGTTTCCTGTCCTCAGTCCTGAATATTCTTTTGGCTGAGATTGTTTTTTTAAGCCTGCAATATGAACTGAGGGAAATCCATTTGCTTCTCACAGATTTTGAGATGGCTGCTGTGCATTTTGATTTTCAAGGCTAATGCTGAAATTCATCCAGTTTCCTTTGTGTAACTTGCAGATTAACTTACACCTACCCCATAGTTTACAAAAGAATCTACTGAGACACAAGAAATCCACCAAAGAAGTGCTGTGCCTCTTGTAATTTATTTTCAGTTCATAATCACTTATTAAAACAGTCAGCAGATTTCACTCTGGTGTATGCAAAGGACTCTTGAAACCTCATTAATCAAGACTACACATGTACAAAAGTATAAACCAAAATTATGACTCAAAATTGTCCAAAACTTTATAAATCCAACAGCAATGGAAACTGTTGCATGAAGCCCCCTCCCTAAGCTACATATTGACCCTACTCATATCCTGTGATGACTATGTGAATTCTTGTCCTTGAAAACTCTGTTTTGTAAGCTTCAGTGTTCTAGCTTACAAGATCTCTCCCCTCCTTGAAGGACTAAAAAGAGCACAATTATTTTCCTGGCAGAATTTATATTTTTAAATTTTGTTATCATAGTTATGTTTACTTGTGGTAGACAAATGTTCAAAGGAAAAAAAAAATACTTAAATCTGCCACTGAGTCTATTAATGCTTTATTTAGAAAAGACAAGATCAACAGATCATAGTATATACTGCTTAATTACCTGGGAGTTGCTCCATAGCAAACCACAATTCTATGACTAGAAACAATAGCTTTGTTTTGGTTAGTGGATTACAGCAGCTGAAGCCAAAAGATGCCATAAATAATGTACCAGCAAACAAAATCAAAACCTATCAAGAATTCATATTGCATAACTAAAGTGAAATCAAAAAGGTAACACAAACATCCCCACTGCTTCATACCTAGAGGTTCAGTGCAGTGACAACCAATGTTATGTTTTGCAAAAGGTAAGGAAATGACAAAGGTGTATGAGCAGTTTTTAAAGATCTGAATATCCATTTTTACTGATTTTTGTATTTGAGGATTCTTTAATTATTTATCTGAATAGTAAAATAAGTGATTTCTGCATTATTCACCCTGGTAAGCCTATTTAAATGGAAAGAGTGACAACAGGACTTCCAGAGGGTAGGAGGGTAGGTCCAGGAATTCCCACTTCTACAAACAGGATACCCACTTCTACAAACAGGATAAAATAACTGTTCAGTTCTATGACACTTCATAGAAGTGAGGACTCAACAACCTGGAGCAAGCCCTGCAGAGAGTCACTGACATGGCAAATGAACACATAGCACGCAAGGAAAGCCCAGGAGAGCTGAGGTTCAGTTAGGTTGGTAAGAGAGGCTAACGGAGAACCTGATTTCAATCTCCCAGTGCCTGAAGGGAGGTTTACAAATAAGGCAGGACCAGGGTGCACAGTGAAGAGACAACAGATGGCAAGCACACGCTGGCAAAAGATGGGAAAATTCCAGTTGACATAACCATTCACAAAGATAGCAGTAGAGCTCAGACAGAGCTTGCCTGGTGAAGCTGTTGGATCTCCTGGGCCATGCTCAGAAGCGGACAGGACAAGGTGCTGAATGACCCAATGGATTGCGACACTGAGCACTGCTTCAAGCACCAAGGCGTATAGGATGAATGAACCATTACAATACAGAAGAAACATACCAGTAAAGCAGTAGTGGAAGTGATCACTGTGAATAATGTCCTATTCTCAGCTCAAGAAAAAGGGAATGATAATGTTTATTGTAACAATATAAATGTATATCCTTTCCCAAAATGGAATCTCTTTTTTTTTTTTTTTTTTTAATAAAACAAGCATTTGAAAGTCCCAAAATCAAGACTCCAGTTAACAGAGGGATCAGGAGAAAAATATTAACTTCTACTTACATAGCAGAGTACTCTACAAGTGTTAATGTGCCTTTTATCACTGTTAAGTTTTTGGAAGACCAATTTTCGCGCATCAAAGGTATCAATGCACGTTAAGAGATGTTGTACCAGAAGTATATTTAAGCAAGGAGTCAAAGTCTCCTGTAATTGTGACCCATCCAAATAATACCATGATAAGAACAAAGGAACCACACTTGCAACATGCCTTTTCTGATCTTTAAATAATTAACTTTCTTTCCCTCTTTAATTTTACTTAAATTTGCTTCTTGGATGCCTTCCATCCTGTACCACTGACAACTCCATAAATTCACTTGAGGCCACAGGGAAAGCCAACGTACAAGATGGTTCACCCTGTGCTCCTACTCTTCAGTACAAAGCACCATCCTCTCACTCTATAAAATAATATTTTTGCTGGTATGTCCTTCCCATTAGTGCAGAGTAAAACAGGCAACAAGCTTGCGGTCTGAACCAAGATGCCAATTCCACCAATGCACTAAAAAAGCATCAAAAGTTTAAGTATTACACAGATCACACATATAGCACACATATAAAACCCCACTACATATATATATTGCTTCCAATTAATTTCATTGAGGGTAAAAAGTACTACCTTTTTTTGTTTTTTAACAAATCAGGCTAAAGAAAAAGGAAATTAGAACTACAAAAATGTGAGACCAGTATTTAGCACAGACACTGCCTCGGGGTAGAGCAGACAAAGAGAAATCTCAAAATCAAGACTGTGTACTTGAGAGTAGCACAACTCTATTTTTTAATCACATTTTTCTATATACACTGCATCCCAAAGAGACATTACAAAATAAAGGAGTGGACAGCATATGGTAAGAATTAAGATAAAACAGTGATAAGTCTCCAAATTCTTGGAAGAGAGCAAAATTTAAAATCATTTTCTCTCCCATGTGTTAACATTTTATGTCAAAATGTTCAGAACAGTCGCAGTCCTATGGGCAGATAGGCATTACAGCAAACTATCTGAATCCTAAAGAAAGCACGAGCATACTTCCTCCTCCTGCCAGAAAGAAAACCTTGAAAGACTGGATATCAAAACATTGAACTATGGAGAGATTCTTTAGAGACTGACTGAACTGTTTTTTTGATATTAAGAAAGCACACTTTATTACATGTCTGCTTTACTTGTTCCCCTGGCTTTTGCCCAGAGATCGCTATATTTCACTGATAATGCAACATTGTTTTATCAAGGGGCATAATTTGACCTCCTTGCACCCTCCTGAAGAAAAATGATATCCATTTGGCACAGAAAGCGCATTCTAGAATTGAAAAAATAATAACCTGATGAGTGCTATCAACAAATCGGTGATAACAGTGGTTTTCTCCCCCTTAATTTGAAATCACAATATCAGATACTGTGATAGAAAATCGGGACCAAATGTCCTCACAGGTCAAGGAAAAAAATCTACAACCTGCCAAGGCAACAAGAGCAGATAAATGCTGCATGAGAAGAACAACTTTGGAATAGCTTCAAAGGACAGCACTGGAACCAGTACTTCAAGTAGAAACAAAAACTTTTGGGGGGCACTTAATACCTCACTCAAAAAGCACCTTCTCCAAGCTGGGCAGAAGTCAAGTCTGGAAGAGGCAGAAATTAACTAGCCTCATGAAAGAGGAAGGGCAATAGCTTACAAGAAGGAACTAGGTGAGAGAAAAAAATATATATTTTTTTTTTTTAATGAAGTTTAGCTTAAGAATTGCTATTGAAGCAAAATAAGTTACTAACACCCTCTATATGCAACATGAGGAAATGAAGCCAAAGTGGTGAGAAGGAACTGAAGTAAAATGGGACAAAACAAAACAATGCATGGAAAAAAAAGAGAAAAGAAAAAAGAAAAAAAGCTGCAATAGTTTCAATTGATTGATGAAATTATTAGTCATCCATTAAATGAGAGGTGGCAGGGATAAGAAAATAAAGCTCTCTTTCATATTACAGAACATCAAAAAGAGTCAAGACTATTATATTTCATTTTTGCAATCTACCTATACCTTCAAACTGACTGTTCAGTACGCAGGATTATACTTACATTTTAACACCTGTCCTGTATGGATTTTTTTAATTTCTCAATCCCTACCAAATTAGAGTAGAGAAAGCTGCCTAACATTACAAAGTTCCTAATAAATAAGTTATGTGGGAAACATCCCCTCTGTTATTCTCACATTGAAAAATATATCCCATACTGAAGGGATAATGAGAGCATAAAACATTAACACCACGTTTTCCTATACCACTCTGCATAATTAACTATGCTGCTGTTTGTTCATTCGGCCCCAATAATCAAATTAATTTGCAATCAGTTAGCAGGGGATGCACTAGGACAGACAGCGTGTACTAGAGAAGAGAAGCTGCTCACATGCCACACAAGACATCAGTGACATGAGGTGCCCAACACTAAAGAGAAGCAACTGGTTTGCAAGGAAGCATTTTCAAAACAGCAGCTGATAAAAAAAAACATTTTGTTGCTGCCTGTGCAGTCATTAGCTGACTTGTTGTGAGACCATGGGTGTTTCTGGATGGGTCTCACTGCATGCCAGTACGGCCTCTTGTCTTTTTCACTCTCAATCCAAAAACTCTGAGACAAAACACAAAACGTCCCGAAGCTTTACTGTCCTTCATGTTAATTGTGTTAATGCAGCATTACAGCTCTAACTGGGGTCCTACCATTCTTGCACAGTTCTCCAAAATATTTTATCCCAAATAAACAAAGAAGGCAAAGATCAAGAGGAGGAAAGGACAGGAACCCTGGCTCTTTAAACAAGGTAACAAAGTAGGTGGAAGGTGGACTCCACTGTGCCACTAGGTTCTGAGTACAACATCATACCCGCATTGTCACACACTCCTCTAAGCCACAAATTTGCCCTTTTAAAGTTTCTAAAAACATATCCCATTCAGGTTTTTATATCTCATTTATCATCATAAAAATGCAGCGAGCAATGAAGCCAGCTGCCTTCATTGTGGCTACTTATTTATTCCATTTTGCAGAGTGGCAGAGTAAACACTGCTTAGTATATATGTGTGTCATTACATCTGCCCCTAGGTTATGGGTTCCACACCTCCCTGCAGTGCTGTCCTGCTGACAGTGGGAGCTAATGGATGACAATGCAGCAGAGTACTTCTGATTAGCTAAAAAAAAAAAATGATGGCTCAACTATTTTCACACAGATTTCATACAGAGGAACCATGCCACAATAAGAGCTCTAAGACTGCAGCTTTGTGTTCGATCATATGGAAGTGGATCATGGGCAGTGCCACTGCAAGCTTCTCTCCTTGTACTGAGAATGTGGGGGGGGAGGATGAGAACAACAACAAAAAAATTGCTAGCCCCACAGATAGTTAATACATAGAAGGGCATTGTTTCTCCACTGCTCATCTTAAACCTACCTGCTGAAGCTAGCAAGAAAGCTAATAATATTTATAACAGAAGCTTGTACAATAAGATACCATGAGAGACCTGAGCAGAAGCCAGTGATATGCCTTTTCTGAACTTACTGCTACCACTGACCTGGATGGACTTGGAGCAGGAAAAATTACTTACTCTATTACAATCAGTCTCAGTTGAACAGAACTCATGTAAAACAAGAACCTCTGTGCAGCTTTATGGGACAATTCCCACACCAAAAAGTTCTAAGACACCAGTTCCATTTAATGTAATCAGAAATTCTATGACTGAGCTTCATGTTACTCAAACAATGGGACATGATTCATACTCTCTTTTAAAGACACGATTATTCTTTCTGAATAAACTGACTCACTCACTATGAGATAAGCTGATTTAAATCCTTATCCATCAGTTAAGGAGATGGGTAAAAAAGATAAATAAAATAAAATAAAAAGCCAACGTTCCCACTCTGCAAGATAAGTTGTTCGGCAGCCATGCTACAACTAGCTCCAATAGACACAAGCATACTGCAAGCAAAGGCCTTTTCCTATCTGTATAAATTGAAGTTTTCTTAATGGGTTTTAATCCATGTCATATATTTGTGTATTGGCAAAATAGTTTGAAATCATCAATTTGAAATCGTCATCATCAGTCCAAGATGAAGGCTTTTAAGAGGAGTTACAACATAACACTGCCATCTGTGAACAGTGACTTCAGTATTTTGGATAGACTTGTCTGGTAGCTTTTAATTGCTTGTAGGATTTATAGTTTTTTCCCCAAGTTCAGATCTTCATACATACTAGCCATCAAAATATACAAAAGATACCACTATAGCAACACAGGACATAAAAGAACTTTCTTATGTCCAGTGTCCATCTCATTCAAAGGGGTCTACTGAATTCCAGATCATAACTCTCTTGCATGTTCGTTCACAATATCTGCATCCAAAGTCAAAGTTCTTTTTCATTTGTTTGCTATTTTAAATGGCCAAAAGCTACAACTAAAACATACAACAGGATCAAAGTACAACTAGGTTATTGTGAAAGCGTTAGGTCTTCATCACAGGAAAGAATATAGTGAGCCATCAGAATACACACCAGAGAAGAACATTGCCACATCTGTACCATCAACAATACAGCTGCCTCTTACAAACATAAACAATCAGCTCTTCAATATCTTGCATGTTCAAAGGTTGTCAAGATTTGTTTCTCTCTCTCTTACTTATTTTTCTTACCTGACAACCATAGTGAAACATTGCTCATAGACTGAAATCGACTACATTCGGTTTCTAACTCTGGTTTTACAGCCTATTTTAAATGCCCAAAATAAATCTAAAATAGAAACGCTCTGCACAATTCAACTCATAATGACACACTGTAGGGTATTAGCAAGACAGAAATTGCAGAAAGATAATGAAATTCTGAGTAATGTTATTAGGTGAATATGGTAATATGATCAAAGACAGCATAAAAATCTGTTGTTCAATAATGAGATTAAAATTCTAATTGTAGGACTGCTTTTTGAACTGTATTGCCCAAAACCTTTTTGCAGAGGAACAGGTGTAAACAAGGACATCATAGGAGGACAAAAGAGCTACAGAATAATTGAGGGCAGTCTATTTTGACTACAGAATCCACATTACTCAGGATGATGCATTAGCAAGAGAAAGCACAGCTAGACATTAGATCCCAAGCTGAGTTTGCTGGGCTAATAATTAGAAAGCCATTTCTTTTTTGTTGTTTTTACTTGGTAAGAGAGCAAATTTGATATGGAAATCACATATTCAATAACTTGATCCCTTGGGGCCATTTCTACAAAGTCACTTTTCATAGCTGAACCACAATATAAGACCATCTGGAAGCGCAAGTTGCTGCAAAATCCAGTCACTCAGTAAACAGCACTTCACATCAAGAAAGAAATTGAGTGGGGCACCACATCTTATATTGTTGATTTTTGTTTTGTCTTCCTTTTTAAAGTAATTTCAGAAAACAGGTAAAATTAATTTCACTTACAAGTCCCGAGAGCTTGGAAACAAACACCTATAGTCATTCTGACTGAGCTGCACAGAGTCCAAAAGTTTTACTTTCCTGAGTGGTATTTTGCTCACTACGTCTACCTTAAGAAAGACTCTTCTGCTCTTCAAGGTCTGAATTTTAACCTTAGAGTAGGCGTTTGCCTTTGCATAAGTGCACTGATCATTTTTGATGGTCAGTGGGATAACACAACTGGATTCTGCCCAGAATACACGGCTTCTGTGGGTGCAGATAGATGCCACTATGCCACCTGAGAAGGATTTTTCTGACTCTGTGTGCTTTCCCAAATGTCACACTTTCAGTGTGGCTCAGGTATTTGCTCTCATTTCCAACTGCTGACCCAGATCCTCACAACCTCCCTCCCAGCACTGCTCCTTTGCTCCCTCTTCAAGCTGCCTCTGAGTAAGGAATACCATTATTCACAACACGGCTAAAATATCCCACCATTTCTGACAACTGGGGTAACCAGGACTCAAGAAGCAGTGCTGAGAAGAGGTAACACTCCAAGTAACACCAAATAATGCAGTTTGTTTTGCTACGGTGAAACAGTAACAACATGGGGATACCATTGGGAACAATGGCAATTACACAGCAAGTCTCATTAGCACTGCCATATCATTATGCTTGATAATAAGCAATCAAAACTTTATTAGCAATCATCAACAGCATCTATTATTCATTGTCTGGGTCAAGTTAAGAAGAGAAGGCTGATTTCATATCAGAAACAGGATTCAGAGCCAGTCTGAGCATGGGGTTGGAAGCCAATTCCATGGCCATGCTGCACTGAATCACTGGACAACCCACAGCAATCACTTACGAACTCAGTTGCCCCATTTACAACATGGAAATAATAATATACACCTATTTCCAAAAGATAACATGAAGATTAATTAACTTGCATCTGCAGTATTAGTTTCTTACTGTCTCACCAAATTAATGTTAAAATATTTGATTTTAAGATTGAGGAACATGCACAAAAAGTTGGTAAGCATCCAATATATGCACAGAGGCACCTGGGGTTGTAAAATACGTGCACTCATATATTCATGCACCAACAGGTCCTTAAGGCATATGGAAGCACATGCTCAAGTATCTATTTTACTAAACGTTCCTTTTCACTTAAGTCTTCCATAGGCTAAATATGCTGTCTAAAGATGTGTATGGAATCTGCTGTAAGTAGCACTGATATGCAAAGAAACCACACTATATAGAATCTGTAAACACAGGAACATAGCTTTAGTACACACATTTGAAGTTTCAGTCTGAAACATCACATTTTTCATTAAGTTAACGAGGCTCAATGTGGCAACCTACCTGTACTTTCAAGACAGTGCAATTTAAGAACTCTTAAAATAAATCTGAAAATAGTGTTCTAATCCTTCCCACTAAGTTGCTTTATATTCAAGAAGCAACCAATGTAATCTCTGTTTACTTCCCTACTTTATTTTGAGTCAAATAGCTATGCAATTTAATCCTACCTTAACAGTTACTTAATAAGCAAATTAACAAAGTATCAGAAATAGCTGACTACAGAAACACACCCTGGTATTTTCTAACCACACATTACCTCCAAGATATATGCATTCACCTCATCATTGTAAACAGAAAGAACTGCTACGAGTAAAAGTTGTTAAGACTTGCTTTAACCAGTGCCATTTTTACTATTCATTAGCAAACAATAAGATTCCAAGATAATACTTAGGCATCCCAATCCTGAAAGCTGACCCATGTAGGCAAGTAGAAGTCATCTGTATAAATCAACAAAGCTCTGCAAAAGCTCAGAAATTTGTCACCTAGTTCCATTTCCAAAAACCTCTCTTCTTCATATGAAGGTCTCCACATCTCCACTGGAATATACCTCAGGCTGTTGTTTTTCTTCTTTTTTTCCTCTACCTTTTGCATTAGTCTGGAAAGTGCCCGCAGCAACAAGCTAAGTGAGAACAAATAACCATCTCCAGACCACAAAGTCACTCTGCCCCTCTCATTCCCAGTTTCAATGACGGCAGAAAAAAAAACAATTGAGTGACGGAGGAGAAAGAGTGAGACAGGTGAAGTGGATGTATGGTTTAGAGAAAGAAAAGAAAGTTGTGTTTGCAGGAAATAAATGGACCAATGTATGCCAAGCTGAATTTAGAAATGGGTGAGATAAAAGTAGCAGATAAACAATATTAAAAAATTAACCTGGTGGGGACTGATTGGATTATAAAACAAGTTTACACTTAGAGAACATTAACTGTCTGCCATGATGAAGCTGTGAAAGACAGGATGAAAAACACTAGACAGAATCAGGAAATAATAGGATAGAGTCCATCCCAGTGGGGCACAGAAACTTCTCCAGTGGTCAGGCACAGGAATGGGCTACCCAGGGAGGTGGTGGAGTCACTGACCCTGGAGGTATTCAGTGAACGTTCAGACGTTGTGTTGAGGAACACAGTTGAGTGAGAACTATTGGTGACAGGTGGACAGTTGGACTGGATGATCCTGTAGGTTTTTTCCAACCTTGTTGGTTCTGATTCTATGATTAAAGGCTTTTATTCACAGACAAAACAAACAAACAAACAAAAAAAACCCTGTAACATTTTTCACACACATTTTACTGTGTATTTGTTCTGATGCAAATCAAGAGAAACAGAAGAGAAACAAACCGAAATATACGTATGCTTTGTTCCTTCTGGGCAGACTGCCAGCGTGAGTAAAAGACCACGGTTCTCCCAGCAAACATGAAGCTTCACCAATTCACACCCAAACTCCTAACACAGAAAAAAAATACAGAAGTCCCTGACTTCACAGTCAGCTTTGTTCAGTATTTATTTCATTTTCTCCACATAATGAGCTACATCTCAACAGAGACAGGCACTATTTGATTTTTTTGCACCGGTTAGCCTTGTCTGCACTTTTCTAAAGATTCAAACTTTCTAACTCACAACTTGATAAATTTGAGCAGAGCTTTTACACCCCAAAGGGCAGAGGTAGAAGTAGGAGGTGAACATAGTGTAGAACATATTTAGGGGTGGATCAGCTACCATCCCTTGCCCAAGTGCTCATCTTAGGTGCTTGTTTCCATTCAGCTTTCCTACCCTAGTTTAATCAACAACCAAAGCATCTGGTAAATCCATTCCCCATAAGGGAAAAGCCCTGATTTTTTTATAATGCAATCTAGCATGAATTTTATTCAAATGCAGTTCATATCAGTTCTTCTTCACACCAGCTGTCAGCAAGGTCTGAACAACCTTGTTTAACGTGGTTATGCTCTCAAAAGAAAGCAACGTTATCTGAAGACTGTTTTATGTTTATTTTGAAAGAGCACAATTTATTTTGAAGAGTCAGGCTGGGTAAGTTTAAAAGACTTCATGATATATTGTACTGAAGCATGGATAGCAAGACTTGAAACGTATTGCACATGCTGCACAGGCTGGAGGCGTTTAACAAGAAAGCAATATATGCTTATGCAATTCTGATGGAATCTGAATTTCTATTACGTTGTCTTATTTGCACAAGATGTTGGACAAAAATTAAAACAGTAACAAATATGCAATTAACTTCCCAGCTTGGAAGATTAAAGGATAATTACAAAGGAATCACCAACAACCCTAAAAAGGTCAATCCTGAGCCAATACTAAGTGCTCTTTCCTGTAGACCCACTTTTTATGATTAGAAGGTTTTGTTTCTACTTGAAAACACCCTCATGCTGCATAGAGCTCTGCACTTGCCTGGACTGAAGAACCCAGATATGAGTATGAGAGCAAAGATCTACTGCCACCATGAGAAATCCCACAAGAATAAAATGGCCTTCTTCAAAAAAAGTAACAAGACTGGTATGCACCATGCTCACATCACAGATTTTCTCACTTGTCCCTATACAAGCTTTCGGAAAAGTATGAAGCTTACAGGTACGGAAGTCACAATGTATTACAAGAGCCATTTGTTTCTAGAGCTGAAGCTTACGGGCTACACCAGAAATTCTCAAGTATGTCTGCTGTCATTTGTAACAGCTACTTAGATATCCAGGCAGAACGCTTCAGGAATACTTCTAGAGCTATAGACAACCCAGCAAAATTGCCATTGCAAACAGTGTAGCAACTTTATAGCTACTGATGACAAGGACATACTTTCAAGCCTACATGATGAGTACAGGAAAATCTCTGGTAAGATTTATATATAGATAGATAGATAGAAAATTACACAGAACACACAAAGCTTATCTAGCAAAACAAAATGAACACCCAAGAAAATTTTAGGTGTGTGGCTTAAAGGCTGTAATTCAATACATAAGCACTTAAATAACTTCGAAAAGGTTCATGCTTGCAGTGCTATACCCATTCAGGTGCACACAAATCTGCAATGTAGGTACCTGTTAGCCATTTACCTTGAAAAAACAAGTCCACCTCAACATGCATAACCAGAGAATAATTACAGTAATTCATCTCCTATCAGCAAGCGTAAAGTTGTGGAAAAAAGGCAACAGAGTAGGAAAGCACTGATCTTCATCTATGATGATGAACTAGTATAAAAATCTTACCCTACCTTGTTTTTGTGCTGATAAATGTTTGATAACACAATTTTCGCACTCCCAACAAGAAGCATATTGATATTCTAATTCACAAATGTTAAGAAAGTGAAAATCAATTTAGAAATCTTAATTGAATTACTGTAGTTGTCACAACATACAATCTAAGCAGAACCAGTATTATATTTCATCCAGACAACTGTGACTCCTTCCAAATCGGGACTAATACTAACCACAATACGGCAGTCAAGAACTGCAAAAACTCCCAAGAGACATCACAACACAATAAGGGATTGAAAGACTTCAGGTAACTTTGATGTAAAATTTCTATGAAAAAGAAAAGGAACTGCACCTCATAAAGCAGCACTGGGAAGGTGCTTTACACACTCCACCATTGTTTGTTTCTACTGCAAATTCATTTCAAACTCTTTCATTCTGAACTGCAGGACATTCAAGGAAGAAAAAGAATACATACAGCTAAGAATGAGCAACACTGCTAAAGTAACACCAATCAGCACTTAGATTAACCCAGCAGCAACTTGTAAGAGGAAGAGAGGACAGATCTACGCAGAGAAAAGAGGAAGAAGTCATAGAAAAAGCATAACATTTACCTCCACAATGAGCTCTCCAGCACTTTTCCCATGTCAGTATGATAGTACTTGGTAAGGATCAGGATCACCTAAAAAGACAATGAAAAAAAAGCATATTTATAAATGTACTCTGATAAATAAAACAGAGGTAGAACATGGGCAGCATTACTTTTGGGAACATAAAGGTGAGGTTCTGAAAATCTGAATTGCATTTCAGTTTTATTGTTGTTAAGTTTTTGGGTTTTTTTTTTTTTTTACTTATTGGTTTTTACTTTTAGACTGATTGAATGGGATTTTTTCCTCTTCCTGATAAGAGTGATTTCAGCATTCGAAGTTTTCTGCAAACCTGGTGACTTTCACTTAAACAGTGAAGCTGGAATGGTCACATACATCCCCCTACCATATGACAGCCCCCAAGCAATGTCAATGACTTTCTCAGTAGAAGGAACCAATCTGGTTGCCAACCTAAAGGAGGTAACTGCCAACATCTATAAACACATTTATTTATTTTTGAATTCAAAGAGTTCAACAGTAGCAATTGACCTTGATTATCCAGATAAATTAAGACAGAAAATGAGTTTGAGTCTCCTCTACAAGATAAGAAACGTGACTATAATGTCTGTAATTTTTTTGTTTCTAGAAAGCATCATTTTTGTGATTTATTTTTTTTTAAACCTTTGAAGTACATGCTCTGCACTCAGTAAATCATTCACCTGGATTACTAGCAGTCATCTAAATACATATTAGCAAATTAAATCCACAGAAGGTACTCAGCCTACAAGAAGAGACAGTAAGAAACACATATTCCGTTCATTCCACATCTGACGAATTCACTGGTCAAACAACATGAAGTTTTAGTCCATGACTGACGTATCAAGCTGAGTGCTACGTTTTATATTTAGATCACTTAAAACAGATTTCCCTCACTTGCTGCCAGTCCATATTAGCGCTTCTTATCCCCAAGTTACCATAGCAACCCCATTGAGGTACAATTGAAAGAACCTGTGGTCCTTTGCACAGCTGTTACATTTCTTTAACACAGGGTCAACATCAGCCTCCAGCAGCTCAGAGCATGCTGTTACTTAGCTGGCACTTCCTCTGTTCCTGACCACCAGGTGAAATCTCTAGCAAACAGCAACTTTAGGAATCCATTTCATTATCCAGATAATTAAAATGATAATGCTACATTTACGCAACAGTTCAGAGCTTGGGTCTCTGTACACTGAAGATTATGAGAGAGCAGAATTCCAGACTACTCCAAGTGCTACATACAAGGTGTCTTGAAAATAACATTTCACAAAACTGAGCTATAACATCACTCACACTCAGAGTCATTGTAGCCTAACAAATACATAGCATGTATTGCTAGATGTACATTGATAGAAGTAAAAGCAGAACCCCATTAATTCACAAACAATATTAATCTATCCTATTCTCAAAGTAAATGCAATCTAGCAGACACTTTTTTTGGAATTAGATGAGAGGGCATTGTAAAAATATAGTCTTGGTTTAAAATACAGAAAGAAAAAACTCTTACTTAAAAGTTTACTACAAGGCTTACAAAGCCAAAAGTAAGAAACTTGTCCCAAATTCTGTCAGCATCCTAACGATAGCTTTTTGCCAGTGCTTACAATTAAGGAGAAAAAGAAATAGACTTCACTACTGGGAGCATCAATTGGCTCTAAATATTATGGAAAAAGATTCAGATCTTGGCTTTTTGAACCACCAAAACTGACCTAGGAGATGGGCGTTTTTTTTTGTTTGTTTGTTTTGGTGTTGTTTTTGTTGTTTTCTGGTTATGGGTTTTTTCTTAATTTGGGGGGGGGGGGGGTTTCTTGAGATGCAAGAATGTATACGAGCTACATAAGATTAGGAAAAGGAAAGAGATGTCAAAAGATAGATGAGATTACACTTTGTTTTCTTATCTTCATGAAAAAACAAAGATTGAATCCTGGACTTAGTAAGCCAATGTTTTTCATCCCTCTATGTTCTAAAACCATAACTTTAATTCAGATAATTTTCAACAGTGTAAATTGGAGCCACCCCACCACAAGGAAAGTCCAGTGTTGCATAACTGGTTATTATCACACACAGAAGATCTGATTAGGTTACCCTCAATTCACCTGCTTTGACCTTGGAAAGACCAACAAAGCACCTTAAGAATAAGACATTTCTCTTGCTCAGTATCTGCCCATAATGTTAAAGGATTTCACATGAAGAGTGTACTAATGGTAGTGTTTGCCAGCTCTAGTTCATCTAGAGGATGCACCCATCAATCCAGAAATCTACTGCTATTCAACATACTTCAAAATAAAGTCTTTCTACTCCATTGGATAGCAGTCGTACATATCCGTTACTTGTACAAACACCACGGCCATTTTATTTGCACCCCCCCCTCCACCCCCTCCCCCAATGAAGTAAAGCCTTAATGAAGCTCAATCATTGGAATTTTGTTTTTGTTTTGAGAGGATTTGTATTTGGGGATATTTAGTAAATACAAATAAAAATAAAATATATTTATTTTGGCCCAAGAAGAAGATATGAATCACAGAATTGCAGGGGTTGAAAGGGATGTCTAGAGAACATCAAGTCTAACTCATTAAAAAAATTATCTGAATATGTCTGGAGCAGCTCTCTTGCTCATTCTTTGAGTACTGCACACTTCTCTTAGGAGTAATCCTTACTGTGTCTTACAGATTTCTGATATATATATTTCTATTGCTTGCTCAGATCCTAGCCCCTTCTGCCCCTTTCAGTGCTGTTGCAGATCCCTGCAGCTTCAGGAACATTACAATAAACAGAACATCACATTTCCAGCTTCCTGTCAGGTTTCCTGCAAACAATTCAAAAAACATTTTCAGCTCTTTCTTTAAAAAAAAAAAAAAAAAAAAAAAAAAGTATATCTTGTTGCCATTGTTGTTTTTACACTACCTGACAGGCTTATAACAATGTCACATAGTACAGATTTAAAACAGAAAAAGAAAAATAAAAACTTTCAGCTTCTATCACAAAAGCCATGACTCTTTATTAGACTCCTCCATATACCCCGCAAAGAGCTGGCCAGTCCTTCCCCATATGGGCCCAGGTATAGAGGATAAATTCTTTAGGATTCCTAAAGTCATAAGCAGTGAGCATTCAGAGCAAGTTCTCAGTGGAAATTCAGATATTACTATACCTCTACATTTTCATCCTTCCCACAAACTTATTTATCTTTCAGGTAAGCAGAGTGGAAAAAAGAGACGGAGAGGACTGTGATTTGTTAGAGATCTCCCATGCCAATCCTCCCATTTCCCCAGCTGCTACAGCTCAAAGCTTTTCTCCAAACAAAGGAGTTTCTTTTCCAAAAATCCTTTCTAGAAACAGATCTTTCTTCATGGCTATACTGGGTTTTCAGTGAATGACAGACTGCTAAAGCAAAAGGAAAACTCAGAACTATTTTAGGTTGGAAGGGACCTTTAAGATCATCAAGTTCCAAACCCCTGCTATAGGCAGGAACACATCTCTGCACACCAGGTTGCTCACAGCCCCAACCAGCCTGGCCTCAAATGTTTCCAGGGAGGGGGCATCCACAACCTCTCTGGGCAGTCTGTTCCAGTGTCTGATCACACAATTCCACAGATAATAGTATCTGAGAATAATTAAAGTTAGAATTCTCTCCTTTTTTATGCTTTCCTCTATTTCTCTTCTGAAAATGCTTTGCAGGAATAATAGGCCAAAAAGAGTTGCACCTGCTCTTTAAGATATACAGTCTCCTTTAAATACTTTCCTAATAAATATGTCTTAAAAGAAGTCCATTTTAATTTTCTCTTTTCATCACCACGTCACATAGAAAGAGAAACAAAGAAAAAATTTCTTGATCAATCACTTTCCATGCTGTTTACATTTTATCTTTGGTTGATTTTGTTGTTTGCTTGTTTTCTATAACTTTCACCCTTGTGTTGATAAACAGTGGCTTAAGAAAAACACCCTCTTCCTTCCATGGCCTTTCCATGACTTTTTTTTTTTTTCATTTACCAATTTTAACAGATACCTCTTTTTCTATTTAAATCAAGATTCTTGTGGGTTAAGCTTTATTCAACCCCTGCTGTTTATGATTTAAAGACTTATTTATTTTTGGCATCTATTCATAATTCTAATAGAGAAACACTTATACTTGCAAATGTACCCCTGCAAGTATGATTGCATGCTCTTGTGTTTTTACAAGTTTATTAGCAGGTGAGAACACACTGCAAACGCTTTCAGACAGCCACAGCTACTAGGAGAGCATGCTGCTCAGACAGATTCAAGTTCCTGCAAACTTTTTAGCATCTGCTTAATTTCATGTATGTGAATTAACTCACTGAAATCAGCAGAAGTGTTTACGAGAGTCACTTGAGCAGGCACTTAATACTCTGCATAGCTGGAACACAAGCTGCTGTTTTGTTCAAGAATACCATGTAATTCACCTTTTCCAGCTAATAAACCGTAACTATTTCAATATAACTGTTTCAGAGAGATCAAGATGTTCTAGGTACAACCTGTTAATTCATCACTACCACCCTACATACTTCCAAAACCTTACTGACAACTGATCGTCAAAAAACTCCATAACAAGTAATAGGCAAGCACCTGTTTCTGTGATCCCTCAAGCCACTTCCACTTTTGCAGCAGGCAGGCTCTTTGATCACTGTGCTAAGGTTGACATTAGCTTTAACATTTGCTACATAAAACAGACACTTGGGAGTAAAGTAAGAATCAAAAGATCATTAACAAGAAAAGATATTACAGGTCTATTATATGGATCAAATGCCTTAATGCTATTAACAAATTCAGAATAATTTGATTGCACTGGAAGAACAGAAAGTGGGGAAAAAAAGCATCTCATCTTACCCTGTTGCAATACTATGCTGGAAGGTGATGTTTAAACCATTACTAAAGCTATTAAGACCTCACTGTCTAAGTTTCTACTCTTCCCTTATAATAAAGTTTACACAAAGAACCTGTGGGTTAACATGAAAAACTTTAGGAGGTTAGATTTAGAGTTCTTCCAGCTAAGCTGTGTTGGGAGAATAGAGAACTTGCTTTGCAGGAAGTCACTGGCCACATCACTGCACTTGTTTCATAGATTCATAGACACATAGATACATTAGGTTGGAAAGGACCTACAAGATCATCTAGTCCAACCATCCTCCCACCACCATCCCTACCCACCAAGCTACTAAATCAAATCCCTTAGCACCTCATCTAAACGCTTCTTGAACAGCGCTAGGGATGGTGCCTCAACCACCTCCCATTGCATTAGTAATAATTCTACAGTGAATTTAATCATAAATCAAGGGAAGAAACAATTGGTCAATTCCTATTCTCTAGGAGGTATTTCTGTTCAGAGTTGTATGACTGAATACACTTGAAAGCTCTGGCTGATTATTTCCAGATTCAAAACTCTGTTAAATGTAGTGCTTTACACATTAACCCCACAACCATTTAGACTAAAGTGTAACTTCAAGATTTATAACATATTTAATCCACTGGCTAGCATGCAACATGATTACACTATGTCAGCACTGACTGTACAAGCATAGAACAAAAAGACAACCTATTGCCATCAGGAGCGTACAATCCAATTTCAGAAGACAATAACTCTTCATGTCATCATCAATTTATGTCAGATCTTCAGCACAAGCTCTGAAGAAAATTATGTTTACTTGATGGCATTACATATGTATGCTTTCAGCTGTTCATCTTGACTTTATAACTCTAAATCCACTGATTTCAGCCATATTTGGCAGAGATACTGAGCTCCTAGGACTGTGAGAACAGGTTGATAGTTCAAATGAATAATGTTAGGAAGAGAAAGCTACAATGAAAACAAATTATGAGTACCCAAATATGGGAAAACTTTCAGCCAAGGCTTGTACCTTGTCTGGAAATCAGAGGAAGAACAAGGGAAAGAAACTTCACCTCATTAGCAGCAGTGGCCCTGTGGGGAGGCAGGGCCAGATGCCTCCAGAGGTCCCTTCCAACCTCAGCTACTCAGTGATAAGGAAAGAAAAAAAATAAATAAAATCATTCTTTCTAACCTAAAATGAGACAGCTTCTGGTATCAAAATCAAGATGCATTATCAAAATCAATGTGCATTATTCAAATACATCATTATGGAAGTCATCAACTTCAAAAGAAGAACCTTCATAGTTAAGAACATTAAGTAATCACACCACTTCACAATAAAGGTGACTTAGTCACCTGCCTCCAACAGCAGCAAAGAATAAATACAGAAACCCAAACAGTTGGTCTGTTACTTCAGTTTCAATCAGTTTGACCCATCAGTACAACAGAAAATATTGTGTTTTTAAACTTCTATCATGTTATCGTTAAAACTCCCAAGAATATGTAAATTCAAAATGGAGGCAGCCAATCCTTACTGCTGCTGCTCTAACTTTTCAAAGAGCACAAAATAGAGTGACAAAACTCTCCAGTTCTTCATTATTACAATCTTCTCCACTACCAGTGTTGTTTTTGGGGTTTAAACATTTAAGATAGCATTTTGTTAGCTCATAAAGCACCTCTATAAACATGCCAAGAGAATAAATTTCAAAGAACGAAGCAAGAGTATATTTTTCTAGTTTTTAACAGTCTGCCTTAATTTCAAATTGTAAAACTTTCTGAAATAGAAACTAGTTTCCCTTATCTCCTCCAATAACGTACTCTAAATTGAATTAAAATCTCTACTGCAGAAGCAAACCATTGTTTAAGTATTCTTTTTCATTCCTATGAAAATTCAAGAGAAAGTACAGCCAACATCTGCAGAAGATGTATCTAAAGCATCTTTGTTCTCGTCCAGATAATCAAGAATCCAAAACTTTGGGTTGGCAATTCACCTTGGTCATCAGTGTTTCACTACCAGAAAGAATGATCAAATTTTCAGTGCTGTTTAAGAAGTATTTCCATTCTGTCAAGCAATCCTTTTGCCCAACAGTAAAACATTAAAATTGACAGTAAACTTCCAATTTGCCTCACTAAATCATTTTTCAAAGCCAAATCCATTTTCTTCTATTACCATACAAGCATAATTAAGATCTTTATTTAAGGAAAAAAAACATGATTCCAGAAATATGGAAACATCTGCAGAGAATACCACAAGCTGGAAAGACTGTTCATATGACGCAGGAATGCTGGCAGAGATATTCATATTGGTTACTCTCTCACAGATGCTCAATCTTCAGTAAAACCAGAGGACTGAATACCACTGTACCAGATAACATCACATTGATCAGTCTGCATCAACCTACACTGACCTCAATATTACATTTAATTATCTCTCAGATATAGTGTTCAAATAAGACCTAACTGCCTATCAGAGAAAACTGCATATGGGAAGGTCTTTGAAGCTGCATCAAGATGAGCCAGGGTGCCGCCATGTTTAATATCCTCTTATCATTAATAAGAACTGGATTTAATATTTCCTGAATGCTGTAGGTAGATGAATTTGTCCAAAATAAATGGGAAAGATAAATATGGTTGCGTGATCTACAGAAGGGGACAATTGCACACTCCTACCTGAAAAAATGTAGTGCAAGGACAAATATGTTTGAAGAATAAGGCAGTTATTTTGCAGTGATAGGGTCATGATGCTCACAGTTTTACTCAGGAGACAAGATACACAAGAGAAGCAGATGCAAACTTCTTTTGCACTTTTAGTGTGGTGGAGCACGCATGTTGCGCTGGAAGGCGTTAGCACACTGAGTTGCTTTAATACTACTTATTCCAAAGATAAAATCACGTCTAGATAATAATATAGAACCAGAATGGAAAACAAAGTCAAGAGGTTGCTTAGTAAAACAGGAATAACACAAAATGATATCTTGGCCCATTATTCAAGTGTCGTCTAAAAATATCCTGCAGTATTCCTACAGTACTCCACACTCCTCATGGGGTGGGCTCAGATTCCTCTCACAACAAGAACCATTCACTCTACACTACAGCTTCACATCAGAATGGATCAGGACCAGAGCTACCTCTCATCATTCTTCTAGGTGGAAGGTTCTCTCTCTTAATCTGCTTTTCATTGTAATTGCTTCATTTCCTACTTTCCCTGTTAAAAAAATAATAATTTCAGCAGAAGTAACAAAACACTGCACCGAGTACAGCGTGGAAGGGGACCCACCACACCACTCAAATTCCAAATCTGTCTATTCTCTGTGCCTACATTCAAAACAGATTACTACTACCTCAAATTAAATTAACAGAATTCAGCTATGGTATAATAATGGGAATTACTCCCTTTGAGAGGAAGAAGGATGAAAGTACATTTATCTTAGATATTATTTGTGAAGCAGCAGAAATTCATTTCCATGCCAATAGAAAGGGCGTAAAGGAGCTGAGGGAACATCCAACTGGGTTAGGGGACTATTAAAAAGGGCATGGGAGCAGTTGGGAAAATTGGTCAAAGGCCAAATATGTCAGAGAAAATGTTGGAAGGGGCCAGGAGAATGCTGGAGAGTTCTTTTACTTTCAGCCCAGAGCCAAACCAGAAGGTTTCCAAGCTGTGACTGCAGAGTTTTTGCCAGCTTTTTGTGTTTCCTAAGACTCACCCTCACCCCCTTCTAGCCTTGTTGTTCATTACTTTAAGCACCACGGGGTCATCAAAGCTAAGTGAAATCGTACAGCATTACCTGTGAAAAGAAATAGTGGTTTCACCAGGCAATGTCACGTCATCTGGGATCCCTGGTTAATTCTGTCCTATTAGAGATATGTCACTTCTAAGTAGTATGAAGAATATTAACACAATCGGTCATCCCAGAGACAGGCTTCAAATTAGCCTCACATTCCAACCTTAAACCTCTAACATATCTTAAATGACCCCCAGTCAAGGAGATACAAGCAGAAAAAGAATGTAAGCCCTGATAAATGAGGTCTATATTTCTTTATTTTACTACAGCAAAGAATTAGGCATTCAGTCGATTCAGTTTCTGTATGTTAGCATTAAGTTGGCTACAGTCAGGGCTGCAAAGACATTTCTGTAACAAACTTGTAATGGGAAATTTTTCCCCATATGCTCAGTCTCCCCCTCTGAGTTCCCAGACTGTTTTTGTTAAAAATGTAAAGAAAATTTTTTCCATGTTATGAGAACTACTCTTTGCTGTCTTCAGAGATAAACGCACAGGTACAAGAGTTTAGCAGAACAAGTCTTGGAGGGCAAATATTTTTAATTCTTTCCTAGAGCACGTCAGAAGAATTCTCTCTAACACTTAAAACTTCTCATGGCACTTTTCTCAAGAAATGAATTACAGGCTTCTAAAATACCCTTAGCATAACATTGTAGTGTTTTCTGTTTTACAGTTGGGAAACAGAGACACAGATATATCACTTATTTATCCCACCGAAGTTTCTTAAATGAGCATTTCTTAATCAAAGTAAAAGTTAATTTAAAATGGAAAGTTAATTTAAGATGGAAAGTGAGTAGGGTAGATTACTGGAAATAACCTCAAACACATCATCCCAATCTATGTATCTTTGCTATTTATTAAGAAAAAAAACAGCAACTGTTTTTTCAAGACTCAAGGCCATGAGAAAAATATTCTCCTCCTCTAGAGGCATTCAAGATCCACCTGGATGCCTACCTGTGCAACCTGGTCTAGGGAGCTGCTCTGGCAGTGGGTAGGACTACATGATCTCTAGAGGTCACTTCCAACTCCTACAGTTTTGTGATATATTGCCCTAAGTTTTAAAAACAACATTGGTCATCTTTAATTTATCCACTTTGGAGAAAATTAATAATATTACCTCAATGCAACAGCAAGGAGAAGGGAAAAGGAGCTACTAATTCAGTCCATGAAACAGCTTGGGGAAAAAAAAGAAAGACATTTCTTCAGGAAGAGCTGCATCAAAAATAAGGAAACAGATGTTTATTTCAGCTTTTCCAAAGCTTTTGTAAAGAAAACCTCTTTTGTGATTAATATTGGAAAAAATATAGATCAAAATGTCATAAGCGCTCTGAGACTTAAAATGAGCAAGTATAACACATTACAGTATTAGTTAATAGAGCATCGTTTTAATGCTACATGAATGAAGAAATTATAAAGATCAATGCTAGAAGATTTTAATGTAAGAACATCAGCAATGTCTAGAGCTCAGTTTTTATGCACATTCACAAAGTACCCAGTTCAGAGACACCCACAAATCTTTGCCATTTCAGAGACAATGGTTCCCCATCGTTCCCCATCAGCCCAGAAGGAGAAAACTCCACCAAAGGTGAAACAAAGGTAACAAATGGACAGCAACGGACAGCTATTTTTGGAGCCTCCCTTTCTCTACCCCAAATCACAGCCCAAGTAGAACACGGATATAAACAGATTAGAGAAAAACAGTGCAAAAAGAAGAACCTTCAGATACCTGGAAATAAAGTGAATTTCCCATGAATAAAATAAAAAGGCAGTAGGAGTGCTACCAGTGAAATGCATCAGTCAGGAAGGGGAAAACATCTTCCACCTTAAGAAAATCCTCTGGTTCCTATTCAGTTCAAGTAGTGCCTGTTTTCTCTGGGGGTTAAGGTATTTGGAGAACAGTCAGTCCCTGTGAAATCCTCACTCCTCAGAGACCTAAGAGAAATAGTTCAGGGAAATAGCACAGGGTGTGTGTCACTGGTTTGGAGCCCTTCGTTTTGTTTTTAGCATCCTGGTACCTGGAGTGGTCCATCCCTTTTTTAATAAACAACCTCAGAGCAAAGAATGCTTACAGGCTATGGCTGTGCCCAACACGAGCAATAACTGTGAGATCTGCACACTGAATACTTCACTCGTTATTTTGAGAAATGGCATTATGACCGCAAAGAAGCTTATTCCAAAATTTGCAATATATGTGTTTCTAAAATCAAGAATAGCTACCATGTCTACTTTTTCTTAAAAAGAAAAAAGACAGAGGGAAAAAAAAAAAAAGCAACTTAAACACTCATCCTTCCACAAATCAATGCATTATAGATACATTCCTCTGGATCTGTCTTTAATTATTGATTACTATTCAGCTTTGCAGTGACACTCATGATTATTTTGCACTGGCAGACTGGTGCAAAAAATCTAGAAGGGAGTGGGGGAATGGAAAAAGCAGAAAGGGAGAAAAAAAAAAAAAAAATCAGTAAACCACCAAGACTATCAGTTTATTTTAATAGTTTTAGAAGACTGTTCTGTTTAAAATTTTATGTCCAACACCAAAGGAAAAAGACAGAAATAAAAAAAATTAAATGTCTGCCTGTAGCTAAATGCTTCCTATTCTGAATTCTTAGAACTGAACTAAAAACCCATGGAAATAGATACTTCTTGAAGGCACTGCAACGACAATCCTAGCTCCACAATGTTCAACACAGTAAAGTATAAAAATCATATCACCCTTTGATTTTTACTCTTCGGTAAGGTTAATGACTGACCTCCCTACAACTCATCCCATCATGCTTATTTTTCAGTAACTTTTATAGGTTCTCTCCTCTACCCTTATTTTCAGAGCATTTTTTCTAGTAGTGATGCAAGGGCACCAGATCTGAATGATGGCAGCTAACAAAGCTAGAGGCAGATGCCAGTCTGTTTTCTGACTTGTACTTTATATACTACTTGCAGACATCTTGCAAACAGATTATATTTGCCTCATGCCTAATAGGTTTCTGGGATAACCAATCCAACCCACTGCTTCTTCTTGAGAGCTGTGTCAAACATTTTGTTCTTCTCCCCCTAAAAGAGAAAGGTCACTTGGCAAGCATGCCTGATAAAATTGGTGTGCAGAGACTGGGGAATAAATGAATGCAGATACATACACAAATAATCAGCATTTTTTCATCCACACCACAAGGTTCTCCCCAAGAATCCAAGAACATTCCAAGCCTAGACATTATTCATCCCTCAGACTCCAAAGAGCTGTTTTTAATCAGTCTCCTCTTGTTTAGCCTTAGGCTTTGTAAGATCTCCACCTACTCCCCCAGCAATATTTATTCTAGCTAGCCTCAGCTTCCCTGGGCTAATTGCCAGTAGAATCCAACCAGCATTCTGCAGAAGGAAAAACAAGTTTGTCAAAATAAATCTGCAGACAGAGATAAGAGTGCGGGGGAAAAAGAAGACAAAAGGACAGAAGAGAAAAAGGAAAGAGAACAATCTTCCAAGTTCAATTCACAAATACAGACAGAAGTTCTGGCTAGAACAGATCTTGTGAGCCCTCTTTGCCATACCACTTCAGCTAAAGGACATGATGAGAAAGTTATCCTCAACAATCTTACAATGATTTCCTAAATCTGCCTTCCACTCTCAATCTAAGCCCTATTTTTCCTTATATCCTGATGCACTGCTCCGCATCTGACAGTATTAAAATTCATATTGCCAAAACTCTGTCATTTCCCAAGCCATTTCCTTTCACAACCTTCCCTATTTCAGCACTCCTCATGTCATTTACAAACTTAAGAGCAAAATTAATGTCAGAGTCCTCATCAGTTATTAAAAATAAAGAATTACTGACCAGCATTAGATCCAAAACTGAAGTCTAGAGACTAAAGTAATGTGTTTCCTCAAAAATTGTGAATTATGTCCCTCCAGACTCCACTCATGAGTTTTATTATTATTTTATGGCATTTGCCCTGAATAGCCCATACCAGCTGGTGGAAAGCAAGCTCATACTTCTGTAGTTGACAGATCTACCTTGGATTGTAAATCCAAGACCTTTTTTGTTTGTTTGTTATACAACACTATGCCATCATTTGATCTCACCGCTTTTAAAGGAACATGTGCTGCAGCTGTCATACTTACCCAACACTAACAAGCCTACCAGGAAAATTAAATTTTATTATTAAAAAAAAAAAAGTTTTAAATTCCTAATTGCAGAACTGGAATTGCTTAAAAAATAAAACTCTTCACTGCACAAAATCATGCTTAACACTAAAATGTCTCCAGTGCTTAAGTTAACTTTAGAGCTTGCAATGTGCTGCTTCAATGAAAAGACACTCGTACTCATCTCTCCCTAAGTCATGTCTTTATCACCTCATCAGGAAAATGAAGCTTTAGAGTTTGTACTTAATATCACCATTACAACCAACCACTTGCTGCTCTCCTCTCTTATTTCAAATTGGGTTTTCTCATACCCCTTTTTTCTCAGAAGTGGAACAAGAGGTGCAAAGGCAAAACATTATGCAATTCAAGCTTCCAGGTCACATTCAGCTTCTCACATTAGGTGGCATGTTTAGTTTATAAACTAAGACCCCTAAAATTTTGGTAGTTGGAGAGACATACCATTGCTATTTATCCTTTACATGCTCTGTATTAACAACTACATACAAAATTCCACTTTTGGAATGACTGAAATACTGCTCCAGACCATGGTTAGAGAACCAAAGCACAACAGATACAGAAAAAGAGAGCTCCACACTCTAGCAAAGAAAAATAAGGGAGTATCTTCCTGTACCTAAAGACCAGAAAGTGATAGATCCTTCTCAGAGTCACACAGCAAAAGAACAAGAGAGACAGAGGGGAAAAAAAATTGTAGGGTAAATTCCAGTAGGATACAATGGAAAAGTATCTTCACCATGAGAGTAATCAAGTTATAAAACAAGTTGGCCAGTAAGAGGGAGGACACACTGTCCCTGGAGAGCTCCAAACATGTCTTGACCATGCCCTTAATAACTTCATCTCAGTTACAATATCAGCCCTACTTTGAGCAGGCAGCTGGATCAGGTCTCTAGATGTCCCTTCTCATCTCAGTTATTATCAATCCCATGCCACATTAATTGATTTTGAATTTATCTTAATATCTCATGGAAATATCATATTTTAGCATAATCTCATCAAGCCCAAAACTTCAGAGGAAACCATATTATGTTACTATAAATGCCTTCACTGCTTTTTAACTAAAGAAGTTTTTATTATCCTTTTAAAACAGCTTCATAAATACATATTTGAATAATTTATAATACGTGAACTCTACTACTGCTTTTGAAGTTTGCTCTTCTTAGTATAAGTAGACAGTAAAGGCCACGTTTTCCCTGAGATAACGTAAGTTCAGAAAACAGCGTTGCTATTCACTTTCTAATCTCTAATTCCATTTTACACCATAATTCATAGGTAGAGTGCTGAGTATATTGCTAGGTTTCAGCTCACTTGACTGTCTACATATCCTCATACATTATCACAGTACTTACAGAAACCCTATAGCTAAAATAACTACAGCTTAACCTAGACTTCTCAAGAAATGTCTACCATGAACATACTCATTTACTCATGAGTATAAAGAATAAGAGTTAATTACTTCCCCAAAATTATTTTCTTTAGATCAGTCATTGTAGACAGTGATTTGGTTCCAGTCGCTACTAAGCCCAGAGCTGAGGCCTCATACAGTTCAACACATTCACCACTTGCCCATTATGCCTTCACACATCTAAACAACTTTTCCCCATCAGATACTACAATTCATTTGCATATCTAAATAGTTATGAACAATAGGCTTTAGCCATCTGTGATATGAATCTAAGGGCATTACATATAGACTGGAAAGTACACTTTATATTTGTGATGGTTAGCATGAGTCAGTAATTTTCACCACAGAAATAACAACAAATATTCATTTTCCTAAGCACTGTTATATATTTTCTTTGCATAGAGGGGACTGTGTACCAGTGATAAACACATTATCTTCCAAAAAACACAACTTATAAAATGTGTTTTTAAATACGCTGAATGAAACATTGCACTGAAATACACTACCATATCATTTTAGAGGAAAAGATATATTCTGCTGCAGTATTTCATTCAAATTCAAATAAATAAAAAGGGAAGAAAGGTAGTGGCAGGACGGCTCATTTTGACAAAGTACCCTGTAGCAACCATATCAATTATGTTTGCATAGATCTCTAAGTGTGAGGCAGTTAATGAAACACTGATCATTTTTCCCAACTCTAACTTAGACATGTTAATTAAAAATTAGAGGAAATCATCATCATATAAAATGAGTTCGCTGAGAGAGAGTATAAAAATACCTACCAGGCAGTGCTCTGTACATGAGAGTTCTTTTTCAACACTAATTAAAATGGATATTTCTGCATATGCAAGTCTACCCAATGAAACGCAAATAATAGTGTGAGTTTAACATTTAATGATTTCTCTGTTAAAGAGAAGACTTTCATTCAGGAATGCTGTAATTTGCTCTGAGTAAGATCCACTTAATCATCATGTTTACTGCCTCCTTTTTCTTCCCACATTTCCTTTTCTTGCCAGCCACGCAATTGGCAATTTAAGATTCAAATCCTGATCACTTAAGCCTTTTGCATTCCCCAACTCCATCCTTATTTCCCTCCTTATAATACAGAGGATCTAGCTGGAAATCTCTCTTAGCTGCCAAAAAGAGCTGGCACCACCAGAAAGACAGACACACCTGGGAGCAGAGCTCCAGCCCCAGCTAGGAATTCCCGTCAGCAGCAGAATTAGCTCCCTGCACAAGTGGAAAGCGGAAGGGTTACAGAGAGCTTTACAGAGGGACCAGGGAGAAGCCAGGTCATGGGGAGGAGGAGAGGGGAACTGGCCTGGAGGTCACAACCTGAGCTCAGCAAATTCAGATCAAGTTCCTCCAGCTGTAAATTTTCATCCAGTATACCTTAACTCTCCATGAGAAGACCACAGTAATTCTTTGTTTTCCCTCATATAGCCCTTAGCTTGCTAAACTCTAAATCTCTAGGGTCTTAGAGAAAAGTGCTTTGTCTCATACATGTATAAAGCATTTAGTGGAACAAAATTCTGACCTTGACCGAGATCTTAAGGAAATACACAGCTGTCAGCAAAACTAAAGGATGCAATACCAAGCACTCCATAGATCAATGTTAAGAGTTAAAAACACTACATCTCTGCCATCTCCATCTTTTGCCTCCAAGCCCTGTTTTTAGGGCCTGCCTCCTCCCAGCCCTCTTATTCCAAATCAGCTCCTCATGCCCATATACTCTCAGGCAGAGCAACTTAGAATAAACTACTTTTAGATAGGGTTCCTGGTTTCCCAGAGCTACCAGGGGCCAAAGCTGCAAATAAAGCCTTTCACATCTGCTGAGCGAGGTGGAGCTGCCAGAGCAGGCAGCAGAGCTACTGGGGCAGGGCTGTGAGCTCTGAACCCCCACTGCAAAGATAAAGCTCTCTCCTTTGAGCACATTAGATTAAATGAAAAATTTATCGGGCTGCTAAGACCAGACTGAATCTCTACCCTGCATTCCGATAATGCAACTTAAATTTGTCTGCAATAAAATGAGAAAGCAAACTTCTTGTTATTAAGATGTACATATGAGCGGATGAGCAAGGGGAGATGAGTCACTTTTCTTTTTCAGCCAAGAGAGATATCTTTGTTAAATCCATCCAGCTACCGCAGTAGAAGTGCTATAAGTCTGGGCTAGTAGCCCACTATGCAGAAAAAAAAAGAAAATAATGGTGTATTGTGAAAACCACAATGGAGGCTAATGGCCAAAATTTGCATGAATCACTGTCCTCAACAACGCTGCTAATCAAAAATAAAAACAAAAGGCCACTGATAAAGTATTTTTATTGTTACAGTGTACACAAACACACAGAGAAGACCCACAGAACCTTTCAGAGCAAAAGGAACCACGACTTAGGGAAAAAAGTATGAAAGAGAAGCAGCACAGCTGCAGCAAGTAGCCACAGCACTGCAACAAGCATGGACTTGTTCATCCACACAAGCAACACTTTCTGAGGCTGAATGGTGACTTTCTCCAATGCTCAACATTAACTTAAAATGACCCTTCCCTACCACTCCGCACAGGGTGCTCAAAGGGACAGAAACCATGACCTTCAGGGAGCATAGACTTCTATTTAACAAAAGGAGTTTAATATCTCAGTTGTGCCACAGAAGGGACACACAAGTTCACATAGTTCCCCCAGTGCACAACATGTTCTCTTAACAAAAAAAGCTCAGTCTAAGTATGCAGGATTCCCAGAATCTGAATCCCCTACAGCCACCACTCTGTAACAGCCCAACGGGGAACTGCTAATAGCAGGAGCTAGCCCAGTGTTTCCAGCACAGAAAACACGATACAGCAAAGCACTTAAGCACATACAAAGTATTTATTAGCTATATATTTATTAGCTTAAGCCCTAAAGCTAGTTTTCTAAAGAACAAGTGCATTGCTAAGCTAGACAGTAGTAAACTAGCTCCAAACCAACCTTTATTCCACCCATCCATACTGCAAGCTTCTGATTATCATTCAGCAGCTACAATTTAGAATCAAAGACAGAATGCATTACTACAGTATCTTTTTTTAGTTCATTTTTTTATCTTGATACTGTGGGAGTCAATACTTCAAACAGAATTAAATTTTGATGTCATAAAGCAGCGTGCCAAGTTAACTAAGACTTATTTCGTAATATTCACGAATATTTTGTGCGTGATCTCCTAGATGCCTACTGCACCCTGGAAGCATCCAACATTACAAATCCACTGATAGTATTAAAATATAACTGGATATGCTGTGAGGTTGTTCCTGTCATTCTTCTATAGCCATGAGAAATGTCATGTTGTTGTTTGTGTTTTTAAAATACACATTTTATTCCAGCATCTATTTCTCGTCTCCATTATGGTGACCATCACTCCAAGTTTCTGCTTTTAAAAAGTCTCAGTGTGAAAGAGACTGGTAGATGCACTTGGATAAAATTCTCCCCACAAAATTGAAATTGGTTGATTTGATCCTTTTTTTCCATTTCCCTCTATACAGACTCAAGCAGTGTTATATTACACTAATGTAACTGGAAGTATTAATCATTTATGTAGTCCACTGTGAGGCATCCAAACAAGAACTAGTACAGTATACAGTAATATAAATACATAAAAAACCCTACACTTTGTTAATGCTACATTTTATTTCATAAAACAGATCTTTTTTTATATAAAGCATTGGTGGCTTGAAAAAAAAAAAAAAACTATTTAAACATCATCTGCCCTCAAGCCATCAGCACACACGTAAATTATAACTTAAAAGAAATTCAAATTGTTTTACGTACTCTACTGCTGTAACATCTTGTTACTGCAAAGTACCCTAAGTCACAGGAACTATTGTTAGAATAAAGGGTAATCTCCAAGAGAATAATGCCAGACATTTCACAGAAACAAGTCTCCTCTAACATTTTAAATTTTGCAATAGAACTACAGCATGAAAACGAGTTTATATCCTTAAGACAGTGGTCTAATAGTCACTGTAACTTCATCCAAGAAAATTAACTACTTTTGTAAAGAATAAGCCGTAAAATATACGGCAACTATTTGCACCTGTGAGATCCTGCTACACAATTCATTTGTAGAAAGATCTACCATACAGACACAACTTTATAGCAACCTCTTCTGTAGACTATAAGATTATACTCTGGTCAAAAAATGCTTCATTATAGCTGACCAGGATTTGAAAGCGATAAACTAGTAACTAACTGTAAACTGCTACAAAACTCTCTATACATCGAGCATAATCAGCACTGGTTTACAGCCAGATTTTCCTTAAGAATCACAGAATCTTAGAATTGTAAGGAACATGGTTTAGAAGGGAAATACTGGTGGTAGGTGGACAGCTGGACAAGATGATCTTGGAGGTCTTTTCCAAACTTGGTGATTTTATGATTCTAGGATCTAGTACAATTGTCAACCCATCACCACCACACCATTTAAACCATGTCCCTCAGTGCCACATCTACACATTTCTTGAAAACTTCCAGGGATGGTAACTCCACCACCTCCCTGGGCAGCCCATGCCAATACCACATCACTCCTTCTGAGGAGAGATTTTTCCTGATGTCCAGCCTGAGACAGGAAAGTATGATATACACTTCTACTGTGTTTTCCTCTTACTTTTGTAGAAAACCTTATTTCCAAACTTTCCTCCATTTCATAAACACAGCTAACCAAGTGGAACACTACAAACTTTGTCTATAAAATGGCAAATCCTGTTGATGATAACATAATGGAAAATCTCAGTGTACTGTGAATCTTCTCTCATTGCAGATAGAATAAAAAATATGTAAATAATCAAATCTCAAAATGGTAACAGTAAATTAGTAGCAAAATTTACTAAAAAAAAATAATGCTGACTGCTTCCTTTAAATCTGCAATGAGTCCAGTTGCTGGTTGGAAAGCACTACAGAGCTCACCGAGAGCTAATCTCTGGCACAGCAAGTGTGGTTACAAAAGCAGTTGAAGAGATTTAACCACTCATTTTCTTTCATGGTTCTGCCATTGGCTTTACACAAACAGTTGCTGAAGCTGAGTTAGGCTGCAGGTTGACAACACAGCAGAGCTACCCTTAGGGCTCCTAAAAAACACTGAGATACTGCTTTAACATCATCATCTCATCCTGACATCTGTCAGATGGAAATCTGATGAACAAACATTGAAAAGCTAATTCTGTGTTGTCGAGCTTTACACTGGTTCAGGTTTTACCCTGCACCGTTCCAATCACTCACGTGGATCAGGTAACATCTGTCTCCCAGCAGTGGGCACAGAGCCAGCAGGAATTTCACACTGTGCTGCCTGGCTAATTTGACAGCGCTGCTCCACATCACACACGGGCTGCTGGATGATGAAGTGGCACCGGGTCTGGGATTAATGATCAGGCAATCGGACTCTCACTTCTAATTCACACTAACCTAGGAGAAGCAACAGGCTCTGATGGGATGAAGAGGCAGTGTACCGGCCAGAACACAACCTTCCTGTGGGAACAGCCCCAGGGATGAAGGGAGAACAGGCTACATTCAGGGCCCACAGAGAACCTTCCTGCAAGACTGCAGTGGGACGTGTCCCCACCCCAGGTTATTTAATGTGTGGTGAAAACAGTTGAGGCACGCTGTCAATCTGGGCCCCCATTACTGGATGTGATTTAATCGTGTTAGAAGCTGGTTAGAAAGATGCCCAGCATTTACACGTGCTTTTTGAGAGCAAGTAGAATATGAGTAGCATATCCTAGCAGTCAAGTCCAACTGTACCCTGTGGTGCATCAGGCACATATCATCTGTATGAGAACCAGCTGAGGTCCCTCTGTTTGTTCAGCCCAGAGCAGAGGCTTCAGGCAGCTGCAGCTCCTCACAGGGAGCCGAGGGACAGCACTGAGCTCTGCTCTCTGTGACAGTGACAGAGCCCGAGGGAACAGCATGGAGCTATGTCAGGGGAAGGGAAGACGGGGGTTAGGGACAGAGTCTCCACCAGAGGGTTCTGGGTATGGACCGGACTGCACAGGGCAGTGGGCACAGCCCTGAGCTGCCAGGGCTCAGGGAGTATTCAGACACTGCTCTCAGACACAGGGTTTGGGTGGTGCTATGAGGAGCCAGGAGTTGGAGTCAGCGGTCCTTGTGGGTCCCTTTCAGCTCGGGATATTTTATGGTCCTATCGTATTTTTCTTAAAATCTAAAAATACAGAAATAGCAACACTCCATGAGTTTATAACAATCTTTTGTGAACCACGAGTGTGAATAAGTGGACTGAGCAGAACCTTGGAAGCAACAACCTCGACTTCCTGCACGCTTACTATTTTATACCCAGAAGATTTCTTCTTATGGTGCATTTGGCCTAATAACAACGTAAAACCATGGCAGAACACATCAGAACAATCACATTTGCTGCAATTATGTTTGCTGTAACTCTTGTCTTACCCAAGGACTACTTGCACTGCAAAATTTATTTTCCCATGAACTCATGGCTAAGGTGACTGAGCATGACTTGTCCCACAACAACTGTAGTTCCTGTACCCCAACTAGTTTTCCTGGCACAGCAAGACTGAAGGTGACTGAGTCATGTTAGTCACGCTGGTGAATAGCTAAGTGACATATTAACGTAGTCTTAGTATTACTATGAAATTTTTCATATTACCATCTCATCATTTTTTGCTACATGAAAATGAGCTTCAGCAGAACGATCCCTAGTTACTTTAAATGAAATATATGCATCATCATTAGGAGAAAGAATCCTAAAAATTCTTCCTTAAACAGCAATTGCAAGACTCAGATCTCCCATCTCAAAGGCAAACATGAACTAAATGAACATTTTAATTTTCCATACTATAAAAAAAAAAAAGTGCCAAGGGCTATGCACTATTACAGAGCCCTGCAATATATGCAGTTTCTGATGTTTACTGTTTATTCCATTAATTCTTGCAAAGACTTAAGACATTTCTACCAGTTCTGAGGTTTTTGGTTTTTATTACTTCACACTTCTTTTCTGACAAACATAAAGCACATATCTAGATTAGATGATTAATTAGCTGAAATACTAAAATTAAGAAGTAACAGAGAAACAGTAAATATCAGGTGATTTAAAGTGATGTACAAAACACAACAAAAAATAACAAACCATTCTGAAAACTTTAAAAAAAAAAAACCAACCACCTTTCATTATCTATTAAGAAAGACACATATCAGAAGTCTTAATACTACTGTTGGATATAAAAGAGATGCTCTCATGTCCATTGATAATGCATTACTCAACTTGTTGCAGAACAAGCAAATTGAGATATAACTTGCTGTGGTTTTCTCCATATACCACTAATGAATCACAGTGCTTTTAAAGTGATACAAAATTAGGTATGGATGCATTAAGCATCACAGATGTTTAAACCAGGTAGTGAAGGCAACTTGACATTTACGCATTTGTGACAGCATCATAACTGAGTCTGTATTTCAGCAGCACTCCGTCTAAAAACATCCTTCCATAGTATGACTATCCTGCTTTAAAAGCTAAACAAAGGAAAAAAACTCCCTTCCTGAAGCACCACTGGAAAGACAGTAGCACAAAACCACACAAACATATTTCACGTTAGCATTGTGGTAGAGAAATGCAACTCTCCACCTGGCAACCAGCACAACGAGGGCCACAGTCACTAATTTGAGACATCATGGCAAGAGAAAACCATGAACACAAGAACCATTTCAGAGGGACCAACACAATCCATACAGACACTGACAACTACTTTTCACTGCAAGACAAGGAGAATGTGACAGTAGAGCAAAATGCTGGCAATAATGTCAAATATGCTCATATGTGGTCTACTTATTCAAGCAGCCAATTAATTGTACTCAGTTATGGATCTAGCTCTGTGCAGAGAGCATGCTAAGGTTTATTAGATCAGGTGCAGCAACAACTCATTTTTGCTGCTTCTTGTCCAGTTTTTCTCTAGAAGCTAAGCAAAGGTATTTTATGTTCACAACCATAGCCAATTAGCCTTTTCAGGAACCTGAAAAGCCCCCTGCAATGATTCAAGGGTCTTTAAAACTGCACTCCAATCGTACCCTGTATTAGGTAAAGTATCAAAAGTCTATGCCAACCTCCCAGTACCATGGAAAATAGAGAAATGGCTACAACCATGACCTCTCAATTAAGAGTGCAAGGGTCTAATCACTATACCAAAAGATGAGAAAGGCTACCAGAGGCCTAAAACCTATACCATTTTATACTGCTACAGGTTCATAACAGAGGAAGCTAAATCAAATACAGGCACAAATACAATGCATGTAGCAATTCTGAACTTAGCATGGCAAATTCGTTTTCACTGTCCATTTAAGCACGGATAGAGATACTGACTAGACATAGCCTAAAAATATTCCATAAGAAAACAAATGTGCATCTTCCTAATATTGAGACTTCCATTTCACAGAATTGTATGGGTTGGAAGGAACTCTAGAAATCATCTAGTCCAACCCCCCTACCAAAGCAGTTTCCTAGCCCTAGCACTGTGCCAGTGCTCCATCACTGCACTGAGAAGAAGTTCCCACACACATTTGTGTGGAACTTCCTATGCTTCAGTTTGCGTCCATTTCCCAGTGTTCACTTTTTGTCTTTACTTCCGTGCTGGTTTTAATTTGTATAATCTGAATGCGTTACCTGAGCTTGTAGAATTACCTGCTGGATGCTTGAGTACATTTTATTTTATGCCTATTCTGTTTATTCAACTCAGACTTCTTCTAGCACATTCCTGAAGACATTGTCTGAGCACAATGAAGAACTATATACTGTGATTGAAGCCTGCCATGTTTGAGCCTTCCTAGAGCTTCCTCAGGCCAGAGCTCTGCATGCCACAAAGCATCCTTTTATAGCTTTAACCTGTATGAGCTGCTGTATGTCTGTTGCTGTTGTTTTAAAGAAGAAAGAAAAAAATATGCCTTGCTCAGGGAAATGATGCTAAGGAGCTTTGCAGTGATTCAACAGTACATAGAAATATATATATCTCCACAGCGTAACGTGTTACTCCTTGCTAGTCAATAGAAGCAGCCAACATATTCCACACTCCATAGTCCAATCAACATCTTTATATTTTGTCTTTATACAAAATAGTGAACATTAATGTTCCTTAATGATGAAGCCTGTGACTTCATTACATTTTCTACCTATTTCTTTTCTTGCACCTGAGAGATGTTAACCAAGCCACAGAAACACATTTGTCTAGTACACAAATAAAATTTAAGGTGCTACCTTTCTTCTTCATAACTATACCCAGTTTTCTTGGAAGTATGATTATCCTAGCAATGAAAACTGCCACACCATTGATATGAAACAAATAAACAAGTAGTAGTTTTCATGTATGCTTTAGCAATAGAAAATCCAATTTAGGCCACACAAAAAAAAAAAATCCTGTTTTGTTTGTTTTTGTTTGCTTTAAATGGTACAGTCTCTGGCCTCAGGATTTTGTCCTGGGGAACATATCTTTTACAACCCTTCAGAATACAATTCTATCTCAACTAGGAAGCTGCATCACTCATTTATGACAACCTGACAGTTCAGGACATTTCCATCAGGTTGACAAAGACACATAAGTTAAATAAAAATTCATGTTTGAATTATCAACAAATGAAAGTTAATGATAGCTCAAATTTGGCAGAACTGTTCTAACATGTAACACAATTTGGTCCTCAGCTATAAGATGTGAAGTTTAAGTGATAAATGGTTGCTAGAGACCTTTTTGAGATAATTGACATGCTATGGTGCATTAATATTTCTTTCATTATTATCAATCTGGAGCTCTTGTCTGTTGGCAGAAGGCCGAGCGCATTGTGTAAGAAATACCCTTCTAAAAGAGTCTTCTACTTGGAAAACAAATGACTCAGGAAACAAAATATTTTTACTATTAGTCAGATACTATTGAGAATCTGATTTTTTACTTCAGTTCTTTTGCTGTTACCTCCTTTTTCGGGTATTGTTCTCTCCATAAAAGATACAGGTGTAATCAGAACTATTTAAAGTACTTGATCTCTGACTGAGATTGGGCGTTTTGACATGAATGTGAACTGAATACTACTTACAGTTAGTTTCACATAAAAAAAAAAAAAATAGAGGACCAGATTTTGGGTTACCAGGATTTTCTAGCAAGAGTGATACAAGTCTGACAATTATTTTTCAGAGTAATTCAGTTCTGAGAATATTTCAACTAAAAAAGATCATTCTTCCTTCCCTTACCAGACTCTAGCATATGAGGACTCTTGCTAAGAGAGGGCACGAACTTGAAGCATAGGTCATTACCCATTTCCTTATCCAACCCAGTGTTGCAATGGTGGCATCTCCTCACCATTATTCTTCATAACTGCCCCATGAGAATGACAACACCCACTCACCCCAAGTTCCTCATGCTCATTCTCAATACAGTCAGCATCACCTATCCTTCAGTTCTTCTGAGTACTTCTAACTTGTCACAGTTTACTTCGGACACAGGATTTTCCCAGTAGAACCTATTTGAAAGCAGAATTTGACAGACTCTTGTGAACATCAGGAGGTCTTATCTGCCTTGGGCAGCCTCTTCTTGGACACAGCCTATGATACCCAGAACCTCAGTTTCAGCTTCAGGTTCTGGCCCAAGTCATAAGTGTACTTATTCTCAATGCTTTTCCCTGATTTCCTGAATCATTGCTTAGATCTCTAGGGCAGACCTTGGACTAGGCTTGCAACCAGGAAAGTATTCATTTTGTATCATTTTTTATATAGGTTAAAATTAAAAACCAAACAGAATTTGCAGCTTAAAAATACTGACACTGGTTGATCTGTTCTTCCTAGCTTGCTCTACAATATTCTTTGGGGTTCTGAGATGAGGTTACAGCACATACTGGCAGCTGACTTGGAGACAAAGTACTGAAATTCAATTAATGTTAAAAAGATCAAAAAAAAAAAAAAAAAAAAAAAACACTTCTAAACCAATCATTGCTATGAAGTCAAGTATGTACAAAAGAAAAAGAAATGAGATAAATCCTGTGGATTCCCCTGAGCTAGAGAAGCCTTGATTTCCCAGCATCAAAAAAAGGAACAGAAAAGGAAAAAAGAAATTCAGTTGTCCCTTGTGTCATCATATAGAAGTTAAAGAGCACAAGACCCTGTTCACTCTGCACAATCACAGTTCACTTCTCTTTGAAAAGATCTGAAGAATCAAGTGAGAGATGAAAATACATCCATTTTCTGCTATTACATCCGCAGAAGAGCAATCCTTGCATTGGTTTCATGCCACACACAGGCAGCTAAAAACACAGGGAAGGAAGCAGCCACTACTCGCTAATAGTAGCGCAAATAAAAAGGAAACACCATGGGGTAAAATTCTACCCTGTGTTAGTTAAAGCACATAGCTGCTAATATTATGCTGCAGGTACTACTTTGGGACACAACTGCCACAGATCAGTTTAGCCCCAGAAACTTTCATTGTTTCAAAAAGGAGAAAAAAAAAAAATAGAATTATATACTTTTTTTCCCCCTATCACCAACCCATGGCATTGCATATGGATTTCAAAGGAACTGTACTTAAGTTAATCTGGAGCATCCTGGAGAATATAGTTCTTAATTACTTATATCACAGAAAGAATTTTTTTTTTCCCCATAAGAAAATACAACTGAATTAATGGCCTGGGAGAAGCAGCTAAACAAGCAGCCAGGAAGTGAAAATGCAAACGAAGATTATGCTAAACACATGTGGGACAGAATTCAGAAAACCACGAATGTTACTGAACAAACAACATAAAATCCACCAGACTAGGCAGTCACTCAAGGGAGAAAAAAAAAAAAAAAGCCTAAATTAAAAGAAAATGGGGTAGGCTATCATATCAAGGAGAAAGACATTAATAAAGAAGAACATATTGCATATTTCTTCTCGATTACACAAACACTATTGCCACTCTGCTTAATTCTGGTATAATTCCATGGGATATAAATTTATCTCAGGATCCACACAAATCTGTCGTCTTCAGTTCCCATTTCTCCTTCAGCTTTAGCATGCATTACACATTAAAATACAAACACATCATTTGTTTCCAGGCAGCCAGATCCTTTCTTTTTCCTGATTTCTGCAAATTTTTTGTGTAAGTACTTTTTCCCCATGCAATTTTTGCCCATTTGGAAATTCAGTAACCCCACTTGCAATCATTTTGTTTTTCCCTTCTCCAGTAATGTTTATTGTTAAAATTGGGTTTTTAGTCTGCTGGAGTTTCTATCTGAATCCATACAGTTTTCAGGATGTGATCTATACCAGAAACAGTATCACAGAGTCATAGGTGTTGGAAGTGACCTCAAGAGATCATACAGTCCAGCTGCCTGCTAAAGCAGGTACCCTACAATAGGTCTCACAGCTAGGCATCCAGATGGGTCTTGAATATCTCCATAGAAGGAGGCTCCACAACCTCTCTGGGGAGCCCTTTCTAGTGCTCTGCCACCCCCCACTGTTAAGAAGTTCTTCCACATGTCTGAGGGGAACTTCCTATGTTCCAGTTTTTGGCCATTGCTCCTTGTCCTTTCATTACACATCTCAGAGAAGAGTCTGGACTCATCTAACTTCCTCCCACACTTAAGATATCTAGAAACATTTATCAGATCCCCTCTCAGTCTTCTCCAAGCTGAAGAGACCCACATCTCCCAGCCTTTCCTTGAACAGAAGATCCTCCAGGCGCTTTATCATCTTTTTGGCCCTCAGCTGGACAATAAGAGATATCTGTGCTTTTCTTTTTTTGAACTGGGGAGCCCAGATATGAACACAGTATTCCAGATGCCACCTCACCAAAGCAAAGTAGAGGCGAAGGATCACCTCCCTTCACTTGCTGGCCAGTCTCTTTTTAACGTACTCCAGGATACCATTGGCCTTCCTGGCCTCAGCACAAATATGTGCATCTCATCAGGGCCCATGGATTTGTGCGCATTTATTTTGGCTAGATGATCTCTGACTATATCCTGGCCAACCAACAGGAAGTCTTCCATTCTTTCTCTCCTATCTTCAGGGTCCAGGATTCCCAATGGGCAGTCTTTACAGTAAAGACAGAAGCAAAGGAGACATTCAGTGTCTCTACCTTCTCAGCATCCCATTTTACCAGCAGAAAAAAAACAGCGAGAATTAAAAGACATAAATCAACTTTAGGATCCTTTCAAAAGACTTACAGGCAAAATGCAACTACATCTCTGATCAGTGCAGCCCACAAAGGGATGTAAAGAGAGAATAAATGATAGAATGGTTTAATAAATGATAGAATGGTTTGGGTTGGAAAGGATCTTAAATGTCTCACTTCAATCCCCCTGCCATAGGCAGAGACAATGCCCACTAGACCAGGTGCCCAAAGCCACATCCAACTTGACAGTGCATGCAGAGCCTCTCAGGGCAGCCTGTTCCGGTGCCTCACCTCTCTCTAAGTAAAGAATTTCATCCTAACATCTGATTTAAATTTGCCCTTCGCTATCCCTCATCCTATCACCACAGGGCCCAGTAAAAAGTCTTTCTACATCTTTATTTTAAGCCCCATATATCAGTTTGGAAACCCAGTATAGTGGCAACAGCAAATTCAAATCCCACATGAACTTTGTCATTCATGAAGAAACAAAAGGAATATTGATCAACTAATACAGTGTTGTAGTTTCTGTTTCATATTCACAAAAGCAGCCAACTGTCTCTGTTGTGGCAGAAACCCTGCTAAGCTGCATGATGGAGGTTTGGCCCAACTGGACTTCTAGTACTGGATTTTAATAGCATCTCACATAAGCTAACTATCATGACTGACAAGCTGCTCTTCATATGTATATATGAATTCCACTTGGTTAGATACAGCTGCTTGTGATCTGGCCAAGCTGCAACGGCTGTGCTTCTCTAGCTAGGTGACAGAGAACAGAACCAAACCAAATTTTCTTAAGACTTTGATATGGAGTAACGTTTGGTGAGGGTAACGATAAAACAGCAGGCATCTTCATCGTGCCTGTGGGGGAAAGGTATATATTTATTCTATTTTCCATCAAATAATAGGAAAAAAAATGGACCAACATATGAATTCCAGTCCTTGAGTAACAGCATCTGTAAAATCAAAGACTGAATTGGAAAAAAAAAAAAAAAAAAAAAGATTAAAAAGGCCTTATGTACCTCTGAAGTGTAATAATTTGAGACAGGAAATTGATATCACTATAGCAACAGACAGTGTCATGAATGACTGAAAAGAATTTTTTTTATCCTACAGGAGTAGGAAAGCATGGATGTTCATCACAAGAGGAACATTTTATTCGCAGTTAAGCAATAAAAAATAATCAGTCATATAGTCATATTTTGAACAAATCTTCCCCAAACTGTTGGCATCTGATTTATTATATCTAATTAGTGAGAAGTCCAATTACAGATCCCAGATGGTGAATTCTTCAACTGGAATACAAAAAGACTACTTTAGACATTCAGGATCTCACTTTAGTAAGTATGCAGACACAATTTCCAGATGTAAATAAAATACAAGGTGCCAAGACATCCCATGTGAAGGAGTGACTTGCAAGAGCTATCAGGAAATGAAAGTTTGTTGTAATAAGACTAAATTCATATGAAACAACAGTACTACAGGTATCAGCCTTGCGCAATGGGTTGGAAATTTCTCTTCCAAATGACTATCAAGAAAGGCAAGAAAATGATTACGATTACAATTTCTCCTGTCAATTCAATTCCCTGTTAGCAATGAAAGTCCGATCAAGGATAAGAAAAATTGTTCTAAACTCAAGAAAGCAATGACGGGCGTATAACAACAGGTTGGGAATTCAGAAGTGCTCTGACAGAAAAAAAAAAAAAGGGAAAAAAAAGGAAATAACTGTTTTCAAATTGATGAGGAAAGATGAAAGCAGTGCAAAAGCACATGAAAATAAACAGAAACAGCAGGAACAGTCAGGATGGCTAGTCTGAGGAGCAGTATACAGCCATCCTTCTCCCCTATTATTTCTCAATATGTTCTGCTTTCTATTTATCCAGAGGTATTTAAAAGCAAAGACTGTATGAGATGAAAACTTCTTTCTCTTTACCAATTTTGTACCTAAATTTAGATCTATTTTTCTTTTTTTTTTTTTTTTTTTTTTTACCTTGACCCTGAATTTTAACACATAATTCATTTGCATTATTATAACTCAAATTTAATTTGGTCTCCAATTGAAAGGCTACACGTGGTGCACAGACAGACTCAGTGAAGTTCCAGGTCCCAAAGAACTTACAAGTACAGATAACCCTATATGTAACGTATACACAGCACATCTAACAGCACCATAGGGCCATAAAGCTATTGTGACAACCCATGAACCGAGGGAATATGGTGAGAAAATTCCTTTCACAGGGATGGAAATAATATCAAATTGCCCAGTCCTTGCTTAGTCAAGAACATGTTTTACAGACACAGCAACCAATCCAATTGAAAAGCCAAGCCAACCTTTCCATACAGACCATGAAATAGGTACCCAAAGAAAAGCAGCTCTTGTCAACGGTCTTCACAGCCCTAGAGAAATAAGTGACCCTGTAAGTCCATGCAGAGGACCTTTATGGATCTCAGAGGAAAATCAGAAACTGCATATTTCCAAAGGCTGAGAACACATTTCCTTCTCATTCCATAAACAATTATTCCAGCATGTTAAAAGCTGGAAGAAAATGGAACACATCTCAAGGTCAAATAATTTGCCCATTGATATGATGCAAAAATAGTGGTCACCGGACCTTACTCAGAAGTCCGAGCAGACAGTGCATAATTACAAGGAGAGAAAAGAAGACAGTGCTCTGAAACTGGACTATAAACACAAAAACAAGAAGCTGGATGGAAAAATTCTCCAAAACCAGGTAGCAAAGATTCTTGACAGCAAGAACCAACAGCAAAAAGCACAGTTTACCTAGAATTCTGGAGTTGTACTTCCACATACTTGCCAAACATGGACAGTTTATAGAATAAGGCAACTGCAATATTCTCAGTGCTTTCTTTTTTGAAAAGACAGGTTTACAACTAATCAACAGAAGTCATATAATTTCCTCATATCCAAATCCTGCAAATAGTAGAGAGACCTTAATTACTGCAGTGAGGCTGTAAAACAAACAAAACAAAAATGAAAATTAAAACTAAAAGAAAAAAAAAAAACACCCTCACAAAACAAAATAAATCATGTAGACATTTATGCTAAAGTCAGGAAGATTCTGCACGATACATTCAGATGAGACTTCTGTGCTAGGACTGGTAGCAATTAAGACTGAAATTGAGAGAAGAAAATGGAGACGCTCACCTAAGATGAAAAGCTGTGAAAGGACCTGTGAGACAAAGTGCTTTTTGAAAATACTTCAGCCATGAGACAGGTCACAGGCTTGGAAAGCCCAGTACAACATTAAAAACATCTTTTACTCTCTTGCATAAAGTATTTTCTTAGAGTACCAAATATCTTACTTTATCATTGTGGCTTACATGACTGCAACTTGAAAATAATCAGGAGCAGAACAGAAATTCTGGCAGAAGAATACAGAATGCTAAAGGAAATACTCACAACCCATTTGTAAGTCTGTGTTTCTTGGATCGGATATGGTGAGAGGCATTTATACTCTTTTACTGTTGGAATTAGCAGAAAGATCATATCGGCAATAAGAAATTATGTGCTTCAATTCCCATTCTGCAGTGCTGTTTTGATTGCTAGGGACAGTACCTGAAAACTCAGTACTTTGATCACTATATATTTACTACACCTGATGCTCTGAATGCTACATCTGAAAGTATTACCACACATTTTATGCTCGCCATAAATATTCTTAATCTCTAATGATTTCATTTTATGCAATATATTTAAATTGCAAGATACATAACCTCAGAGATAAATGATAACCAAACCCACTCCAGTAGGAGTCTACTGCAGGACTAGATCTTCCAACCACATCTTCCTCTGATCTCCATTTATTTTGATTGAATTCTGCATTTCCACCATAAATAACTGTAAACTTTAATGAGAAATTCAAGCTACAAAGAGCTCCTAAAACTTGTTTTTCATATTTAAGGAATTTGCATCCAGTTATACTTCAAATGCCTGAGTCACACTATATTAATGGAATTAGAATTTTAATGTGGTTACTACTTTACTTCTGATTAGCATTATTTCTAATTGCAATGATTAATATCAATTGTAAATATTAATATACAACAGCTAACTCAAAGTTACATTCAGGCCAAACTGTGATTCAAATCTACACTTTATAGCATTTAAATGTGTTTCTCTGATACATCAGAGAATCAGCTATCAGATCTTCATGGGATGAGTGATGGCTCAGATTACTTGGAGTTGCTAAGGAATTTAAGTAAATTTGGGATTCTTCTCCCCTTTGAAAGGCAGATATTTCCTGTTAATGTAAAATCCTGAATGCTCAGCCTGTACTGTGGGGTGCAGAGGGGAATGCAGAACCCAAACAACTGCTGTAAGATGCTGAAAGAAAAGTCTTCCATTATTTTATTTAGGAGGAGGAGAAAAGATGAGGGGAAATTAGTTCCATTTTTTGTGCCTTTACCTTTACAGTACACTTCATTCAGAATTTCACAGCTGACAGTTCACCACCCATGCAACAAGTCTGCCAGAAATATTGCAAGCTCCAAAGTTCAGAATTCACTGCAAATGATTTTAATTGGAGAACTAAGGGGGGAGGGAAAAAAAAAGTCTTAGCGGGATACTTATCACAACAAAGGATCTGAAAAATCCAAGTTAACTTTTTTTACCCACAGATCCAGACTAGCCAAAACCACAATACAGCACTCTCCTCTGCAAAGAAAAAGCTCCGTGCTGTGGGATGACAGAACTGCTCTGGTTTGTCCTTGGCATGACTGCCCTGCATTTTCCAGCAGTTGAATTTCTTTGCCCACAAAAATCCTCAAGAGGCACACGTCTCCTACATAAAAATATATCAGAGCATGTCTGTGGTCGCAGCCCAAATCTGGCTCACCCCAGCCATGCAGATCTCCAGCACGTCACATCTCCAGGGCTATAAAGCATAAGTTTCAGGAGTGGGATTGAGGGATAAGGGAATAACAGACAAGCTACGAGACAGCTTGGAACCACAAGAGAATTGCGGATATCAGTTTGTTTATAGCATCACACGGGGATGTTAAGTTCAATAGAAACAGTGATGTGTCTGACATCTCTCTCCCATTGAAACATATTAACACCATTTGTCAAAAAATATGCTGGAGCAGAGAGTGAATTTAAGCTCCAAACATCCTGAAATTACTCTGAACTGCATGGCAATTTCCCCAGATAGCTCTGAGTATGAAAGCTCCATGGCTTTAAATAAAAACTGCAAGAAGCCAGCAACAGGTAATAGGCCTCACAGTGATTTCTCTAGTAGATTTCTTTTCTTTGTTTTAATATAGCCTGGTCTTCCTTTAGAGGGTAAATTAAGATATATTAAAAAAAAAAAAAAAAAATCAGAGGATGTAAGCAACATTTTCCTAGAAGATGTTTAATGCACTTAAATGCATCCCCGTTAAGACTCCAACCTGTTTCAAGCATTTATTTCAATATTAGCAGAATACAATGCTGCTGCTTTGCAAATTCCTCTTCTACTGCATGGAACGCAAAGCCTGATAAAATTCATGTTTAAGCCACATCTCCCAATTAAAAATAGAAATCAGTGCACCCCAGGGAAATTGAAGGAACATTTTCTTTGAGTTCTAGATCAGGAGATCTATTTTTCATCTCAAAGGCAGTGGATGCCAATAACCTTGACTCCAGTCAATGAGGACTTGAGAGGAATTCGTGTTAAAGATTTCCCATCAGAGAGCATCCTCCTCCACAGCTTACATGGGAAGCCCTGCAGCTCTACAGGAAAAGCTGTTTTTGCCAGGGAAAAGGGTTTGATCCTGACTACCTGGGATGAGGTGAGTGATCAATGTGCACCAGCTATTTTGTACAGCAATAATTTCAAGCACTTTCCATTCAAAAGGTTAGAGATTTTCACTCTCTGTGCAGATCCTGAGTACACCCAGTGCCTACAATATAATGAAACAGTAGGAGGAGGTCTCATTGCATCTGCAGGAAATACTGTTCAGCCAAACAGCAAGACAGAACAGAGAGTCCTCTTCCTTCACACTTCCAGAAAAAAGAGAAAGGGAGAGATACAGAGTAAAGTGAGTTTTCTCTGCCTCCCATTTCATCTAAGATCTTGGAAATACTACAGGTCTACATCAACAAAATGCACATCAGAGAGAAGCTTTAAGTGACAAACGTTTTTATCTTGTAGTTTTAATTTTCAGGATTTTGTTGCAATTAAACTGTTATTACTGAAAATAATTTATTTTTCTTCTTGATTGTTTTTAAAATTCTGATTACGTCAGAGCAATTACATTGAAAAGTTCAAAAGAACATAGTTACCAAACTCTAGCTGTTCAAAGGCCAGAAAATAAACACTGATAGAAATATCATATACATTAACTGTGTTTACAATTACACTGACTATATGTTATACTGTTAAGTTTAAACTTGAGATGCTTACTGACTTCCAAATGAGCTTCATTTCCTGAGTTTTAATCACCTGCAGTTTCCAGAACACTTCAATCTTTCACATCACTCCTCTACCAACAAACATATCCTGTTCTACTTCATATGGGCATTTTATACTGTTGAGAGCCCACCTTTCTGCTTCCATCTCAGCACGCCATGCTGGATGTTATGCTGCTTGCAAGAACAACATGAAGACCTTTCCATTTCTACGGGGAAAGTACAACATTTTAATAAAAGAACAGCTAATTTACAGGAACCTGAATTTATTCTTAAACAACATCATGTCAGATTCCAAGCTAAAGCTGGAATTCCTGGATAGCACTTCATTCAGCCTCCATTCTCATGATTATCTAAATAAAAAAATAAATAACATGGCAGATTTTCAACACAGCTTTTGAGCCTTAATTCTGACTTTTTTTTTTTTTTTAGCTTAAGCCAGACTCTTTACTATCACATAAATCTTGATTTACATTCCTCAGAATTTGCTTGTCAGTTGCGAGCTGTTTTTTTTCTTTCCTTTTTTCCTTCAATGGTTTATAAAAAAAATAAAACCTAACAAGTACAAAAAAATTGTTCTTTCAATTTCTACACATGCTTTAACAGTGCCTTAACTACCTAATTACTCTCTAATTGTATCTAGCTGCTCCAGGCAATACAATGCTAAGAAACATATTTGTGTGTTGTTTAAATGAATAAAATTACAATTAGAACTTAGAGTGTGCGATGAGAGGAAAACAAAAAAGCACACTGGTCATCTCATTCAGGTCTGTAAGCAAGAACAGCAAAGTGCTGTGCTCCCATAGCACACCTCGCACCTGTACACGCTACAGTCCAACAGCTCTCAAGTCATTTCACATTAACAGCATATGAACCCAACCAAAGAGAGAACTTCTCAAATCTAAGTCAGAGGAGATCAGTTTGTGTGACAGCTGTAGGATTTGACCTCTCCTAGCTCCTGCTGCCCATCCTTCATCCAGCACTTACCCCCTACACAGGAGATAACTTCTATAGCTTAGAAGATAAATGACTGCGATTTGAAGTGGTGAAAGCACAAACTCATTTATGCTGCTTTTTTTTCCCCCTCTATGTTTTGAGCCATACACAGCAATCCCCTTACCAACAGGGAAACAAAGCCAAGTCCAAGGTCACACATGGCACATCCTGAACCAGTGGGAACTCCAAAACTGAGTGGCAGCAGCCAGGATGCACAGCCTATCAAACCCAAGCTGTTTCAGGAGAGCTGAGTTGTATTTCACAGCTTCTTGGAGGCATAGGCTATACTGAGCTTTGCCGTGCCAGCAGAGGAACTCTCAGTGTCTCTGAATGCCTTCCCCCACAGCCTCCACCACGTCCCACCCTGCTTCCCAGACTGGAACTTGTTAAGGTGACAGCAGCCCCAAGGCTGGCTGCAGCCCCATGCTGGTGGGATCCTCTGATCACTCGTGACAGCAAGGAGCTGCTGCCAGGCTGCACGGGCAAGCTGGGTCCATCAGCAGCAGGGACCACGGTTACATGCAGGGGTGAGGGCCAGGAGCATGCTCAGTCTTGGGCCCCAGCCACACTAAGACGGTGCCTGGCAGAACATTGCAGTGATTGCTGCTCTACCTCCAAGCACCCACTCTGCCAAGGCATAGAAACCCAACTGGCTTTAGGGTTTTCCATAGCCAAGACCAGTTCAACCCACGAGCACGTGCTGCAGTTTTCCCAGACTATGCCACATCCTTGGCTAGCTGATTTCTAGGAGTGCAAAAGGCCCTCTCTTTCATTACAAAACTGCTTTAAGCATCTCAAATGCCTGCCACAAGAACTCCTTCCTAATGGCTGGGCAATTGCAATTACTGTTAATGATGCAATTACCACCAGCACCCGGACTGCTGTCCTTGCCTTTCCTGGCTTGTTATTCCACTTGCCTCCTAAACCTGGTTTTCAAAAGTACAAGTTTTCCAAGGCTGTACAATAACACATCTAATATAATAAGGACTGAACTTGGTTGTGATTGCCTTAAATATTGATGTTCTTCCATAGACTTATATTAATAAGATCCCCAAGCTGATCTCTCCCTTTGCCTTTTGATCTTTGTAATACAAAGCACAGACACAACATTCTTGAGTAAACTGCAACTTCCTGAAGAAGTCGTTCTTTCTTATTTTTTTTTCCCTTCACAATCTGAAATTCTACACTTTTCCTGTATCATATTGGCTATGTTTGCCAACATGCCACATCAGGGTGACAACAAAGGCAGTGGGTCTTTACCTTAACATTGAAACTGGATAACAAGGAGGGCAAAATGGAGTCACATCCTACCCATGTCTGATGAAACTGTGTTCCAAAATTCTGATCTGTCAAAATAGTGACGTGCTGGCTGCTGATTCAGATGGTAAAGCATGCATTTACGCTTGACATTAAACTGACTGATCATGCTGACCAAACCAAGCATCACTGTATTTGGATTTTGGAGTTATTATTTTCTGCATACAGAAGGAGTAAAGGAAAATCTGCACTGGATCTACCAAAATTTTCATAGCAATCTTAGTACCACTTACTAATGGTTTCTCAGTGCAGGTCTTAGAGATAGTGATGCAAACTTACAGCACTTTCAAACAAGGGAGGATTCAGACAAGAACAGCTTTCTGAGACACTGAAAGGTATGACAAGCCAGAAGGCAGACTAGAAGAGTCATTCTGGATGACAATTTGTATTCACTGCCAATACTTTCATGCAGTTTTACTCGTGCCAGTTGTCTTCAGAGAGAGCTCAAGAGAAGCAAAGCCAGCTGCACCAGTTCTGGCAAGGGCAGCCCAGACAGCGCTCTGTGCCCAGATGCAAACCATAAGAGACCGTCTGTGAAAAGTCAGTTTGAAATAGCTAGCAAGGGAGACCTTAATGCAACGATGAGCAGTGCAAACACTGCGCAAACCTACAGACTGAGCAGTAGGCAGAGCTGTAAAGCAGAAGCAGAAAGTGGGGTTTTCTTAAAGAGATCAGCTTTAACAGCCTCTGGGCAACTACTTCACACCAGATGCAACGAGTTAAGAAGTAACTACTTAGGGAAGTGGATAAAAAGGACTGGAAGAGGTCCATGTGGGAGCTATTCACTGGTATCCTGAGGGCGAGAGGAGATGGATGACTCCTAATGCAAGACCCCAACTAGCTGGCATTTGGAGGTAACCTAAAGTTAGAACACTGGAGGATAAGTTGCTATGTCAAGGAACACCAGGGAACTGAGAAGTCGGTGACAAAGGTAACCAGCCACAATTAACACAGCAGCTTGCACAAAGAGATGCCCAAATAGCTGCTGCTGGATGCAGGGAGACATCAAAGGCTGCAAAAATATAAGTGCAATCAGACAAAATGCTCCAAAATACATAAAAACTCCTCAACTGGTAATAAGTACATAAGTACAGACCTCTTTTCCTTTGCTTTTCCCAACAGATAAAAAAACAAAAGAGAGAGACAACTCACAATCAGCCTCATCCTCTACCACAGAGGAGGTAAACTTGGTTCCACTGGAATCAGAAGTCTCTACCTGCTGATCATACACTGATGTTTAGAAATCAGTATTTCTAACACTGCTGTCCAAAAATAACATCCATCTCTTGATGAGAACATCATACAGATTCCTAGCATGTTAACAGAACAAAGTTAAAAATTTTCCAGAAGTAACACATCCCATCAAATCTGAATAGAAAGGAACTCTCAGCAAAGCAGCCCTCTTTCGCTGTCAGACGTTTTTAACATGCTTATCAAGTGATCAATTGCTCTCTGTGGTGGTTCAGACATGCTCTCTTTAGTGTAATCAAATCATGTCTCTAAGGATATTGTTGCAATGAAGCTGAAACAGCATTTCTCAGCTAAAAATCTCCAGCTGAGACTGCTATTTCTAACAGTTCTTGATACCCAGATGAACAAAGATGAATGCTGGGTAAGAAAAACTAGTGCAAGTCATCAGAAGGTGCAGCTTGCAAGGGTGAATTAGAACCCTAGGATGGTACATGAAGCTATCTGAATACATATTTTCTAGTGCACTACTAGAAAGAAAAATGTAGTTTAGTATTCTCTCAGCCTTCTGAAAGGAGTGAAACAGGGTTAGACTGTTCCTCCAAAAATACAAAGCACAATGTGGGGAATTAGTGTTGGTTCATCAATATATCTACCAGAGGAAACCAAGACTGCTGAGACTGCAGTAGTTCAAAACCAGTTCAGTCTACTGATCTACTTAACAGTTTGCTCCTGTGTGCAGGTTTTTTGGATGGTGTTTTCAGTAAGGTCACTTAAAACAGCACCATTAATGCAGCAGAGGTTTTTTGTTGTTGTTGCTGAGGAGACTGACACGCAGATATTCAGTACAGATCTCAAAATTTGCAGCTATTTAGATATGACAACCAGTATTTCTTTGAGAAAAATACTTTTTCTGAGGTCACACCAGTTCATACAAGCTGGTTTGAAAGCCTGTTATCTTCTTTAAGCATGCAGCTGAAGAGCTGCTGAATAAATGGGCAAAAACAATTACTGCTATAGCCATGAAGCACATAATACATCAGGTTGGTCCACTAAGCTTCATAAAATAAATGAAGAGGAATTTTAACTAACATGCGAGGTATTGCTGTTCTCCCACTATATTTATCTCCCAAGAGCTGGAAGGCACATCCTGTGAGGAGAGGCTGAGGATATTTGGCATGTCCAATCTGGAGAAAAAGCAACCTCATTGCTCTCTGAAACATCCTGAGAAGGGGAACGGAGAGGGAAGTGCTGAGTTCTTTTGGGAATAAACAACAGAACACACAGGAACGGCATGAAGTTGCACCACAGGAGGTTCAGACTGGGTATTAGGAAAAATGTCTTTACTGTGAGAGTAGCCAAGCACGGAACAGACTTCCCAGTGAGGTGGTTAATGTCCCACGCATGTAACACATTCAAGAGGTATTTGAACACCGCTCCTAATATGTTTTAAGTTTCCATTAGCCCCGAAGTGGTCAGGCAGTTGGACTAAATCTCTGTAGGTCTTCTTCCAGATGAAATATTCTCTTTAAGTTACCAGCACCAGGCATAGTACTGCTCTCAGTACAAATTGTTTGGATGGAAGGTGATAAACCATTTATTCCAAGCATAGAGGTGAATGGCACCAACACAATGAGACCATAGGGACTTCTGCCATCTCTTCCAGACACTGATCAGTACAGAACAATCTGCCCCTCTACCTCAGATTGTGTTCCCTTTAAACATATTAAGCATATCTTCCACTTTGATTAATCCATTCAGGCAATGAAGGCGGAAAAGCTCTTTCCCGCTAAAGCTGAATAATATAACAATGCTTTGTGGTTTGGGGACAGGATTCCTGAACACACACACACAAAAAAAAAAACACCTATGGATGTTAGGGAAAACTGGAAAAAATAAATTAAAATGGAACATGCTGGTAGAAGCCCTGCAGCTAGAAATATACGCACAGTGAAAAAGGGGAATATACTTTTTTTCTTTAAGAAAGCTCACATACTTACATCACTTGTTATATTATTCTTGACTGCCGTGCATCTTCAGAGGTACAGGGAAAGTATGGAAACACCCCAGCATGCCTCAATACACAGCAGTGGGTTATCAGTTCTAAAGAAGCGACAGAATAAACTCAGCCTCAACTCACTGAAGCCTTCAAAAAGCCTTTTTTTCCCTGCGTAACTACACTCTCTTCCAGCTACTAATGGGCTGATATATTGAACACCTGCATATGTGGAAGACTAAAGTATTTGTATTCTTATGAGTATAAAAAAAAAAAAAAAGAGCTTCCAGTTTTGTTCTCAAATTTTTAATAAAATGCACATATGACCTGGTGAAAGTAGTCTCTACATCCCCTTCTTCCTCAGGGTCTTTGAGGCTTTATTGCCATAGAAGTTTGTAAATTGAAGTATGTTAATTACTGCTGACAAATAACAGTTGCTGCTTCATGAATTCCAATAAACTCTTCAGATATTGGCAAGTGAATAATATAGGAAATATTCCTACTGAAATGAATAAAATGACTAGTAAAAGAGGTTTGTATTGCGATACCAACATGGAAAGCATGTGGAGATCAGCAGGCAAGTATAATGAATAGGCTGAAGAGGAAGCCACTCTTGTCAACTCAGTCCCTTTTGATCTAGGCCACTTAGGATATGTGCAGGCACATCCTTGCCTCCGGAGCATGACAGAGGAAAGACTAGAAACAATCTGCAAGACAGGGGAATAGTTGCATTGTGGCCACTCTAAATGAGGCTTCAGGGGAAAGACTTGGAAACTATTTACAAAACAGATTTCAGCAACTGGAAAAGCAGAAATACATTCATAACTGTACTGAACTAGGAGAATGGCACAGCAGAAGAAACTGACTGAGGTACGTTATATTCTTATTCTCAGCAGAAAGGGAACTACAGAGGGGATCCCAGCTGTTAAAAATGAAGAGACCAAAGCTTCTATTAACAAAGAGAGAGCTGATCGTTCTGTCTTTGTAACTTTTTAAAATCACTTCTTGCACAATGTCTGCAGCTTTTGTCTTTCCTGCCATTTCTATTAAGATATTTTTCCATTTTAGCCATTTATCCAAGCACTTACTAGATCTTAACCAGGGTCCATGTCTTTATGGACTACCAAATCGAGAAACCTGGTGTTATGTTTTCTTGCCACAGGAGAGGTTCTCCACTGCTCCTCATCGTAGGCCAGTTCTGAGCTCAAGGAAGACAAACTGCTCCCATGCAACAGAAAGAATGGACTCAATAAAACAAAATACACCATCAGAATCCAAAGCCACTGCAGAAAGGACCTTTGGGGACCAGCCCTTCATCTGCCCTGCGCCTGCTGACGTACACAAGAGGGATGTGGAAGCACCATGATACTGAGGGTCTTCCATGCCAACTTAACAGTGTCATGTTTTTCTAAACCCAGATGTAACACACCCCTTAAGAGCCCACTTTCCTGTTTTCATAGAATTTTAAAGGTTGGAAAGTATCTCTAGGATCATCTAGTCCAGTTATCCACCTACCACCAATATTACCCACTGAACTACATTGGTAAGTACCACATCCACACACTTCTTGAACACCACCATGGATGGTGACTCAATCACCTTCCTGGGCAGCACACTCCAGGGGCCGACCACATTTTCAGAACTTCTCCTAACATCCAACCTGAATCTCTCCAAACACAAGGTAGTGCAAATCCCCTTTATTTATGTCTGCTTCCAGTCAGAACCATTCAGATGCTAAAAACACCCAGCTGCCAAATCCCTGTACAACCTGTATGAGACGTAGTAACAAAGAATCTCACATATCTACTTCCAGTGCCACTTATCTTCTGATAATGGTAAATACTCCATCCACATCCAGCTTTCCCATCAGATGCCTCAGACAGTCACCTGCTTGCAGATGTCAGAGTCATCCATCATATTTCTTTATTCTTTAGTATCTGATGCATCCAGTCCCTCCCCTACACATATAACATTTTGAACAAGATTGACTGATGAAAATCTGGACTTCTGTTCTGTGTTCAATCTGCAAATTTTAGATTTTACTTCATAAGTTGTGAACAATCTGTGTGACATTTGACAGAAAGGTTTTGTCTTTATGTCTTGTTCTTTGTTTTTTTTTGGGGGGGGAGTTGGTTTGTTATTGTTTGTTTTAACTGCAGGAGAATGTTATGCTATGCTGAGGGTCAGAAGTCCTACACTAACAAAATCACAGATGCAAACGAAAATGCAAACGAAAGTATAACACTAAAAAGTACTGATATTCGGCACTATTAGCTCAGATTAAAACAGCTAACATGCTTTCCCAAAGGTAGACAGGTTATCAGCATTAGGAGGGAATTAAAAGCAAAACAACTATACTCTCTTCAAGCTACAATAGCGAGAGTCCCCATTTCAAGCTGCACAAATACATGTCCATATTATATTAAAGTCTGCTACATAAACCACCAAGACCACAATCGTGCTACTTTAGGGCAAGCTTGTGCCAACAGACCCAGCTGAAATTAGTATGCTAGAAACACCATTATTATCACTGTGACTTTGTGCATCAGAAGCTAAGGCTGTGTTTGTGTCAGAATTGTAAGCTTCAATTTCTTTACTCGTCAGCAGGAAGAGGCATGCTCTTCTCACTGAAATTTAGCAGAATTATTTAAATTAGGCTCAAGGAGATTTCTATGTGTTCAGAGGTTTTTTTGTTTGTTTGTTTTCCATCTCTGTTTATTAATTAATTCACTGCTGGACACAGGAGAGAGAAAGCACTTTCCCCATTATCTGTCTGGGTTCGGTCAAGATATAAATTTGCAGTTGTAAAAGTCTGAGTCCATCAGCAGAGCAGCCCTGACAGCTCTGCCCTTTGTGCTGGGTACAACCTCATAGAAATTTCGCTGACTTTGTGTTTTTAAATGGTTGTCATTCATTAGGAAGGGCACAAAGACAAAGATGATAACAATAATGACAGCAAAGAAATTAGAAAGATTTTAGATATGACTTCCAATGAAAGGGGGGAAAAGTTATGTCCTTAATAAGAGAATAAAAGAGTAAAAATTCCCCAATAATCACATTCCCCTATAGTCACATCTTCCATATCTAAAATACTTAGAATACTTGCTATAACATATTTGTGTAAGGACAAAGGAATAATTAGGATTTTTAGACAGCTTTATTTTACTTTATATGAAACTGTTAACAACACAGAACAACAAATCTTCGATTTTAGTCATTTGCATTCAGATGTTGTTACTAGCAATTTAGAGGTGACAGTTTTTATTAGCAAATGCCCAACGTCCCTTTTAAGTGTCCAAGTCAGACCCTTTCTAGATAGTGCTCTTGACATCCACGTAATTGCCCTTTGGCTGCCCTATATGAGAAGATGCTATGATGATTCAAGATCACAATTTAAAAAAAAAAAATGTACAGCTGAAGAATCACAGTTAACATATTTCAAATAAGAATAGTTAACCCCTATTCTGTCATTTAATCAGCAGTCAGCCTGATTTCAAAATGCAGAACGGAATCTCTCCCACTGAATTCAGGACTAAGTGCAAGTTACCAGCGTTCACGCAATCTAAATGGCTTCTGCTACTAACCTGAATTAATTTGAAAATGTTTACCTGCTGGGCCCAAACCTTGAGTAAATGAGTTGTGAGTTGAACAATGTCTTCCAGAACATAATTAAGAACATTCATTGGTAACAGAGCACTTAACAAGGCACCAGGGGGCCTACGTGTAGCCAACAAATGGGGGAATTTCAATTAAGTTGTAACTTAACACAACCTATAAGCAAATAACCTGTGGATGGGAAGATTAGTGGGAAAAAAAAAAAAAAAAAAGGAAAGCAGAAAGAAGAGCTGCTGCAGGGGAAGGTATTTAGATAGATTCTATTACTTATAAATGGATGATTATTTAAGCTCAAGACATCTTCATCCACTGAGCTCTTCCCTCTTAGACTTCGCTATAGCCATGCCATGTGAACAGCCTTCTTTTCTACACAAAGAATTAGCCAGACTAAACAGTACTAGCATTAACAAAGCATCCTGATGACAGAATATAAGCTGCCGGACTTTGAGGCAAGTTGTCAAAAATGTACATACTGATGAAAGCTTCTCATCAGAATAACAACTAGATCAGCACAGCCTTCACTCCAGAGATCACTGACATTCAATAAGGCTGTTAGAAAGTTGAAAAACTCACTCAGGGCACGTAGCTACCACACAGTCAAAAATCAGCCTTGTGCTTGCTCCTCAAACACTTCAGTTTCTGCTAGAATCCTCTCCAATCTGACCTATGCAATGCATTTGTTTCTCAATAATGTTATAAATTACGCAGTTGAAATTCTGCTCCAGCTGAAATCATTGTTTTACACCTCAAACATAAAGCAGAAAAAAAAAAAAATAAGTAGCATGAAAAAAGAAAGCTCTTCTAAGGATACAATGAAATCTACAGTCAAATCTGTAATATTATGAAATTTATGCCTGCTTTACAAAGGTTTTTATCATTCATTTTCACACATAATTTGAAAACAAGTCAATAACTATCTGACATAATACACTATAAGTGCCAGTCAAAGATTTGGCAACCCAAAGAGACATCTAAGAGAAACTGTACCAGGGCCAAGCATCTAGCACAGAAATACTGAATGCCTCTGATTCCAACTGATGCAACTCCTCAGAGTTCCTCAGCAAAGCACGGGAGAAAGCCCTCAACCCTCCTTTTTTTTTTCCTGCTAAAACAAGAAGTGTTTGGCATGCTTTTTTTTTTTTTCCCTTCCAGAGAAAGGTAATACAGAAAAAGTACATACTACATAACATCTCTAAGTTACTCTTCTGTCATGCACATTTTCTAAAGGTTAAACAGCACTCCAAGAGTTCATTAGTTAATGCTTGTAAAAAGTTCTGAAGATGAACATTAGTAGATAAGGATCGCTGTTATTATCCAAGGACAGAGCAAGGGTGACCAAGTAGATAACAGATTTGTGCCGTATGGTAAAAACTTCACTGATTCTTCTGGGCTCAAACTCATTTCATGAAAATACATTGCAAGGACATAATACTTGTCAAGCTCTTCAAGCGCTACTTACTGGCACCAAAACACAACACCAAAGAAGGTTCCAGGAAAACAATAACAAGATTTGAAAAGAAAGACTTGTTCTTCCATTTAAATCTCACATCAAACTTTTACTGAAAATGAATATTGTTGATGGATAGAAGCATCAATTTTATCTGTGACTGACACTGTGCCTTCAAGTACTTTCACCAGACTGGTAATTCTGTTCATTGATGACAGGCATAGATCTCTCCACCTGTATAACAAAACTGAATTGAAACAGGTCTGCAGTAGTTGTCACTTGAATTTATTGTAACATAAAGCTCAACAATAAAGCAATACATCTTTTTAGAAAGCAGACAGGAAAATGTTAACATTACTGCAAAGACCCAAACTGTCTAAATACAGGGTGATTTCTCACTGCAGCAAGACTGCATGGACATGGTAAGAACATCCTAATTTGAACTGATCAGCAGGCAGCAAGCTCCTCTCTAATGCAAGGACTCAGGATTTATCACAATTCCCCCATCTGTCCTTTAAACAGACAGAAAAATGGTACAGGAACCTGGAACTGCTTCTCCTAACAATTGCAGCTAATTACCATTCAGGCTTCTGCTCCTATCACAGCTGCTCGAGGATAATTACTGTTAATGAAAGTGGTGGTTGCAGGCTTCTTGGCTCTGCTAAGTTGCCTTATAATAACAGACTGCCAGATACATTTGGCATTCTGTACACCTTGCCACAGAGGAACAGTATTGATCCACACACCACAGCAGCACATTCAGACTAAGGAATTCATTTGCGAAAAACATATGATACACTCAAAAGCAGAGGAAAACATCACTCTGTGAGACCAGGCAGCCTCTATGTGCCAAGGTGCTATCTGAAAGCCTGCCCACAGCTCCTTAACATGAGGCCGTCTCATGGGTCAGAAAAAAAATGCTTTTGTTTACACAAAGGCTGAGACAGGTGATGGCAATGGGAGCTTATGGAGGGCTGTGACAGACTTTGACCTCATTGGCCACTTCTGTCTAGGGAAAGTTTCACCAGTACAGCTATACAAAGGATACAGCTATACATATTACAGACAAAAAAAAAAGTATCACTGTGATGATGCTGTCATCAACAGGAGCTACTCCAGCTCAAGCGTCCGATGGCTTTATGTCAGCTGTGCTGGAAAAAGCATCATTTTGTGCAAGAGATATCAGTAACACACTGTATTAAAGTCTCTGTGGGCGCTGATATAAAATATTTCCAGAAACCAAGCCTTGTTTTTGAAGAGAAGGAAGCATCCTGGGGAATTAACAGAACAAAGTAAATATTATACAACTTTGTGCCATATTGAGCTTTTCATACACGCTGTCCTCCCACTGTATTTTAGCTTGACATCGCACTCTTAGTGATTACAATATCAAGACAGAGCAGAACGGCAAAGAAGGTTAGACAAAATGGGAAGCACAATGGAGAGTCAATCAGGTGTAAGAGATATGTAAATAATTTCTTCCAAATAATAGAAGCTAGAGAGGAGGAATTTATCCAAAACCAGGAAAGTAAAAGTGGGAAAAGTGATGCAGAGAAATTGGAATCCAGAATGTGGAAGATTGGGAAACCTCACATACATTTTTATTTACTTATTTATTTGCTTAATGGAAATCATTAAGTCCTATCACTATTGAGATCAAGTGATATTTACGTATCAAAATATAAAAAAGAAAAGGAACAAATACTATACAGCTAAGGACATAAAGTCAATAAAAACACTAGTTGAGAGGACATCCAAATCAATACAGCAGCCACTGAGCCACTGTTATAAATAATATTCTCAAGAGAATGCGCTATCCTGCTTTTCCCACCTTCATAAGACTCAGTACTGTTGAGTTTTATGTTTAATTGGCAATTGCTCATTACTGGCCACATTCTATGCCTGCTTTTGGAAAACAATCAGGCTAGCTGACAATAGACAGCATGTTCATCACGTAATTGTTTGGATTCAGCACTGCAAGTTTTGCATTGTGTCCGTGTTTGGATCACAGTTGTGTTCAGTTATGCCTAGATAAATATCTAGGGGAGTGGACCCTAATTGCATAGGATTTGAATACCTCACTGCCAACTTTTGCATAAACTCCTGAAATAGTTAGGTTTATGGTAAAAATACATTTCTGACAGTACAATTCCAATACTGCTCCTTGATACTATGAAAGCCTGTGGAAGCCAGCTCAGTTCCACTGCTGAGGAACTAAAGTAAGAGCTCCTGTCCTAAATAAGTTATAATCAGAGGCCCCAAAGACCATAATTTCCTATCACCATCTGTACATTGTTACCTATAGAATTAAAATATATATATAATTCAAGTTCAACGCAGTATTCTTCTGTTAAAGTCATACCTGTAAGTCACATGCAGAAATGGAAAGAAATTCAAAACACTAGTAATCCATTTTTGATGCTTCTTTTAGTGTTTGGATAAGTGTTCTCAGAACACGAGATGACCTTAATAAGAAGCGGCATGGCTAAACGGTAAAGCACTTCCATTTTTACAACATACAGAAGAGACCCTGCACACGATGTTGTACAACAGAAACAAATGGTGTCTTAATCTTGTAGTGCCTTGCTGTGGCAGATTTATATTCATTTTGCCAAAATCTATGAAAAAGATTTTAACACTATCCCAAATCCCTTCTCTGTGCTTCAGATAAATGTCATGTGGTTGAAACAGTTAAGGATGTATATGCACATACACACTCCTACTTAGAAACAATTTGCTGTGATAGTACCCACACTTAACTCTTCTTCCTTCACTGAACCAAGCCGCTGGCTGACTGACAAAACCTTCTTTGTCATCCCTTGGAGATTCTTTCTGGTTCTCAACATAAGAACTCCCCAGGCCCTCTCCCATTCATGCCATACATCCAGCACAACAGAATTCCTGTGCCATGGGGAAGGAAAATGCAAGAGGATCCTTACAATTGCCAGGTTCTGCACACGGGGTGGCATGTGACATTGCCACCTAGCCTTCAATAAACAACACCCACTCCACTGCACTCAGTTTCCTTCCCACCTACTGTAACAAAAATCACTTCACTGTTCTTGTGACTTCTCTTCTTTAGGTGAGAAAATGACTAAATTACAGCTGTTGTTAGGATGTACTGAAGTCCAAATAACAGAGGGACCCCACAAGCTTTCTTTTAACCTCATTCCCTCCCAAGGCACTTCCACAGAGCCTGGTGATCTGAAAAGTGAGCTGTAACATGCAGATCACTACTTGATTCAGCTGACACTAAGTTCTCCCCTGAAGCCCTTATGTACTTATTGTTTCAGCCACGGCCTCACCAGAGCTGAGTGGCAATGGATTAAAATTAAAAGATCAACAGCACTCAAAATTCCTCGTCAAAATGGGTCAGCTACTTGTAATACAAGGCAATAGCTTGAGTCCACTCATCTGTTCCCCAATGAGTGTAATTCTCATTTGGAGAGCACCTATCCTTAATCTCAGTGAAAGGTTCTGCCGCCTTGACTTGCTGCCAGGCTCCTTGGCCTCCATACAGGTAGCAATGCCATACAGACATGGAGAGGGGTTTAAGGATATGAACAACAGGGTGCCTAGTTTATTTTTCTACACAAGCTCCCAGCTTTCTCAAGGACCCTGTGCTCACCCACAGGAGCAGACAGGCCCTGCTTCATGACACTTCCAGAGCCTAACCTGACACATCATTTTAATTATTGCTAAAATCAAGTATGCAGCATGCTATTTCTGTCTTCTGGTGGAGACAGCAATTTACATCTCCAAAAAATATACGTATATAATTCACAGCAACATTAATGTCCCAACACCTATAATAATTTTGTAAAATATATCCACTGCTGTCAATCAACCAAAGCCATTCTCTAATGCACCAGATAATTTAAGCACTAGAATATCCTTTAAAATACCGTAGAATAAATACAGTATCTGGTCTAAGACAAAGTGATAATCATTTCCATTTCACTTCTTAGACAGTTCCTAATAGAGACTATTCTTCTAATATACGTGTGCAACGTCCATTAAGGATAATGAGAATAATGCACATGAATCAAATGGGAGACTGCAATTCACATTTGTGGTTAAGGACCAGACCATAACCTCCTTTACAACACAAGGCTGGCTAATTCAGCTAAGCACAGTTACCCCAACTTTGGCAAGTGAAAATAGATGAGATCCTCACCCTAGATTGATAGTGTTTACCCAAGATTAACTAGACCAAATGTTTAATGAAAGAGCTTGAAAGGAAGTTCAAAAGCCTGTGTGCAATTCAGAGGAGTAAATGAAAATATTGTTACCGACTGAAGACAAGAGAACACAAATTACTGCAAGTTTGCATCATGACAGGTATATTTCCAGATAACCTAAAGAGTGGGCATGAACCATTCCTATCATTTTTATATGAATATATACTACTGTTTACATAATGATATTTTTAAATATTTTCCATGTGTTTTTTTACTGGAGAAAAGAACCAGTAATGGCTTTAATCAAGGAACTAAATGCATGGTCAGTCCTTCTGGAAGGGATTACAACACCTGTAATTGGGTACAATACAATAACAGCTGCAATGGAATGTTACTCTAGGTCCCCAAATAGATCTAAAAAACGCTATTACATACTCCCCATTAGAGCAAAAATCTCATTCATCAAGATTCAGTTTGGGTTTCTGTTTGTTTTGTTATTTTTAACAATAGTATGAAGATCAACTTTTATAAAGCTCCACATCTGCTGGTGGTGTCATCCTCCTTAGCTTTTTGAGCTGTAACATGAACTTAAGTAAACGCAGTCTTTAGTAACAGATGGTGGTGCACAAGGTGCAAGAGGAAACTGTATGATGCAAGACACACACTATAAAATTCACATAGAATCAAGCATCTCCAGTTGAAGAGGCCACAAGGTCCAGGAGCTGGACTTGATGGAGAGCCTCCTGTATATAACATCAGTAGCCAATGCTGGGTCATTGCTATAGTCCATGCATAGTCCACAGACATCCAACTGGAAGAAACACCCAATACCCTATTTGACAAGCTGCTTCTATTGAGGAGATGGTTTGTACAGAGTCACACTGCAGTTGATACAGGGAAACAATGTAAGGAGAAATAAATCTGGAGTCGATACGGAGGAAGATTATTCTTGTTTGCAGGTCAAACTCAGCACTGAATCTGTTTATCCATATTTCACTTAATAAAAATACTAACAGAGAACTAACAGACCGCAATGCAACCTTTCATTTACATAGACATAGTGTTAGCAACAGTCCATAAATGCAACTTCTTATAAACTACCACTAAAGTACTAAAGAAGTAAAAAATTAAGCATAAATTAAGTTACCAAAAATGACACTATGCAGCAGTATTTACACAGATTAACTCTACTGACCCTGGTGATGACACTTGAGAAAAACTTGTAGCTAACAAAAAATTACTTTATGGACAACCTAAAGCTAGGCAGAAGAATAAACAAATTAATATTTCAACCCTATTTAATTTAAAATAAATTTCTTAAAGGCATCCATCCCAATTCAAACCCTTCTGAATTATTTACTGAATATCAGAATACCTTGAATTAAGAAAGTTAGTTTAAAACTATCATTTCCCACCCCCGCAAGGAAAGGAAAAAGAAACCCAGAAGAGTTACTACATAGCTGGTAAAATTCTTCTAAAACTGCTTTTCTCCCATTACAGAAAACACCTCTTTCTACTGAATAACAAGGAAGCTGTTTCTTGTTTGTTTTTTTTAACTCTGTATGAATTATATGGCTGATGTTGTTCCCAAATGTTCAGAGTTCATATAACACATCTCTATCATAGTTTAATACATGCTCTAAAACATCTGCAAAAAATTGAGCTTGAAAAGAATCTTCATCCTTCAATGCAAAAACTAAATGAATACTTGGAATTATCTCTCAGTCTTCCTTGTCTATATTTACCATTTTCAAACACAATGAATACCATAAATCTGAAATGCAGAAATAGCGTTAAAAAACAGAACAAATGTTTTATAAATAATTACATAAGCTAAGTATTTAAGTACTTCTTGAAGATTCCATGAAACATATAATTTAAAACAAACTGCCCTAGGAAAGGGGAAATGAAACTGAATAAAACTGAAACTCTAACAGGTTTGAGAAAAAAAGTGAAAAGAACAAGATACTAGGAATAAATATAAGCATTAAAGAAAAAGGTAATTTCTCCCCTAAAATATGGGAATTTTTCTGTGTCTAATCAACCAAAGCCTGTGGGAGTCACAGTTTGACTGCGGTAAGCCTACAGTCCTGTCCTCCATTTCTCTGAAACTGAAGCTATTTGTGCATTAAATGCACACAGCGCTGAGCATCATCACCAGAAGGCAGCAGGATGAATTTCACTTCATTCAGTAAATGCTTTGTTGCAAGCCACCGTAGCTTCCACTTAGGTCTTTATCTTGTTGTGATGATTCTGTATTTATAACATGCTGATAACAGCATGCAGTGCAAATTTAATGACTGACAAGGAAAAAAATAATGTGTGCTCAGAGTGATATACCATCCCTGCAGACTTCTTGCCCATAGAGTCACTTGGGACACACATCATCTTCAACTATTTTCCATTCACTCCAGAAAGACCAAGATAGACAGATGTGAACGTTTCACACTTCAGTTTTTTCTTATGACCTCTGATACGGCCAACACCATTCTTTATTATTCTAGTATGTGCAAAAACTGTGCACTGACTGAAAACCATTTGTGTTCACTTAATTCATGGACGGATTTTATTCCACTCTGTCCCAAACTGTTCAGCAACCTCAAATGGCTGAAGACATTCAACACCTTTTACCTCTCACTGATTTACCTTCAAGGCAAAGCTACTCAGTGAGGTATTAAGGAACTGCCAATATAAGGCTCTAGCTTTTCTGATTTACTCACTTGCTATAAAGGCATATCGAGTTTCTAAACACTCAAACATAGTGGTTCCAGCAACACAGAAAAAATAAATTCCATCTTTGACCTTTTTAAACTGCTCGTATAACATCATTCTGTAAGGCTGAATTTATTTTTCTACTGAATATATTCAATTCAGTGGCTATAAGGCATTAGTCAGGATTAAAATTGGGTCAACAGCATCAGAAATAAATAGCCCTTTAACCTGAAGAATACAAAGGCTCAAAAACAACCTGAAATGGCAATAACCAACCTGTTTGCTATAAGATACAACAATCTTAGTGGCATCTCAGTGTTTGTCCTACTGTCCTCAGGAGGAACAATGATTAATACAACATATATTCTCCTGTGAATTCTTTGAGGAGTTCACCACTGGCTTTTAATGTGTAAATGATGCTACTGTTATTCACAACACAATAATGCCTAGGGGCTCTGATCTCAGCTAAGACAATACTATGCTATTTATTTATTTATTTAACAAATAATTGACATAAGTGGAGCCATCACACAAAAACATATGAAATTAATATAGACAGCAGAGAATGGTTTAGGGCCTGATCAACCCATAAACCAAGCAACATGCCTATATATTAGATGTACATGACACTGTGCAGAGAAGTGGAGATGTCACAGAGAACAGCTGTTCCTAAAAACCTTTGTGAGGACAGAAGTATATTATCCTCAATTAGGTCCACCTCCAATCAAGGCAGCTAAACGATAAAGAATGTGTAATGCTCCTCTGCCTTCTCCACCTAATCTCTAAATATAGATATACCATATGGATATTTCAGTTATGGATGCATAGATATCCCACTGCATTATCTGAAAACATTATCTGCTATTTCAGCAGAAAACCCTCCATCACAAGAACTGTCACCTTATCACCATCTGATTAAAGCTTCCCAACCTAAAGCACAAAGTCTACAGTACGTACTGAAGAGCTAAACCCACTTGTTGGTACCTAAGGTAGATTCTCCTATTGGTGGATAAGACATTTTGGAGACAAACACAACGTACTCTTGGCAGCAAGACACACCAAGATCTGTGGGTATATATGGTCTTTCTTTGGAATTCAAATGCACAGCTCTAGACTGTACAGATATGTACCAGTGCCCTCTACTGGTTGTTATCACAAAAACTAAACAATTAATAAGGGTTGTCAGACCTTTCCTCATGTAGCTCAGTTTATTTGACCTGTCAGGCAGAACGCTGTCATTTTAATATTGAAGAATTTTAATATGATTCTCCATGATGCATATTTGTGGTTAGCCAGTGGCAGACATATTAGCTTACGACTGACCATAGACAACCATATGATTTCTTGGGATAGATAGGCACGTACCGTGCCTCTAAATTAAACATTAATATATGCTGGCCCTGTGTTTCAGCAAATGCATGCTTGCTTCTTTGTGGCAATTTTTTTTTTAGAAGCACATACAATATTAATGATGAAAACCAACAACAGGGAGTCAGCACGGTCCAGTGGCCACAGAAATATGCCCTATGGGCTGGGTTCTGCTCCCTCTGCCTCTCTCTCACCAGGTGACCAGCTGTTCTGCATTATTCACAACGCACAAGCATCTAGACACCTCTATGCTGGGGCATAACTGTGGTGCAAACCATAACAAAAACAAGCTTGGCCCTCCTAGGTGATGAGGTACAGACAATGAAACAAATATATTGAAATATACATTGGCCAAAATAGACAAGTTATTAGCATCCATTCCCCTTGCCCTATTAGAAATCAACTCTGCGATGTTCACATAAAAGGTGAGCGTGAATTGTCCAATATTGGTATTACATTAGAGGTAAGTTTATTGCTGCTGTTGTTATTTGGGGGGGAGGGATAGCTGTCTTTTTTTTGTCCTGTTTTATTTGACAAGTTTACTAAGTTTCTACTGAAACAAGTAAGATGACAACTTTTTGTAGACACTTTCCTTGATGATAAAGGACTATGCAGTACATTAACTGAGCATTTGTTTCACGTTTATCAGCAAAAATAAATAAATAAAATAGTCCGTAGTTGCAAGCAATCCCCACTTTTTAGCAGAAAAAGATTCAGGGACAGGAATTCCAAGGAAGAGTTTTGCTGCAGAAACAGATGTCCATCAACCTGAACGGGGACTGAAAGCCTGAGAAGTTTAAAAATGTATGAACACAAATACACACTACTACAGATTTTCTTTCTTTTGATTTTCCCCCTAAACTGGCTGCTTTCTATGCACACGTGTCTGCAGAGCCCTTTCCTTGTTTGCACACACACAAAGCTAGTTGCAACACAGATTTAATCCTAAGCATCAGGCTGTCATCACACTAAAATTAAACTGCTCATTTTTAAACAGAGGAAGCTTTTTTATGACTCCCTTTTCCAATAAAGCCATCACTCCATGCTAATGAGGTTTCTGGAGACAGCTCGCATGGCCAGCCCCCAGTGCTGCCCCTGGGGCTGAGCAGAGCTCAGGGCTGCCCAAGCTGCCCCACGATGCCTCCTGTGTGCACCAGGAGCAGTGACCTCTTTCTGACCTCCTATAATCTCTTCAACTCCACTGCATTTTGAGCAAAATTAAGAGATCTTCCACTGGAACGCAGTGCTACAGGCAAATTTGCCATAAGAAAATAAGAACTATTCAGATGTGTAAAACGTCGCAGGATGAAGCTCTATCTTCCCCTGATATTATTCCAGTTCTCAAGAGCTGGCCACTTTCCCATGTCACTGTCAAACCTCAAATTCACAGCTACCATTTAATTCATGTCCAAATGAAGGAGACTGTTCATTTTGTATGGGTAACATCAATACACTCTAAGTGAAATTTTAATTTGTTCCTTATTTACGTTGTGTTAACATGCTCCTGCACAAAGGTTGGGGGAAAAAAAAAAAATAGGAAAGCCTGCTACAGTTTACCTAATTTTGATGTTTAATTTTCTCAAGGTAACTTAGAGCTAGAAATGAAAAATCCCTAAATGTACCAACCACACAAAGAACAGAGTTTGGAGGAGTTACTTAAAAGGAATGGCAGCTCTGAGGTCTTTTATTTTGTTTTTAAGCTGGTGGAGCTCTTTGCAGAAGACTTTGAGGAAGTAGTGTGCATGCATATGTACACATGCACACAACACAATGAAGTTTTTGGGGGGTTGGACTAGGTGGTATCTAGAGGTCCCTTCCAAACCCTACAATTCTGTGATTTTTTTTTTTAAGGGAACATTATCATACAAAGCAAGGTGAATATTCACTATTCTTATGAAGATAGCATCACGGTAAAATAAATAAATAAAATAGGATACAGTGGAAAATAAAACATGACAATGATCTTCAAAAAGACCTTGTAACACTTCCTGAACATGCAACAACAGCACAGCTTCCCTTTCGCCAGTCTCCAGGAGCTTGGGAGTGACAACCAAAATTTCCACTGAGGGCAAGCACTATGGCAGTATGTGCCTGCCGTGTTTCCTTGGACAGCAAGAAAAGAAGATTTGGAGATTTTACCAGTGGTTAAAAGGTCTGGTGGGGATGGACCCCATCTTTTTCAAGTTAAGAACCTAATGAAGAAGCACAGTTCTAAAACATTGCTTGATCAGTTAGCATGCCCAGGAGATGTCTTCTCTCAAACAGTCATATTGACTTTCTTAAACACGAATCTCACAGGATCACAGAACATACCTGCCAACTACTGATTCAGGAACTAACTGAATGGATATTTTTAATTTCTAATATTCTAGATACACATGCTCTGAAGAAGCCATTCTAAAGTAAACAAAAATTTCACGTACATCTCCTTCAACCTAGCCCACAAAACAGCTTACAGACCCTACTGGCCCTTATTTTATTTGGGAACCAAAACTGAAATGTGAAAGTACACTTGTGAATTTATAATCATGAGCTGTCCAAATCAATTTACAAGTAAACACAAAGAACGTTTGGATGACCAGAAAAGATCATGCTGTGCACATGTTTAAAAATAGTAAGAGCAGGGTCTGACAGTCAATACACCAGTCAGCCTCACACGTGTGCTTGAGAAAATCATGGAGTCAGTCATCCTGGAAGGCCAGCACAGCTTCAAGTAGGAGAGATTTTACCTAACCAATCAGGTGATCTTCTACAATGGACCAATGGCATCCATGGACAAAGGAAGGGCAACTGATAGCATCAACCTGGACTTGTGCAAGTCCTTTGACATGATCTTGCAAAACATCTTTATCTCTACACTGGCGAGATATGAAGACTGGACTATTAGGTAGATAAATAGCTGGTTGGATGGTCTCAGACAAAGGGTTGTACTCAACAGACCTCTGCCAGATGGAGGCCAGTCACAAGTGGTGAAAAGAAAGTTGGATGGAACTGGGCTTGTTTAGCTTGGAGAAGACTCCAAAGAGACCTCACTGCAGCCTTCCAGCACTTGAGAGGAGCTTATAAGCAGGAAGGAGATTGACTGTTTCACATGGGCAGATAATAATAAGAGATGGGAGAACAACTTTAAACTAGAAGAGGGGATGTTTATGTTAGATGCTAGGACGAAATTCTTTACTGAGAAGGCAGTGAGGCACTGGCACAGGCTGCCCAGAGTACTGTGAGTGCCCCATTCCTAGAGATATTCAAGGCCAGGTTGGATAGGGCCCTGGGCAGCTAGACATGGTGGTTGATAACTGTCCACACAGAGGGGTTAGAACAGGACTGTCTTTTAAGGTCCCTTCCAACATAAGCCATTCTATAATTTTATGATAGTCACGTGATATCTAGTACAGAGCCTATGCTTTGTGTCTGTTAATAAATGTGTCCTTCTAATATCCCTGCAAAGCAAAAAAATTAGAGTTATCCTGATTTTTCACAGATGGAAGACGGATACACAGAGAAATTAAAAAGGAGAGGTGGTCTCTAGGGTAAGCATGACGCAAACCACTCATATCTTTATAGGTCAAAACTGCCACTTTGTATTGTACCTAGCAACAGATGGGAAGCCAGATTCATTCTGTTATGTGTACTTTTCAGTAAGGAGACAAAAAATAACCAGTGTAAATAATACTCCTTATTTTTGCTATTATTGTTTTTATGCACAGTCAGGATGGTACAGAATGTACTGTGCTGAAACGGAGGGGGAAAACAGTGAGTTTTGGAAGGGTAACATTTACCTACAGATCTCATAACCAAGGAGTTGCTTTTCGCCCAGTTTATTCCCAATAGTCTGAAATGTCCCATATAAGTGAAGACATTTGGTCCCCAGCCCAGTGTTCACTCAAAGGCAGTATAAACAGAAAGCAGACAAAAAGGAACGCTCATGCTTATCGGACTATTGCTGATCTCTCTCTCTCACTGCCTTCCACAGTTTGTAGGGCACATCATATGAAAAGTAAAATAAATACCCGGTTACATTTTGCTCATCTGGCACATTTCAGGAAAAATAAATAAAGGCATCCACTGAGGGTTATTTCTTTTTAATTCTGTCTGATGTTGACAGAAGGGGTGCTTAAAATTAGACAGAGAAGATAAAATGGTTTTAAATATGGATATGTTTAAGAGGTTATCTCAAAGGAAAAAATAGTCTTCTACTATGGTTGGCTACTATCTCAGCCTTGCTTTAAACATTTATCTGATGAAATCATTCCATTCCTCAAAAGAGACAGTCCGTGATTCCTCAGATTCTTTTGGCTAATAAATAATGAAATAGCCCAAACTCTGTACTTTTAGCAGTAGTGTCTGACTCCATGCCTTGTTTAACTCCATGCCTTGTTTAAAAAAAAAAAAAAAAAAAAAAAAAAAACCACCAGGTTTAGCATGCCATGCCACCCTTACTGGGATAATTCACTTTCAAAAAGCAGACAGCAGGATCAGATGTTGTCTAACCATCTCAACTCAGTAATTACACACCCTTTCAATCATGTGAATTCATTACGGAGTTTCATCCCCAGGACAGAGGCATTAACTCTGCAGAAATTACAGTAAAAATGAAGTGAGGACATCAGCTTTTGTTCTGGATTACCTGCTTTTAGAGTGACTGTTTGAGACTGTTTCTAAAGACACAATGGTGACCCCGTTTCAGAGACCACTACAAATATTCTACAAATTAGAAGAGGATTTGCTAATATTTATAGTACTCTGCTATCCAGGTGTCTCACAGCATTTAAGAGACATTCATGAAAGCCGTTTCTGGAAGCTGTAAATCCCACAGCTGATGGCAAATGGAGACAATTACAGAGAAGTTAAATGACTTTCACCAGTTTGGTTGAACACCTGAAAGTCTAGATTAAGTCCCTTACACTTCATACCCATGTGTTCTTATTTAATGATTTAAAAGTGCAGTGCAGCTCATTCTCTGGTGCAGCAATCTGATGCACAACGTGCTACAATTTGCTGCTATTGTTCCTATGGTGTTTTTATCTTCACATTTTGTATAGTACAACCTTGTCAAATTGCAGAGGAGGAAGGAACATACCCAGTACTTTATAAGAGGAATTGCAAGTAATAAAATGATTTCTACATGTACCCAAAAGTAGGAGGGGATAATTGCTTTTAAAAAATACTTGCATCAGATTAATTGAATCTAGAACAAGTCATGTAAGGAAGGAATAATATGAATTGACATCACATGCATTTTCAACAATAAACTAAGGACAGCTGTCTTGTTGAGGGAAAAGCAGAAGGATTAACAGAAGGTACAACCACAATAGTATTTTCTATCCAAAGAAACCTCTGACATCAATGAATTTGACATCACCTGGATGTATTTACAACACTTCAAATTCATACATAGAACGGTCTGAATGTGTTTGAAACACTGATCACTGATTTGAGAAACTAATGGCATTCCACAATAAGTATTCTCTCTGACAGCGTGAAAATATGTGGCTAGCACAACAGTCACATCTGTGGAAAATGTACACCACTTCCTAGGCTCCAACTGATACTGTTTTTAATACGACAAGAGAAGCCTAAAACATTTGCAAGCCAATCTAAGCAAGATATAAGCTCAGGTATCCTTCAGGAAAAGGTGGGAGGAGGGGAAGACCTTTAACTAAATTTATGTAATTAAAAATGACCTGCTAGTATGCAGGTAAAGGAGGTGAGCAATAATAAGCCCCATGAGAACTAAAAAGGTTTGATGTCAAGCATCACAACTTACCTGATGTGGATGAATGCCTGCCTGCTCTAGAAAAAGATTAGCCAAATCTGTACAACCAATTCCATTTCCCTATTGGGGACCACAGAGAATCTTGCAAATTATTTACGAGGCAATCAAACGATTAGCTCCATGAATAAGGCCTTATATAGTATCAAGAGCTCTCAGACCAAATATCAGTCAGTATATTAGCCAAGAAAAGACCTGTAGGAAAACACTGAAGAGAAACAGAGAAAAACTTATTGCATCTGGAGTGTTATAGTGAACAGACCAATTCTGCTACGCCCCATCACATGTTCCTAGACATTATTTCCCAAGAAGCATCCTCAAAAGGGAGAAACAATAAGGGCAGCTGCTCAACACGGAACCAGAGCTGTACAGCTCCAGATAGTCACAAGACTGAAATCTCACTTGTATTTTAGTCATATCTCCATAATGACAATCTTCAACACACCAAGGCCTTCACAGCATGTATTGTAGGGTGAATACCCCAAAAGAATAGTACCCATACAAAATAATGAAGGCGGACAATATATTTTTGTATGGTTTATCCAGATGATGTAAAGACAACTGGTAAAAAAGGAAGGGCTCACCTCTCACTAACAGTCAAGGCTCAAATGGAACTCCACACAGAAGGGGGACTCCAACAAAAGACCCTTCCCTAGCCGTGGTCAGCCCTTAAATGGGGTCTGGGAGAGGTGGAGCCAGACTCCACTCCTTCCAGTCACACCAGTGAATTGCCTTCACCTGTGCTCCTGCAGCTGCTCAGTGCTCACCTCAGGTGATCAATCATTGGTTCAGGCCGTGATTCAACGGTCAACGTGCCCTCTGTCTGACTGTAATTTTTAATACAGCTTACTTAACAAGATTTAAATTTAAGACCATGCCTTTAGGTTAACTTGACCAGTTTTGATCCTTCTGCAGTGCCTGAACATTGTTCAAAATTATACACTGTATATCTTGAAGCTCTTAAGTTGTTCAATCTAGCAGAAAAGTTAGGTAGTTCATCTTTATGCAGTGTAACATCTTGAACATTTTTAATCATTCTTGTCTAAGTTCCTATTTGTAATTAATTAAAAAAAAAAAAAAAGAGGGGAGGGGTGTCAAACTGCTTGGCTTTTAATATGAGCTCTGGAAAAAAGAAAGACGAAACTGCACAAATGCTTTTGGAAATTACATCTCCAAATGTTGACCATGAGAGCAAATGGAAAAGAAATAAGGCTAAGTAAAACTAGATAAGGTAGGTCACTGGAAATAACCATTCTCCTTACATTACTATGCAAACTGCAGAATGGAGTGGAGAAAACCTAACATACAAATCACAGCAAAAAGCTTAACAGAGATTTGAGTATGGTCAGTGCCTCCCAGAGACTCTGTCAAAAGAGTCCCAAGTGAACAAATTCTTGAGTTGTCCTCCCTTCAGTCTAGTATAAAAAACTTGTATAAAAATATGTATTTTATACTACCAAAATGGCTTAATGAAGCTATGAAAGAGTGGAACTTCTCCACTTTTGCTACTACTTAAGCAAAAAATTCATTTCCACTGAAGTTTGTTCTGTATAATTTCATCAACACACAGCAATAGAAAGTAACTTAAGTGAACATGTTTCGCAGACTTAATTTTTACAATGTAGTTTTTAAATTTGCCACTCTCCTGTTTTGAAAGTCCTAACAACGGAGCGCATTCACTCAGCCCTTTCCCAACCAAGCAAAACACTCACTGGGATTTCCTTTTCAAGCCCGCTAATTGAAAACATTCTGCAGCTTATTAGTCACCATACAGATTATCTGCTGACATGCAAACTCTCAGTCATTCCAGACTTGTTAATTAACACGTAATTACTGATCCCACAGAGACTGGACTGCAGGTGTGATGCGCTGGGTCCTGCACTAATAACCATTCCTCTCGGATCCCAGCACAGAAGGAATACACAGCAAATAGATTTTCCCAGAACGCCATCCCACCCTCCTCAAAAGTGCTCAGCCTGTTTTGTTTCTAGTATGTGATTTTTTTTTCTGTCTGGGTTCATTATGTCCAACATCCACCCACACCCTATTACAGAACAGCAACAAAAAACTAGCACTCACATCAGCCTGGCTCAGCAGGAGCTGGCCTAGGGCAGTTGCTCTGCAGTGAATTTAAATAGGAAGACCTGGAGTGAAAGAAAGAGAATAACAAGGAGAGAGCAGATATGTCCAGGCGTTTCTGTGACTACCTAAATAATTATCTCACCTACTGGTTTATTCAATGCAAGATGAATCTTGGCCAGGTTTTGCTACAGCATAAATCTTGCCATAAAAATACTACTCTCCATTCAATTACTGTCATGTGAAACCTTGTGTTACCACAATTATTCCCTCTATGAATTCTATGGTTAATGTGATGTTCAAGAAGAAACTCTCTTCAGATCCCTTAATGCTGAATTTTCTATAAGCAATGACACTTAAATCATTTCAAGTCTTAGGTAAGGAAAAAATGCTTTCAAAGAGTAATAGTGAGAGTAGAAAGACATTGCCATGGAAAGTTAGGTCAGATGAAATAACAAGCTTATAATTCCTTATTAGCAAGGGGATACTAGTCATGGGATATGGTCAAGAACCAAGTCCATAAGGAACTTAATTAAGCAAAGTACCTTTGCCAGGAATTAATCCAAAATTAATCCAAATTTAAAATAATTAGAACTGAATTGTTAAAAGCATGCAGAGTAGGCATGTAATTCTATTGCCAATGAATTCAGACATAAAATTACATTTGATACCCTAATGAGAGCAGATGACACCACAAATTTTTGAAAATTCCACCACACATTTGTTTCACAACAAATAATTTCCACATATCAGAGATTGTCTCAGGCATAAATATGACCAGAAGTCAAGAAAGTTCCCACCCCAGATGGAATCTCACAATTCACTGCACTGCATTTCACTATGAACCACTGAATATAAACACGACAAATTTGTTTTCTATGCTCTTCCCTTTCACATGGGAGAAAGCAAAGGATTAAATATTCTGGGTACAAGACACATTTAGGGTGGAAGATCCAGTTTCATTTGCTATGTTTCAAAAGCAACAAAACCTTTCTAACTAAGGACCACCGTTAGGACCTTCAATTGCCATAGAATGGCACCAACTCAGCTTTCTATGCACTCACTGTCCATTACACTCTTAGTTTATGAGCCTTTTTAGTAGGAAATGGATAAGAAAGATAGCGCCAGTACAAATAGGTAAAAAGAGTCACTAACTAAAACTAGAAAGGGCCTTCTGGAATTAATAAATCTTTTTTTATGGGATACTATCAGGGAAGTGGATGTACACTTGCAGCAGAGGAAAGTGCAAGTCCCTGTGGAACAAAGGAGCAGAACCTGCCAACAGGTGGAGATGGAAATTCCCGTGAGAGATGATTCTGAGATTGTCAGATCAGAGTCAGGTATTAAACCAGAACAGAAGTAGTTTCCTTCATTAAACATGGCACATTAAAGGCATTAAAGTCCAACAACGTTTCAACAGCAATGGAGCTGATACAGAAAGAGCTATAGCAATCTTTCTGCATCAGATTAACGCTAAAATCCTGACTGCAAAGCTTTTAGAACAGATTCCATACCACATCCCTCACAAAAATGAAGCTCCTGAAATCAGAGGACACACAAAGGACTGTAGGAAAGTTTGTGCAATGGAATTTTAAGATAATTTCTCCTAGTAGGAAGCCTTTTATGCAATCCAGTAACTAAAGTGAACTGAAAAGAAAATTAAAACTCTGAAGAAGGGAGATGTAAGGTAGTTGTTTGTGAAGTGATGATAGGTGAGAAAAACAGCTTTATGTAATCAGTGATTAAGGTGATGTATTCAGCTTGACAGTAGAAACTTGCTGTGAACTGCTGCATGGCAGTCAGCTGAAAATACCGCCTACTGAGCAGAATTCAGAATGAAATTCAGCCCTGCAAGAGTTAACATAATTCTATGAGAATGAAGCAAAATCTGTACCTGGCCCTGTCTGTGATACATCAGTCTTCATCATTTTTAAGTGGCCTGACCTCTTCCTCCTAGCAAAATGATGAAAGACAGCTACTAAAGGTACTCAAATTCAGATCCCAGCTTCTAGGAGAGAGGCAGCTCTCTGTCTGAATAAGAAAACGTGGAAAAGAATAACTAGAAAAACTAACGCTCAGCCGTGTCTAAGAAAAGGTTCAAAGGCTTCTTCATTCCCAGGTAACACTGGAGCAAGCACTCCAGCAGCACAATACAGAGCCAGAGCCACAGAGAGGCTTCCAGCCTCAACCTGGCTGGTGAGAAAGTAGGACAAAATGGTGAAAGGACACAAGTCGGGTGCCGTCCTATTTCTCATTCCTTTGCTGACATCATTATTCACAGAAGCTGGCCCGAAAGTACTTTTCTACACCTCCTATTTCAGTGCCTACATGTTTCCCTTTCTACAATTATTCTCTTATCTTTAAATAGTATCAAAATAAGTCTACTATTCTTCTGGAAAGACCACAGAAACAATCCAACAAACAAAACCACCTAAAGACATTTTGAAAATTGTGCTTTCAGGTGACGTCCTATAGCTTGCGATGCTAATAAAAAGTATCCCTTCAAAGAGGAGAAAAATAAAACGATGTCAAATAGAAAAAGCACACAGTTTTGTCTTCCAAAAAAAAGTCTAGAGAAGAGCTGACTTGAACTTGAAATTCAAACAGATGCTCCTCAAGTTGAAAACATTTCTATAAGAAAATACTCGAGTAAAGCACTAATTAGAAATTATTAATTATTTAATATTTTCTCTCTTCGTTACTTGTTAATCTCACAGAAAGATCATGATTGGGTTTTTCTAAGATTCACCTCTAGAAATGTTATAATGAAGGTCGGTCACTCTGGTATTTCTGCTCCAGAATTAATGGAAAAAAACAATCTAGAAAGAAAGGGCATACAGACAGAAGGGAATTCAGCCACATCATCTGAACTACTGTTCATAAGACAGAGAGAATTGCCTGAATTAGCTGCTGATTCAGACTTAATATTTACTGATCACTACAGTACCACAGCAATCTTTCAAAATTAAATACAGTTCTGCCTCATTTTTAGACATTTTCCAATTCCATATGCTCACTGCATTCCCCAGCAGAGCTGCCCTTTCCAGCTAGCCTGATACACAGGCAGTATGACTGACTATACAAACACAGTGACGGTGATAAAGAATCGCTATTTACATCATATGTTACCTCATTAACCTCACTAATTGTATGATTATATATTGCTTTGACTATTTGAATGCATTAATAAAAAAATATTATTACATGCTTGTTAAAGGTCATATCTTGGTTCATTTCCTAAAAACAAGCAATACAGCTTTTCTTCATCTTGATGTTATACATGATGTTATATATCTTAACTTTAAATGCCCAGCATGTGGATTTGGAAAGACGTTTCATCACTGAAATAGAAAACCTAAGCACTGCCCTGCACTGTGGATGCCTCAGAAGCACACTCTAGATTTCTGCTTGTTTGCTTCCCCATACACACTGACAAAACTGGCTAACCAAGGGCCACATGGAGATGGACTTCATCCATTGTAGATGAAGTTAATATCTTTATGATAAATGGGAGGGATATTGTTAATGCAATATACTTTGAATCATGTCCTGAGGATGCCAGAAGTAGCCTCACACACTTATTAAATGCAAAAAGCACACAGCCTGTTTTTAAGAAGTGCTCAATAATCCATATCTTGTGCTGATTTGGGTACAATTAGTAGAGCTCCAGAAAGTTCAATACTTCTGAAAGACACCAAGGTCCGTAATACAAAGTTCTAAAAGAAAATACCACATCAGTCAAACCTCTTACACTGAGATTTAAGGTAGATTATGTTGCTGGGCTTTCACCACTGTGCTTCAGATGATATAATTTCTTAAGCTTTAATAAATTGATTACAAGCCTAAGCGCTGGGTCTTGAAGATATGAACACTTCTTCAAAAGTCACAGTTTCATGCACCTAAAAATATACCACTTTGCAGCTGTGCTGTGTTGGTTTTATATTAAGCCTCACTGCAGGTGTTTTAGGATGGACTCAGAGTCATTCCATACTGAGTTATGTCCATACCAAACCAAACGCAGTATAATTTCAAGACTGCATTATCAGGCCCTGTAGGGTTGCCCTCAAAAAGGTAAATCTGACTCATGTAAGTTTAATTTCTATAAGTAAACGTTCAAGTGCAAATTAAATCAATGTAACTATTTTTAAACCAATATTTAGTCATGCATAGAAAAATGTGAATTTTTTATCACATCAGTTTCCTTTCATTCATTCTTAAATAAAAATAAATTTCAAACTAAATTTATAAATATTTAAATGTACAGATAATCATAGCACAGCTCTAAAAATACCCAATTAATTTAATATATCTACTTGGATCTTTAAGGATTAACAACCCTAATAACAACCCAAGAGCCCACGAACAATTATCCAAATTATTCTTTAAGTCATACGATTTTATATAGAACTTTATAGGGGAACATTCACTGTATCAGCGTAAGAGATCTTTGCAAGCTTAACCACCTAGGGTAGGTCAAATTAAATTTAGAATTCCTTCGGCACCTGACTGTTAGTGACTTACAGTAAGGTTTGTATATACCATACTGTGGCGCTTTTTCAGAAGTACAAACAGAATGTTGTCAATTTCAGATCGGTGTCCCCACAAATAAATTGGGAAAGCTCCATATTTTCGTGAGAGTCTGTCCATGAATTCTGACAGTACAGTAGAAAACAACTGGTCCCAGGCCTACTTGTCTGCAAATTCACATTTCTTATCATTCCACAAGGAAGAGACCAGAAGTAGAGACAGCGCAAGCAAATCTGTAACTTGTGCTGCTCTTTGAGAACTGCTTTTCTCATCTGCAGAATGGAACACATGAAAAGAACTTGGAAACAATAACTCCTTCATGTTTTCCTGTAAACTATCAAAGCACTGTGCCAGTGGTACATGGCAACATTTGTCCCAATTTTATGTTGCAGACAAAACTGGTTCGAAAGGGAGATGTTGGGAATGTTAGCTATTTTTTTTAAAAACCCGTGTAAAAAGCAGTTGATGTTCAGCAACAAAAGTGACAAATTTATCGAACATCTAAAGGCTGTGTAACGTCACATTGTTTTAGGGATGCTACGAACTATTATGAAAAAGCAGATCACTGTCATTTAAAAACATTCACTCCAGTTGGTGTTGTCCAACATCTTCAGCGGGATGATAATGGTCTGCGGACGATATAATTAATACGTGCCAAATTCTTTTTAGAAGTAAAACATACAGTTACAGATTTATAAAATATTCAGATTTCCTAATATTTAAGCAAGGTTTTGAGCTGTTAATCTGCTGTACCTAATCTTCTCCTTCTAAACCACAAGGACCATAAAGATGAACTGTAACCGAGCTTACCACTGGAAATTACTAAATCACTGAAGATGATAATGGAGCAGCACATACTTCATTATGCTAATCTAGATTCCGCTTGATGTGATACCAAGAAGACACTGCCTGCATTATCAGAAAAAGCAGAATATCTCCCAGATTTTGTCAGATCAGCTCAGAGTACTTGGAGTAAAAAGGAAATTTGCCAAGCATCTGCAAGAAGCCTGCAGTTGCAAAAGGCTGACTTTCTCCACTCTCCAGAATCCAGTGAATGTCTCTGATAGTAAAAGAGGAATGAAAAATATTAATATATTATCTCAATAATTTCTATTTCTCCCCAAGCTCCGTGGACAATGAAGTCCATAATGTGGTCCATCCTTCATTATTCTATAAAATTAGAATCCAGAGAGGTTAACACAAAAACTGAGAAATCCTGGAATCCAGGTAGAATCATGCATGACTCTGTAAGATACAATAACTGCAAGGACGTGATGCAAAGTACAAAGAAAAACAGCAGGTTTATTTACACCTGCAAAGTCTATACCTGTCACCTCTCTGTATGGAGACCCATAAAACAACGTTTTTTAAGCATTTTACATGAGCCTTGTTTCAGCACTGCGAGAGTTTGCAAAGAAACATCTCCCACATTACTGAACTCCTAAGTGCAGTTATAAGGCATTAAAAGAAACAAAAACTCTGTGTAAGAGAACTGGAGAGAGCAGCAGGGAGTCGTTACTCACCCCAGTGGCTGCTGAACAAGCCAGGCAGTCATGGCACAGGAAAATGAGTATTGATGAATCTGTGCAACACTTCCTCGAAGCAGTAGCAAGTTAACACACAGCTCCAATCAAGGCTTTCTATATGCAAAAATAAAATCAAAGCAGGCCCCCTGAGGTACTAAATATAGCTTCAGCTCCAAACTTCCTGAGAAATTTTACAAGCTGTGTGGCATAATCAACACACCCAAGGGCCCAGACAGGCTTGAGCAGTGGGCCCAGGTGAAACTCATAAGGTTCAACAAATCCAAGTGCAAGGCCTTGCACCCGGTAACCCCTGTTATCAGTACAGGCTGGGAGGTGAAAGGATGGAACACAGCTCTGCTGAAAAGGAATTGGGGGTACTGGTGGATGGGAAGCTGAACGGGGGCCAGCAATGTGCAGCACAGACAGCCAACTGTATCCTGAGCTGCATCAAAAGAAGAGTGACCAGCAGGGTGATGGAGGTGATCCTGCCCCCTCTGTTCTGTGCTGGTGAGGCCTCATGTGGAGTACTGCATCCAAACACGGAATCCTCAGTACAGGAGAGACATAGACCTGCTGGAACACATTCAGAGAAGGGCCACAGAAATGATCTAAGGGATGGAACATCTTCCCTACAAGGACAGGATGAGAGAGGTGGGGCTGTTCTGGAGAAAAGAAGGCTCAGAGCAGCCTTTCAGTATCTAAAGAGGGGTACAGGGAAGAAGAGGACAGACTCTTTTGCAGAGTCTGTGAACAAGGAAAAGGGTTTCAAACTGAAAGCGGCGAGATTTCAACTGGATATAAAGAAATAGTTTTTCATAATAAGGGTGGCAAAGCACTGGCACAGGTTGCTGAGGGGACACGGTGGATGCCCCATCCTTGGTGACATACAAGGTCAGGCTGGATGGGGCTCTGAGCACCCGGTGTAGCTGTAGGTATCCCTGCTCACTGCAGGGGTGCTGGACTGGATGACCTTTCAGGGCGCCTTCAGACTCAAACAATTCTGTGATTCTATTAAATTTATTCTAATGCAAAGCACAGAGGTACAAGGGCTCCTTGGGCACCTGCCTATCAGGCCACATCTTAACCATTTGTTTCCAGTGTTCACGTCTCTCACATCTCCTTAAAGCAGCTATCACAACAACCACTGTCAGTTTGAAATTGGCAGCACAACCCTTACCCTGGTGCCAGTGAAACAAGTTATTACACAGGGTTACCTACTGGATCAGGCTACTCAGCCTGAGGTTTGCTGACAACCTGTGGCTTTGTAACCCCAAATACACTGTAGCAAAGGATTTAAGTGAGTTCTCACAGAGGTATGCACTCAGGAGTTCATAAGCACGCACACACTTTGCAATGGCTCATGTATTAAAATGCACAGTATTCATGCTGTAAGAGAAAAGGACAGCACGAAGCTTTGATCCACATTTTTTTTTAACGGATCAGGTGAAGGAAAAGTAAATGAAAAGAACGGGATCAAATCTACGGTGCAGACAAAGTACTGATGCTCATAAAGCAATACCTTAGGCAGAATTCATTTTGAACAAACACTCGGAGCAGATAGAGCAGCTCAGCAGGTTTTGGCACGAACCCCATGCAGAGCTCTGGCTGCAGCTGGGGCTGCCTGCTGCTCCTCCCAGGAGGTTGCCTTCCTGCACTTGTTCCACAATCCATGCCTCCCGGACCACGCGCTGCCCAGGGATGCTTTGGGCTTGGCATTGTTGGCATTTCACCCACCAGTCCTGCTCGCTGCTGACAGGCACTGAACTTTTGCTGATGTCTCAGGGCGTTACACACACACGATCAGATTGATTATTATAACCGTAAGAGGAGAAGGAAGAGAATGGAAATCAATGACTTACTGGACCAAGAATCAATTATCCAGCAATTCTGCTTTTGCTAATTCTGCCACACAATCTCATCTATTAAAGTTCCATCATTATTTGAATTAATTGTTGCTGTCACAGCAATAATACTCACAATCAGCCACTCACATTCTGCAACTACCTAGCTTATATTAGAACCAATTTAGTAATACTGCCTGCATATAATGAACTGGTTTGTAGTTTAATTATAGTGCTTACCAGATAATTTATTAGACAGCAATAAAGTTTAGATTTACTGTTCATGCAATATTGTTGCATTATTAGAAGATGTATACACGAAGCTACATTCTGCTCTCAATTACACAAGTATAAATCTTGACCGACTCAGCTGAAGTCAACAGTTATTTTAAATTGGCATGCAGCTACTTTGCATTCAGAAATCTGTAATAAAAAGCAGAGTTTTGTTCCATGTGTGTGCATTACTTATAGCACTCCAGGTGGTTACTTTGATAATGATACGGACTATTTCTCTGTTGTAGAAATAAATGGCAGTCCTGTTACAAAGTGGTTTAGTATAACGAAGGAAATGAACTAAATGTGCAGTGCAAGAAGCAGCACTCACACAATTTGTGGTGTGCGTTCAAAGATGATTAACTAAAAAGGAAAGCTGCTCCCAAAAAATGTCATCTGCCTTAAAACTACTCAGTGAAATATGAACAAGCAGAAGCTGTAGTATTAAAAGCTGATTTGTGATTAATTAAAGTATTAATTAAGCAAAAGGGGTATAAAACAAAGAATCTTGTACAGAAGATAGAATCATTAAGGCTGTAAAAGAACAACCATCAACCCATGACCACCATTCCCAGTAATTCGCATCCCTCAGTGCCACACCTCTGTGTTTCTTGAACACCTCCAGCATCAATGACTCCACCACTTCCCTGGGCAGCCCATTCCAGTGCCTCCCCACTCTTTCTGACCCTAACTCCAATGTTTTTCACCTGAAACCTGAAAAAGATCAACAAAAACATAGAACAGATTTTTCTGTTTACAACAGTGGTAGAACTTCACAGCTGCTTTGACTATGAGTAACCATAAAGCAGCTTGCTATCTTTCACATACCTGCCTTCTAGCTAAGCAGTGGTATTTGATATGGCAGTGATTCTCATTGCATCTCAGTGGTGAAATCTGAGAAGGGAATTGGTGCAGAGCAAGAGAATTCTTGTGTTAGCCTCATAATCCCACTCTGGGACGTCTGGCTTGGGAATGGCACAAAAAGCTCGATTTATTTCTCAGTCCATACTTCTTTCACTAGAATAAGGATTAGAATAAACATCACCAATTTACATGGCAGATACAAGGCCAAAGACTACCTTCTACATTCTTTATAAATAATTTTTACTTGTTCAACAGCAGACCCGATTGGATAAAACAAATTCATATTTTCAGAGTTTTGGCAAAATATAAACTCCAAATCACTGACTTTCTCCTCATCTGCATCCTATCAGCATATCCTTCACTTATTTGAAATGTTTGTGTGGAACAATGAACTCATTTCTGGTGACAAAGAGAGGTGCCACAGGCATCAAAATATCTAACAACAAAAAAAGTAAAATAGGTGCGAAGGAATTCTGCGTGTCATTTTTGAACAAGGGAAAAGACACAGTAACATGAGCTAATTTTAAAAATTTAGGAAGCGTGGAAAGCTTACACTTTTAACAACACACATTCTTTCCCATGGCTTGCTTTTAACTCTCCACTTCCATTTCTAATGAATGAGAGCCTTTTGGCTACAAGACCCCATGAGATCGCAAAGCTCACAGCAGCCTGCATCATATCAGAAACTTCGCCTAACTGTGAAACTTTTGCAGACAGAATGTCTTTGAAGTGCTGGAGTTCTGGGAAACACATACTTTTGACATAAAATTTGGAAATTTCAGAAAGAATCAGCTTAAGAAAAATTCCAATGGCAACCAACCTCTGCCCCAGCTCCTTAAAAGTGTGACTTTTATTTCTCAAATGCTGCTTTTACTCAGAAGTTGGCTTTCTTCTCAAGGCTGAGTGCCTTCAAATGGTCCATCTGACCACATGTCAGCTAAGAACGGGCTGCTGGATTAACGTGCTTCTGTGTGGACTTTCATTCCAAAGTATCCTATACATGTTGGAAAGGGCTGAAAGGCCTTGGATGAAATAGGAAAAGAAGAAATATTTAAGAAAAGAGAATTCTAAAACACTTGGGTGGTGGAAAAGGGAAGGATGTCTGTATGTGCACATTCACATACACACAAATCAATACTAACAACTCATTTCCATTTCAAAGCTATGGCTGCCAGGAAGCCAGAAGGACTTCTGCCCTGTGGTTTTGAGTCAGACTACTCCAGAGCCAGGGGCTCTTCAACAAGCTAGATCTGAGGTTGGACTTCTGATATACAGAAAAGCTCTTGAGCTGGGTTCACCAGCACATGAACAAAAGGTTTTTCATAGACACGTTCTGTCCACGTGTTCCCCACATCAGAGTCCATTTCTGAATCCAAAATCCTCAAACCCTTCTGTGTACACAGCATTTGTTGGTATCACTTGTAACAACAAGAGGATAATTAACAAAAGCAAAATAGATTAATTAAATGTAAAAGAGATGAGAAAGAAAAGAGAACGAGAAAAGTGTTAGGGAAGGATGGCAGTTTATTTTCCTCTCTCAGCATCACTCAACCAGTATGCACGATGAATAAATGGCAAGGAGGACATTCACAGACCACTAAGCACAAAAGAAATCCAATAGGGAGGGTCAAAAAGAAGTGAAAATGGTGAATTCAATCTATCCTCCTATCTCCCACCTCTGATGAGCTTGAAGTACACTGGCCTTGGGGAGATCATACTTCCTATTTGCTAACACAGGTAACCTTGCTGGACCTTCACCAGAGAAAAATGATTGGACTGCATTTTATCACTGTAGCTTAAGCTCCCACACATGAGGCCACAAAATTATATTCATCCATCAATTCCTAAAAGCCACCTATATATTGCACTTGGCATAAAAGCAGAAAAGTATTCAAGAAGCAGAATTATTCAGGCCTTTCTTGTCTGCCTTGCATTTATCTATTGATCTTCTGTGTGAAGTGACCACATGGCTTCAGCATGCTTCAGTCACCAGCAATCTGTGTCAAATCATTTACAAAAATGGAATGATCAAAGGTGTTATTGATCTTTCTCTCCACACTAAAGTCAAACTCTTGTCTTCTCTTTACCGAACTCCTGCTAATTCTCCCTGTAGGCTGTTAACTCTTGGTGTTTGTCATGGAAAGGAATTATGTTTAGTGATAAGATGCCTAGAGAAAGGTGAACGTCTCTTTGAAAATGTTGAAAATGGTTCTCTGATCATACCAAATGCAAAATAAATATAATCTCATAGTAATAAATGAGTAGGACAAATTAGAAGTCCATATAGAAAAAGCAAAATACTTCCTACACTGCCCCATTGGCAAGGCCTTTAAGAAATCCACCTGTGTGTCAAGCTCTCAAACCTCTCCTGGCTGTTATGTGTGTAATGATGGTGGCTGTCACCCCTCAGTGCTCAATTGAGCCTCGTTCCACTTCAATGCAGCAATCCAGCAGATATCAGAAATATTTCCCACTTCTGACTCACGCTAAAACAATCTGGAGGCTCTTGGTTTGAATTTCATATTGCACTGCAAGCCCTAATGGCCATGCCCATCATTGGACTATCCAGTAATAACCATATGCAGAGTTTATATTAACAGACATTAAATACCATTTCATGTATTTATGACTAATTTGGACTGCTCCAAAAGTAAAGCCTCCTATTATATGATGTTGGCTCACAACATCAGAAGCAGATGGTGGTGGTATGGCAAGGTTGAACCTTCCAACCAATATTACACTACATTTTGTTACTGAGTGACAGACAGCAGCAGAGGGGCATCTGACAAATTGGTGACTGACACGGAAGTGCACACAAAGCAAAGGTGTGTCACTGAATTCCTCCATGTGAAATAAATTGCACCCACATCCATTCATGACGCCAGCAGAAACTTTATGGAGACCAAACAGTGCACGTGAGCACAGTGAGGCCGTGCATGTCTGCAGTGACAGTGGTTACCTCCAGTGGTGCAGAGTTTTTACAAGTGGAGCATGCAGGTTCTTGTTCATCGCTGGTGAAAACACATAGCAGCTAATGGTTGTGACTAAGTTGAAAAAAGAGTGTCTTTTAACTGAGAAATCACTCTATCAAATAGTGTCATTATGCTCTTTGTATCTGTTGAAGTTTCCAAGGAAATAAGAGGCATTACCTTCAGAGCGATCTATGTTTCTGTAGGTTTGACTTAAAAGGAAATACACACAGTCACATTCCAAGCAGTGAGTTATCTGAAAGGTACATAAGCCTTAAAAAAAAAAAAGGAAACCAATTCAAAGAAGAAAGGAGAAATCAAGACAAGGCTTGCTCTGCTGCTCTGCTTTGTTTTTTGGGCATCAGTCTGTTTCACATGCATACAAGCATATAAACTGTAGTCTAGTTACTCAAACAAAAAATGTTGTTCACTTTTAAATATGTCTCATTCAAAGCATGCATAATGAATCCTGGAAACTTTTTTGGTCAAAGGTGTCATCTAAAACCTAAAGCAGTTTAGTGGTCAGTACTTAGAGCAGCAGCAGATCCCCTCTGTGACTTGTGAGTGAAAGCTACCTTGAGTTGAGGCTCACTGAATTTAACTATATCAAAGACAATAATTCTCATTGGCAAGTCATGTAATGCCATTTCTCAGTCTGTAGCTGAAATGAGACCACGGCACCAATAAGGCTTTTGCCTGTGTTTCCCCTGCTTTAAAGAGGCATCTTCTTGCACACAGTTCAGTTCTTAAGTATCATGTGAAGATGCCACTCATTTGAATGAAAAAATGCAGAGCACAAGGCAGGTGGACACTGCAAACTTACTGAGTTAATTACATGAGTTAATGAAGACCTGTTCAGAAGTTTGACTGCTTTAATTCAGGCACCAGCTGATTATTCCCTCACAAAAGAGAATGAGTCAAACAAAAAGTTATGATGTAGTGCTCTGCAGTTTGTGTGGAAAATTATCAGAAAATTCTATGAGTTTGATGGAGGGACTATGTAAATCAAATCTACCCATACTATCATAAATCTGCAAGACCACCACTGGCATCAGCAGCCCTTCTTCTACAATGCCACCCTAGCTTTGTACACTAGTGCAATGACATTTGTCCAGTAGATGTGCTTCAGCTTAAGCAAGACTTGAGGAAAAGCCTGAAGCACTGCAGGCAAGGTGAAGATTGGGCTCATGGTCCCACCCTGTTCACATTTTCGGTCTTTCCCATCCTTTCAATAAAGCAAGAACTTCCACATGGAAATTTAAAACAAACAAGAACACTTTTACAACTGTTCTGTTTACTATTCCACATGGAAATTTAAAACAAACAAGTATACTCTTACAATTGTTCTGTTTACTACAGTGTAATAAAATAAACATTAAAAAAAACCATCACATTACTTACTGCCAAATTAACAATGAAGAAACACTGAAACAATGGCAGTAGACATGCAGTAATTGTTATTTTTCATTAAGATCCTTCATACCAGACTTCTTCCAGAAGTTAATTTTCAAAGCTTAAAATTCTTGAAAAGCCAGAAGCACTTTGGAGAGGTTTTCTAATCCTCTGAATACTGGATTACTCCATGCGCATGCATTTGACCCTGACAACTGAAAACAAAGTATTATTTATGCTTCAGTAAGACAAAAACTGTATGCAGTAAACATTTATGACAAGACTGGGACTACTCATGATTAAACACACTGTGGAACTGGAGTGGAAAAGGAGAACTCATCTTGAACTCCTGTACAAATCTGCTAACTGTCCCTAATCCTTCACAGCACAGAGGAAAGCATAACTACCAGAGCGGACTGTGGGCCCTCATCATTCAGATGAGTAAACTTTTCATCCACCTGACACTGAACGTACAAGATTTATTCTGTAAGCAAACAAAAGGAAAGAACAGCACCAATGCATGAAGATAAATTCACTTTCATAATGTGATTACTGAAAATCAACCTCCTAAGTATGCAGGACTCCAGAGTCTGAAGGAGGTTTATTAGTCCTCATCATCCAGTACTTACCACCCAAAGGACGCCACGCTTTTCTACATTTACCACTGCTATAAAACTGGCAATTTTTCAGTTATATGTGGCCCAGCAAAGTGGCAGAAGTACTGCTAAGAGCACACATTGTATAAACATCAGCAGCTAGCAGCAGGATTTGAAATTGGGCTCCATCAGCCAGCAGATGTAAAGCTGTCAACTCTCCTCCAGCAGCTACACTGGTATAACATGATGCACAGGCTGTGGTCAGTGCAGTTGGCTTCAGTAGAACAGCACAAACATTACAGGCTGGCTCCTGTTACTGAACAGCAAGGATTTGTTTTTCTAACACTCACTAGTGCTGCTCCCACTTAAAATCCCTCTGGGAAACAAAAGCAGACTTTCCTTTATTTCTCTACTTTCTGCATCTTTAATGTAAGCATATACAGAGTTATAATTTCAAATGGTTGTGCATTACCACTTGGACATCAGCTTTGGCAACAGACATTGTGCAACTTGCCACGTCACAAGGCTCTGCCCATTTCAGCCTGTCAGAGGTCTCTCCAGGATGTATTCAGTGCATGCAGGAATCTGTTTCAAAAGATGTTTAATGACTACATTTGCTTCAGAACATTTACTTGGGTCCTACTCGTTCACAGTCAACATGTAGCTCATTCTTTGGATTTGCACAGACCTATGCACATAATGCAGGGTTTGTAAGCTGTGACTTGCACTGTTTATTTGTTTCCTTAACCTACATACATCTGAAGATCTGAAAACAGGAATGAGATTGCCCAAATCACATATGGTCAATCATAGCAAAATCTGGAAATTATTCCAACTGAAGATATCTTGAGCTAGGTGTAAGTGGAAAGTTCAGACCTCATGCTGCCACAAACCATGGGTCAACACTGTCTCACTGTCATTAGCTGCATACATGTTGACACAGCTAATAGCTTAAATGAACTTCATGGAAGAGAACACACAGCTGTAAATCTGCACTCTCCAGGCATAAAGTGCTTACAGCTGAAATACCTGGAACAAAACAGAGGTGAAGATGTACTGAGACAGACTGAGCCCTCCCACTGTTTGACTGCAGACACTATTCAATAGCGTCTGAAGATAGCAGAGCTCAGACTTTACCAAGCAAGAAACACATTTAACTAGGAAAACATTATTCAGAATGTTGTGGTAGTCATTAGGTGTAAATCTACAGTAAATCTCTTAGTAATGCTGGAAGAGCTCCACTTTAAAAAAGGTGAGATTTAGAAGAGAACTAGGGAAACAATTTGCCTGCTTTGTTTGCATGGGCTAATTAAAAATAACTGCAAACTGTACTAATGATGCAGGCTTTCTCTAAGCAGCAACAAACAACCTCCAAAGCTATTCCCTGTCTAAACATTTGGTCTTCCTCAAACTTAAAAATACATTCCATACCAATTTATTTTAATTACCCATAAGCAACAGGGGGGAAATGTTCACATCTTAGTCATTTAAGCCCAAATTTGCCTGGTATACAGATGAGTTTCAGAGTCCTCCATAACATGGCTCAGAATGAGAATACGACACAAGCTCTTGAATCTAATGATGTGATGGAGGGTTTAAATTTACCTCACAAACCATTTGAGTCTGGACAGAGACAGATGGAGAAAGTATATCAAATGCCTGTATTTCAGGAGAAAAAAATGGAAATATTGGAAACATAATTACAAAATCAATTTAGGAAACATTAAATCTACTAAAGTCTGAATCCTCCCGACAACAGAGGTTTCAAATGCAAATGCTGAAGGATCAGTGCTACAATTCAACTGTGCAGATATTCCGAATATGTATATTGCAAATAATAGGCATTTCTCTCCAGCTGCTCTGCACCCCATGAAAAGTGAACCTAGTCTCACTGTCCAGTCACAGGACCTGGCTTCCAATTCTGGCTCTGATTCCACTGCTTTCAGAGACTCTGGAAAAATAAATTAACTCCTAGTGGCCCAGTAGCCATGCTGGTTAATCAACCCCTCTGATATATCAAGATTTAAATAACAAATTATTTCACTGAATTTAATTGACTCTTCTTTCCTCATGTGCACTGGAACAGCAAAAATTCAGCCACTAAAGGGTCTTCTGTCTAAAAGGGAGACTGGGGCAGGCATGAATTCACCACCTCAGAGTGCTCCTCTTCCCCTGCCCATGGGCAGAGCCTGACAGACAGCCTGTCACCTGGCTGCTTCGTCACTTGGGCACACACATTCAAGCAAAGCAGAGGCCACAGCAACCTGCAGCTGACCCTGGAATAAGACAGGCTCCTCTCCCAGTCAAATTAGGTACTGAGAAAAAAACATTTCAGCTGTTTTAATCCCCTTCCTTTACAATGTGAACATAATATTACTTTTCTTCATCCACTGAACAAATAGGAAATCATCTTAACAAACAGAAACTGCATATGCTGACAAATCTGTAACATTATCTTGGTTTTGTCACTGCATTCAAAATGCTTCAAATGAAAGAAAGGAAAGTGGGAACAATTCTTCTTCTAGTTGCACTCCAGCTACTAGGAATACAGCCTTAAACAACCATTTCAACACTTCAGCCACCTTCCTGCTCGTGTGTAACAGCCTCCTGTACTCAAATTATCTCTTTCTGCCTGAAGTTACAGGATGTGAGCTGCACAGTTGGGTAGGGACAGAAGTGCCAGCAACACCACACCTAGCTCCACAAAACATTAAACCCAGATTTAAAATGTTCCTCCTCCAGCATCTGACCTCGTCTCCCAGCAGGACAGCTTTCACTCTTCAGCAAAGAGCTGTCCTCCTGGAGACATCACCCTCCTCCCTGGATGTGCAATTAGCATCCTTGTTGAAGGCTACACAAGAAAGAAGGTACTGTTGTGCTCAAACATTCCTTTTCCCAAATAAAAGTTTCTTCCAAAAGTGGTCTGCTGCTAAACATTCTTTAAGTGCCAGCATGTCACCAGGCAGTGCTGTGGATGTGCTGGCGGGCTGGGGATCAGGTGGGAACTGGAAGAGAGAAGTGCATGCAGAAGAGCACTGAGTCTGCCCCACAGTTGTACTGTATTATCCAGGTCTTCTGAGCCCTTCCCTTGAAATGGGCAGACAAGGCTTTCTCTGCAGTGCTGACTGGCTCCTCAAAGCTCAGCGTGGAGGATGAATCCCACAGCCACAGACAGGAGACTCACGAAGCTTCCCCAGAATATTTCAGATTCTATCTTTAAAACCAGAAGGATTGCTGCTAGATCCCATCTGACTTCTCCTCTGACAGGATGAAGCATATAAATCCTGAAATCTTTTCAGTACCTTCCAGTACACCTTTTAGAAAGCCATCCTGTCAGTGTGAAACATCAGGTGATGGAGATAGAGCAGCATTCCCTGCAGAGGCATTCCTATGAATAACAGCCCTCTACACCCCAGATAAAAAGTGTTTTTTCAGTTTCCAACCACTTGACCTTGCTGTCTCAGATACCTGGACCTGGATACCTGGATACATGAAGATTCCTCTATTCTCAAAAAATCATTCCCTGCGTGGGTAATTATAGTTGTCTCACCATTCAAACTGGACATTCTGAATTCTACCACAGGAATTTAACAAGTAAAACTAGTCAGTTTATTTCAAAGGAGAAGTTTGTAAGCCAAAGTGGACTTCTCCATAATTAAAAATATGAAAAAAAGCCACACCACTTCAGATGAGAAGTTCTGCGATTTGGATGAACTGCACTGACAAAGTGTATAAGTCTCACATTTTCCACTTGCAATTATAAACTCTCAAGGTTTAGAACTTGAAGTTTAAGAATTTCAATACAAAACAGTGCAAAAACTGAAAGCAGAAAGCATTTCCTTTTGTCTTGTTTAGGCAACTTTGTATCTTGGTAGGTTACAGACCCCCATTACCAAAAAGGTAGCTTTTTTATGTCAAAATATGTGCCATAACGAAGACTTGGAAAGCTCTTCAACAGTTCAATAAACATTTGAGCGACACTCAGAAATATGGTCTGATTTTTTGGTGGTCCTGAGTGGAGGCAGGAGTAGGACTCGATGATCTTTTTGTCCCCCTTCCAACTCAGGGTATTCTATGATTAAAATTATATTCTTGAAATTAAAAATTCAAATTTGAAGGGACATTCTCATCTGCTACCCATCCTCTTTTGCCTCTTCTGCTTTTCCTTACAGTTTTCCTTCTATTTTTGTTGTTTCTGTGCCTTTATAATGAGTTCTTTTGTTGTTATAAGATGCAAAGAAAAAACTTCAAATGCCACAGAGGGATAAACGTATAACAACCAGAAGCAGAATAAATGTATTACTTCTAGCTGCACAACTGGATGACCTTATTTGCAATCTTTCATATTAGCTGGCTTTTATGTATCTGCTTTTTGAAATCTGCTAATTCCGCAATAACGTCTTCATAACATTAAACTATGTGTGTTACACTGAATATATATTATCACATGCATTGAAATAACTTCTCATTATAGGATTTCCTAACTCCTACATCCCCATATGACAAAAATGTAAACAATTTTTACCTCGTATTTTAAAGTATGGCTGACAAATGCAGAAGATGAATACTTGTAGGGAAATTATAATAGCTGTAATTTTTTTATCTGTGACATTGCGTTTTCCTTTTTTTGTTGTTTACAGTACTAGTACAGCCAGGGGAAGACAGTGCTGGGTCAAAATGCAGATAGTGATGGAAGAAAATCGTTAATTAAATCTTCTTTGCCATGTATCTGCTCTCTTAAATATGAACATTTTTAGAACTAAATTATACTTTTAATATGGATTAGAAAGCCAATCAAGAGGAGATGGCTGGGCTTTATTTTTCTTGTTTATTCACTCGGCAAAATTCCATTTGGTTTCTCAGAAAAATCACCTTCCTGCTAACAGTAATAGGAAGAAAATAACTTGAATTTCCAAACCAGAATTACATTTAAGACCAGAAAGCAGAGAGAGACAATAAATGTGAAGCCCCCACAAGTCAATTTTGCAGTCACCTTCCTAACCACACGCCCATTTTCTGACAACAAACCAACTCTAATCTAGAATAGAGGTTGACAATGATGTCAATGTGGTCACAACACTCTATTGTATCTGTCGATTAAGTGTTTCTTTTATTCATAATGTCCTTGTGCTTTGCTCTCCAAAGTCACTCAGGTGAATTTACCGAATATATTTTCACAACAGTGTACCAATTGGAAAGGCTTAGGAACACATAATTATTCCATATCATTGCCTTTTACTGCTGTGATAGGATAAAGATATCCCATAGAAAAGAAAAAAAAAAAAAAAAAGAGAGACCCATTTCAGAGCACAGAAGGTTTATTTCTTTCTATTTCTCTCTCTCTTTTTCTGTTTTGCAAATGGCCCTAGCTCTTACACTTTCATAAGCAAAATGATTCACTGCAGGAAATGAAGCGTTAATGCAGCTTCACGACATTTTGAAGCTACAGCTGTTTCAATAGACAAGATTTTTAGCCCTGAATGTATCAGTAGCACTTGGAGCTGAAAGCATCGATTGAGTGAAGAAGGGCTTGACCCTTTGCTCAGAGACTTCAAAGTTGTGAGTCATATGGCCTGGAAAGAATCCCTGAGGTATTCAGAAATAAAAGTGCAACATTACCATTATGCCTCCATAGAAATACATATTTGCTCCTAATTTATCATGATGCATCAAGTTGCAGTAATGAATCTGAAAGTTTAAGTCTCATCTTTCAAAGGATCAATGCAAGAAACATAAAGCTGCAGACATGGTCAGGTAGATCTTGACTTGGCAGAAGCTGGTTTGGGCCCCACTGCCACTGGCAGCACTGCACTTCGCTGTGCTCTCATTGCCTCCTAAAAACAAACCCAGGCCAGGAGGACACTGCCTGCATGGGAGAACTCCATGACTCACAAAGTCTGCCATTTAATAATATCTGCATTAATTACTTTGCCAAAGAAGAGTGGTCACGAATCACAAAAGCCAACAACTACGCTGTCTTCAGCGTTTTTTTCAGCAAAGATTGCTTCATTTGCTGTTTGCAGAATACTCTTTTCTTCGCTTAACAAGTCTTTTTAAATAGTTGCAGTGAGAGTTCCCATCTATTAGAGTCTGGGCCAGAGCCAGAAGGCTCTGAATGAGTCCCTAAAAAGGAAGGGGATAACTGCAAGTGTAACTCCTGAACAACTATACGGGTGATTGCTTAGAGCAGAAGCATCTCGTGTCAAGAAAACCAAGGTAGAAGTCTGAACTCTGAACTACCCGTATAAGATATAACCAGGATTGAAGAAAAAACCTTGCAGTAAACAAAAATGGACTAGGAAAAAAAGCTGAGGAAATTAAAATCTCAGTAAGTACTGCTCCCAATGAAGAAAGAGATACAAAATGAACGAGAAACATATTGCAGCAATGGGTAGGAAATGAGATGAAAGAGAACTTGGGAAAGAAAAGAGGCAAGATGAGCAGACACACAGCCTAGAACCAGATTGTTTCTGTCTTTCTGTGATATCCCCAGAGCAAGGAAAAGGTTATTCTGTGGGAAATGTTCTTGGCAATCATCACTTTCAGTGATTCCAACAGTTTGCAACATCTTGCTTTCATTTCTCGCCATAGGAAAAGGGCAAAGAAATCGGGACACTCCTGTTGTCCCTGCAGATACAAAGGATGAGGCATGCAAGGGACTGAAGTTTCTATGCGGGAGGAAAATAATGAATAAAACCCTTGGTAAGTCACAGTGAATGAATGCTTACTCACCCAGGAGCTGTGAACAATTGGTACTAATTGATCACACTGACTGTATTCATGCTTAGAAAAGTTAATTGCATTTATATAAGAACTGAATCAATAGAGATGTTTCCATGCTCTTATAACTCTGATTTTATGTAACATCCTCATTAGAAATACAAACAGTTACAACAGGTGTCTGTGATGATAGGTTTAACTTGGACACTGGAACAAACCGGGGGTAACTCCTAAAACCAACCAAAACTAAGCACTTCAGGAGTATACCACAAGAAATCCACAGTAATTAAATGCATTTTGGAAGGATTAAATGAATTCAGATTCAACACTGATTCATCAAAAAAATAAATAAATAATGTCTTTTAGGTCATATGGGCGGGTCACTAAAATCTTATGTTCGGTATTACGGAATCTGCCACCCTTTGATCTGCCACCCTGCCTCCATTCCAATTAAGAGGCATTGTTGAATTGTCCTCCACAATATGTTAGACCTAACGTATCCTAAGTCATTTGGGCCAGATGAACCTGTCTGATAACAGCTCACTCTTAATTTTCCTACCTATGGCTGCTGTGCCTGCAGACTACAAAGGATTAACTGTATGTGGGTTTTGCCTATTCAAAGCTTTGTGCAACCTATTTCCCTGCACAGAACATCTCATGCATTTCTCTAGCACACAATGACACTACTCAGCAACTCTTATGATTTCATCGTTTTCATCCAATAGTTTCAAGAGTTGGCTATGGAAATGTAACTGTGGGATAACACAAGTATTCCACTTAAAAAACACAGAATCATAGAATATCCTGAGCTGGAAGGGACCCATGGGGATCTTCACAACCATAGGAATCATTTGGTTTTTAATTCCTTTTGACTGGACTCAGAGTGGCACAAGCTGAAGCAGAATCTGCCCCTTCTACAACCCATATCTGTGGCCTCATTACTCTCCTCCTCAGATAGAGGAACAGTTCTGGGTTAGATCATTCATGTCATAGGGCCGCTGACATTCAAAGCACTACAATGATTTTGACCAGCTCAGGGAGCAGATCTATTGTTCTATAATGATTCAATAGGTGATAAATCCATTCATTCCAAAATGATGTTGCTATCAAAGGAGCAAAGGCTTCTTATGAGGATTTCAACACCTAATTGGATCTGAAGAGATGCCCTTCCTAAATTAAATGTGTCTAATACTTTGCAGTAATCAAATACAAGGGCTAAGAATGACATGGACATTTGAATGGTACTGAAGCTCATGTGACATCAAAACCACAAGGCTAACATATTTGTGATTAAGAAGAATTATTTAAAATAATAATAAAAAACATTGTAAGACCCTATGCCCATGCCCCCAGAAATGCTTAGAGAATAGTAACAAATAATAACAGGGAGATATCTTCTGGAAAGGCAGTTAGTTTGTGGCTCCATCTAGACTTGCTAGGTCTCAGTTCCAACCTAGAGACTCACACATGGGTCAGGTATCCAGACTAAGGAATAACCTGAACTGTAAGGGTCTGGACTGATTTATTTAGGCTATGCCAGAAAAGAAACTCTTTATGAAAACAAAACTACAGAAGGTGGAGTTAATTCTTTCCAGGTCTGGATCCAGGCAAACCTCTGTCCCACATTTGCTGGAAAGATGGAAAATTTACTTACACTTGCCCCCAGGAAGCCAGAATTTGGTAGCACAATGTTGGTAGCTGAGCAAAAATAGGGGATTGTGTCTAACTTGTTTCTCACGCTCAGAAGCCAAAGCTCTAAAAGATTATGCTATCTCCTTGCTGGAAGACAGAAACAATGTTCTCCTAAAGATGCTGTGTCATGGAGGATTTGCTGCCACATACACATATCCTTCCAATTTTGATGAAAGTCTCATAAGTAAAATTAGCTATGCTGTCTCTCTCCCTAGCAGGTCATTTTATATCATAGCCAAATTTCTTAACAAGTAACAATTACCAATCCACGTCGCCTGTAAGTGCGCCCAACAGTCACAGACTACGGGATGACATATTATACCCATGAATACCTCACAATTGAAATACATTTTCCCTATGGGTCTACATCACTGCTTGATTTAATTTTTTCTGACATTTGGCCCGGAGCTTCTTTAAAGAAATGAACTTAGGATGGCTTTGCTGACAGCAAAGGACAAACCATGGCTATATGTTCAATTCCTACTTAAATCAAGCACACTACTCTTTTAAATACTAATCTTGCACAAACTGTGGGATAGCCACTAAGATCTCTTAGAGTTCATCTTCTGTTTGAGGATGAGCTAGAGATCCACATAGGCAATAAAAACATTCCAATACAAATCATACAACTGTGATGAAATAAACATTTTCACCAGTGACAAATTTATAGATGTGAAAGGAGATATGCCAATTCATCAGAATCCCTACCAGCGCGTTTTACAACCTCAGTAGTTTTAACTATGAATCATCCATATTCTGCTTAGGATTGGCTTCCTTTCCCTTTTCCTCCATGATGTTTTCTAAAAAACAGGTACATTAAAAAAGTCATTTGAGGAGTACTCCTTAGAGAGAAAGGCAAATGAAGCAGCTGTAAAGTAGAAGTAAACTGGGGGAGAAGAGATGGATTCGAGCGCCACAGTGCTTCTAATAAATCTCCTACCTGAACAGTCACCAAAAAGAGTCCACATTCAATCTCCACTTAGGCTGTATCTTTCTCTTCAACATTATGAAGCTGTTATTAATATAATTAAGTTGTGTGCCTCTCCAAATATTAAATTTAATACCTATTATAAGTGACACGGTGACAAGTTTGGAGCAGGAAGTCCTCTGGCTGTGATACAGGCACAGCAACATCTATGCAGTGTTCCCAACAGCTCTCTGAGAACACAGCTCAGTCCTGTGCCTGAGGAACACCCTGAGGCTGTATGATCTCCGCTTCCGTTTGAATCTCTGCTTCTCATGTTGAGGGGAGCTGAATATATCATAAGGAGAACTATATAATTTCAACTGTGCAAAGCTCTGAAACTACTGGTAATTCCATTAATTTATTTTCATAACCAGACAGAAATGGTTGCTGAAGGCTTTAGAAAAGGAAAAATATGGAAAAAATAATAATAATAATATTACAGTAAAAACAGTTTTAAGAGGCCTGGCCTCAGTCCCAATTCTCTGAGGACAGTCGTCTGAGCTCTGCATTTCAGCTCACAGTAAATGCTCCTGAGCACAAACAGACCAGGGGCTGGAGGTCAGTCAGAACAGCACATGAATGTACGCATTCCAACAGTGGTGGATTGTACTGCATCCATGAGCCTGACTGTCCAGAACCAGAAAAATACTGCAACAAGTCGAAGCAGGACCCAGGTCAACTGTTGGCAGTTACCATTATATTACACACCCCCAAGGGTTTTTCGTCCTTCTTTGAAATTACAGAATGTCTCATCAAAACACACAAGTTTTTCAGGCTCAGTACATCCTTCCCCATACAAGTACTTCTAAACTCAATTATTTTTAGTAAATTTTGATTGTCCTTCCAATCCACTTTTCCTCCTGCTTTCTGCAGCAACTTTACCACTCTGAGGTGTCACGAACACAGAATAACATAAACTCTTCTCTGGGTTAAAACTGGTCATCTCAGGATTAAAATCAAACATATCCGATCTTTGAATACATGAATTTTTGCACAAATGACAGATGCTTAAAAGTAGATCTGATCCGTTTTTAGAACAGCAAAATAGAGAACTTCAGCCTAACTTTACCATGCTTTCAAATGTCCACTATTCAGAGCCTTTCCATTTCTCACTCTTTCAAAAGCACAGCCCACGTGTTTGTGGAAATCCCAGAACAATACGCTCCAGGTGCATACATCTATAGAATTACTTTTCTACCCGTTATCAGGGTATCTTGCCGTGAGCAATCTCTAAGAATGTGGAGAAACAACCACAAGCAATTGAGTTCCTGTTTATCAGGTAAATCTTCATCAGTAGTTAATCAAGTATCCTCACTGTAAACACAAAACAAGATGCACATAAACTACCACTAAGTAAAGAAACAGAAAGGTTTCCTAGATAAAGATTGCCCATACCAACCACGTTTATACAGTGTTAGTGAAATTTGTATTTCGTTAACAGATTTTCTCCCCACCTTCTTAACTATGTCAGAAAGTTTCAGTTCAACCTTTGAGACTACATCATTGTTTAAATGCCAAAAATGCCTCTTTAGCCTGAAGTTTGCACAGAAGACTACTTTGAATTATCACTCTCAAGAACAAACAACTCATTTCAGTTCCAATGAACTGAATTCTTTTTTTTTCCAAAAATCAATTCTTTTTGCTGAGCTTTTACTCTCTGCTCTATCCATCTAACACACCTCAGCCAAGCCTCCCCTTGCCCGTGCAACTCTCAATAATAATGATTTTCACTTTACAAATGTTGTAATTCAGGCTCTTTGTCTTGCCCTAAGTTTCTTTCACTTGAGGCAGGAAGAACTAATAGACAGATCACCGAAGATCTGTATTTTTTTTTTCCTAGGGATATAGCACATCCTTAGCGTGACCAGAGAAAGCCATTTAGCTCCCTGCTTCTGTCTCATCCATTTAGGGAAGATCATCCTAAGACATATAAAGTCACAACTCTTCACTTTCAGAAAAACAACGGCTTCATTAGAGTACAAATTGTATTCTTTATCAGATTTCAAATTAAAAAATGCCTTAATTTGAAAAATGGTAAGTAAACTTGTTTCTTAACAACACTGTGAACCTCTTAAATCATGCATAAGCATGATTTTAAAAAAAATCAACTTTACTAGGGCAGAAAAAGAAAAATTTTAGTGCCAACTCTGGTCCATTAGATTTTAATTGGCTCCAGCTGGCAGTCCCATAAACTATAACATTTTTTTACCTGAAGCTGAGCAGCTGTCCACACAAAGAAACAAAAAACTCCTACTCAGGAAAAAGAAAAAAAAAATGGTAACTGCTTCCTTACAGTTTAATATGGAATCACAGCCAGTGGTAACACAGCAAAGAGCTCTCTCAGAGTGCATTTTTATCCAAAACCCAAATCACCTCAAAAACTAAAAATCAGCAATACACTCACACACGAAGAATGCAAATGCTCTACTAGTGAGGGAGTTAACTTTACATGTTCTAAACTCAGAAATTGGGAATACTTTTCCAAAAGATCTCTGCTCTACATGCCTGGCTGGTTGCACTCCAGGAAAGTGTACTTCAATTCCTCTTGCTGCCAAACTCCATAGGCACAGTGGCTCAAACTGAGTAATTCCTTCAAGCTTTCTCACCCAGGTGAAAAGGATTTAATTGTGGAAACTGTGGAAGCAAAGTAGTTCTGCCACTTCAACAATTACATGTGATTTTAGTCCATGCAATTTACAGACAACCGATCCCATATCATCTATATATGTGCAGATAGGTTGATACCTATTAAATACATTTCATAAGAAATTACAGCTACTTAATCAGATTCTTATCTCATTGTAACATAGTAGGTTAACAACCAAATCAACAAGATATTCCAGGTTTTCACTGAGAGACAAAGATCAAAACTTGGTCCGCAGGACATAATATACAATTTTACTTATCCTTTCATTAGTTTCTCTTTGAGAATGAGCAAGAAGGAAAAAAAAAAAACTTAAATCTGATCTAAAACAAACACTTTGCAGACTTCAGATAAGGGGGTGCTCCTGAGGAGATGGACAGGTCTTTCAGCAATACACCATCCTGTGACAGCACCCTGTAGTGCTCCCCACTGCCACGCTATGTTCCTCTCAATGACAAACAACGTGAAGACGTCCCCACTAAATTGTGCCGGCACCGCCCAGTGGTCAACACATGGATAAAGAGATGGGAAAGAGTGGTCCGGCACTGGAATGGCCTGCCTAGGGAGGTGGTTGAGGCACCGTCCCTAGCGCTGTTCAAGAAGCGTTTAGATGAGGTGCTGAGGGATTTGATTTAGTAGCTTGGTGGGTAGGGATGGTGGTGGGAGGATGGTTGGACTAGATGATGTTGTAGGTCCTTTCCAACCTGATGAATCTATGAATCTATGAAAAGTCCTCTTCATTAAATGATACATACAAGACTCATAAAATGAGGAATTAGGACGCACTCCCCTTTAAAATCTTGAACAAGGCCTTGTGCTTTCTCCCTGATGAACACCTGAGTGCCTTTCTTCCACCTCTCACCCTGCTGGCACAAAGCCCTTCTAAAGAACTAGAAAACTGACACTAAAAAACATAAGCAGACATAGGCCCTGAGAGCTCAAAGCCTCGGAGCTTTCTCTCCATCCCCAGGACACACAGCCCAGCTCTGCACCCAGGAAACAATGCAGAGCTCTGGCATCACTCCTCCCAGCACTCTCTCCAGCAATAAAACGAACAGTCAAAGCTATTTTTAAAATGACCCTAATGATGTAAATTAGACAAACATTAATAAACTCAGCAGGTTATTTCCCTACTGGAAAAACCACCGTAGATCAGAATAGCTCTCGTGCCAGTGATTCATATTGTTATACAGGGCCTGCATCTGAAAATAAAGGTTCCACGGGAGACCTGCATTGAAAACACCTTATCCACTAGGATTGCCTTTATTATTTCTGCACTACAAAGAGTCCAATAAAAGAGCTGTATTAAAACAGCCCCCTGGTTACCAGAATGCTGTGATTAAATGTTTGACTTACAGTTTGCTTATTAAGCAAAGCAAACATCGGCAGCTTTCCAGACTTTTGAACTTTGAGTCATACTGTAGCATTAGGGCTGCCCCAAACCTGCTCACATCCTACAAACTGCACATAATACAAGCCTGCAGGTTATATTTTATCCTTCTGTAAAGTGGTGAGCACCTGAATGTAGAAGGGTTAATTTCCCATTACGGGGGTGTCTTAAAGCTGTGCAACACAGACACTAAGGAAGCACTTTTTTTGCTCTCAATGGCAAAATGTTTATGCCAGATGGTTACAGTTTCTCATTTTAAAAGAAATATATACTTCCATATTAATATCTACTCCAAAAATTCTTATGTTGGCTAATGATGTCATTTCCATATGTGAAATGACATTCCATATGTGAAACTACATGCAGGAGGAAAAAAAAAGACTACCGAAAGACTGTGAACACTAAAGTAAGCACTATTTTCCTACCTCCACACTGGACTAAAACTTATGCATGAACAGGAGCTCCTGAAGCAGCTGACAGGACTCAGATTGATGGGACTGTCACCGTGACAGCAAGCAGGGCTCCCAAGCACCCAGCAGTCCAGCTGCACCTTTCCAAGACCTTCTCCAAATCTGCTGTGACACCTGACGTTGGCTTTGGAGACAAGACAGCCACCTGAGCACTTGGGAACTGTCACCGGACTGTCCTGTGAGCACCCTGATTAATATCGTACAACACAACTATTTAATCATATGGCTAGCAATAAAAATAATATGGAAATGGACCAAATGTTGCTTTTATATATGGGGTCGGCAACCAATGCACATGCCAAAGCCCAAATCCCCTCTATTTAGACACCAACCTCTGTTTTAGTACCTACATTTATTGCTAATGGCCTCAAAAATCCCCCAGCTCAGCTGCACCTTCTGTCCCTCAGGTGTACAGATGTTAGAGCCAGCACAAGCCCACATGCATATAACTCTGACACTGGGCTGATGCTCACAGGTCCACCAAGCCAGATCTCTCATCTGTTGTGCTGCAATGGTCCAGTTCATTCTATGAATTACAAGCTGGCATATTCATCTTGCTGTAAACTGCAAAAAGGGAGGCTTGGATTTAGCTTGCAGATGGGTACCTAAATATAGGTGCCACACGCAGATGTTCACATGTGAAGAACTCACCTGCGCACTCAGTGGAGTCCAAATGAGCTGCTCAGTTCATCCCAAAGCAGGCACTTAGATCTGGTTAGCTGAGCAGCTCCAGACTGCCTTGCTTCAGAAGCTAAACAGCTTTACACTCCTATAATGAGATCTTCACTGACTTTATAATGGAAGCTTAGACTCCTGCTGCACATGTAGACAGCTCTACGCAGATATTTATATTCACAAATGGAATCTTACCCAAATTCTAACGAGATGATGGTAGGTACAGGTTTTACTGAACATTTTTATCAACCTGTCTTTCCTGCTCCAAAGGGATAAGAGCCTTCATCAGAAATGTGGGAAAGCTTACACATTTTATAATGTTTCAATTTGTTCGTTAAAAAAGTATATGCAGATCCTTCTGTCCAAAACTTGTACAAACTAAATTTCAGATATGTTAACTCAGTCATTATTCTTCACTTATGGTATAGCTACTCTGTTCCACTGTTGTCACTCAGTATCATCACATTTGTGAGGCCACAAAGGATTTAAGCATGTCATTTAATCATTCTCCAAAAGGCACACTGAACAATGTCACATCTTTATCATTGCATATGGCATCACTTATCCTGATAGCTGTAAAAGCAAGAATCACTGTTAAAGCATTTTAATCCTGTCAGACAGGGATATTAACCTGCTATTTTAGAAGCCATTGCCATCTGATCTGTGGAACAGTGACAATGATGGCTTCCAAAGGAACAATTCTTTTCTCTTGGCAGAAAGAATATACAAATAGCTTTGATGGAGATGGAACTCAAGACCTGCCAGAGAAAACTTTTGATGGAAGTTATTTCATTAAAGGCAGTGTGGAAAATAAGCTGAGTTCCTTAAAACATCCATTACCTTCCTGCCATACAGAACAAATTTATCTCTTTCCCTCATTTGTAGGTATACATGCCTACATTATTCACTTATCTGTGCCTACAAACACAAAGCTGAAGAGTGACCTCACGCTACTGTTAGTGTCCTAGCAAGGATTTCAATCCCAAAGTATGCTTAAAGAGGGAGAACAGGTGTGTAAACAGAAGATCCTGCGTCACGGATTGAACATTTGCTTGAACAAGTACTGCACTGAGTCTAAGCATGACAACCCAAGGAAGCAACTGGACTTTGGATTCCAGGCACAGTGCAGCACTACCAGCTGGAGTCAGTTGACAATGACTCTTTCAGACATGAGATGTTTCCTTCGTATTTCACACAATGGCTACATGAGTAATGAGCAGATGGTTTTGCTATTTGCACCACTTAGTGGAGCATGAAATGATGCACTGACAGGTAGGAGAGAAGAATTTGAAGCAGGTGCTATAGTAATACTGTGGCAGTGTACAGTATGTCAAAATCTATCATGCAAAATACTTAAAAATACATTGAGTCTCCAGCCATGGAGGTGTTAACAGCTGAATCCTTTAAAAAAAAAAAAAAAACTGAAGGGCACAAAAAATTATAACAGACAAGGACATGTTAGTGTGAATTCTAGAACTAATCCATTCAGACCCATATGTTCTTCCATCCTAATGGGAAGGAAACAACAGTCACTCAGATATTTTTTTAAAGCCAAGTTCTGATCTCCAAGACTAGCCCACTATTTGGCAGTTGTCCTCAGCTAGAAACTGCAGTACTGAGTCTCTGCAGCCCCATGATGTTGTCCAGGGCTACAAGTTGACTTAACCTTCCCATGTTAACATGCAGACAATCCAGAGCAGTGCTTACAAGCCACTGGTTTCTCTTGAAGTATGTAAAACCATGAAGAACCTCACTCAGAAACAACCAAAAAACAACCCAACTCCTATGGGTGTTTCGGACCCTCCTGAAGTGGTATGCTTGATTTTCAAGCCTGATTCGTGGATCTAAGACTGAAAAGTTCCATAACTGTAAAAATATAATAACACACAGCAATATTCATTTCTTTGGAACATTAATAAAATATTAAACAATAAAGAAAATATTACTTGGTAACAAAATATAAATTATTTTTAGTATTATAATAAGCATTGCAGGTTTTTGCTGCAACAATCACAGCGAAATAAATTAAAAAATGAACCACTGTTCCATGAGGAGCTCAGCCTCCGTGTGCAAAGTTGCACACTCACTCCTCTTATTCATCACTAAGGTTTCACTCATGTTACTTATCTCCACAGTCCTTTTCTCATATTTTGGAAGAAAAACCATACTAAACATAAGATGTCAGGACTGATTCCCCTTCCACAAATGAATTAAGATCAGTTCCACTGCTCAACAGCCCTGTACAGTTAGCTACAGCATGATAAGCCTACTGTGTGCATTTCTTCCTGCAAACTTTATGATAGAGTAACAATAGCAACTGTTAACCAGGAAAAATGAGACACAGTTACAAGAAGTGCAGCCTTCTCAGGTGGAATGCACCCACTTTCATGAAACCTGAGCAGCGATCTGACGGATGCCAGGGCTTCACATCTCCCCCAAAAGAGGGCATCTGCAGAATGGCTTCGGCTCTGCCTCTGTGCTGACTCGGAGGAAAGAGACTGCCATCTACTGAGTTAACCCCTCTATTAGCCAAAACGGCGCTAAAACAATCAAGAGGTTAATAGTTAAAGAAAGGAGGTCAGAGAGCTTCCACAGATATCAGCTGTTCATGCTAACAAGGATTCAACAGGGAACCACGAGAGGAGCAGTTTAAAAGGAAGCCTTTTCTTCCCTTCCCTTCCTCCCCAGCTGCTTTCCCTCAGTCAACAAACTGATTTTCTAATGGGAATTATTCATTCAATGTGTACTTTTACACTATCTAACCCCCATAATCCCTCTGCTCTGAAGGACAGAGATTGCTGCATCTGCTGTTTTGCCACAGCGAAGAAGCAAAGGGAAAAGGTGAAATATCAGAAAAAAGAAAACAGAGGAAAGGCTAGAGGAAATTTGCAAGGAGATGGGAGGCTTTGGAGCCCTCACAGAGTTCATCAAAGCATTTATATGAAGCAGAGAGTAGAAAATAGCAGAGAATAAGTAGCAAAACCTATCATGAATAAAAGAGCACTGTCACAAACAGCCAGTACCCACTGACAGTGCAGTAGGTTGCTATCATTAAGAAAGAGCTTAATAAGCCTTAACACTTCAACAGCATCTCAAAGCAGAGATCTCAAAGCAATTGCAAACATTAATATCCCTGCTTGCACCAGGTGTTCTGCATGCTCATCTATTAATATCCATCAGAGCTCACGATGTTCAATAACTTGCAGCACCAGACTCCAATTGATTAAAAGCCTCAAAACAACTTGACAAGGAATGAATTATTGCCTACAGTTTAGCCAGGAAGAAGCTAAGAAATAGAATAAATGATTTCAGAAGATGCCGCACGCCTCTAGGTTCCACTAATTTTTCTTGCAACATGGAGTTTTCCTGCAGCAAAAATAAAGCTGAAATGTTTGGTCCTGAGTAGGTGTATACTGTTAATGACCCAAACAGCAAGAGCTGGGTATGCTGGGCGTCCAGCACGATGAACAGAGTGGTGGGGTGACTTAAGAAACCAGGTGTCTTACGTAAGCGTGTAACTGGAGGCCAAGTAAATTGAAGATTTTGTCTGTGTGATTTTTCAGATGTCACGCAGCACGTCGGTATCAAGGTTGGGATTAGAATATATGTCTTTTTATTCCCAGCCTGAAATGCTGTTCTGTTTCTCTGGCAATGGAAAGTGAACCAAAAACAACAGGATAATTATTTTATCCCAGGATATCTCAATTCCATCTAGCCAACTCTGCCCTCAAGGAAATAAAACTTTTCCGCTTTACTTCTTCCCAGTGCTGTTACAACTTGCATTACCACATAATTTCAGCTGGCTGCACCTGTTCTTGACAATGTCACTTTCCAACTGTGCAGAGATTTGGAAATGGTTATTAAACACTCATCAAAGAATAAAAACAAAATTGAATCTAAATGGACTGTGCTGCATTCCATGGAAGAGAGACAGCTGGCAGAGCTACAGTGCACGGAGGCATCCCGTCAGGCTCCGCACGGAATGCCATCGGGCTCCGCTGGTGGCATCACGGCTGTGGTGGCAGACTCCCACATTCCAGCCCATCGGTTCAAATCGATTTTCCATACATAGTGAGAGATGTCTTGCTCAGTTTCCTTCTACAGGGCTGCTGGAAACAGCCACGCTGAGAAGCAACCGAAGGGAATTAATTCAGCTGATTTGTTAAAAGTAAAAAAAATTATCGATATCACTGTTCATTTTTTGTCTTACGCTCCTTTGAGAGTAATCGCTCATTCTTACACATCATTCAAGGCAGAAATGACTGGAATAAAAGTAATTTCCTATACTAGACTGCCTCTAGGGAAATAGAAATAGGCTCATGGGAAAGTTTCCTGTTTACTTATTACAGCCATCATTACTTTTATTGAAACAAATATTCTCCCGCATAGTCTCACTGGATGCTGCACGCTCCCATCTCCCGGGGACTTCACGTTCATCTCAGTCTTTGCTGCTCCTGAGAGCAGTGCGTGAAGCAGCTGCAGAGCAGACACACCCCATCCCCACTTGCAAACTGCCTTGCAGGAGAGTCAGTGCAGGCTGTAGAGCCCAGCAGGCTCACGGGGATGCTCCCAGATGAGACCAAGACTTCCACACGGTGTCCTGATGCTGGTACTGCCCACAGGTCTGGCCTTAACAACGGCCTCTAGGAAGCCTGAAGCGTCTGCACAGAAAGCAGAACCACTGCCTCAAGAGGACAAAGCACTGAGGTAAGGAGAATCACCACACTTTTTATCACTGATCAGATTTCTAGCTGTTGCAGCCAGTTCAGAAGTAAGTCCCACTAAACTCTGCATGCACAAACTCAGCAACTGTTCCAAAAGCACTGCCTCCTATTTATTTCCGCTGAAACTACAACAGATACAAAGAGTGCAGTGATACTTGTCGATAGAGCGAATTCTCAGCTACAAAACATTATTATTCAGCACACTCACCAGCATTAACTGTGCATCTTCACGAGTGATAACAAGAGCCTGCACACTCTTGCTCTAGAAATCTGCACCAGCGGAAGTAGCGCACTGCTGAAAAGCACCACTCGCCACCTCACTGTGCTCACGTTCACTGCCTGGTCTCCACAAACGTTCAGTATCACTGAATGTCAGTGGATGCCATTTTCTCCAAACAGAGGAATTCAACAGCACACCTTTGCTTCATGTACCTTTCCATGTCAGATGCCATTTAGCCAGACTGCCCCTCCGCTGCCGTCTGTCACACAGCAACAAAATCTAATGGAATATTGTTGGGAAGGTTCAACCTCTACTGCCATACCACCATATAATGGCATTGCTAATAAATAGAAAGTATTACAGAACTAGAGACGAAAACATAGCAAGAACTGCAAAAGACAGACACAAGCAGACAAAGTTTCTTCCTCACACCACCCCACTCTCCCTCACCAAAACAAAGAAGAATCTAGCCTACAAGCAGCAAAGATGAGGTGCAAATTTCAAGAGATATTCAGACACAGTACATCTGTGGCACTGTGACTTGGCTGCAAAGTTGCTGCGACAAGTTTTCTGCTTGCTGCAGTCATGCATATTTCCAACCATTTTAAAGCAGTCCCGTGCAATTTGGAGCTAAAGACTGTATTACAGAGATGTTGTGACATTTTTCTGCTCAACTACTGTGAAATGTTAGTAAAGAACTGATTTGTTTCCTATCCAAACTGTCAAGCTGCAAGTGGAGAGGGCGAGGGAGGAAACCTCGGGGGAACGGCCTGATCCCAGTTCTCATCAGCAGTTTGCTTCTGCTGAGAGCAGCCATCACAGAAAATGCATGAATTCTTAAATGGTTAAAACTGTAAAGACCAAAATTCCCCAGACAGCAGCTAACAGGATCCAGGGCTTTTCACCCCTAGGTCACTAGCTCAGATCTGGTGCCTCTCAGGAGCTTGACACCACCAGCAGGATCCTCAGCTGGGGTAAAGGGTGCTCTTACACCAGCTGACAATGTGCTGCCAGTCAGCAATTTTGGAGAAATAATCCATCTCACTCCCATACTGCTCTTACAAAGAGGCTGTAACTTTTGCAGACAGGATGTCTTGCTTTCACAACCAAGGCATAATAATGTTGAAGATGAGGCAGAAATGGAAGGCATTTGACACTGTCTCCCACAACATCCTTATAACAAAGCTGAGGAACTGCCAAACAGATGAGAGGACAGGAGGTGGGCTGAGAGCTGGCTGACTGGCAGAGCTCAGAGGGTTGTGACTGGCAGTGCAGAGTCCAGCTGGATGCCTGTACTTAGCAGTGTTCTTCAGGGGTCAGTGCTGGGTCCAGTCTCATTCAACATCTTCATCAGTGACCTTGATGAGGGGACTGTGTCCACCCCCAGCAAGTTTGCTGATGGTACAGAGCTGGGAGGAATGGCTGACACACCAGAAGGCTGTGCTGCCATTCAGTGAGTCTTGGACAGCTGGGCAGAAAGGAACCAGATGAGGTTTAACAAGTGTAGAGTCTTGCACCTAGGGAGGAATAAACACATGCACCAGCACAGGTTGGGGGATAACCTGCTGGAGAGGAGCTCTGAGGAGAAGGACCTCTCAGGGGGTCCTGATGGATGACAGGCTGGCCATGAGCCAGCAGTGTGTTCTGGTGGCTAAGACCAATGGCATCCTGGGGTGCTTAAAAAAGAGTGTGTCCAGCAGTTCAGAGAGATCTCTAGAGGTCCCTTCCAACCCCTACAATTCTGCAGTTCTGTGATTCTGTGAAATACACTGCCCAGTGCACTTACTTCAATTTCAGCACTTTCATCTTCTGTCATGGTTGACAGTTCCCGGGACAGAATTACATATTTAGCTCTTTTATTCAACGTTCTTTTTTCACTGTTTCCCCTCACTAATCTTCTTCATATAAATGGTCTGACAAACTCATACCAAACCACAGACGAAGGCAATGAGAAGGAATGCAAATAAAAAAGTAGATAAACTTTTAGGCTATAGAAAGTGTTTTCTTATAAAAAGAGATACTGTGAAACTGACTCCCACGCACTGTTACAGATGTCATATGTATAAATGGATTAGAGAAATTAGAGAAATAAATTACAGTCATAAAATGTCTGATTTAATGGGCACTGGAACAGGACTACTAAGAAGTTGTCCTAATTCCAACTGAAGACAAAATGAACACCTCCATTTGCTGTAATAGCATGAGAAAAGATTTTGTGGAATAACACAAGCGTTAAATTCATCTCCAAATATCTGGATGGGTATTTAGAATCATGAAGTAAGATGGTAAGGATCTGTGGAAATAATCTGTTTTAATGCCATGCCCAGAGCACAGACAGTTTCCAAGGTAAGGCTGGCTGCTGAGGGCTGTACCCTATCAAACTTCTAGCATCTCCAAGGGTGAACACTGTACAACTCATCTGGGCACTTGTTATACTTAACCACAAATGGTTTTCATGGTGAAAAAGTTTCTCCTAATATCTGATGGGATTTGTGCTCACGGCAACTTGCGTCTAAATGAAGTCCAAGATGGACTAGCAAATGTTGGAAAAGATCCCCCTGCCTCACCTGGAAAGACTAAAAATCTGGAGTATTCCATTTGGAGGGGAGAAGGCTGTTATTATCAGTGCTGAAGCAGCTGGATAGGTGAGTGCTGCTCATCAACTCTGGCTCCTTTGGAAAGGCAGAGGCACACTCAAGAAAATGAGCTGGAGACAGGTTTTAAAACACAGAGGAGGAAGTCCTTCTCCATACTGAAGTTAGGTTGTAGAGACTGATTGAATCAGGAAGACCACAAAGAAATTAGACAAATTTATCAGCAACAGGTCCATAATTAAGTATCAGAAGGAGTAGAAAGGGGTGCAGCCTCAAGAACCCTTCATTTAATCATTGTAGATGTTGGAATACAGGAGACACAGTGAAGGAAATGGCGAGTGCCAAATAGCATCTCCTGCTGCCACTGCCTGAGGCAAAGCACTGGGGGAGGCAAAGCACAGGAGTAAACAAACCACTGACATGATCTTGTACTGCATTTTTATGTTCTTGTTAGCAGCAAAGGATTAAGAAAATCCCTGAACTGTTGCCATTCCCATCCAGATAGCACAGAGGCTTCCCAATCATATCTAATGACATCCTCTGCTCGTTTTCTTTCCCATCTTTGGCACAAAAAATAAAAATTAAATTAAATTAAATTAAAATAAAATAAAATACAACTGGAGAAGAGAAAGAAGTCTGCTTGTTTGGTGTCTCAGAATCCATGACATTAAGTGCTGTGATTCTTCCCAACACCAGAAAGCAAAACCTGTGTAAGCAGTCATTAACAATAGCAGCATCAGACTTGCAGACGGCGAGGCAGCTTCTAAGTGTCCTCTTCTTAGAGGCATGATATTTAGTCGCATTAATATCAATCCTATGTACATTTATGGGCTTGGTAATTTTCATTCTGAGGTACTATTCCTGTTATTCGGGAAACATGGATATTATGCCTGAGGAGGTTATTTCCAAACTGACAGCATGGGCTTTGTGACTACACAGTTTGCTGCAGGTGATGCTGTGAGACATAAAATCTCTGCTATATTAACTTCATCATAGTAGTCCCCCTGGGATACTTTACTGGAGTGTCTTTTTACTATAAATCTCCATTTTTTACAACAAAAATGACCAGAGCTAAATTTAGTCCTGTGTTCTGGGATGACGCTGGAATTGCTTCTATAATGGCTGCAGGAATTTGGGACTCAGCAGTACCACACAGGAGAGCCCTCATATGGCCAGAAACTGTTCTCACCAAGCATCTGATGGTATGAGAGGTACAGCATCATTTTCTTCAATCTAGATTCTGCTGTACGAATGACGACTTAGATATTCAAGAGCTTATGACTATCTCTCAGGCAACACTGTGGAACATAGCATCAATATTTATAAATATATTAAGATAATACATTAAGATAATAGCGACAAGAATTCTCTGTTAATAATCGATTCCTTTCCAATAAACACCTAGCATGAACTGCAGTTCCCTTCGTGATCTGTCCTGGCTTGATTCTTCTCTGACAGAGAGATGCATATCTCCACAGGCAAATTCAGAATTGCTGGGGAGAAGGGGTTGTTGTTTCATTCCTTCTGAAAGAGAATCATTTCTATTTGTAAAAACATTGCAGCTCCAGTGGAGAATTATCCTTACACCAGGCATTTACCAGTGAAATATACCCACCCCAGAACTGTTGAACTTCTGGTAAAAGCTTAAATTTCCCAAAATAACTGTTGATTTCACACACCTCATGAAACAAGAAATACTGAAAGGATTTGATTTTCATGATTTGTTGAGATCTGCTCTCTCAGAACTGCACCTTTTTATGAGGCAACAAGATCATTAGTGACTTTTCAAAAGATAAATCAGTGAACAGCTCCTTGAATCACAGGCCCAGGAGGCAGAGCAGCTGAAATTATGTACTAAAGTAGGATAAGGCTTGAATACAATGCCTTACCCGTCCGAAGCTGCTGACAGAATTCAGGTAGACAGCACATAATTACCCCAGCTGGAATATTGCCAACATACCCAAGTTAACGACCTAGAACATACGTACTACGGATCTTTAATTACCACAAGTGCTCATGACCTATGTTTCAAGCTTCATCCAAAGACTGTGAAATGCCCCTAAAACAGGAAAAACATCCAGTGTAATAGATGGAGTAAAAAAAAAATAACAGGGACTTCAGTGACTCCTAGGGAAAGTGCTGGTCAGTGTGTGCAAAGATTTCTCTAGAAAAGCAATACGCATGCAGAACCTGACTTTTGTCTAGTGATTTGCATCTAGTGAGGATCGCTTAGAGGAAAGAAAGATTGGCCTCAGACAACCAGCCCTTTCTGTTCGTCAGTCAAAGCAAGTTTGATGGTGCAGTCTCTTGTCTCAATTTTGCTCTACCCAGGTATGAAAGGGAATTTCAAAGCTACATCACTATTTAAGGAAACTCGTAAAGCTTTTAGAGAATATATCGATTGCTTCTCCCAGAGACAAGAAACACTGGCTTTTAAAAAACTCTCCTGTTGTTACCATCTTCATCTGACTCTGATTTTTCTTCTATTTCTTGTTAATGTTCCTGTGTGCTGCGATGCTTAAGAAGAGTGAAGTTTAGATGTACTTGCTGTTGCTGAAAAGGGCTTCATCTGTTCATCTTTCCTAGAGAACGCACTGAAGCACTCTTTTCAGCATGAGTTAAATTATTTTATGCAAAACACTGTTTAGAAAGGAGTTCTAACAGTGATTATGAAAGTCAGAACAAAACCAGCCTCTTCTTTAGCAATAAAGCAATTTTTCAGTGAGCTGGCTACTTCTTAATCAAATGGGAATATTTTGTCAGTTCACACGATTCCAACAGCACTCAAACATCACTGAATTTATCTCACGTAGCAGTAGGGACCAAGGGGGAAAAAAAAAAAAAAAAGACTTTAACCTATTTGAAAACATTTAATGTAGCCCCTGATATTTCTAACTCACGTTAAATCAAGAATTTGGAAAAATCATTTTTATTTATTCAGATTTACTCCTAAATAAGGCCTCGGCTATGTCTTTGGCCACACAACTATCCATTAAAGCAGGCACCATTACAACGACACACAGCCCTGTAGAAGTCCGACTCCTTTCTCTAACACTGTGCTCAATTACCCCGGCTGCAAGGTACAACGATGTGTTCATTTCCTTACTTTTTCCTTGTTAATGTGTCACTCCCAGGTTATTTTTCCTCAGTAAGTTTTGGCTACAGCACAGATGACCCATTGTAATTTGCCTGCGAAGCCTCACTTTGAAGGTCTCAGATGTTTGGTTTTACTCAGAAATGTGGCTGCATAAAGATTTCACATTTTTACTGCTATTTTCTTTTTATTCCACTGCCCACGTGGAGCCTGAGTGGAATCTATTCAGTGGAATAACACAAGCAGGCCATGCTACCTCTCCCTGTGCTGCAAATCTAACTCAGCTAACAGAGGAGGAGCTGGATTTTATTCTGGTTCACACATCATCACCAGGACTGTTAATGAAGCCCCAGCATTTTCACCTGCACAACCACATTAACAGCAACTTCAGCACGGCAGCAACAAAAAGCAGAAGTACAGAAGAATCCTGCAATGGTGCTCTGGCAAACACTTTATACTCCAGTTCTCTTTGAAGGAAGGATTAAATCCACAGCTGAAATAAATATCTCCCTTACAAGAAGAAAAAAAGCAAAAAAAAAAAAAAAAACAACCACCACAGAATCCCTCTTAACTATCTGTGTTAAATCCAGCTTTTCAATAGCATTACCTTCTACTGTAAAATCAAATAGGATCTGCAAATCACAGTAATTCCTCAAAAAGGAGATT